>JAJKFI010000020.1:15895936-16014281 GCA_029204185.1 Lerista edwardsae | reverse complement strand
CCCCCCCCCGCCAGCCTCGGGTCTCCTCCCTCCCCAGGGGGGCAATGACAGCGGTTCCGGGACCCTCCCCGCAGCAGATCAGGGACCGGCTGCTGCAGGCCATCGACCCCAACAGCAACGTGAGTCATAGGGGAGAGGAAGGGACGCTAACCGTGGGAGGTGGTCAGTTACTCCCCCATCTCCAGTTCGCGAAGGGGATATGCTCCCCAATACAAACACTGGAGAGGGGTATGCATGCTTTGCCTACACAAGCATTTTCTCTTCTCATTCATATACTAACTATGTGGTGCAGTTGCATGTTCTCCAGTACATACCCCTGCACAGTTGGGGATGTCTTGTTCCTCACCTGTTATCCCCAGTCCTCCTTTGCTTCATTCTCTCCATGAGGCTGCCCAGTGAGGCAGTTGAGTGCCCCCCCCACTATGCATATGCACATGCATATGTAGAAGGGAGAACCGGAAGAGAGGTGCCTTGGATTCTTGCCTGTGGATCACCCTTTCTGGTAAGCTGCATATTATCTAGTCAGCTGCACAGTTAGACAATTTAGTTCTCTCTCTCCACTGTGTGTGTGTATAAGGGAGACATGACTTATCACCTCACCTGCAAATCCCCCTTACTAGTCTCCTTGCAATTTCTTTACTTCTCTCTGTCTAGCAAATCATTTGTCTAGCAAACATTTCATTCCCCCCTTCAATACTTGCACACAAGCTTTGAGTGGGTGGGAGTCCAGCTCCTTGTTTATATATTCCTTTTCCTGACCTGCTTGTCTATGTATATGCTATTTTGCACCCTTTCCATCTTCCTGTCTATAATTTAACCACCCCTGTTTTAAGAAAACAGGCAGTGCTGGAAGTATCATACTAGTCACCCACAGTGCCCTCCTTACCCCTTTTCATCTTTACCTGCCTCCTGCCCGCTAACACTGTTTTCTGTACCACCACCACCAAGAAAAAGCAGCTCTTCAGGATACCCCTCACACATAAAATGCAGACTTTCCTTCTCCAGTTACTTCCCTTCTAGGAATCTGTGAAGGTGGGAAGAATTTTCCATACACATGAAGCTCACACACACCTCTCTAGCACCCCCCCCCCCAGCAGCTTGCTCTTTCTGTGCATCCTGCAATTTTCAGGAAACCTGAAACCAATTTTCAGGAAACCCTACCCCACCCCCAGTTAACAGCATATCTAGAAACAGCTTTACATTCCTTTTTTCCAATTCTTCTTTAGTTATTTTTTCTCCACTTCCCTCCCCCTGCCACTGGTTTCTCTTGTCTGACACAATTTTCATCCCACCTTCTTTCCCTCTCTGATTCTTGGGAGCTGCACCACTCAGGCCATGTGGCTGAAAGCCAGGTAAAGCTAGTCTTTGGAAAGTGAGGCTGTGTTGTAGCATTCAAGCAGCTCCCGGTTGCTAGGGAATATGGAGGGGTAGAGTGGTACTTTGACCCTTTTTGGCCTTCTTCTCTTTTTGCCCCCAAAGGCTCTTTCATATCTTTAATCTGTTTCTGAGTACTCATTCCTCACTCCAGCAGTTCATTGGGTATTCTTCCTGTAGGTTGCATGCCTCAGCCGCTGGGGTTGTACACAAGGCTACTTCCTGAGGCATTTGAAGGGGGCTTTTATCCTTCCCTCTCCCTCGCAATGAAGAAGTGACCTTTCTCCTGCCCAAATATTACTGTAATGTGGAAGGCCTCAAATTTGATGAAATTATTCAGCCTCTTTCAATTCTCCCAAAATGAATACTTGCTATCCTATCCCCTACCCCAGTCTGGGAACCACTAGAGGTGATTATTGTGATACCAGAGCCTGCTGCTTTCCTGATAATGCAGCAATTAGTTAGGTGATTTCTCAGTTATTTTCCAATAGTAAAGGAATTAAAAAGAAAAAAGCCTATTTACAACCTTGACACAGGCAAAACAACCACACAGCCCTTCCCCTTTCCAGCATCCCATCTTTCCATATTTTCAATATGGCTGCCCTAGGTGCTTTGTGACCCACCTGAAATTGGCTTGTGACCCACTGGTGGGTCCTGACTCACAGTTTGGGAACCACTGCTCTACCCTATACATACCTCCTTCATTCAGGCTGAAATTGTGCCAGATAGTCTGCGTCTTTCCTCACCTGCTAGACTGAAAAACAAATGATATAACCTTGCCTTTTTGGAGTGTGTTGAGGGAAGGGGTGGCTCTTGGATCTGCACAGAAGAGCCTAGCTGATTTTGTTTTTCTGGCTTTCTCCTTGTTAGTGCCAAGGGAGTTCCAATCCCAGATTCTGCTGAAACCGTTCCTTATTTAACTAGTTGGTAACATTCTGTATGTTAGCACAGTAGCCATTTTGGATGGATGGCTCATGTGTGTGTCCTTTTGCAGCATTCCTGTTTGCATCTCTAAGGATGGAAATCTGACTGTAGCTGTTGCAGAAAGTGAGCTGGATAGGAAAGGTTTTCTACTCTTAGGATCAGTTGTATAAAGGAGGACTAAAGGCTGGCTAGCATAGAAAAACAAGCAAAAGACAGAACTGATAGTGGTAAATTGGTCACAAAAGATTGGGAATAGGAAGTTCTAGATTAGAAAAATGGAGGAATGTATTTGGTTGAGCGGCTTCCATGCAGTGGGTTCTAGTTAGGGTACATGGAAGACTACTGGGTGCTATCTTGCCAGTAAAATCTTTGTCCTGCAGACATAACCTCTTTGGCCACTGAAACTCAACCCCAGATGGCCCCTGCATGGGCTTAGTCTGGGCCCTTCCTTGCTGCCATAACCAGAGATGGCAAACTGCCATCGCTTATGGCAGGGTGACTTTGAGCCCCCGTGAATAATCCTCTTCCAGCACCGGGATTTATGATGACTATCTGGGAATACTTGTCCCACACTGTGCCCTGTAACTGTGGCAGTGGTTGTTTTTCCTTCCACCCCTGGTGCAGAGATCCTTGTGGATACCCACTGGGATTTCTTAAATGTTCCTTTTTGTGTAAATGCTTGGGCATACTAAGGATGGCATGACAGACTATTGTATCTATCAACGTTCCCAAGTTTAAGTGCAGTTTTGACCTGTAAGAAAATCTGGCGTGTGTCTTTTCCCCTTAAGCATTGTTGCTTGGCTAACTTGCCTGAGCCACCCAGAGCCATATAGCTTGCTTGCATGCAACACCCCTGTCTTTTCTCGTGTTCATGATCATACTTGGCATTGAAATAGCTCATTTCAAGCATTCAGAGAATAAAAAAATCCTTACACTTGCTGTTTGATAAAGTTAGGCTCATTGTTCACAGGTGGCCTAGAGATGCTTTGTGAAGTCATGGTTGACTGCATCACTCACAAGGAATGACAGTAACTGGATTATTATTCCAACCCTTCCAACCTTGAGGTTTCTTGGCAATCTCTTGGGAATTATTGTTTGTACTGGTGAGCAGAGAGATGGGAGGATGAAGAAGTCCCAGGATTATGCTTGCTTGCCATTCCCAAGAGGTGGCACATATGTATCGGGAAGACTTGGGCTGACTTTTCTTAAGCCATGTCTATGTTTGCTGTCCTGCAGTTTCTATCTTGGATTGCTAAGAGCTTTTTGTCCGGGATCTTAATGCAGTGACTTTTTGGCAAAGTTAGGTCTGTTGTTCTTTGTCTCTGCTTTGTAGCTGGGCTGAGGTGAGGTCTTGCTGATATGATACCTTGATGCCTCTGGATCTCGCCTAACAGTGGCAGTGCTGTCTTAAAGTAAGTGAAGCTTCTTGTCTGCACAGCCACATTTTTACCTCAGAACATCTGAGGGAAAGATCTTAACATGTGTTGCAGGTTTTGTATCTAGTGATACAGAGTGTGGTAGCTTGTTCTGTTGCTCATGGGTTCCACATTTTGGCCTACTTATGTCTTTCCTTGCCCTGAGTAGTGTAGTGATGGAAAGGTCTTATCAGACAGGAATTGGACATGTTGCTTTGAATTGATCTTTCCTTGTGTAAAGAAAATTGTCTGCTAGGGAAGAAACCCAAAAGTTGCAGTAGGTAACACCTTGATAAATGACAAGGTTGTAAAGAAGCCAACACACTTTCAAGTTCATGGTTTTCTTGCTTTGTTGAAACCTTTTTATTTGGTACAAATAAAGGCCACCCAACTGTTACATTTGGATTATTGCTTCACATGTGAGGCTTCTAGCTCTAGGAATTCTGATTTTCTCTAAAACTCATAGCAAGTGAGCCAATCTTTGGCCAATGGTTTGACATTTTTCTCCATGCCCCGACAAATCCTGCTCATGTCTCACCTCTGTGGTGCAAGTTACTGCCACCTGCAGCCTAAATCAGACGTACATAATGTGTTTGCACTCTGCTTTTTCCCTAGGTTACTCTTCCCAGCCAGATGTCCTTGGGGGCTTTTTATGTCTGTAGAAGTGGGTGGTGTGGCTTATCAGGTCCTTTGAGTTTGCTTTGTCTGTTGCCATCAGCAAAATACCCTTTTGCAAGATTATCTTTGTCACCTATCTTCATCTGTAGCATTAACCACAGCCTGGAATAATGGGGGAATACCCAGTGCAACAATGCATGAGAATTCCTATGTCTCTGTGTGTGCACTCAGGGTTCTCAAGTTAGGAAGGTTCATGGTTGTGGGGAGAGGCATGGCAGCCATTTGTTTTGGTACCCTGTCCTGAATCGGCCTTATAGGATGCATCAACACCACCATAATTCTTGGAGCTACAGCACCTGCCATAGAGTATCCTGATAGTGGCTTTTCCTGCTTGTAGGAGGACTCTCTTTGGCTGGTCCTTTTTGAGTATTGGTGATGTGCAGAGCATCCTGACTATAAGATTGTGTCTAGGGTGCTTCTATGGCATTCTTTGCATTCTTCAGCTTTTATGATGCACAAGTGTCTCAAGAGGCCATTGGGGGAGTATTTCATAAGTGGCAGTATAGAAACTGTGTCTCCTTCTCTGTTATATCCCTTGTGTTGAATGTTAGATTGTAAGCTGCCTGGGTCAGGGATTTGCTCCTTTGTACATTGTCAATTCTCATGAAAAATGATGGCATTTTAGAGGTGATGTTTTCTTGCATACTATCATTGGGCATCTAAATGTGTATCCATGTATAAAAGCAATTCTGACGAATGAAGGGTTGGAGATGCCTTAACTTTGACTGTGAATCTTGTGTTATCTGTTTGAGAGCACAAGCAAACCAGCTGTAGTTCTGCTTCCTGATGCAACACAGTCTGGTGCAGTGAAATGTTTGAGACCTGAGCATCTCTTTGAATGGCACTTACTTTCTGTTCCTTTTTTTTTCCAGATACATAACATGGTGGCGGTACTGGAAGTGATCTCCAGCTTGGAGAAATATCCCATTACCAAAGAGGCACTCGAGGTGTGTTCCTATGATGCGCATTCTCTGCTTAACTGTTTTCATTTGGCACATAAGCCCTTAAAAGTTGTCACAGAGTGATTCCATGCAGGGGTGTGAGGTTTACAGTCTGGAGAAGCAGCCATGAGCATATCTGCGCTGTATAGTTTGTCGCAGTATGGATTCCTCAGATCTTTTTCTTGCTAATAGGAAGAAAATGGTTAATGGTGATTTTCCATTTGTTAGATCATTTATCAGACCTGCCAGTGACAGTGTGTTAAAGGCAAACCACCACTCATTTTGGAATTTTTGCAGGAAAACCTATCCTGGGGTAGACACCCATGGAAAAAAGCATTGTTTTTTTTTAAAAAAATGTCCTATCTGCTATTCAGAAAACTGACCAGGATGGTACCCAGAAAAACACTGTTTCCAGTTTGTGGTTTCCTCCCCTGGAGTTTGGAGCATCTTCATAGCTCTAAAAGAGTTTGGACCAGTGGTGTCATCCAAATGATTTAGGAACAGGTACTCACTTTTGATTGGCACTTCCGCCCACCAGAAGTGATGTCATAAGCTGGAAGTGATGTCGTGGCAGGAAGTGAGGTCATAGCTGGAAGTGATTTCATGATGCCGTCGCCACCATGCTGCCTGCCTGCCTGCCTGCCTGCCTCCTCACAGAAAGTCAGGCAACAGCTGCGGGCATGCAGTATGCATGTGCAGCTGCTGAGCCAACCAGCCGACGGGGCCAGCTTCGAGTGGGCGGGGCCAGCTCAACGTCTAGGAACCGGTACTCGCGTAGTGGGTGCATGACAACACTGGTTTGGACCTTTGTCATGTAGGTGAAAATGGCACTGTAACTGTTTAGCAAGTCCAGTGGGATACCGGATGAAATTAAATGTAGTTGCAACTTTCTTTGCAGTTGCTGAAGTCACCTACCAAGCTGTATATCAAATGTCAAACTGTGGCTTTCTTAATCACGAATGATCAATGGTTGATCAAATGTCAACCTGTGGCAGTTTGCTCTAGGCTTATTTGTATAGTATTTTTTAAAAAAGAGGATAGGCTGGCTATCAGGGTACTCATTTTGCAGAGCTGTTTCCCTGCCACTCTTATCCCATGGTGAACTGTGGAGATCAGTACCAATGATCTAAATTGGCAACATTGACTGCATGTATTATTTATTTAAAATATTTTTACCCTGCCTTTCTTCTGCCCAGGGCTTACATTGCTTTGGGTCAGGTATGGTAGCTGCAGGCATTCTTTCAGTAAAGCCTTACTGGATGTACCTTTTTACTTGATGTACCTTTTACTTGTATATGGGCAAAGCTTATTGGGTAAATGACCCAACTGTATGCCATTTTCTCCATGTTGCTTTGATGCACTTCGTATTTTGCATCCTGAAGCCAGGTGCAAGTTGTACTGTCCTATGGCTGTGGACTAAAGCAAAGACCCATACACATCACCTTTCTACCAGAAAAGGGTATTTTTTAATTCCCTTGTTTTTTTAATTTTTGCACTATACCTCCTGGACTGGGGAATTATTTCATAACTTCAAAAGGATGCAATCTCTTGTCATCTGTGTAATAGTTGACTAGAAAGGAATATGCCACAAAGTACTGTGGGCTCTGAGAGTTATTCTTGGGAGGCCTTCTAGTTTTCTGTAAAAACCAGAAATGACGTTTAAAGGCCTTCAGAGGGCCAGGGAAGCCGTCCAAAGGCCACTTAAGGTGTTTCGAGCCCCGTGGAGGCCTCGGCTCCGGTTGCCTCTGGTGGGTCTGGGTTGGGCCATCCTTGCAGGTTCTGGACCTATAGATGCTGAAATCTGTGGTCCCCAATGTGGGGATACAGCAGGTTGATCTGAATAATTAATTTATGATGGCAGCTACTGCAAGGTGTAATGATTGCCACTATTTTAGACAACTTTAAAAGAGAATTAGACAGATCCATGGAGGGGGAGTCTGTTAATGGCTGATAGTCATGATCTGTGTTCCAGGTTCATAGGAAATGTGTGTGTGAATACCAGTTGCAGAGGAGGGATATGAGTTTCCTCCGGCTTTTGGACTTCAGTGGTATGTGGTTGGCCATTGTGGATCTTTTGACCTGATCCAACAGGGCTCTTTATGTTTCTTACTCATTTTGCACTGTGAAGGAAGAGTTTTCAGGGCATGTCAGTTGGGGGCCAAGAGACCAGGAGAAAGTCCCTTTCTCCAGTCCATCGGGTTGTGTGGGATTAACAGGTGATTACAACTTTACCATAAACCTTGTAAGATAGCCTATTTTCCTTTTTTTAAAAAAAAATCACAGGAAACACGTTTGGGGAAGCTCATCAATGATGTGAGGAAGAAAACAAAGAACGAGGAGCTTGCCAAGCGTGCCAAGAAACTACTGAGGAACTGGCAGAAACTGATTGAGCCACCGAATGAAGCCGCTTCAAGGGGGTTGCCAAATCCTCCCGGCTCAGCCAATGGCGGGGCTCACAATTGCCGAGTGGAAACTCCTCCTGGGGCCATGATTGGATCAAAGCCTATTCATGACACGAAGAACAGAAATGATGTTCAAAAGCTGCACTCTCCAAAACCAGAGAAGCCAGGAGGGAATCGGAAGAGAAAAGGGGAGCCCAGAGATAGCCACCAGGGCCCTCCATCAAAAGTTTCCAAAGCCAGTTATGAAGTATTGCAAAACTCTTCCCCACCTCCAACAAATGGGATTGGGGGAAGCCCTGAGAGTTTCCCTAGCCCTCCAGATGTGACCCTACCTATAGGGCCAGAAGGCAGCAGCAGGGCAGAACTGGGTGAAAACGACAAGCCCGCTAAGATCCCCATCAATGCAGTCCGGCCTCACACCAGCTCTCCAGGGCTCTTTAAATCTTCCAGCGCTTCTTCGTTACTCAAGACAGCTGTACTCCAACAGCAGCAGCATGAGAAAGCAGAGGAGTCGGCTCCTGGCCAGCCCAGGAGTCCCCGTTGCTCCTCATTCAGTCCAAGGAGCGCCCGATTGGAGACGTTTGCCCGGCAGCACTCCCCCAAGGGCTCAACACCCATCCCATCTCCCAGACCACCACTTTTGGATGCTGCTATGGCAGTGCCCTTGTCACCACCGCCTTCTCTGGCACAACCAGCAACACCTCCAGCATTAATGAAGAGACTGGAGGCAGCTCAGCAAGTGGGACTAGAAGCACCTCTTCACTGCCAGGAGCCACTGGCAGCCCCTGAGAGCCAACATCGACTTGCTGCAGGGACCTCTCCTGGCAGTGGGCCAGGCTCCCACCTTGTGGAGTCCCTGCTGCCCCTGGCTGACTTCTCACCAGATGCATCAAAGATAGATAGTGACAGCACCGCATCTGGGTCTGACAAAAAGAAGAAGAAAAAGTACCGTCCCAAGGATTATGTGGTCAGTTTGGATGGACAGGCGCTAGAGGGCGGGGTCAAGCCAGTCCGGTTAAAAAAGGAGCGCCGACTGACCTTTGACCCCATGACAGGCGAAATCAAACCTTTAACCCAACGGGACTCTCTGGTGGGGGCCATCCCTGCTCTTGCTGAGCAACAGCACAGGACAGGCACGGACAAACAGGAGCCCAAGCCCCCCTTGCAGAGTCCCTTTGAACAAACGAATTGGAAAGAGTTGTCCCGGAATGAAATCATTCAGTCCTATTTAAACAGGCAGAGTAGTTTACTGTCCTCTTCAGGGGTGCAGACTCCTGGAGCTCATTACTTCATGTCTGAATATTTAAAGCAGGAGGAAAGCACTAGGAGAGAAGCCAGGAAGACCCATGTCCTGGCTCCCCACAGCAAACCCACAGACTTGCCGGGGGTGACTCGGGAGGTGACACGGGAGGACCTCGACAGAATATGCAACCATCACTGGCCAGGTGTGAATGGTTGCTACGATACACAGGGTAACTGGTATGATTGGACGCAGTGCATATCATTAGACCCCCATGGGGATGATGGGCGCCTGAATATCCTGCCTTACATCTGCCTAGACTGAGTACAGTTTTGCTGAAATGCTTTTTACACTGGCAGGTTTAGTAAAACAGGCAGGTGTTATGCCACCCCTGCACCTCCCCGGCACGCTGAAACAGGCTCACCAAGGAGAGGGTGTGTAAGAGAGCTGGACACTGGCAGTTCCTTCTTCCCTGTTCAAAAGAGAACTTTTTTTGTGAAGTGCTGCTACCAGTTTACTAACAATTGCAAAGCAAGGCATAAGGAAGGTTGATTTCAAAACAAACTCAAAAGCCAAGAGTTCCAAACTCTCTAGCCAGCTCCAAAAATGGGGAAAAAATGTGAGTGTTCAAGTGATGAAACTTGTTTCCAGCACTTTGTGAATGTCAATATTGGCGGGCAGACAGGCAGGCAGAGGTGGGGGAATTGTGGAACATTTAATACAGTCGTTAAGTCTATTTATTTGTCTTGATTTGGTTTTCTTAAAAAATACAGCAGAGACATGTTTTGTTGCACTGTGAGGCTGCCAGGTGGAGTGGGGGGGGCAGGAGGGGGACAGAGGTGCCCACCTTCAGTTCAGCATTCCATCTACTCAGAATCAAATCTGGTTTCAGTTTCAATCCAACCTCAGAAATGCTGCAAAAAGTGTTATCAACTCTCCCAGCTCCACCATCACTCAGAGCACGTGTTTTCCCCCTTCTGCAAACTTTCTAGAGGAGGGCAGGGAGGAGAATCACCTTTTTGTTTAAAAAAAGAAAAGAAAAATCCAACCGTAATGAGGGTGCTACTAGTTTGTAAATGTCCTGTGAAGGGGGAGATGAAAGCCTGTTTGTATGCTGGAAATATACTTGTTACCATTCCTTTAGATATTGTTTGCCTTATGGATATCCAACACAAATGCGATTTGCAAAAACAAAGAGCCTTAGTGAATGTACAGTACCTAGAACTTCTGTGTCTCCGGGGCGCAGAAGGGAGCAACTTTGCTATTGGTCCTTTCAGTGGACACGTTGTGATATAAATGTGGAAATAAAAAAATTTGCACAAATCTCACTGTGGATTTTTTTTAAAAATAGAAGCAATTGACACAATGTTGGTCAGGTGAAAGGTATTCAGTGGTGGAGAACAGCACTCCTGTCTGCATGGCTGGGCAGTTCATAAAGACTGTATGGGTGATGGTGGTGACATCCTGGATCTCTTCAGTTCTGGGCCCCCTGCTGTGGGCTTGGGGGGTTCTTCTGGATTCAGAGGAAGAAAATATGCTCTGTCTAGGATCGATCTGCAAAAAGACACTTTTTTCTTCTGAGTCTAAAAGCAAGCACACAGAGCAAAAACTTACAAAGTGGGTTCATGGACAGACATCGCATGTTGGTGCTCATAGCCAAGTCCGGGCCATGAGCTAAATTAATTGTGATATTATACTGTATACACTGTTTACTTCTTCAGTAATTCAGCCAAAATTAACAAGAACAAGCTAATTGAAAGTGATATATGTGACTAAAAATGCAAACTATGTGACTACTTTCCAGGTTCTCATCACTTGGAAGCATCTTATGCAGGTGCAAATAAGTAATTGGCAAGGCTGGTGCAAGCAAGAGATAACTATGAACCTTAAGTTTCTAGTGAAAACACTTTGTAATGTGCTTTGGAACAGCCAGCTGTGACTGAGGTCATTTGCTTTTGAGCCCAATTTCCTGTGAGACCAGCATGTGAGAAAGTTGGTTGTTCCCCAAGAGATGGGGGGACAGAAAGATAGCTGACAGGTCAAAAAGATGGCTGGTGGGCCTTCTGCTTCCTCAGAGCAGGTGTGGGCAGGGAGTAGATGAGGATTGCTGGTAGGTGTCTGGATACTTTACAGTATACCAGCAAGTTTTTGACACCTAGTAGTTTACCTTACTCTTTTCTCAGTTAAATGACGGTTCTGTTTATCAAGCAAAGGGAGAGTAGCTGTTCCATCAGAATATATTTTCCAGTCTAAAATTTGTGAGCCCGTATGGGACAGAGCCTCATCCTTTACATTCTTTTGCTATGTAAACCACTTTGTTAACTTTTCTGCTGAGAGGTGATATATAAATATAATAGAAGTTCTTCAGCAAGTAAACCAGTTTTTCAGCCATGGCTGATTTTGTGCTAATTGTTTCCCTTTCAGCCTTTCTGTCCTCACCTGTAAAATAGGAGCATCAAGTAGGTTGCTTTTGACCACATATTTGTACAGCATCGCTTGTCATTTTCAAGTATTTTATGTTTAAATCCCTGATCTGTAGTATCCAGGTATAGATTTCCACTTGTCTATGCAGGCCATTTAGCATAAGGCTTTTGGGATTCAACCAGTCATTGGCTCTACCTCCTTTCAGCCAGTATTTTGCACCTGGGTCCAGTTGGTGGACCTGGGGATTTTTGAAGTCTGCCCACCCTTGTATAAAATGTGCTTTACAAATGTGACCTTTGTAAAGTCAGGTGGGAATCGTATGTCTGTATGTTCATGTAAAATGTAACTTTTTAGGGCTTCAGTTTTTGATTAGCTACATACAAATGGGATGCCTGAGCTAATTGGGCAGCAGGCTGGTAAAAGAATGTTATTTTTTTAATGCACGCATTGATTAAAAGTGCAAATGACAAACATCTGAGAAAAGGCATTCTCTGGGAGAGAATGCATCTTCTAAGTTGTGAAATTTATCAGTGAATTGTCTAAAACTGTTAACACATTAATCAGCTAAGATTCTTTTTTCCATTGTATTGGGCTTACGTTTTTACTCAGCAGCATAGCTGAAAAGCAAGTTTCAGTTTATTTTCTGCCTTGTTCAAAACTAGCATTAGTATCTGTGGGCTTGAGGAAGCAAAACTGAGCCTTTCCCATCTCAACAAAGCTTGACCTGTGAGTTGCCAGTGGTTGTGCATATGCATGCTCACTTTGACAGGTGGGATAGAAACTGTTACATTTCATAAGTTAAAGCAAAAATTCTCTGAAAGTTAATCTTGCTCAGTCCTTAACAGAAATGCTGTCCTATCTTCAGTTAGATGCAAAAGGTACTTGCAAGACTGGTAGTCATAATATCTGTTTTTCTTATCCTCTCCCAGTTTTATAGGGATTAGCTCATAGAAAAGGTGATGCTGCCTTTTCAGTTAATGAGGATGGGGAATGATGGGATATAATACTTCATAAGTAGGCAGATTCCAGGTTCAATCCCTAGCCATCTCTGGTAGTATTTTATGAGAAAGGCATCTTTTTTCCCCCTCCACTTGCTATTTTGGGAACTGCTGGCCAGTCAATGGCGCTATAAGGATCAATAGTTTAATTCTGTATAAAGCAAATTGATATGTTCTTGAATCTGTACACTTCTTAGTTTAAATTAGATGCTCTTTATAAATAAGGCATGATGATAATGTATTTGGTAAATGGTTTCCACTGTGAGCTTCTCTTTTCTAGGACAGAACCAGATTCTGGAAAAGGAGAGGAAGATGTCAGTGATTTCTTCAGTTCACCTCTGTCGGTACTTACTCTGTAACTTTAGTGAGGGCCCTGGCCCATATGTCATAGAAGAGCTTTAGAATCTGTTTAACCTCCTTAGTGACCACAGCTATCTCCTTAACATCTGGGATTAAGTTAGGGCTACAAAACCAGCTTAAGTTTTCTGTAATATGCTGCTGTAGAGACAGAAGCTACATCCCTAGGGCTTACTGTTGGAAAAGAGAGAGGAGCAAGACACCAGCTGTGTGGAAGTACTATCCCTACGCTTATGCTATGTGACTTTTTTGCCACTAGGTGCTTTCTCTTCCCAAGTGGAAGGTCATAGCCTAAGGAGGCAGGATCACAGATGCAGTGCTTGAAGCGAGGGGAATTACTGGTTCTCAATGAGATTTGTAATAGACTGGATGGAGTTTGTTCTTGCATATATAAGGGCAAAGGGGGGGGGTAGCTGAAGAGGTCCTGGAAATTTAGCCCTATGAACAGCAATTGGGGGGAGGGGGTGTCTTTATACCTGCCTTAAAAACTAGTTCCAGAGGAGGACCAGGCATATTGGCCTTTTGCAGCAAAAAGAAATCAGAGTCTTGTGACAACGTAGGGCAATACACAAACTAGAGGTCACAACTCAGGCAAGGGCCACATGTGTGTTCTTGAGGGTCATAGGAAGGTCTTTTTATCAATTATTGTGTACCCCCTCCAGGGTCACCAGACTGAACTATTTAGGGTAAGGGTGAAAGTTTTCAGGCACCTGAGTCCAATGTGTCAAATGTGTTAAGTTGAAAGAGCATCCATAGACATAGAGGGTGAAGCATTGTAAATAGCAGGGCCCTAAAGACTGAAATGCAAGAGGCGAGCTTATGCAATTTTTTCTGTTAAGCTCATGTTGTCAATGTGATTGTCCACAACAAAATCATCCCTACAGTCTTGTGGCACCTTAGGGGTTAGGAAGTAGCATGACAGTAGCTTTCATGAGATAGCTTTCATGCTTTTCTAGTTGATGTGACTTGCCCTTGATCAAAAATCAAGGGGGCGCGCGCGAAGAAACAAGAAAATACAGTAGTAAAGCCCAAGACACTGAAATTTAGTGAGATTCAGTCTAGAATGTTTCTGTGGAAAATTCACATGAACACAAGTTCAATTGGTGAAGGATTAACATGGGTTAAACTGCTGAGTTGCGAGCTTGCTGACTGGAAGGTTGGCAGTTCAAGACCATGTGATGAAGTGAGCTCCTGTTGCTTGTCCCAGCTCCTGTCAACCTAGCAATTCAAAAGCATGTAAAAATGTGAGTAGATAAATAGGTACAATTTTGGTGGGAAGGTAACAGCGATCTGTGCGCCTTGGTGTATAGTCATGCTGGCCACAGGACCACAGAAGCTTGTCCTCTTCGGCTTCAAGACTGAGATGGGATGAGCACCGCCCCCTACAGTCTGTCATGACTAGACCATTCGGTCGTGGGGAAGCCTTTACCTTTAGTGTGCAGCAGCAAATATAATCTTAACATACCTTAAAGATTAGTAGATATACTGGGCCCTGCGCTTTCACATATAACAACATTAGCTTAAAGTGAGCCCTGCAGATTCTGCTAGAACAATGTTTCCCAAACATTTTAGCATCGGGACCCACGTAAAAAAGTTTTACTTTACCATCCGCTCAAGCTTCTGTGGCTGTAATGATGATTGGGTAGCAGTGCTCTCCCCATCCCAAGTAGCAAATTGTTTAACCATTGAGACACATAACCTAATCCTGTCAGTTTTGTGAACCACCAAATATTGGTTTGTGATCCACTGGTGGGTCCCAGACCCACAGTTTGAGAAGCGCTGCACTAGAACCTTTTCAGTCCCATACTTTGGTTTGCCTTCCTCAGGTTCATACAGTTGTGATTGAAATAAATACTGCACATCGTGAATTTGACAAAAACTGAGGGTGAGGAATTTTTGACAGAATGGCACAGGCCTAAGAACTTAGCACACGCAAGTATGATCTTCAATAGTAAGGCTGTAAAGCACAAAGGGTCTCAAGGCTTTAGATCCAGAAGTTCACCCTTCTCTCCTTGGATTAGATGGTTTCTCTGTGGGAAATACTGTACTTCCTAAGCTGGAAGTGTTGCTGCTGCCAAGATGTCATGTCTTGCAAGAGGTTGTTTGAGCTTTGTTGTTGTGATTGCTGGCTCTAAATAGGGTTACTGGGACAGAGTGCCTTTACCTTTATAGGAGAGGGAATTTGGGCAGGTTCATCTCATCATGGAAGGGTTTCAAAGCTACTCCTGCCAAAATTCCCTCTTGTATGCAACAGTTAAAGGTCTAGGCACTTTGCCCCAGTTTGCATCTGGTAACCCTAGTTCTAAATCATGGGCTAAAGGTGTGAGAGACTTTGTATATGCATTATTTTTTATGCAAAGTCTCTCTCTCACGGACAGCAGGTCCAGAGCGGTTTTTCACGGTACCGCAAGGCTGCTCCAAGGAAGGTCTACAGCTCCCCCTACTGCTTCCTCCAGTCTTCTAAGGTGGCCCCTTGAAGGTAAGATAACAGGAGAGGACATGCCTTAAGAAGAGATAGCAGCCGAATGAGGCCAGGGGGCGGGCTTAGCAGCCATGTTGTCACACTCAAAACATGGCTCATTCCAAGCTTTTCAGATTGCTTTTCTGGTACTGTTTAGGACTGAATAGTTTACTCCTGAAATAAAAACTTACCAAAATAAAAACGTGTGATCGTGGAGAAACATTATTGGTAACCTTATTATGATTTAATATGCACTTACAAGGTTTAATTCCGCATAATTATATTACTGAACACACCGGACGAAATGCTACTTGCTGTCTATTTAAACTCGGATTGCACTGTTTTGACAGACTTATTTTTTGAAATCTACACAACCAAACATAAAAAAGCCATGCCCCATTAAAAAAAATTTCTGATAATGTTCAGAATTTCATAAATATTACAGTAGAAAATGAAAGGCGGAAAAATAAAGTGTGAATGGGAAGGAAAGAAAAAAATGGAAGGTGGGGAAAAAAGTGTAAACGGGAAGGGGGGGAAAAAGGAGGGGGGGAAATATACATTTTGTATCCAAAAAATCACTGCTGGAGGTTGTGTGTGGATTGAGTTCCTTTTACTTCTTCATACCTACTTCAGTTTGTGAAGGGTTGCATACTTTAGGAAGTAATATTTTTCAGTAGCAATTAATCACAATGATTTTAAGTACCTGTGAAAAGTAATCCCATTTTTCGTACAGCGATTCGTGCACCCATATGCAGAACACGCAGTCATTATTAAAGACGTTGAGGTTAACTTTTACACACGTGCGGGGAGATTTTGATTCGTGAATGCGCGGCAATCCTCCATGGCGGGAATGATCTGAGTCAGCCATATTGTTAAGTCCATGGCTTCAAGAAATTGATGTCATGTCCTCTCCTGTTATCTTACCTTCATGGGTGGCCCTGTTCTCACCCTCTCTATGGCTGTGCAGAGCGGCTCTCGCGCTTCTCTCCCTTCCTTCCACCGTACTCCTTTTTCCGCTTCCTGCATCCGGGAGGAAGTGACGCGTGGCGAGGGAGAGCTGGCGCGCCGAACCGGCAGAGGCATCGTCAGCGCTCCTTCTCCCCCGCTCTTTTCATCCTCCCGAGGATGCCTCCTCCTCTTTCCCCACCCTCGCCCCCCTCGCCCCTGCACCCGCCTCCCCCCGCGCCTCCCCCCCTGCCTGGCCGGGGACCCTCCCCCCCTTCGTCTCCGCTGCGTGTGCCGGTGCTATGCCTGGCCTGGTACGCGCTGAGCGCGGGGGGGAACGTGGTGAACAAGGTGCTCTTGAGCTTCTTCCCGCGGCCGGTCACCGTTTCGCTCTGCCACGTGCTGGGTCTGGTGGCCCTCCTGCCCCCCCTGTTGCGGGCCTGGCGCGTCCCCCCCGCCGGCCCCGCCCAGCTGCCCCCGCGCGCCTACCCCCGTCTCATTCTTCCTCTGGCTTTTGGCAAGTACTTGGCCTCCGTCTCTGCCCACGTCTCCCTTTGGCGTGTACCTGTCTCCTATGCCCACACCGGTATGAGGGGGGAAGGGGATAAAGCACTGTGCACATGATTCAGTGGAATGTCCTAAGCCGCACGATGTGCGGGGTGGGGTAGTGGAGGGGAACCTGTGAGCAAGAGAGACCTGCAGAGCAAGAGAGATCCGTACTTCCTGTTAGGCTGTGTGTGTGTGATTACTATCTGCAAGGTTTATGTAGAGAAAGAGAGAGGGTTTTTTTTAAGTACTTCCTCTCTGGCATTTGGGGAGATGGAGGGGGAGACAATTGGTGGGGTGCTTCTGAGTAGAGCAGCTGTAGGATTGGGGAGCACTCTGCATGTGGAGGCACACTTGTTCTGCACTCCATAAGGGAAGAATGGAAAGTTCATCTCTAAAGAAAAAGATTTCGGCCAGTAACCTTATTTAAGAAGAGTGCTTTTGAGCCATGTTCAAATGCTTGGAGAAAGGGAACACATTGCATATGGCTCAAAGGCAGCCCTGTCCTAGATGGAGGAAGGGGGTGAGGTTTGCACATCTCTGGTTGTGAAAAAGGAAGGGATTTTTGTAGTCTGGTAGTTTTGGAGGGGTGTGCTTAGCCATGGGCAGAAGGCCTGTAAATAGATGGGAATACTCTGCATGTAACTTAGAGATATTTGTTTCCTGAAAGTTCAAATACAAGGGTGTGTCTTTGAGGAGGAAAAAGGAAGAGATCTTGTCTGTAATGTTTCTCCCCTGTAATGAGGAGCTTGTGCAGCACTCCCTCAGAGGCAGGGCTGCTAAAGCTCAGAATGAGAGAGTGGTTGTCTGTATATAACTGTACTTTCCCTGTAGTCTGGGGAGTGTGTTTCTGTCTTTTAGGACAGAGAAGGGAGGAATTCCTATCATCCTTCTTGAAGAAGGGTGCCTCTGAGCCATTTGCCTCTGATGGCTGCCTCTGATGAGGCTTTGAGAGAGATAAGAAGCATTCTGCACTTTGAGGAATATTCTTCCTATATTCCCAGTTTGGGTGGGGGGAGTGCTCTTCCTATATGAAGAGGCGCCTTTTGCTGTAAATTGGTGGAATTTTTGCTAGTAAGTTAGAGGAGAAGGCTTGTGAGCCACATGCTGAATGTCTTCAGTGGAAGGGAAAACTGAGGGTTAAGGGAAATGTTGGGCCTCAGAAACCTGGGAGCCACTTAGGTTTGGCTTTCTGGGTAGCCTTGTGGGACCAGGTTCTTTCTCATTCCAATGTGAGGATAAATCCTTATACACCATCTTTGGAGAAATGGGTGGTTGAAATATAGCAGATAAGTAATTTACCTTTGTTCTGGCAGGGCAGTTAAAGCTCTGTGAGTGCTTTGCACATTGTACAGAGGACTACTGTGCTTAATTTCAAAAGCGAGAAGTATGGGGGAGAGGGTTCCCATTTGGTCTGCCTTGACGCTCTGTCTTTATGGGGTTGGCATTGCCAAGAGCAGCTGCTGCTCTTTTCTTCAGCAATCATTATGGTGAAGTGTGTTTGTAAAGTGGGTGAACAAAGATTTGTGCTCTTTGTTATCAATTTCCTGGTTGTTCTATTCAGGGCTCTCTAAATCTTTCTGCTGGCCTAATTTCTCTAATCCTTTATTCTTTCAGTTAAGGCCACGATGCCCATTTGGGTAGTTCTCCTATCAAGAATCATCATGAAGGAAAAACAGACCACCAAGGTGAGACGGGCAGTCTTATCTTGCCATCCTTGAGGATGGTGCTCTGAAGGAGACTTGTGGGAACAAGAAAAGAGTTTTCTGGGAGGCTGACAAGCAGCTTCTATGCTTTCAAGCTCCAAGAGTTAAGATCATATCCTTCCACTGAAGTCCTTTTTTCCTCCCCCAGGTGTATTTGTCCCTCATCCCTATCATTGGTGGAGTCCTGCTGGCCACAGTGACTGAGCTCTCCTTTGACACCTGGGGTCTTGTCAGCGCTCTGGCAGCCACTCTCTGCTTTTCACTTCAGAACATTTTCTCAAAAAAGGTATACTTTTTGTCTTGTTCTCTAGCAGCTAGAAGTATTTCTGCACCTTTGCAATCATTTGAGCCATCTTTGGAATCATCCAAGCTAAGAACCTGGATTTTTGCCAGCCCAGTATTGCCTGATACTTTGCAAAGAGATGATTTCTAAAACGTCTTGTCTTTTTCAGGTATTGAGAGATTCCCGAATCCACCACCTTCGGCTGCTAAACATCCTCGGATGCCATGCTGTATTCTTCATGATCCCAACGTGGGTCCTGGTTGATCTTTCCTCCTTCCTTGTAGAGAATGATTTGGTAAGCCTGAGAACAGGTGAGCTGCTGCTGCCTTAGTCTAAGTGAAAAGAGGATCAGTGCTCACAGTGAAACAGTTAGGGGCGCTGCAGGGTGCAGGACACCCCTCATCAGTTTGCCACCTCTTGAAGCTGCTGCTTCTGTCTCTCTTGTGACTGGGCCAGCCCTGTCTGTGTCATCTTGAGCGGCACTCTCAGTTGACAAGCCTCCAGGGGGAATCCCAGATCTCGGAGTCAAAAGATGGGCATTGGTGTTGTTTAATCACTTGCCTCTTATTTGTCCATCCTGTGCATCTAGTGAAATAAGCTGAGGAATATTTGAAAACACTTAATTTTGAAAATAAATTATGTGTAATAGTTGAGGAGCATCTTTCATTTGTGGAAATTTTTCAGTTTTCTGAAATCTGTTCAAAGTGAGAGTTTGGAGTCTGGAACTATGGATCTTTCAGACACTGATTCTGATTAGAGAAACAAACTTGAGTTGTGCTTGCATTTTCAAGATAGATATTATTGGTTGGGATGGAAAAGATGTAGAAAAGTGAGTTATGAATTCAAGATAGCTAACTTTCTACAGTCACTGTGCCACTTGCAGCCTATTCCTATGCATGTTTCCTGAGAAATGAGTCCCAGTAAGTTCGGTGGGACTTATTGCCCAGATAAGCAAGCCTAAGATTACAGCCTCGCTGGGTAATGATGTTGCTGACAAACGGATAGTGGCTCAGATATTGTTGTAGTTACTAAGTTGAGTGGTTTCCCTTGCACAGGGCTCAATGGCCCAATGGCCCTGGACCATCCTCCTCTTGGCCGTCAGCGGCTTCTGCAACTTTGCCCAGAATGTCATTGCCTTCAGCATCCTGAACCTCATTAGCCCTCTGAGTTACTCAGTTGCAAACGCCACCAAAAGGATCACTGTCATCAGCGTTTCCCTCCTTATGCTCCGCAACCCTGTCACCACTACCAATGTGCTGGGCATGCTGACTGCCATCCTGGGAGTCTTTTTGTACAACAAGGTATGTAATGGAACAGGAAGCTCGCTTTTGGGGCTGTTGTGGGTCTTGGTGTTGGAAGAAGGAATTGGTTGAAGACACATGCCTGGATGCCGGGAGGGCTTTTTCCTGGAGGTGTGAAAAGCATACAGTGTTGCCTGCCATTCAGTTGCATAGGGATGTATGTTGGATTGGCAGATCACTCTTAGGGTCTCTTTCCCTGTGGTCATTTCAAGGGTAGGCCACAAGCAGAAGCTCCCAGACTGCATCTCTCACTCTAGTTAAAAGGACCATTGACTTGGGATAGGATTCTCTCTCTTTCTGAAACCCTGGAGAACCGCTCCCAGTTATGGTAGTCAGTCCTAAGCAAGACTGACCTATTGACTGTTTCATTAGAAAGCAGCTTTTTTTTTTTTTTGTTCATCCATTCCATAAAAGCAGAGACAAACTGGTATACGTGACTGTTGTTTTTGCCAGTTGGGGTTTTGCCAATTGTGGGTTCCTCCTTTCCAACATCCTCATTTCCTGACATGCATCTAAGGCCCAGGAAGGCATCTATGCAAAACAGTTTCTGAGCTGCAAGTCCTTCTCGCCTTCAGTCTTATCCCAATGGTCCTAAGCAACTAAAAGTAGTTGATCGGTCCCTACCTGCAAGCTTTTTACCTGTTCTGGATATTTATATTTCTTTTACCCCGAAGGACTCTGGATCTAAGAAGTGCAGGGAAGGGAAGGCAGAACTGAAATGGAGGCTAATGTGGTTTAGTGGTTAGTGCGTCTGACTAGGAGCTGAGAATGCCAGGTGCAAGTGAGTCGCAACAGAAGGTGTCTTGTCTGCTCCTTGAGGCATATGTGGGCCACTGTGAGATACAGGAAGCTGGACTAGATTGGCCTGATCGAGCAGGGCTTTTCTTATGTTCTAATGGTAACCCACTTCCTGCTGACACTGAATTTCATCACCCATACCCTGCCTTACTTGTTCTGTATTGTCCAGTATTCTGTATTCTGGCAGCACCTCCCAGGCCTTTCCCAGACCTGCAATCTATGACCTTCTGCAGGCAAAGCATAACGGACCCTACCTTAAACAAATGAAGCTGCCTTCTTGTACATTTTGTTCTCACTGATGGGCCTCTTGACAGTCTCAGGCAGGGAGAGGCCTTTCCCAGACTGAGTTCCTTTTTAGCTGCAGATGCTGCCAGTAACTGAATGTGAATCCTTCTGCATGTGCACTTGACAACTGAGCTGAACTTCGGGTTGAAAAGCAGTATATAAGTACCTGTTAGTTGATTGATTGATTGATTGATTGATTGATTGATTGATTAACTCAGGGCGGCCTCTGCTGCAGCTCAGTCCTCTAAAGGTTTCTGGCAATCCCTCACCATCCTCTCTTGGGAGTAACCCACCTCTCCCTGCGCTTAGCTTCCATCTTACAGGTGCAGCTCTTAGCCACATCCATCACAGTTGCAGTTGGCTGTCTTAATAAATAAGAGCGTGGGCAATTAGCTGGTGCACTGTGTACTTGAAGGGAGGTAGTAGATGGCAGCTGCTTCCCTCAGACTGTGCTTTCTAGAAACTCACAACATGAATCTGTAGAAAAACAAGGCTTTTAAATACATTTCTTTCACCACAGACAAAGTATGATGCAAACCGGGAAGCCAAGAAACAGCTTCTTCCCATCACAACAGGGGACCTTGCAAACCTGGAGCGGCATCGGAGCACCCCTGAAAAATCTCAGAATGGGCTTGGGTCCTTAACTCAGCATGGAGACTTCCAGTATGGCAGAGGCAATGTCCTCACGGATCACTTCCAGTACAGCCGGCAGAACTATCCGACTTTGTACAGTTCCAATCGCTACGATGTCTAGTGAAAGGTCTGTTCTTGGCTAGCTAGCACAGACTGTTGATGTAGGATTCTCCCAGCATGTCTGTTGGGGCTTCCAAGGAGCAACTGGAGAAGACATGTGCATTGGAAGGGCAGAGGGGGTCGCTTTTGTCTGAAGACGAGGGCCCTTTATGTGGAAGTTTGCCAGCAGAAACTAACACCTCTGGGGGTTGAATGGGGCAGAGCTCTGGCAGTGTGGAACCCCTGAACTCCAGCTCTGGTATCATGTGGCCTGCTGCCCTTGAATCTGTTAACTGTCCATGGCAGTGAAAGTATGGCCAGTATTGCCTCCTTGCGCTCTCCCCATTGGACTTTGGGTTGCTCACTGCCTTTTTGCATTGTCATTTTAAATTCTACAGCTGCTTTCAAAGTGCAATTTCCCACAAAGCAGCTTCTCTCAGTCCTCTCCTCCTTTTGGAGATGATAGTATGAGGGCAAGAGGTATTAGTTTGTTATATCCTGTAGCACTTGTGAGATGTTGTGTGTCTGTGTGTGACTAGCTGCCCACCTCTTGCTCCAGCTGATGTAGCATTGTGAGGGTTTGCCAAGAGAAAGAAACTGTTTTCAATTTAACACTGGTTCAGCTTGAGACAAAGCGAAAACACTAATTGGTCTTCTAAAAAAATCAACCAGCAAGGTTTACACTGGTAATGTGTAGCACATGTATGGACCTTAAAGGATCCTTTGTCTGGTTTGTATGTGTGTGTGTTTATCCCTTTTAAATCATGAGGTTTAGCTACCTTTATAGTGACTCTTTTTACCCAGACAAATATATACACCTGGGCATTCGGAATATGACTTGCTTCATATAGCAAAGTCATTTCATGCAATGTGGGTAAGTATTAACTGGGTTTTCCCCCTGCCTTATTTTACAATGACATTTTCTTTCTGCATCCCATAGCAGCATCAATCTAGTCCACTGTCCGACTTTTGACATGTGGTTTGATACGTTGCTGTGCTGATCACTCTTATCTTTCCCCAGTGTAAGTGCAGCTGTTTCAAACCCCCTTCCCCCCCGTAAATTCCCAGGTTCTAGAGTTGGGCACAACTTGCCATTCTTCTTGTGCTACTTGAGGCCAAAGCCTTCAACCAACATCTGTGGGTTTTCTCCTCAGTGAGATTATAACCGGTTGGTCATCTTTGCCCAGATAAAAAAGAAAGCGACTTCAGCTTGCAGAGAGCCAGAAGTCTCATTGCTGGAACCCTGGGAGGCAATTTTAATTTTTGAAGCAAGCAGAATGATTTTATAGCTTCCCTGTTGATAAATTTATGTTTTGTTTTAAAGCACTTGTCCCTTCCCATCACCCAACTTAGCTGCGCCGCCACATCCAGAATGTGGCTGTATCCTTGGAAATTCAGCCAACGAGATTTGAAACTCTTTAGAGGAGAAGAAAATACAGCTCTGGGAGTTGGTGCTGAAAATGCATTCATTTGTAGGATGGGAGAAATGGGGGTCCGCTCCATTTGATGTGAGGGTACTCTTGATTGGGTACTGAAGGGGAGCAGAGGCAAGGACTCCATGGCAAGTGTCCCAATGTCATCTCAGGCCCTGTGGAAGGTTCAGATCCAGGGAAAAGTACAATCTCGCCAACTTTGCCCTTCACTTTTTAATCTGGAGTGAGTTGATGAGGTCTGTTTCATCTCTTGTTCTTCCCCTTCCCACCCTGGTTCAGCATGTGTTTTGCTCCATGGGGGCTGCCTTAGATGAAAGGGAGGAAGGGTGAGAGAAAAGATGGAGGATATTTCTGGAAATGATTGAAATGATATATATGTACAGTGTGTGTATGTGTGTGTGTATGTAATATTGAAGTGAAACATTTCAACCGCACTGCAGCTTGAAGTTCATGCAGGAATCTTGCCCTCTGAAGAAGCAATCCTGCGCCAACAAGGCCAGTAGAGTCCATTTTCAGAGTTCAATGAAACTTTTCTTGTACCTAGTCTAATTGGGGTGCACTTCTACCCATTTATCTTGGCTGGGGCTGCTAAGGATGTGTATTTGTGGGGGGGGGAGCAGCCCCTATGTTCTTGTATATATGTAACTGGGAATTCTGTGTGCCGCTGTGTTAATTTGAATTGTGTTGTAAAACTTCTGTAACTCTCCAGAGAAAACAGAACAGATCCATGGGACAAAAAACTAGCATTTTAAAAAACGATATATTTTTAGGTCAGAGTTTCAACTAAGTGTGTATTTTGTAAACTACATACTTAATTTATCTCTCTCTCACATACACACAACCATTCCAGGGAATGGCACTGGCTTCAATTTGCAAAACTGTGGTTTTTATTTTAGTTTCTTGCAGAAAGCCTGCCATGGACTTCCTGAGTAGGCATGGCCTTGAGATGCAAATACCAGGATAGTGTGGCCCTAAGTCTCAGAATAATCTGGGAATGTTTCTAAACACCGAGGCATGTTGAGAGAAGGGAGTGAGAGCACAGTTCATGGAGTTCTTCTGAATATTTAAACAGGCTTTGAGATGGATGGGTTCTGGGCTTAATTTTGGGGGTGGGAGCTGAGGTTAATTCCTGTAAACCATTCCTGGCTGCACCTGAAGCCCTGGACTCTTCTTGGGGAATCTTACCAGCTGGTTGCCCGCAGTCATTGGTTTTAGGGCCACAGCCTGCGAGACACACAGTACAATCAACAGATCTCTTTGATCTTAAACCATGGCACTGTTTAATTTGTTTTTACCCAAATTGATGGGATCTGTCCCCAAATGGCTATATTCTGCGAGACACACAGTACAATCAACAGATCTCTTTGATCTTAAACCATGGCACTGTTTAATTTGTTTTTACCCAAATTGATGGGATCTGTCCCCAAATGGCTATATTCTGGATCGTGCTGTCAGTTGCCTGCTCCTCGAAAGGAGAGAGCCTGTCTAAAGGGCATAGATGATTTCTGAAGAAGGAATATTTAATGGAGGCTGATAGATGTACATATTATAAATATACAAAATCCCTCCTCTCTTGGGTCAGGTGAACAACTTCTTTTGAGTTTCATTTGTAGTGTACAGGAATCATGGATTTTTTTAGCCTGCAGACTTAAAATTGGATAAAATGAACAGGTGTGTTGTAATTATGCTTTTTAAATATTGAAAATGTAAATAAAGCTGAATTCTGCAAGAGTCAGAACTTTCTTACGTGTGGCAATGTTATTTCTCAGGCAACACTGAGGCCAGCAGGGCTTATACAGTCTCTGATTGTAATGCCAAGCATGGGCCCTGCTACCAAGACTACCATCACACTAAGAGCAGCCCTGCTGGGCCAGGTCAAAGGTAGGGCCCACAAGCCCATGATCCTATTTCTCACAGTGGTCAGTCATGCCCATGGTCTACAAGAACAGCATGAAAGCAACAGAGCTCTTCTAATATGCTCCCTGCAGTGACTAGTACTGAGGTAGATTGCTTTGGAACATGGAAGCTCTATGTTCGTTGAAACAACTCACATTAGATCATAGAGAGCATTAATAGACTTATTTTTCCTACTTCCAATGTGTCTAAACCACTTCAAATGGCCTCTGAAGCAGTAGCCATCCTTGCATCTTTTGAGAACGAGTTCTATATTTCTGGAAATTATTTCTATTTAGTTGCTGTCACGTTTATTTGGTGTTTGAATCTTGTTTGCAAGCTGCGCTGAGCTTTTGTAGGAAACTTGTGATGAGCTGGATGTCTACGGTTTAGAGAGAGGGAGAAAAGAATTTTTTCCTCCACCCTTGGCGTGAAATACCTCTAGTAGCCTCCTCTCAAACTGCAATCCTAACTGCTGAATGGGCAGCAAGTGCAAGGAAACGACAGGGCATGAGTAAACGTGCATGGACTCGCATTACATGCCTTTCCCTGTGCTTATAGAAGCTCAAGCGATTGCAGGTTCTCCAGACGAATTCGGGGCCAGAGACGGATGAATGGCGAAGTAAAGAGGACTGTCTCCCAGTCCTTTTGCAGGCTGAGTGCTTTTCAATGAATGGGGCGAGACGGGCGCCTTTGCCGCCGCCTTTTGTACAGGGCGAATCAGCTGTGGGAAGGGCTTACAGGGAAGGCGGGGTGGCCAAGCTCGGAGCCGGAAAGGCAGAAAGCGACCAGACTGACTCAAAACTCAGTTTCTCACGAGCCGTCATCTGAGAGCCCAAACCATAGGCTTAACTTGTTTTTGAAATAACCTCTTCTGCACAAATCAAAACTTAAGTTGCAAAATACAAGCATTCTTCTTGTTGATTAGATTGACACCACGTTAACACGGAACAGTGAAGTACATGAAGACAGGGACATGCAACTGTCGCCTTTTTTTTTCTACGTTCAGAAGTCAAACCCTTAGCCGGCCCTACCCCTTCCGGAATTCTAGTCTCCATGGTGACATAAACGTCAGGCGCGTGTTGAGCGTCAGTGTCGTGAACGAGAGGCCCTTTTTTTTACGGCCGGGCGCGCTTTACGGCCGGTGGGGCCTAGCACGGAGTTGTGTGTTCCGGACTCAACTTCGCCATTATGGAGATGCCGCCTCCGCCGCCGTTGCCGCCTCCGCCCGAAGGTGAGGGAGTCCGATGATGTCGCGGGGACGTGTAAACCGTTAGACCCCCACCCAAAAGTGGAATACCGCGAAGGAGGGGGAGTCAAGCCATTCTTTCTGCTCCTTTTCTCCTCCGCGCCCCTCGTAGAGCTAATCATGATAATTGGGTGTTTTTTTTTCGTTTTCTATCCTCTCAGAAAAAAAAGAATAGGGCCCAAGACATGCTTGGGGGAGCAGGAATTCTATAGGTAAAGGTTGGGATCTTCCAGGCTTGCTGTTAATGATTATTATAACGCACGTTATTGTTTTATGCGTTTAAACAGATGGTTTGTCTGCTTTCTTAAATTTGGTCGTTGCGGTTTCGTCTGCATTTTTATTATTCATTTTTTTAAAAAAAAAATCTTCGTCTCAGCTACCCTGGCAATGCAAGTTGAATGTGTGGTGTATAAAATATATCAGATTACTTGTAATAACCTGTTATTCATATGAGCTGTTCTCTAAGTATACAAAACTGCTGAGTCTTTCTAGTTCAGAATTGTCTCTGCTGACTCGTAATAGGTCTGTTTGGTCTTTCTGAGCCCTACATGGAGATGCCGCTGGGCACTGAGCCTGGAATCTTGTGTGTGTAAAGTAGATGATTTTCCACTGAGTTGTGGTCCCTCAGTATAACTCAGTGGTCTTCAACCTTTTTCATGCAACAACTCCAATAAATTAACATATAGCTAAAGTATGGGGCTCAGGACCCCCCACTGATAATGTTCCTGGCCCACAATACTATCTGCCCACCTCCACCCCATTGCTGTTCACTCCATACCCTCATTACATCTCACAGCACTATAGCTGAATATTCTTGTTAGAGAGAGCAGAAAAAGTTACCATGAAGCCTGACAGTAATGAAATTATTTTTAGCGCAGTAGCTAAACCTAAGGAGGCCACAGTTTCCTGGTACCTGAAGGGATACTCCAGCTGCACCCCTCTTTACATGGTGGTGTTCTAGACCAGGAGTCTTCAACTTTTTCATTCCTATAAGTTGCCACAACCCCACAACTGAGGCTCCACGACTCCTTTGGGGTCCCGACTCCAAAGTTGAAGAACACTGGTATAACTTATAAGCACTTTCTACCATGTCAGACCTTCCACTATATCAATGGCTTTCAGTCTTTTTCTTCTCATGGTACACTGATCTCTATGGTCTTCTTTGTGGTCTTTGTCTTTTGTGATGTCACTTTTGGGAAACTCGTCCAGGTTCTGCTGCTCTGTATTAACGAATGTCCGCTGACTCTGCCGTAGAAACAGAGCCACAGATCAGGAAGAGTTTTTTCAGTGACTGTCAACTGTTGTGCTTCAAACTTCTGTGGCACACCTGCAGACCTTTCACATCGTACCAATGTGCTGTGTGGCGTTCCAATTGAAAATCGGCATGCCAGTTGAAAATCGCTGGTCTATACCATTCGGTATCCTATACAGCGATTAACAATAGCTCTTGTTAACAAAAAACAACTTGAGACCTGTAGAACTGCAGACCTTGATGACTGAGTTCATAGTTCTGCCTCCCTTTCTGCCCACCCCATGTTGTCTTTTCAACAGTTAGATAGGTTAGGATGAGTGATAAGACCTATCCCAAGTGCAGATTATGCTGAAGGGGAATTCAAATCCAAGTTTTTCTAGCGAAAATTTAATGTCGCTGCACAATATTGGCTCCCTCAAATAGTGCTTCTTGTGCATTTATTCATTTATCTACCATTTCTTGGAATGGTTTGAAGTAGTTCACATCATAACAGTGAGTAAAACCAAGAGTACAACACTAATGGCAGGAAAAGTATAAATGAAACGATAGCAAAAAGCCAATATTATTCTTGCAACATTTTTGGTCTGATTTGATTTTTGTTAAACTTTGGGGGTATCAGCCACTCTGAAGGTGGTCAGGCCGAGGGGTTGGTTACAAATTTCATCACTAAGAATAATAATGCATTGTAGTGATGATAGCTCAGTTGATGTTCCAGTCAGCGATGTGATCTTCATATATTAATGTTCTCTAGAAAGGCAAAATTTTAGGTCTCAGACAAATGAAAGTTTCTTGCTTCAGTTTTCAAACGATAAGTTTGCAGGGATCAAGTAGATGAAAGTGGCTTTTAAAAGCAGCAAAATCTACTTGAAAAGCCCTAATCAGGATTCTTTGTAGACATCTTGCGTGATTTTAAACACTTAACTGATTTATTGAGGCAGAAGCATTTGTGGATTAGAGTCCACTTTGTTGGAAGCTGCTGTTCTGATTGTCATTCCGACTTGGGAAACTGAAATTTGACCCATAGCCCCCCCCCCCAGTCCCTTCTCTTAACTGAATAAAGCACCAAAAGAGAAAGGTGTATCCATGGTTGCATTGTGTGTGTTCTGCTCCACTGACATTAGGCTCTAAAGCAGCTGGACTTTTTCCTTAGTTCGTTGGGTGTCAAATCCTTGACATATTTTGGATTTTCCCTCTTCTAGATCAGGAGCTGCGCAATGTCATTGACAAACTAGCCCAGTTTGTGGCGCGTAATGGCCCTGAGTTCGAAAAGATGACAATGGAAAAGCAGAAGGAGAATCCCAAGTTCTCATTCCTCTTTGGTGGGGACTTTTATGGCTATTACAAGTACAAGCTGGCCCTGGAGCAGCAGCAATGTAAGTCTGGTGTGCGTGTGTGTGTGCTCATTGGGTGAAAGTAATTCATATAGGCTTGTGTAGTTAAGTATTTCACCCGCTGTCTCAGTTTCTTTACAACAACTTTTGGTGGTATTTTCATTATGCAAAAATGGGGACTGAGTCTGAGAGATGATGCCCTTGCCCCTGGCAAAAACCCAGGAGTCAAGCTGAGAATCAATATTTTCAGCTTGTGATCATCTGAAGTAACTGAGTTGAGTAGGCAAAGTATTTGAAGGATTTCAGTACCTGGAAGGGGTGGACCTGTGTATGTATGTGTGCTTGTGAGCTACTTTCTCAGAACATGTCCTCGTATTCTTCTTTGCCTCTGCAGTGTTGTGCAAGCAGAGCCAGGACATTGAGACCAGCCCGCAGATCCAGGCATTGGCCCAACCATCCTTGCCCCCCACAGCTCCCATCCCCACTCCTCAAGGGACCCCCTCCATGGAGGAGCTGATCCAGCAGAGCCAGTGGAATTTACAGCAGCAGGAGCAGCATCTCTTGGCCCTGAGACAGGTGAGGGTTGCAGGCAAGCAGTGGCAGTGGTTGTCTTATGTTGTGAAGCAAAGGGGAAACTGGAGCACAGTGTCAAGGGCCACCTAGAAATGTATTGCAAAGCTTGCTTTATGCAGTTATCAGACAACTGAATCTGCTGCTCTCACACTTTCTAGCCTATTGAGCTAAGAGGGGCTGGCAATGGTTTTTGTAATCCTTCAACACAAGTTGCTTTGAAGAATTTGCAACAGAGGTTGCTTGCTCAATCATGATGGTTGAGCCCCTGAATCTGCCATTTGTGGGGATGGCCTGATGAGAGTCAATGTGATACCATGTGTCCTTAGCGAGAAGGAATGAGGGTGTGGATTCTGACCAAGCAGACTGAAGCCTGCAAGCATTCCTGCCATCACAAACCTGGAGGGTGCTGCAGCCCAGCTTCAGAGAAGATGCTTTTGGGCCAGGTGAGCTCTGGGTCTTTTGCCTGAGCCGCACTCAGATGCTTTTCCTTGATTCTTTTCATTTAGGAGCAAATCTCCTCTGCAGTTGCTCTGGCTGTTGAGCAGCAAATGCAGAAAGTCTTGGAGGAGACTCAGCTGGACATGAATGAGTTTGACAACTTGCTGCAACCCATCATTGACACCTGCACAAAAGATGCCATTTCGGTAAGTGGCAGCAAAACTAACTGAAGGAGTGGGAGAAGGGCAGCCTGAGCAGATGCTGGTTCAGCATTTTGATAAGGCTGTGATTGGCACATGGTGAAGATCCTATCCAGAACTCACTTGTTCTCACTGGTGAATTTCTACTAGAATTGGGAAACAGGCAATGACTGTAACAGACAGTGGAGAAGCAGAACAAGAATGTTCCTCTTGTGTCTCAAAAAGAGGCCAGGCAAATCCGCAAAAGCCATTGAAGCTGCATCCTTGCTCCTAATGAGAGTAGACAGCAGGACTAGTGCCTCCATTATTGCTATCCACCATTTTCTGGAGCACTCCTGTGCTCTTGCCCAGCTCTCTCAATTACTGGGCTACAATGTTGAATCAATCAGACTAATTAATTTAAAACAAACTTGATCAGTTAAAAGTGTGTGTGTGTGTCTGTCCGTCCCACCCACCCCCACCCCGAATTAGCTCATCTCAAGTTACATTTATATCCTGCCATTTCTCCAGGAATCTCAGTGTGGCATGGTTCTTTTCTCTTATTCTCACCACAGCCTTGTGCTGTGGAGCTGGCTGGGAGAAGTTGAGAGGCCTAAGATTGCCCAGTGAGCTCCATAGCTTTATGGGGATCTGAACTCAAGCCTCGCTTGTCCTAGTCTAACCCATACTACACCATGTGATAGCTCAATGTTATAGCACCTGCTTTGCATTCCAGTGGCTTCAGGTTCACCCCTGGCAGGAGCTCCACATTGGGAAAGGCTCTTGTCTGAGACCTTGGAGAGCTGCTATCTGTCCAAGGAAACAGAACTGAGCAATATGGACGAATAGACTGATTCTGTATAAAGCATAGTCATATGCTCACAAAAACTGCAAATGGCAGGTACAGAGAAGCTCTTCTAAGATGGTGCCTGCTACAGCTCACATATTCATCTAAATCAGGGATGTCATACATAAGGCCTGCTGGCCGGATGTGGCTTCCAGAAGCAATTTGTCCAGCCCCCATTTTAATTGGGCTCCCCCAGCATGATAATTGAGCTCTTTCATATCTTGAAATTATAAACAAGATTTGCACATTTTCTCTTGTCATTTGCATTTGCAAATTAACATAGCCCAATCTGTCAACTAAGATTTCTTTAATAGGGTGATGCCACTGCAAAACTAGATTTCTAGTTTGATTAGGCTCAACTCCCAAGCCCTTTCCAGGGTTTCTTCCTGCTACAGTCATGTAAGTCCCTGCTCATTCAAGTTTGTCTTTCCAGGCTGGCAAGAACTGGATGTTCAGCAATGCCAAGTCTCCGCAGCACTGTGAGCTGATGGCTGGACACCTACGCAATCGTATCACAGCTGAGGGAGCCCATTTTGAGCTGCGGCTGCATTTAATCTACCTGATCAATGACGTGCTCCATCACTGGTGAGAAGGGGCTCTGGGTGAGGCACTAAGAGAGGATGCAGCTAAAGGTGGCTTTTTCTCTCTGCCAGGTGATGCAGGCTTGTTACTAGGTCCAAGTGCCTTTTTGGCATGGCGGAGGCCAGTTGGACTTTATCTCCTCTCAATCCCTTTCAGTGTTGCCAGTTTCCAGCCATCATTAAACTTTTTTTAAGTTGAAAAAGTGCAATTTAAAATGAGAGCCAACTAAAACCAGTTTAAGCCATGTCTTTGGTACATGAGTGCCAGGCATGCCTTTGTGAGGAGAGGGTTCCATAATCCTATTGCTGGTTGCCTAGGTAAGGACACCTAGAAAAAGGCCCCAAAAGATCACCTTGGTCAGTGGGATGGGTTCATGTGGGAGTGGGCTGTCTTTCAGGGCCCCAGATTCCCAGCCACCCAGGGTGTTCAAGGTTAGCTGTCACCATCTCCCTTCCAGCAGTGTCCCAGACAACATCCTTTCTCTCTCCTGTCTTTCAGCCAGCGGAAGCAGCAGCGTGACCTTTTGGCTGCATTGCAAAAGGTGGTGGTGCCCATTTACTGCACCAGTTTCCTGGCTGTGGAGGAAGATAAGCAGCAGAAGATTGCCAGGGTGAGCCTCGCTGGCTTTCCTTCGGGGGAAACGAGAGGATGCCTGGAGTCCAGCCTGCCCAATAACTGCCTCCCTCTCTCTCTCTCTTTCCCACAGCTTCTTCAGCTGTGGGAGAAAAATGGCTACTTTGATGAATCAATCATCCAGCAGTTGCAAAGCCCAGCACTTGGGCTTGGCCAGTACCAGGTAAGCCGGGGGCTTATATCTCCATAGCCAAGGAGAGATTTGGTGGAGGGGTTGACTGCTGCTGCTGCTGATAGGTGAACTCCACAGCCTCACTGTTCCCTGAACAGGCTCCCTTGCTGCACGGCAGTTTTGATCCACTGTTTGCTGTGAGAAGTTCCTAAACGTTGAGTGTGTGTAACTTTTGTCTAATAATGCATTGAACATTGGGCTCCTCTATTCATATTTTTATCGGTCTTAGCTGGTTCTCCTCCTTTTTTTCATAATTGACCTGTAGCTAGCAGAAATAAAAACTGCCTCGGGTATTTCTGATAGTTCTGCATGTTCACACAATGTGAGGATAATTTGGAGCCTATGCCATGAGATGCAAACTTTTGAACCGATGGTGTTAATCGCCATCTTCCCTGGTTGTGCAACGGTGCTTTCTTGAGTGCCCTTATTACCAAAATGCTTACCAAAGTTTCTGTGATTCTAGCCCCATCTGACTTTTCACCAGCTTCGTTTCTGTGCAATGACCTTTAGAGAGTAATCCTATCCTGGAGTTAGGCTGGCACAGTTAGGCCAGCAAAGTTTGGCTGGCACAGCCCCCCCCCCCCGGTAAAGTGCTTTGGGACCAATCTCAGCATCAGTGAGGATGATGCAGGTCTGTGTGCTGGCCTGTCTGACTCCGAGAGTAGTCTGAACATACTTTACCCTTGTGTCCCTTGTGCTGGCCAAACTGTGCTGGCCTAACTCCAGGTTAGGATTGTGCTCTTATTTGATGCTTTCATCACATGTACAAAGGCTGTTGCCTGGTTATCCTTGTTGTAAGACAGTAGGAATGAGTGGGGGCCTGGCTGCTCACAAGTTTGGTTTTTAATGACCTGAGTGGGGAGTGCAAAGGCAAGTGCTTGGATTGTCCTCTTGTGTGTGGTCCAAGATGGCCTGATTGGCACAGACCCAGCCACTTGCTGATCTGTTCTCTGTCCCATCCTCGCAGGCCACCTTGATCACAGAATTTGCCAGTGTGGTGCAGCCAGTGCAAGTTGCATTTCAGCAGCAGATTCAGACCCTCAAAACGCAGCATGAGGAGTTTGTCAACAGTCTCACCCAGCAGCAGCAGCAGCAGCAGCAGCAGCAAATGCAGATCCCGCAACTGGAGAGCGAGGTGAAAGCAGCCCCTGCAGCCGCAGCCCCGGCTCCAACTCCAGCTCCTCCTCCAGCTACTCCCATCTCTCAATCAGGTAACAACTTGACAGCTCTTCCGGAGTCAAGCAGGAGCGGGGCCCTTGGTGGACGCAGGAAGCACATCTTCCTGCTTTGGTGGTGACTGAGCGCAAGGGCGTGTTGAGCCCAGTGGCAGCCCAAGCAAGACTTCAGTCGAAGCAGAGAGTCCTACCCCAGAGGACTTGGAATGAATCTCTCAACCCTGAATTTCTTTCAGATGAAGGAAAGGCTCCTCTTCCTCTGGCCGGCTCAGCTGAATATGAAGCCAGTGGAGCTGGGGGGCCTGATTCTGCTGCTCCTGGACCTCGTGGGCCTGGGCCTCATGATCATATTCCTCCCAATAAGCCACCCTGGTTTGACCAGCCACACCCGGTGGCCCCGTGGGGCCAACAGCAGGTACTAGCATAGATCTGAAGTGGGGAGGAGGCTTGTGCATTTGGGGTGGGACCAGGCCTGGGGCTCGGCAGACTCTGGTCTTTTTGTACCCACCCACCAGCCGTGCTCCTTGTAACTGACTGTGTGCCTTTGTTCCTGCAGCCCCCAGATCAGCCTCCGTTTCCACATCACCAAGGCCCCCCTCACTGCCCCCCATGGAACAGCAACCACGAAGGGATATGGAATGAACAGAGGGAGCCTGGCTGGAACAACCAGCGCGAAGCCCCCTGGAACAACCAGCCGGACCCTTCCTGGAACAACCAGTTTGAGGCCCCTTGGAACAGCCAGCATGAGCAGCCACCCTGGGGTGGGGGTCAGAGGGAGCCCCCCTTCCGCATGCAGCGGCCGCCCCACTTCAGGGGGCCCTTCCCCCCTCACCAGCAGCACCCCCAGTTCAACCAGCCGCCCCACCCCCACAACTTCAACCGGTTCCCGCCTCGATTCATGCAGGACGACTTCCCCCCACGGCACCCTTTCGAGCGGCCTCCTTATCCCCACCGCTTTGACTATCCCCAGGGGGATTTCCCTCAAGGTGAGTGGCTGGGAGGTGCAGGATTCATCCAGGCCCGGCTGTTGCTGCTGTAGATCCAGTTGGGATTCTGGGATCTGATCAGGGAGGTAGTTCTGGGAGGGGCTGCACTTGGCCAATTGAATAAATTCTAGTTGGTTAATTGTATGGGTGTTAATCAATTTTAAATCTACATACATTTGCTTGCCAATAAAACCATGCAGAAGGGGGGAGCATACTTTTTCTATTAACAATACACACAGATGTCAAGATGTCAAGTGACAGATGTCACACAGATGTCAATGGTGTTTGCCACCTCCAATTTGTGTGTGTGTGTTTAGTGAAAGTTTATTCAAGTTTTAAGATATAAAAAAATCCTTGAAGAAAACCAAAAAATGAAGAAACTTCTTGCCCTGCACAATAATCATTCCCCCTCCTTAGTAATTCCCATAGCTTGAAACAATTAATTGTTCACAATTACTAATTGTTAATTTTTAAAAATCTGCCCAGTCTTTTGCCAAAGAGGCAAAAAGAGAACTGGTTTCCCTGCCTGCCCCCTTTCAAGAAATTGCCTCGAGTCCCTAACCGTTTCTCTAATGTCTTTGCAGAGATTGGGCCCCCTCACCACCATCCCGGACACCGCATGCCACACCCTGGAATCAGTGAGCACCCCCCGTGGGGTGGCCCACAACATCCTGATTTTGGGCCGCCTCCGCATGGATTTAATGGGCAGCCACCCCACATGCGCAGGCAGGGCCCCCCTCACGTCAACCATGATGACCCCAGCCTGGTGCCAAACGTCCCTTACTTCGATCTCCCTGCCGGACTCATGGCCCCCCTAGTCAAAGTAAGTGGTTGGGGTGTGTGTGTGTGTGTGTGGGTGTGTGCAGGCAATGGAGGCTGCTTTCTTGAGTCACTTTTGTGAAGACGCATTATTATGCTGTGCAAAGGTGCAGCTTGAGGCATTGTTCTCCAGCTGCAGATTTCTTTCCACCAAGTAAGATTGCTTTCCCATTGCCTCTTCTGAGGCTGGTTGGGTGATTCTCCTCTGAGTAGCAGCAGGATGATAGGGACAGACGGGACACTACAGGGAATTGAGCCAAGTGACTGGCCTGGCTCATTGGGCATCAGAGTGCCCGAGTTTGCCCCTGAGGCAGCTACATGAGGGCCAGGCTCTTTTGTAGCGCAAAGTTTCCTTTGTCTCCAGTCCCATTTTGACAAATCCCCATCTTGTGTCTGAGATATAACTAGCTTTGCTGCCTCTGCTTTTAGCTGGAAGATCATGAGTACAAGCCTTTGGACCCTAAAGACATCCGCCTGCCACCTCCAATGCCCCCCAGTGAGAGGTTGCTGGCTGCAGTTGAAGCCTTCTACAGCCCACCTTCGCACGATAGGCCAAGAAACAGGTAAGAGAATACCAGTCTCTGGAGAACACACCAGGCCCAAGGCTCTTCTGTAAGCTGAATGGCACTTCCCCTGCCCGGAATTTGGACATCTGCAATCCTGTCAGCTTGGCAAGTGAGAGGGGAATTCTGCACAGCTGCCTTGAGTCTAAGCAAGACTGTCCCATCAAGTGACCTCTCTCTATTCTTTGCCTTTTCTACTTTGTGTTCCAGTGAGGGCTGGGAGCAGAACGGGCTGTATGAGTTCTTCAGGGCAAAGATGCGAGCTCGTCGGCGCAAAGGGCAAGAGAAGAGAAACAGGTGGGAACTCCACAAAGTGTGTCAACCAGCCTTGGCAAGATCTAGCTCTCCAAATGGTCTGCCCGTGTCGAGGTTTCTGTGGTAGTGTGCCAAAGGGACATGGGTCCAGATGCAGACAGGGAAAAGGTTTCACTTGCAATCCAAAAGGGGGTCTGCTTGCGTCTACCTGTCGATGGACACACTGCCCCATAATAAGCACCTTCTAGGAGGCCAATACTACCTTGTTCTAGGGAGGAAAGCCAATTGATGCCAAGAGGGACCAGCTTGGAAAAGGCCACCATTGCATGGATTAGTGATGGCCAGATACAAGTTCTGCTTGTAGTGAATGCTTCACCTTCCTGGGAATGTGGATTGTGACTGAGCCACTTCAGCAGAGTACAGGATGGCTTGCCATGCTGCTCTCCCTGTTTTTCCAGCAGCCAGTTCACAGTGTGACCTTTTACTATTTGTTTGGTGCAGTGGTCCGTCCCGGTCCCGCAGCAGGTCCAAAAGCCGAGGCCGTTCCTCCTCTCGCTCCAATTCAAGGTCTTCAAAATCCTCCGGCTCTTACTCGAGGTCACGGTCTCGATCTTGCTCTCGATCACGTTCCTACTCTCGATCACAGTCCAGGTAGGAGAGGAGGGTGGCATCTGGCATTGCCTTACTGGGGAGGGGTGTGGAGGATCACTTCTTTCCTGGGTCACAGGTGATGGTGGCAAGGAATTTCCAACTCCGGGAGTTGGACAATATTCAGCAGTGAGAATTCCATTTTGTTTATACCTGAGGTAGATGCTCTTGTTCTGCAAGGACATTTGCCTGAAGGAGTGTGTGTGTGTGGGGGGGGGCATTTAGTCCTGAGCTAGTGTGCTTTCTTGTGGAAGCCTCCTTGCAGGTTTGCTTCTTGCGACAAAACTGGAACCCAGCTGAAATGTTAGTGGGGCACTTGCTGACTCTCTATGTAGTGCTTTCTGAAAATCTTCCTCTTTGGATTCAGTAGAATGAGGGGAACTGGCTGGGGTAGCAAAGCAGCCAGAGAAGGGAACTTACTGTTTCACCTTTTAATTTTCCAGGAGCAGGAGTCGCTCCCGGTCTTCTCGAAGCCGCTCCCGGTCCAGGTCTCGATCAAAATCCTACTCCCCCGGAAGGAGGCGCCGGTCCCGATCTCGCAGCCAAACACCCCCGTAAGATTTGACTTGGTATTTGCTTATTCCCCTCGGAAGGGAAAGAAATGCTGAGAAGGTTGAGCAACACAACAGTGATTGTGAATTTACAATCTTGCCTGGTACTATTGCTTGTGCCCAGCCTACAGATACATGAAGCATCCTACAGGCTTCACAGTGTGTGTTTGCTCTTCCGATTAAGACCAGGGCACCCCATTCTAAGGCCTATTGTACTGCCTTTTTGCAACTCTGGCAGTGTACCTGATGTGTGAATACAACCTCCAGTCAGTTACAGCCTTTCCTAGCTAGTTGCTCTTCCTTGGCAAACATTAGCTGAGAGCACACAGAAGGTCTTCAAGAGTATTGAACTCTAACCTGTTTTTCCTGGTAGCTCTGCAGCTGGATTGGGTTCCAGCTCTGGACCTCCTATCCCTGAATCAAGACTTGGTGAGGAGAATAAAGGACACCAGATGCTAGTGAAGATGGGTAAGAGACCCTGACTCAGCGTTATTTTTCAAATAATAATAAAAAAATTATTTTGGAGGGAGGAAGAGATGCTCCTAACAGTTGTCCCCTGCTAACTGGGCAAGAGGCACTTTTTCAAGTGGTGTTCTCTAATATTTAGCAGGGGGAGAGCAATTGTCCCTCTTCACCCCAGCACAGTGTCTTTCTCGTGGCTGTTGCTGGTGGTGTTCCCCATTCCTTTAGATTGTGAGCCCTTTTGGGACAGGGAGCCATTTAACTTTAATGTTATTATTTGCCTGTAAACCGCTTTGTGAACTTTATGTTGAAAAGCGGTATATAAATACTAGTGGTTGATCTCTGTGCTTTGGGTAGAGGGGGGTTCCCAGGTCTCTTTCTTGGCGGTCAGCCTTGTTTTACCAAAGATTCCAGAAGTTTTAGTTGCCAGATGTATTTACACATATTTCATGGACTTGAGGGGAATGACTTGGGTTCTCAAATTGCCCTGAATTGGAGGTTGTTGGTGTCAAAGCAGTCAATAAGAAGAAGCTGGCGCAGTTGATGCAAGGGATAATTATTTCACAAGCCAGGGGCTTGATGTTGTAAAACATTTAGGTATGTCCCACTGAAATCAAGCATGACCTAGCCTGCAGGGGTGAACCTCTCAGTCCATATCCCGTTTCCTACCATTTATGTTTCAAGATCTTCCTTGCTTTGTTAGACCAAAGTTCTTAAACATTGAACTAGAAGACAGAGATCAGATTTCCTCTGCTCATGGGTCTTCATTGAGGCATATATTCTTAAAATATGCAAGCAGGAAGAACATATTGGTTTAGCTGGGCAGAGGCCACTTCCTTGAGCCCAGGAATCTGTGGAGATAGTCATCTTATGCATTCTGAGGTCACCCTCCTTCAATTTGTTGTCCATTCAATTTTCTTATACCACTGTGTTTTCAGGGTGGAGCGGTTCTGGAGGCTTGGGCGCCAAGGAGCAAGGAATCCAGGACCCCATTAAAGGAGGGGATATTCGCGACAAGTGGGATCAGTACAAGGGTGTGGGGGTGGCCCTTGATGACCCCTATGAGAACTACCGGAGGAACAAAAGTTATTCTTTTATTGCTCGCATGAAGGCCAGAGATGAAAGTAAGTGGGTGACATGTGGTGGGGCTTGGTCTGAGAGGCTGGGAATCTCAATCAGATTAACTGTTTCCCCGGAGACAGTTCCTATGGCGCTAACAAGCCTTATTTAGAAATGCGGAGACACTGACATTGGTTGTGGTGCAAATGCATCTCTTAAAACAAGGTGCCAGTCTTTTACAGGCAAGGGGGAGGGGAGTAATTATTAGAATCAAACTGGAGACTTTAACACACGCAGAAATTGCAGCTGCTTCCACCCCAGAATTCTAGTGCTTTGCAAATCTTCCACTTGGATGGGAAAAATATTTAGAGAACCTGAGAGCTAAGGCCCTCTTTTATCCATTTGGGTAATTGAAGCTTGACTAACACACTGAATTTGAATGAACGCTTATATTAAGTAAGATGTTTGGTACCCCGATGTACTAAAGGGAGGAAGGAAGTGGGGTTCTTTTCAGGGGTGTGAGCTTTAAGAGGGTCCATCGCTGTTGTCCCACTAACTCAAGTGACCCCTACTCAGGCCTCTCTTGTTCCATCATGTACATGGTTTTTGTTTTTTCATTGAAGGTTAATGCTGTCTGAAGTGGAGGGAGCCAGTCAGGCTGCTGCTGAGCACTGGGCAAGTGAATCAAGACTCCTGCTGTTCAGCCTAAATCACCCGAGAGACCCCTTTCCCATCTTCTGCAGTTACCTTGCCATCTGGAACACAAAGAGTTAACCACTCCCAAGTGTTGCTTCTAAGGGTTGTTCAGTGCTTTGTAACAAATTCTTTAGGCATTTTTATATTTTTGTATATACCCCTGAAATGAGAAGAAAAAGGAGTGTTGTAGACTCCCTTGTCCCTAATTGCCCCTCCCATTTCTAAATACAAAGCATTTCCTAGAGGCTCTCTTCCCCCCAAAAAACCATTTTTGTAACTGAGTGGGGGTGTACAGAATCCATCAGCTTCAGATAGCCCAAGGGTGTTATTTGCCCACTGTATAATAATATAAAAAACAACCTGCTTTCACAACCATCTTCGTTTGATGTGGTGCGGTAGCAACTGTTGTAAACTGACTGACTGTAGCTGTGAATCTGTTAGCTGTCTGTCAATTGCCTTTGGCACCTACCCAAGTTGGCTACCTTATTGTACTTACTGTTGCCTTCCAATAAACAAGACTTTTCTATATGACAAATTTTATTCTGGGGGTGGGGAGGAGCAGATGCAGCACTGGAGTGATCTTTTTCTGTCTATGTGCAAAGTGTCAATAGGTACTTGTAGTGTGAATTCACAATGACCTTCAGATGAACCCAGTTGGAGGTTTCCATAAGCACAGGCTTGCTAGGACAGATGCCCTTTATGGCACAGTCTCCGCTGAGGCTTTTCCTCCAAGATCTTTGTATTGAATCAAGCGCTAGTCTTTGCTGCTGCTTTTATTATTCATCAAAGCCACTTGAGGTGGTGGTTTTTGTGTTGCCAGGATAACAGTTCTCTCTGCCGGTGGGGTCAAAGGAGTCTAACATGCCATTTGCCCCTGTTGTGCCAGTTCTTGTAAAGCTTGTTCCATTGTCAGAGGTGGGGGCTTGTTGCGGTCAATGAACTGCAAAGAAACACAACAGGCTGAAACTCACTGCACACACCTCAACAGTACAGGACATATGTATGCATATCCCTCTGTTGCATCATTAAAGGAAACACTGGATTGTGAATGCTACTTGTGATCAGTCTTCTGCTGAGGGTTACTCTTCTCCATAGCTGTTAGGGGCAGGCCTGGGCAAATTAACAGACAGAGATTAGGTGGGAGGATTAACCTGCATTGGGAGACCCTCCTTTAAAGAAGAACTCTCAGCTGAAAGTGAATTGCTGTATTGTTGCAGCCACCTCAGATTGAAGTACATCTGAGCAAATGGTCCTATTATTTTTATGATGTATTCCAGGTGTATTTGGAATATAAGGAAGGAACAGTCAAGTCAGTCTTGGCTCAGAAATATACTAAATAGTTAGGAAGATAGAACTCAGTTATGATGTAGACACTAGCACACAAAAAATAAAATAAAAATAAAAAATCTTTCCATGGAGGAAATGAGCTGCTTTGTCAGGTAAATTTATCAGTAGAACTAGTTTTTAAAAGTATTTTTTTCATTCTCATTTAAATTCCTATTCCATAAGAGTTCCTCCTAATTTAACAATTATTTTTTTCCAATGACCCTTTGACATATTCAGTCCCCATCTGTACCTGTCTTCAGCAATAACCAAGCCTGAATCAAGAAGGAGGAAAAGAGTGAAAAATGCACATATTATTCATCCACAGCTGCAACCAACCTGAGCACTATCACAAGGCAGACTTAAGGCATGATCTGACTGCACTATGCCCAGCCTGCATGCTTTAAACGTGAAAGACCTACTTCCTTCAATGCCAATAAGAATGAAGGCCCCTTCCAGCATTATTCCTAAGCATCATGGCAGGGCTGACATTTTTCTTAAACTGGTGAGACAATGTTTAAGGAGCAGAGGAGAAAAATACAAGCTTAAGCACTAGCTGGACTATGGGAGATATTGCCTCTCTTAGGTGAGACATTATTCCCTTGGCTTTACAGGAGAGTCACAGGTCCTGCAGCAGCTCAGGGCCCAGCAGGAGTTCCCAGTTATTTCAGATTTTCCAGCTCTTTATCAATTCAACCAAGCAGTGTGTGAGGCCTTAGCCCAGGCTGGTACCATGAGCCTGAAAAAGAGCAGCAGGGTAGTGAGAACAATATTCCCCACCCACCCACTCATTGGTGCAGCTTACCGCCTTGGCTTCCTCCAATGTATGGTAATGGAACTTTTCGTCTTCCAGTGAAGCCAAAACAGAGGTGTGAAGATGGCGACTGAACTCTACAAACTGCTGGATCAGTAGGACGTTCTGCTTCAACAGGTCATTCAAAGCAAAGACAGCTGGACTGTACGTTGTCAGGGCTGGAATGGGGAGGGCGCACACAAAGTAGTAATAGCAGTTAGACACTGAATGATGGTGGGGGGAAGATTCTTGCCTGCCTGTTTCAGGACTGCACCTACAGGACTCTAGTATTTGTCTCAAAGCTTACTTCAAGAAAATGCAACAGCCCACTGTGCTCAAAATCGTTTTGTGGAGTGCTTTATACAGGCAAAATAGGGACGTGGTGGCGCAGTGTGTTAAACCGCTGCTGCTGGGCTTTCTGACCGGAAGATTGGGAGTTCAAGACTGCGCGATGGAGTGAGCTCCCATTGCTTGTCCGAGCTCCTGCCAACCTAGCAGTTCGAAAGCACCTAAAAAGGCAAGTAGATAAATAGGGACCACTTCGGTGGGAAGGGAACGGCGTTCTGTGCGCCTCAGCGTATAGTCATGCTGACCACATGACCACGGAAGCTTGTCCTCGGACAAACACCAGCTCTACAGGCTTAGAAACGGAGATGAGCACCGCCCCCTACAGTCAGTCACGACTAGACCATTTGGTCGTGGGGAAACCTTTTTACCTTATACAGGCAAGTAGCCCTGGTCTGGTTAGACAGTGCTTCCTATAGAATTACTTTGTAGGCTAGAATAGTGGCTGAGAGCACTATGATAATCCACTGCATTACTCGTGAACGTGCATCAACAAGGCAAGAGTCAAAAGACAACTAGTCTTTATTTTTAATAAAATCCAGAAGAAAATGAATTAAGCCAAAAAGGACAAAATAATTAAGGACAAAATTAAGGACAAAATCAGCAAGCTGATGGAAAATACTTGAATCCAGCTCAATGGACATAGAGAAAGCTTGATCACATGGAAACCATAACTTATAATGCCTAGAAAATGAAACTGAGATGCTTCCCAAGACCAAAGCACCCTGGGAAAGCAAAATGATGCCATTTTCATCTGCTTTTACTCCAAGCCAGGACGCAAACAATTTATTCCCCAATGTGTCCCGTTGGGGTTACAGCCCCTAACACTAGGTATTTACATTGGTCCCAGGAATCCCAGTCACTGCATTTAACAGTTGTGCCTCCTGAAAACCCAGCTGTCACAGCACACTCGACAGGAGAATGCCCAGAGTATCCCTGTGCTTAAGTAATCAGTTTGTGGATGTTTATAGTTACCTGACTGCATTAGTCAAACTCACCTAGCCACTCCATCTCACCCAGCGGTGTCATGCTACCGGTACGCTGGGCAGGAGGAATGGGTGAGCGGCAGCCTGCCCATTGCATCACGCTCCGTTTCACGGGGGCGGGGAAGACGGCGAAACGGAGCGTGACGCAACGGGCGGGCTGCCGCTCACCCGTTCCTCCCGCCCAGCGTACTGGTAGCATGACACCGCTGATCTCATCCCTTCCCCTAGACCAGTGTTATTCAAACTATGGGTTGGGACCCATTTGGTGGGTCACGATCTGATGTTAGGTGGGTCGCAGAAAGCTGGGAGCAGCCATCTTGGAAACTGCAGACCTTACTCTTGTTACATTCCTTTTATGAGTGTTAACAGTTTGATTTTTTAAGTGAGGTTTTTTTTTTAATTGTTTTTAGTTCAGTGCTTTTAAACAATATTTTGCCCTAATCTTGCTTTCTGTCAGAGATGTTTCATGGTTGTACAATTGCTGCAGTCCAAGAATACCAGTTTGCATTTCAGGAGTGTCATTTTATTATGTTACAGTACTTCCTGCTTGATTATGTCACTTCCTGGCATAACATCACTTCCAGGTTAATGACATCATTCTGGTGGGTTCTGACATGAGTCCCATTCTAAAAAGTGGGTCCAGGTGTAAAAAGTTTGAATACCATTGCTCTAGACAAAGGATTTTGACTGTCCAAGTGGTAGGTGTGGGTAGCTTGTCTACTCCAGATAAATAAGAATGTCCCTGAATCCATGAAAGCCCACAATTGGCTGGCAATGGCATTCAAACAAAGAGAAAAAAGCTTCTAAATGGATGCACAAGAACTTCTGAGGAGTTTGAGGTGTCCAAAAATAAGGAAAACTAGGCAAAAAAATTGAGAACAACCAGGCAAGTGACTAATGTGGGCTGAAAGGAATGGATGGAGCTAATCAGTAGAGAGGGTGTTACCATACCTTCCAGAGTGTCCATGCTCACCACATGACTAGCAATAGGTGGGGCTTCTACAGCACTTCCTCCTGCAGTCTGGCTAAGAGTAGCTGCAGCCTCCGCTGTGGAGATCAAAACAGTTTGTGACAGGCTTAAGGAAATTCAGGTCCTAGGCCTAAGAAGCCCCAGATTTTGAAAAGAATGCTTGTATCTTGCCCCAACTTACTTTGTAACCAGTGGTAAGTGAGTGAACTGCCTCTTGTCTGCACGGCTGCTTCCTTCACCGTTATCCTCAGTGGCTTGGTGCTTCTTGTGCCTGCTGGAGGAAAGCTGACAGAGGACAAATTGGATGGCCTGGAGTGCACAGAACTGTTTGAGCTGCCCTGGGATTCCTCTGAGGAATACTCTCTCTCCATTTCCTCAGATACAGAGGGCTCAAAGTCATCCGAATACTCTGCACTGATGGAGCTCTCTGGTTTCCTTGAGGAAAGTTCAGCAGAACTGCCATTTAGTTGCTCTGAGATCTCAGTCTCTCCCAGATCCTCGACTTCCTCATCTTCCTCCACAGTTGCTGTTTTATCCATTGGGGCTTTGGGGGCTTTAAAAGGGCTTGGGGTAGCCACGGAAAGTAGGGCAGTGGCCTGTTCGTTGCTCGATTCCGCAGCAGCCTGCACTGTCTTCGCCTAGAAAATGCATTCTTCAATGAGTGTAAGTCTAGCTACAACATGAACAAGCTACAACATGAACAAGCAGAGCAAGCAGTCAAAACACAGCATACAGCCTCAATCCTTGCAGCATTAAACATTATCCTAGCAGAAACCAATAAGTTCATTTACAATCCCACCGACACCACTCTTGGAATAAGACGGTAGTTCCCAAACTTCTTAGCACCAGGACCCACTTGTTAAAACAACACTCTATCAGAATATAGCTTTACAAAACTTAAAAAATGATCTAGGGAGTTGGGAACCAAGTACGTCCTTGTGGGGGCAGGGCAAAGCCAGCAACGCGATCCCCAGGATCGCACTGCTGCACTTGCCAAAGGGGATTTTATAAAACTTAGCCCTGGCAGTGCTGGCATCAGGGGTATGTGCGGAGCCCTGGGGAGCCCTCCACAGGGCTCCCCAAGCCTCAGAAAGCATTTAAAACACAATTGTGACCACTTCCAGTTCCACACATACTCCAGGGTTCCACACCCACCCAATGTCAGTGCTGCAAGGGTTAAGTCTAAAAAAATCCCCTTTGGCAAGCGCTGCAACACGATCCTGGGGGTCAGGTTGCTGCCTTCCCCCTCTCCCCACCCCTTAAAGGGGCAGAAGCAGTTGCTTCCCAGGATGGTGGGTAGCAACCCATCACTTTGAGAAGCACTGATCTAGAAAGAAATTTTTTTTTTACAAGTAATATTTGTGTAAAAACTCAATCCATTTCCTGTAATGAGTCAGCCCTAGTGAATAGCCCCAAGGCTCAAATCTTAGTTATGTGACACAGTGCAATCCTAAACTGGAGTTAGGCTGACAAACTAAGCCAGCAAAGTTTGGCCAGCACAAGAGCCACCATAAAGCGTTTTTGGACTACTCTTGGAGTCAGGGAGGATGGCTCACGTCTGTGTGCTAGTCTCTCTGACACCAAGAGTGATCCAAACATACTTTACGGTCAGCGTTGTCATTCAGCCGGAACGCTGGGCGGGAGGAACGGGTGAGCAGCAGCCCGCCCGTTGCGTTCCAGTCCATTTCGCCATCTTCCCCGCCCGCTGCCGCTCACCCGTTCCTCCCGCCCAGCGTTCTGGCTGAATGACAATGCTGTTTATGGTGTCCCTTGTGCCGGCCAAACTTTGCTGGCTTAGCTTATGTTGGCCTAACTCAGTTTAGGATTGCACCCACAGCCTTCACCTGCCCCCACTACCTGTCATTGCAAATTGCAGGAGCTCAAACATTGGCAGGGCAATTAGCAGTTACCTGATTTTTGAACATCCTCAGGGCTTGAGGCAATTAGTTATCTGAACTTTCCATCACCCATGCATTCATTTCTGTGGGACCCACCAGAAATCAGGTCACAACCCACCAAGTGGTACCTGATCGACAGTGTGAGAAATGCTGAAATAAGAGATGGTTTTCCTCAAGTACTTCCAGAAAGGTGCTACAAGTAAGTTGACTGAGGACCTTTGTTGCATTTCAGATGGCTGGGTGGCTTTCTCTACCCTGTGATAGGCAGCACGTTTTACCTTAATTTTAGGTTCCTCCTCCTGGCTGACCATGCTGGGTGCCAAGTCGTCAAGGCTCAGAACATTCACTCTAAAATCTGTAATTGGGAGGGAAATTGTCACTCAGTGGGGCAGCCTGTGATCTCACAGTTATCACATCAAAAAGACATGATAACTTTACCAAAATCATATCCTACATTTTAAGAAGAGGCTGAGCTTGGAGTGGCCAGAGCTTGCAGTTCCCCTTTGTTCAGTGCAGAAGAGACAACTCAGAACTTGGCAAAACCTGCAATACCACTAATAGTCCAATCCTTACCAACATTTCAGCACTGATACAGCAGCAATGCAGTCCCAAAGTAAGGAAGTGTTACTTTGAAGAGGCCTCTGTGACTGCCCCTCTCCACTACAGAATGCAGCACACACCCCATTAGTATAGCTGTCTTGGTGCTGAAAGGTTGGTTAGGATTGGGTTAGGATCAAGAAGGAGCCATTAGGGAAACTGACACCTTCCTCCAGTCACTTCCCCCAAAGAACTGTCCACCTCATTTCCACTAAGGTTGCCCATCAGTCAACTCTCAGCTTGTTGTAAATTAGTCTCACCGAACAGTCCTTAGCCATATGCTCTCCCCTTTATTTCTCATGCCTCAGCTAGCACAATCCAATGCAAGCTTACCTGGGAGTAAACCCCATTATACAAAAGGAAGCCTGCTTCTGAGCAGACATGTTTAGCATTGCACTGTGTATGACTCACCACTGCTGCTGGAGTGTGTGTCAGCAGCTTCTGAGAACAGCTCGTCCAGCGATTTGATGATGCTCCGTCCAGACAAAGATCTCCCACTTGGAGAGATGGAGCTCAAGTTAGGAGAAGAGGCACCTGTTTCACCATCTTTCAGGGAGGGCAATGACAAACCAGACACTGCCCGGCTCAGTCTTGAAGTGCTTCTGCTTGGTGGAGAGGGTGTCCGGTGAGAGAGTCTCTTCTGATAAGTTCTAGCAGGAAGAGAAGATCTTAAGCTGGGAGGAGAAGGTGTTTTTGGAGGGGTCTTCATCCGACTCTTCAGGAAGGACTTGATTGGGGAAGGGGGGGCAGAAAGAAATAGGTTTATGAAAATTATGGCATCCTAAAATCAGAAAAAAATACTTTCAAGTATTCTGATGAGTAGGTAGCAAAAACAACTGTGACCTTTGCATCAAGAAGCTAGAACTACAATGATCTAATCTAGTCCAAATGGAGCATGCTTGAGTCCCTTAAATTTTGTGGCCAAGCAAGGCACATCTTGCACTGAAATCAGTGGGAGTCTTTTGCTTTAACTGGGTTGGACCCACAATGGTTTTTAAAAATCAAAGGCCCTCCCAGGTCTGGGTTCTGAGGATCTCCATGTTCTCAATTCAGCTGAGCTCCCCAGGATTTAAGATCTACAAAACTAGTACTTACTACAGATTATATCCTTCAGTGTGAGGTCAGCAATTCATGAAGGCCTTCGCTGTTGGGAGTCTTGGGCATGCTCCCTCTGGCTCCCTACCAGCTGTCTTTGCAAGGTAAATAAAAGCCTTCCATCTTTGTCAAAAAGTCTTAATTGCACTTTGATGTTGATATTGTTGGCCCTAGTTGTTTTTCATATTGTTATATTTTAAATGTCTGTATGGTACACTGCTGAGAAACTTACCTGAATTTTTAAGGAAGAATTTAAGAATGAAACAAAGTTACATAAATACTGTAATCTTAAAATGTATACAGTTCCTGCTACCCTCAGATTTGCTACCCACAGAAAGCAGAACTGACACCTTGCACCATTCATGGGGTGTTCTCAGCCATCTGCTGTCTTTGCTGCCTTCTGAAACTAGCCATGGCCACTTTAAAGGGCCCCATGGATAGCATGCCATTTTGAAGGTCTACAGTACTGTGCTGGATTCTGCCATGCTGGTCTCCACTGGATTCTTTCTCTGCTACTGGCAGGTGAGCTACCCTTCCCTCAACCCCCCTGTATCAATGGTTCACTATTTGCAGATTTGCTGTCCCCTGGGCTTTTCAGGAGCCTTCCCCTGCAGATAACAAGAACTGACTGTATTTGGAAGTTAGCCCCACTAATTTCAGGGGAAACTGCTTCAGAGCTAGTGGGATTAGGGTTGCAACTTGGCAAAAACAACAGATTTGTAACAGGAATACAATGACTAGTGAGCAAAAAGAGTCTCCCAGTTATGTGCCACTTATGGACTTGCAGTATATACAGAATCAGGACCCCCCCCCCCAAAAAAACCTATTTTCTTAACAGAACCCTAAGCAACCACTTTGTCCTCAGCTAGAGTAATGTTCTATCTAGCTCAATGTTTTTTTTAGCTCTGAAGGAAGAATTATCTCCTAAGCACAACAGTGGACCCTGGATCTGCAGACAAGCACTTCACATAAATAAATCGCAAACTATCTAGTTGTTCAGCTTCCACACCCAAGCACAAGAAGCTATGGGGAAACTGTTTTTGTCCCCTGTCACCAAGTTCTTTTAAGACCTGAGCTTAGAGGCCCTGACTTAGAAGAGGAACCATTACCTGTTGAAAAGCGGTATATAAATACTAGTGATTGATTGATTGATTACCTTTCTCCCAAGCTCAAGTCCAGAAAGGTCCTTCTCATATTTCCAGAGACCTCCCAAGAAGTGTCCCTCGTCATCTTCCTCACTGTCAAGACCAGCTTTGTCTCCAAGATGCACATTCCTGTCTTGGACATGGAACCTGCCTGAAACAGGAGTCATGTTCTCCTTCAGACCAGTTTCTCCCTTTCTGGATCTAACACCTCCTCCCCTTATTTCCACCACTTGCACAGGGTCTTGGCTAGACTTGCTCCAGAAAAGCTCCTCCTCTGACAGCGACTGATTGATTTCACTGGTGTCCAGCCTGACTTTTCGGCTCTTGATCTTGCTTTCAATCTGTGCCAGTTTTCTCAGGACAGCACCTGACCTCCCCTTAGAGGCAGTACTGAGGTTTGTCTTTGCAGCAGGATGGAGCCCAGCTGTTCCACCATCTTTGGTTTCTTGAGGCTTTTGTTTTAGGAACCGGCCAGGGGGCCTGGACGACATAAGAGTTTCCATGAGTCTCTCACCCTCCACCTCTTTCCTTCTTGTCTGGGTGCTAGTGCCTGAAAGGTTGCTCAGATCACTGGCCAAGTGAACAGAGAGGCAACTGTCACTACTGTTTCTGAGTGCAAGGCCAACAGGCCTGTTGCCAGAATGTTCCTGTAGGGAGAAACAAGAGAATAAGAGCCCTGCTGGATCAGATCAAGTGGGTCCATTTAGTCTAGCATACTGTTTCTAACAGTGATCAACCAAATGTCCCAATGGAAAGTTCACAAACAGAGAAGGAAAGCAATAGCCTCCTTTTGTTGTCTTCTCCCAACTACATATACTAGTGATGGCAAACCTTTTGGGCTCGATGTGTCAAAACTTTGGAAAATATTTAACTTGACTCTGCTGGCATGTCAATCCCCCTCCCAAACAAAAGAGAAACAGTTCTTTATATTCAATTAGTTAAACAAAAAATACAGTCCAATCACATGTAGTGCTATGTATTCTATAATGAAACGTTAAATAATTGCAAAAAATGGAAAATAAGTAAAATAAACTCAATTTTGTCAGATGTTGTGAACACTGGTGTGCCACCCCAACATTGTGATGTGTCACCTTCGACACACATGTCATAGGTTCGCCATCACTGACGTATGCCATGGAATACTGCTTTTGAACATGGAAGTTCAAATAGCTATCATGACTAAGAACCACGGATAGATCGCTCCTCCTTTTCCATTAGTCTAGCCCCCTTTATATTAAAAGTGACATAAATTCAGTGGCTCTTACCACATCTAGTTGCAGTAAGTAATCGAATCCTATCAGTTAATTCTCAGTTGGGTAAGGATTTTCCCCTGAATCGCTACCCCCACCCCAAAAAGAAGGAAAAATAAGGTGTAGTCATTCATGCAACTTAGAGCCGAAATGAAATGCACTCTTGACGTGCTCAGAAGCGCTCTCATCTCAAGGGAGTCGAGGACGCCCTTATTACAGGAAGTTTTAATGGAGAGAAAGAGTCTGAGGCCACCCAACCCCAAGAAGGATGTTCATGACGCCATCGTGCATCACGGCATTCAGAATGTTGGTGTTGTCTCCCCAAAAGGCGATTTCGTGACTTCATAGCGAAGCTAGACAAATCAGGGCTGTTCCAGCTCTGCTCGCCCTTCCTCACCTGCGCCCCTCTTGCGGCGACTCGACTTCCAGCCAGCTGAGCCTGAGCCCGAGCGAGCGCCGTGCTCCTGCCCTCTGCCCGCCGTATCATTGTGCCAGTCAGACCACGGAGGAGAACCCTGCCAGGCGCGGCCTAAAATTTAACCCCTCCAAGTTGGGTGCCGCGTTGCCTGGCAACACCGACCAAAGCGTACTCTCGTCCTTCATTGGTTTTGACGTCCTCGCGCTGCTCTCTGTCATTAGCTGAAAAGTGGAAAGAGAGAGCCTCCAATCAGCGAAGAATAGGTTCGGGTTCGGGGGTGGTCAATTAAGGCAGACCTCCAAGTTACAAGTCCCGAGCCATGTTTCCCGGCCTTCTCTTTGGCTAAGCCAATGAGATATCAGAACAGGCTGAAAAGCGGGTGCTCGAGTTAACCGGTCCCCGTGATTTCCAGAGAGGGTCTCGTGACGGGCGAGCAATTTGTCCAATCAGGCCACAAGTATGGGGGGTGGGCAAGGTGCCAGCATCCAATAAACGCTTCTCTGGGCGGAAGGTGGGGAAAGGCACAGCCAATAGGAGGAGAGCGTAATATGAAGAGCGCGAAAGTCCGTTTCCCTGGAGCCGTTTTGGCCCGTCTGATGGCGCCTCTTCCGCAGACACAGCATGTCCTTTTGGTCTTTCTCCTCTCCATTGCCTGGACTGCCCGTGGCGCTGTGTATTTCCAGGAACAGTTCTTGGACGGAGGTGGCCGAGTGAAGGGAGGGGTCAGACGTGGAGTGGGTGGGGCTGGACCCTCGTGTGGGACGGAAACTTGACACGGCCTCGACACACAAACTGGCCCTATTCACACGAGCATTCTCGGATTTACCCCTGTCCCCAGTGAGGAAGGGTCCAAATTCTATGAGATCAGAACTAAGAGATAACAATGGCATCTGCTGGAAGGACTATCTCAGCGTTCCTCTGTTGCCTCCCTCAGGCTCTCTGAGGACTCCCCCTCTTTTGTACTGTGCCTAGCACCTTTTTGACACTGATATTGTTGATATAAAAATATAGTATATTAAACTTTCTGCTACAAATGCCATCTGTTGTAGTGTAAAGCTTAATATATTGTCCTTATACTTAAAATTGCATGGTGCTGTGATCAAACTAAAACAGGCCCTGACCACATGTTGACAGGTTCGTTTACGACTGCTATAAAGGTCAGTCAGGATACACTAACTGATGGCGCATTAATTTGAAAGATTTAGTTCTTGGTATTCCACCATTTAGTCCTCATGTTGTCTTAGGAACATACATATAAAACAGTATACAATTTTTCTGAGAAGGCTTTTGCACAACCTTTTCTTTTTTTAATTGTAGCTGTAATATCAAAGGCGCTCAGGTGGCAGTGCTATACACACTTACTTAAGAATAAGCCCCACTGAGTAATGAGATGGGCAGCCCAATCCTCACTTGGGCTAGAGCAAGCAGCCAGGCAGGCCTGCGCAGCATCCAAACATAGTCCCCTTGCCCTGCAGTAAGCTGAAGGCTTTCTGATAGGGTTGTGTGGATCTGTGCCTGCAAAATTGCAGGTATACGTCCAAGCACACCACTGTGGCCCAAATCCGAACTGCATGGAACAGGAGTTTGGATCTTGCAAAACTGCCAGATCCTGGCTCCTTCCCCCTTCTTCAGACCATCCTGCCCACCAGAATGCCCTTCCTCCACCCTGAAATGGCCCCGTGCTGGCCAAACCTGGCCAGTGCAGGACTGACTTACCCAGGCCTTGTGGCGGCATTGCAGGGCCGACGCAACTGCCTGCATCGGCCCTGCACCAAAAGTGCTGGCGCAAAAGTGCTTTACGGCACTTTCACGATAACTCTGCAGCAACGCAGGCCACCCTTAGAGCGCAATCTTAACCAACTTTCAAACACTAACATAGCTGTGCCAATGGGGCATGTGCTGCATCCTGCAGTTGGGAGGCAGTCAGAGAGGCCTCAAGCTAAGGGAATGTTTTTCTCTTACCTCAGAGTTGCATTAGCTCGTGCTGGAAAGTTGGGTAGGATTGTGCCCTTACTTGGGAACATCATGTACCGTATCAGATTGAGCTGTCAGAGTAGTATACATTGTTATACTGCACACATATTCCTTTTAGCACATTGTAACTGAGCCTAAGTATATACATAACAGGAATAATCACATTGGACAAACAGCTTGTTCCATTTGGTGTATTCCACAGGGACTCAAAACCTTGCCATAAGGGGATTTATGTGCTTATTATTCTCCAAAGCAAGCTGTCTTTCCTTCTCTTGCTCTGGTGTAGTCAAAAAGATACAGTATTTCTTGGAAGTATGTTTGTGTGAGTGGCCTTAAGGGACCTTAATCCTGGGTTAATTCTGGGGTTCCTAGCAGTTTTCTCCTCTTGCTTTCAATGCCACAGTAAGGGAAATTGGTGCTGTGGCATACTTGTGTGTGTGTATGGAGGGGTGTCATTGGGGCATCTCATGTTTGGTGGCAGTGCCATTGTGTTACTCATTCCTGGGACCTCATTGGAACGGCATCTGCTCTCACTTGCTGTGTGATTCACCCTGGCTGTGCTTCTCTGACTACTTGCATTAGGCTGGATAGGTTGTGATTGTCTCCTTGCACATTGCACCAACATAGCACTGATGTGGGGTTGACATTTGTCTTACGCCACCCCATGATTGATGTGCATTGTGTTGGGGTTTCCATGGATCCTGGTGGACTTAATGAGAATGCTGCATCACCCTGGTCTCTTGTTTCCTCCTCTCTGTGTTCAGTGGACTTAGGATATGATGGACTTTGTGCCAACATAGCAGCTACATTGGCGCAATCTTGGCATAGAATTGCACTGTTACCTTTATTTACTGAATTTCTGTCTCCTTCCAAAGTTTTTGTCTTTGCTAGATTGTAAATCCCTCAGACCTCCTCAGGCAGTCTTACATAGAGCTGCTTGGCCCTTTGCCAGCAAAATAGCTAATGGAGAGCCAAAGAGTATGGCATTACTGGGATAAGGGGAAAAATATCCCCTTACCCCAAGGAGACCTCCAGCCACCTCCTAACCTGTCCTGGATACAGCACAGGCCATGTGGCCTGGCTGCGCCATTGCAGGCTAGAACTGGGCTGCCCCTTAGGCAAAACCTAGCAAGCTATGTTTTTAATATTATATGAAGAGTCTTGATAATGCAGAATTTGCTCTTGATTACATAAGAAGGCATAAATTCTGTTAGATCAGGCCATGCATTTTGTTTCAAGTGGTGGCCAGCAAGATGCCTCTAGAAAACCCACAGCAGAAGACATGGAGAACAGCCTTCCCCTATTGTTTCTACCTTAGAGTTGGTCACCAAGAGGCATATTACCTCTAAACCTGGAGGTTCCTTGTAGCCATTATAGCTAATAACCACTGATACAGGCCTGTAGTTAAATTTTATTTTAAAGCCATCTAAACTAGTGGCCTTCACCATCACATCTTGTGGCAACCAATTCCATATGGAAGCTGAATAAAACTATATACATGCATTCAAAGATTCAGATACACGCATGGTTCAGTTGAGTGTGTCTTGTTCTGTGGAAGTATACATATGCTGTCTGTGTGTTTATCCTGCCTATCTCATCAATGTCATTACCTCTTTGCCTTTTTGTGCAAAGCGTTCCATTTTAAGTAAGATTTCATTTCTGTAGAGCTTGCACATTACTGGAAGATACATCTTGCAGCAAATGATTCCTCTTTTCTTATTTCCCTTTTAACAGCAAGATGGCAGGAGAGATGGGTGCTCTCTCAACATAAATCAAACTATGGGAAGTTTCGGTTGACAGCTGGGAATTTTTACGGCAATAGAGAAATGGACAAAGGTTTGGCAGATTTTTATCACATGTGTCACTACAGCAACATCTGTTCTGAATAGCAGTGTGCTTTTAAGAAACATAAATAACTGAAATGCAGGAGATTCCATAAGACACAGTAAGGTCATAATTGCTAATTGTTAATAGGCATCCTTTTTTTTTTTTTTTTTGACCCTCTTCCCATTGCTTTGAGTTCTGCAGTGTTCTCTTTTCCCCTTTGCTGCCCCAATCATCACTGCCACAATCCAAACATGTTTCCTCATGATCCTGGACCTGTATACACAAATGGTCCTCAAGGAGCAGCAGGAGGTTGGAATAACTACCAGCCATTGGGTGGAAGGAGCCAAGATTGGAGGTGGCCCATCTAACTTGGCCATCTAATTGAATGGCACCATGCTGTTGTTTACATTAAAAGTAAACATCATATATGGAGGAAATTTAAAAGGCTGACTCTCAGTTTATAATTTTGATAATGAAAGACGATGACTGGAATTGAAATAAAAAAAGACTCATGTATTTCTACAATACCAAAAGATCAATGTTAATCATATTCTCTTTTTTTTTTATGGTTCTTGCCATCTCAGTGAGATTTGATGGTAAAGTACTTCACAGTTCTGTGGTTTTGTTTTGTTTTGTTTGCGTGTGTCATCTGTTGCATGCTGTAGGTCTGCAAACAAGTGAAAATTTAAAGTTTTATGCCATCTCGTCCCGATTTAAGCCATTTAGCAATAAAGGAAGACCTTTGGTCATCCAGTACACAGTAAAGCATGAACAGAAGATTGACTGCGGTGGGGGATATGTCAAAATCTTCCCCTCCAACTTGGACCAGAAGAACATGAGTGGAGAATCCCTGTATTACATCATGTTTGGTGAGCTGATTTGGGCTGTAAGTTGCTGAGACCAGATCCTAAAAATTGCCCTGTTGCTTAGATCCATTCTGGATGAACAGAACAAAAATGAAATAGAGTGAGGGAGATAAAGAGAGATCTAAATGTAGCAAAACTTTTTGATTAGCAAAATGAATGTGCACATTCTAAAAATCCATCCAGGACTCATGCCAGTGGGGCAAAGATTCATCCTTTTTTGATTCTGTGACTTCCTGGAGATTTCTGGTGGTGAGGTCCTTAGGTTGTCATTTGGAGTCAATGCTAAAGTTAGGTAGGAAACTGTGTTATTTGGAAAGTATAGAGCATTTTGATTGAATGTTGGAATGTATGTCAGGAGACGGGTTTAAAGTGGCTCAAGACAAGTTATCTGTGCTCTGCTTTTCAGGGCCTGACATTTGTGGGTCTGATACAAAGAAAGTCCATGTCATTTTAAACTACAAGGACAAACTTTATCCCATTAAGAAACAAATCCGATGCAGAGTAAGTACTTGACATATTTAAAGCACTATTGCATTTTCTACTTGAAAATGTATAAACATTGTGTCCCACAAGGGTCTTGCTCCAGGGTGTTAGAAGCAGTTTGTGGATTCAGCTGGATCACCTAGAAATTCAGTTTGTTACAGTGGAAAAGGTGGTTTCATTGTTGCATTTTTGCTTTGTGGAATGAGTTTTCCTAAGCTATCCTCTTCCTTCACCTTCTGAACAGATCTTCCCTCTAGCCAAGAAAGGACAGGTGGTAATTACAGTATATTTGCTGCCTCTCAGCTGTTCTGGCCTGCTTTGAACTTCTAAAATTGGTCAGGGATCCTGGAAAACTCTGTCCCACATTGACATCAAGTGTTGTGCTGAAGCAGAGAACTCATTCTTTTCCAGTGTGCACGCACCTGATAATACTGGATTGTGAAACAATTTCTTGAAGCATGACTGAATTATTGACAACCACACCAAATCGTGTGCTAACCTGATTACGGTGACACAAGCATTCAGGAACTTGAGCCTGCTTCATGGATGACTCTTCATGCATTTGATGCAATGGGCTTCTGTCCACAAAGCCTTCTGCCACAAAAAATATGTCAGCCTTTAAAATGTCACAAGATTACTTTTTGGTTTTTGCTGTACCACTGCTAGTCCCCTGTGAAAGTTGTTTTAATGAGGTTGGTGAAGATAGAAAATCATCTTTATCTTTTCTGTAATTTGCTTTAGGTGGATGGATTTACTCACCTATATACACTGGTTTTAAAACCAGACCACATGTATAAAGTGAAAATTGATAATGAAATAGTTGCAGAGGGCATCTTGGAAGATGATTGGGATTTCTTGCCACCAAGGCGAATAAATGACCCCACAGTAAAGAAACCAGAAAACTGGGATGATAATGCAGAAATAGAAGATCCAGAGGACACCAAGCCAGAGGTGATGGTCTTGTTGGGCGATTGAGCCCAAGAAGGGGCTGTAGCTCAGTGGTATATTACTTGCTTTGCATGCAGAAGGTTTCAGGTTTAATTCGTGGCCCCAGGTTGGACTGGGACAGAACATCTTAATCTGAAGTTCCTGAAGATCCACAACCAATCAGTACCAAGCTAGAAAGACCAAGAATCTGACTCAGCTCTGGCCTCTTGATACTTATGGACAGAGCTATGTTGTGGGTCCATTTAGATGTGCTTCTCATTCTATGTTCAGGTCTCAGGAAGTGAATATCACTTTTCTAGTGAAAATCCCTGCTTTTCTTCTATTTTTTGCCTTTTAAATCTATTTTGGGGATTTTTAGCACCTCAGAAACTTTTGTGATGCCTCAGGAAACTTGAAGGGATTATTGAGTTATTTGAAGACAGTAGCCATTTTGTCTGTATTGTGGTATTTATTGTTTGAGCATCTTCTTCCCTCCTAAAATTGACCAGTAAGCAAAGGACATGACTGAGCTAGCTCATTGGACCATGAAACCCAGCTGATTTCCAGGATTCGGAAATTCAGGGGCTCGGGTAACCTCCCTCATACCCAATCCCACAGGTGAAAGTTGGTTAACATCTACATGTTATAAAAAGCAGGATCACACATCCCCACCTTGTGTATCTACCCAGATCTGACTTTGGTTGTTAAGTCTCAATGCATAATTTTATTTCTCTCCACCTTTCTTTCTTCCTTCACATTCCCCCATCCTCCCCCCAGGATTGGGATGTTTCAGAATACATTGTGGACAATAGTGCTGAGAAACCTAAAGACTGGAATGAAGCAGAACAAGGCACCTGGCAACCCCCTCTGCTGAAGAATCCTCTCTACAGGGTATGACAACTTTGCATGTTGAGTGGCTTTGAAGAACTGGATGGCCATTCTGGCAATTGAGAAAATCTGACTCATTTCAGGGGGAATGGAAACCCAGGAAGATCGCCAACCCCAAGTACCAAGGCATTTGGCCCCACCCACAAATTGACAATCTGGAGTATGTGCCAGATGCCAGCATCTCGGTCTATGACAATATCAGTGTTATTGGTTTAGATCTTTGGCAGGTTGGTTCCGTGTTATTTATTTATTCAAAAGTGTTCTGGTTTTGTTTTTTTTAATGCAAATTTGGTTCTCATTATTTGTAATAAAATACTTAGCTGTGAATAAGCAGGCACTGAAATGTGTGTAATTCTGTGTAGTGATTAATAAAATAATGATAATATCTATCATTATTAAATGATCTCAGAATGAGTAAACCACTCCAAAGCCATTAACTGAAGTGTGTCTGTACAGATTCCACTTTGTATTTCTTCACTGCAGGTGAGATCTGGAACCATTTTTGATAACTTCTTAGTTACTGACGATGAAGAATATGCTGAAGAATTTGGTGATGAAACCTGGGGAGAAACAAAGGTAACAGATGCAAATTATTTCAGGACAACTCAACCAAGGCCCATTCTCTCTCTCAGCCTAACCTACCTCAGAGGGTTAGGTGAGCCTGTAGATCTTGTTCCTGAAACTGCTGCCATGGAAGCCTAACCATGCTGGTGTTCCCTCAGCAAACTCTGCCTGAGGGCCACCAGCTCTCTCAGATACCAGATTTCCTCCATGATTTGCCAATGATGCAGACAGAACAAGCTGGCACAGTCCCTGTGTCCATCTATGAAGGGCTTCTGTGAAAGTGTGAATTCCATCTGGACTTGCCTGAACTAGCTTCTGGGTACAAAACAACCTAACTGGTTCCATTTTTTTCCTTTCTTTTCCCCCATGTAAACTTTTCAGTACCCTGAACAGAAAATGAACCAGAAACAAATTGAGGAAGAAAAGAAGAAACGAAAGGAAGGTGAGAAAGTGACCCAGAAAAGAACTTCTTACAAGAATCGATCAGAAAGCATCACGGCCCAGAAGGAGGAGCTCTGATTCTTCTTGGAATGCAACTGAAAAGAGCTGACACAAAAATATGTTACTGGGGAGGGGGGGTGTTGCATTTATTTATTTATTTTACATTATCCTTGTAGCACCTTGTTGCTCATTTATTGTTAAGGTAACTTTACTTTGATAAGCAAATTGGGAAGGAGAGTGGCATTTTCATAAACACGCATTCTGAAAAGTTCAAAAATGCTTGTGCAGTTTTTGTGCCCCTTCCCTATTAATGTTTAGTCATATTTCCTGGGCAAGAGGTAGCCAGGCTTTGCTTTGTGTCTGTTTAAGGGGACAGTGTAGGGTTTTTTTCCAGTCAGATTGGCTACCCTGCCCACTTTTATTCACATAGCAGGGATAGCAACTTTTGCCCTTCTACTCAAAATGAAACTTTTGGTATAACTGAGGTGTCTGTTCCTTATAACAGCTGGAGGCTGAGAGTATCAGACGACCCCTCACCCAAGCAATGGAACAGAGTGAGTTGTCTGGTAGGGATGCCAGAACTCTTTTCTGCAAAGAATTTCATATTTTCCCACCACAACCACCTCCATCGATCATAAGAAGAATGTGGTGCCTCCTGAGGGCCAAAATACGTACATGACTTTCCCACTCTCTTCCCTAAAGCTACTAGAAAAAGGTTTCTTTTGTGTTCAGAGAGCTATCTCAGGACCAAGGGACTTTCCAAGGACTATTTTAACAGTTTCCACTGTTAAAAGAGCTTGACAGTTTTTGTCTTAGCCTAAGCCGGCTCTAAGGATCTTATAGCTGCATGAGTTTCTGATGGGGGAATCAAAATGGAGAAATAAGCAGATATTACTTAAGCAACCTTTTGAGATTTTAGCTTTACCTACTTTCTAGGACCTGTCCTATTGTAAGGTAAGGTGGTATTGTAAGGTGAGGCTGAGGGCAGGGAGGCAAGCCATGCCCTCTGCCATGGAGGGATGGAGGCAGTGGAGGCAGGCCCAGTGCAACGGTGGAGCACATGGCACCACCACCCATGTCTGACAGTGACAAGCAGCCTGCCCCTTCCTCCTCGTTCACATTTGGTCCTGTTGCAAGAGAGAGAGAAGCCCAGTTGGGCGAGTAGAGCAAGAGGAGTGGAGCCACTGTCAGCAGCAGAGCTCTGGAGAAGCAGAGGCAGTGAGTGCTCGCAGGATCAGGGACCTGGAGGGTTGTCAGGCTGAGCTTATGCAGCCTTGCTTGGAAGAAGGGGTGGGGAGGCGCCATATAACCCCAGGCTAACTGATGATAAGGGCAATCGAGGATGCTGTGAACCTAAGCAAGACTGATAGCAGGGTGGAGGAAGAGCGGGTGAAAGAACACCCCCCCCCAAGATGACAGAGAAAGACAGGGGGCTTCTAAAGAGGAGAGTCCTTGGTGACTCCAGGGACTGTGCTGAGGCTTTTGGATCCATTGGGAGGCTGGAGGAGCCCAGCTACGACCTTCAGCTCTAGCCGCTACCTCTAGCAATGCCCTAATGTTGGCTGCAGTGGGTGTAGCTACCCCTTCCCTGGCAGTGCCAACACAAACCATTTTCAAGAAGTTGGCTTTCTGCTGAAACAAGATGTTCCTTGGGTAGTATGCTGTTCTTGAACATCCCTGAGGGAGAAATGAAGGTTCAATTTATTGTGAAAGTTCTTCTCTTCATTGGGTGAAGGTTATCTTGCCCCAGCCAGGACGATGCCTTTCTCAGGCATATTTGCCACTTGAGGGATAAGTAGAGATGGTCAGTAGCAAGCCTGGCCCATTTATAAGGCCAACTGAGGAGGTTGTCTCAGATCAGCACAGGGCAGCAACCTCTGTCTGCCCACTTGTCTCAACTGCTGCTGCTCCGACTCCCTAAATTGGAAAAGGAAGACATGGGGAAGAGTGGAAAAAGGGAGAGTGGTGGACTAGAGTGTCGTCAATACTTGAGCCCACCACTCTCTGTTCCAGCCTCTTTTCAGTCCAGGGAGTAGGAGGCGCAGCGGCTGGCACATCATGGAAGGAGGTGGCAGCTTTATGATTTGGCACACTTATCTTTTTTAACATGTTTTTGCTTTACTGCTTTCTGAAACTGGGAGGGGTCTCCTTCCACTAAAGGTCAAAAGGCTGCAAGGAATGGATGTGGTCCTGAAAGGAGAGGGAAGAATGACTTCATTCTCGTCCACTGAGGAAGAAGAAACCAGTAATTATTGTGTTTCTGGCGAGGCAACACAGCATGGTTAACAACAAAATAGCAAAATAAATAATACTAAAATAACATGCCTTTAAGACTACAGGCAGGGGGTTGGACTAGATGACCTTGTAGGTCCCTTTCAACTCTATGATTCTATGACTGATTGCAATTAACACAATTTTTAATTTATGTCATTATTGCAGCTTCCATGGGCATGGCACAACACTAGAGGTGTTTGAAAACTGTTATTTACTCAGAAGTAAGCCCATTTTATTCAGTAAGGCATTATAGGCTGTAATCCTATCTAAGCGGAAGCAAACACAGCTGTGCATTACAACGTGTAGTGTAATAAGACGGGTCCCAACAGACACGGGGGAGGAAGATGGAAATGAGGGAGGAGAGGAGACCAGAACTGAATAAGAGATATTTGCAGTTATTGGTACTTAGAGTTGGTATGGAGACTATACAGCCGACTTTGTCATTCACACAACAGCATCAATAATAATTTTTAAAAACCATGTGTTTAAAATCCCGGAAGTGACAACCAACGTGTCAGTCTAGATTGCGTCAGTCTGCCTAAGTGTGGCCCCGCCCTTGCCGCTCTGGCCCCGCCCTTCCCCTCTCTCCTCCTGCGTCTGGAAGACTGCCGCCCTGCCGCCGGCTTGTGCGTGGCCACGCCCCTCCCGCTCTGGCCACGCCCCTTCCCTCCCCGCCTCCGCCTGAGCGAGAGGAGGCGGCGGCGGAAGATGGCGGCGCTCATCCCGCAGGTAGGAGGAGGAGGAGGATGAGAAATAGGAGGGGGTAAGGCCTCGGCTCGGGGGGAGGTGGCTGCAAGGTAGCCCCCCCTGTGGGGGGGGGAAGAATGGGGCGTGTCGGGCGAGGGGTCCAACCTGGACCCCCAACAGGCACAGAGGAGAGGGCAGGCAGCGCAGCCCCCGCAGGAGTCACCAAGGACTCTCCTCCTTTAGAAGCCCCCCGTCTTTCTCCGCCCCCACCTGTCGTCTTCTGCAACTAAGCTTCTTCTCTCTTTCCCCCACCCCAAAATACACCCACGTGACCTTGGAGGGGGGTATTGACCGAGCGGGAGGGGCTCCCTCTTCCCCACCTCTCCCACATGGTTCAGAAGGTGGTATTGAGCCTCAGGAGGGGCACTCAATGCTGTAGTCCTTCACTCCTTTGCTACAACAACAACAAAAATGGGGGAAGGGGCACCAGGGCAGGTTGGCCAGAATGGAAACGGGGTCCGCAGCTCATTGGTGAAGCCCACAACGTTCCAAGTTCAATCCCCAATTAAAAGGATCTGAAGGAGCAGGTGATGCAAAAGATCCTTCTTTGCCTGAGACCCTGGAGAACAGCTGACAGCTGGAGCAGACCAGGGGTCTGGCTTAGGATAAGGCTGCTTAGAGGGATGGATTTTAGTGGCAGAGCATCTGCTTTGAATTGAGATGGTCCCAAGTTTGATCCCTGGACAACATCTCTAGGTAGGTCTGGGAAAGAAAAACCTCTGCCTGGAGAGCTGCTGCCGGTCAGTGTAGACAACACTAGATAGGTGTAACAGCAGCAATCGCATAAGTAAATAACTGAATCTTGCCTCAAGAGTTTTTTAAAAGATGGGTCTGCAACTAGACTTTGGTGCTTGGTACTTTCCAAGGTTCTTGTGGCCATCTGAGCAGGATGGAGAAACATGTAGCCTAATGTGTGGTTCACCAGCCAGATTATGAACATATAGTATGAAGCTGCCTTGAGTCTATGTAGCTCAGTATAGTATTGCCTATCAACTAGCATAAGTTTCCAGGGCCTCAGACCAAAAGCTATTTCTTTCCCAGCCCTATCTGGAGATGCTGCTAGGTTTCTTGCATACTTGGAATCTGGGTAGGGGTCAGTGGGAAGAGTGTGGAAGCATGTATGAATTGCCTTCAGTGTGCTGCCAAAGCCTTTTAGGAGGTAACTGTGTAACTTTGGTCATCTGGATCCAACAGCGGAACTTGAACAGCCTTTCCTGATGTGAATATACAGTATTTATATCTACTGCATTTGTAGAAATCCAACTCTTCCGGAGAAAGTGAACATTAAAACCTTTCTGCTCATTGGGTCACTTCAGTTGGGCAGCAGCAGAGAGAAATTGGAGGAAAAGGAAGAGCGGAGAGAGAGGCTAGAGAGGTCATGGAGGCCTCTGACACTAGGCTTGCTGCTGTTGCATTGTGCTGTGTCACAGTTTGGGTGGGGCTTTTGTTCAACCCTGAGGTGACATGGTGGGTGGGGCCCACCACTACATTTACTCTTCCACAGAAGGTGTTCTTATTAGTATTATGCCACACTTTTCAGCCAAGATGGGCATGCAAAACAGCTTGTGGTTAAAATCCACACGTACAATATAAATTTTGAATATACTGTATTAGTGTGGGGGGAAGTTGATGTCATAATCCAGAGTCCAGGCATTTCCTTAGAGGGACAGAGGAAGTGGCTGCAACCATTGCAAAGATGCCAAGCCACAGAAGCAGCCCCTACTCTATCTGTGATGTGCGTACTTGAATTGGTCATTTGTGGCAAATCTATAACCTGAAGGGCAGTAGGGAAACCAGCTCTCCTCCAATTCTTCAATGTCAGGTCACCTGTCTGAGTAGCCAGTCAGAGAGCTCTTTGTTGGGCTGATTCACATTCCCTCTTGTCCCATCAGAGACTTAACATGAATCTAAGGATGCATTTGTTTACCTTCAAGAAGCTTCTGGTACTGTTGGCAGAGCTATAATCAGGGTGCTTTATTTCTGCAGTGCCCAGTTTGGCTTTGGGTAGAAATAGCAAAGCTACTCTTACGGTCTGTTAGAGATTAAAATCATATCATAATATCTATTAATGATTCTTAGTCATGATAGCTAGTTGGCTTAAAGGAGTCTCCAGGTTCAGAGGTGGTCTGCTATTTAATACCAGATGTGTGTGTGTGTAACAAACAAAGAGTAGGGGAAGGCTGAGTTTTCTGGAGGCATCTGACAGGCCATTGTGGGAAATGGGATGTTGGGTTTGTTGGACATTGCCTGGCTTGATCCAACATGGCTCTTCTAAATGAAGCCCTCATGTTCAGGGCAGTACACTTCTCAGTGAATATGTATGGGAGGAATCTCGACCTTCGTGCCCTGTTTGTGGGTTACCCATCTGATCTGACACTGTGAGAAGCAGGATGCAGGACTAGTAGAGGCCACTTCATTTTTATGCTTTGGCCACTAAGAAACTACAGAGTGAGAGAGATGTTTCACTTGTGGAAGGTGATATGCAACATCTTGGGAAGATACATGTGTATCTTTGTCTCAAAAGGGAGGGAAGTCCAGAGGTCTTTGCTTGTGGGTGGGTGGGGGGACAGATTAGCCATCCATTACAGATACAAAAATTGCAGGGTGTAAGATTCTTTCTCTGCCTTGAGATTTGCTGCATTGTTGCAGGACTGGGGTACCTGATGCTTAGGGGCTGTTTTCTATGAATTTTCTTGGACATATCCCCAAGTTCTCCGAGGGCTGACTGCATTCTCCTGCCCCAGCTGATTTGTATTCCTGTGAAGTTAATGGCTGCTGTCTAGCAGAGAAAGCATCTCCATGTTGGCTCGGGTTGCGGAAAAGGCCCGAGCCACGCAGAGCCCAGATGGCAAGCACAGCCATTCACTTATAAATTGCTCTTTTCAGAAGGGATGTTTTGAAGCGGAGGGCTTCTGGAAGCATTGTGTGCCTCTCGCTTGCGCTTGTAAATTTCAAGCGCCAAGCAAAAGAGGGACAGGCAGTCCCCACCACCAATCCTGGCTGCTGTTTGCCGGTGGTGCTTTCGTGATTGATTCTGCAACAGTTTTGACAGACTTCCCATAACATTTTCTATATACTAGATGTGCTGTATGCATGCAATGTGCATTTCAAGTGTGGCCAATAATGTGTTGGTATCAGGTTGGAGAAGGTTTTGGCTTCTGATTTCCTTCATGCAGTTTTGTTTTGGGGGACATTAGAACAGTTCAAAAATAGATGAGGTGTTTTTTGCTTATGCTCAGTTTCTAAAGGCCATTTGGGGCTAAGTGGAACCTCCAACTTCAGAGGCAGTACCCACTAAATACCACTTGCAGGACAAGCCAGTTGCCTTCCATTTCTCTGTATGGGTGTCTGGCTGGACTCTTTTGGAAGCAGGCTGCAAGGCAAGATGGACCAGAAGGATCTGCTTCAGTAGGGCTCCTGTGTGTCACCTGGGAAGGAGCTTCTGTCTAGTTTACGTGGGCTAGTGACCATTAACACTGTTTTTCCCAGGAGTTTAGACCTTCATGCCTTTCCCAGGCTCTGTGAAGCAGCTTCTCTTACTGAGGTATAGGTGTGAACTGCAGTTCACTAAAAGTTTATTCTGAAAGAAATTGGTTAGCCTTTAAGGTGCTGCCCTGAATGCTAAGACTCTCTCTTCCCATCACGGTTCTTGCCCCTTCTTTCACTCCTGCCCCTAAAGCTAGATGCTTAGCCTAGTGTGGTGATGAGGAGGTTGGTTCAATGAGTTGTTCTTCTTCCCCCACCCCGATCTGCCCCTTTTCCCAGAGCCAAATTAGTAGTCTGTTGTCACCTCAAGAACAAAGCCAGAGAGAGAGAGAGAGGATTCTCGAAAGCCTCTTTCCAAGTTATGTGGAGAATTCACCAGAAATCTAACCAGTCCTGTGTAGTCCAGGGTTGTTGAGGAGGGCTGGGGCAAGGCTCCAATTGAGTTCAACCAACCACAGGCAGGTAAGAGTGAAAGCATCAAGTCTGTTTATTTAAAATACAGGGCAGAGGCAGTCACATGGATGGATTGGATAATACAAGGAAAGAATACAACAAGCAGGCTTGGGAAATGATTTAGGCCCTGAATTTGCCCTGGTGTGGATCTTAGCAAAACTACAAGCAGGTAATTAAAGGCAAACTTAAACACAAAACAATTCCCTAAAATGTCTGAGTCTCTCTGTTTCCTATCTAGTACTTATTTCAGAGGTATATCATGCCTCTCCCAGGAGGCAGATGAGAACTTGGGTACATACAGAGATGCAATTTCTGAGGGATCAAGCTGGAATATAGCCGTTGGGCTTGATCTTAAAAAATCTAGAGCTGATAATAACACTCGTCCATCCCATTGGGTAGTTTGCAACTACCTAGGCATCCCTGCCTGGCTTAGCCAGGTAGGCTTAGATGTAATGCCCAGTTAGCCAGTGCACACCAGTCCCAGCAAGAGGGCTGGTTTAGGGCTATTTTCTGGGTGGACCCAAATGAAGAAAACAGCAAATCCTCAAAATGACCACTCTGTCTACCCATGCAATGTTTCTGCAGTGGTACTGGTTTTCAAATTGTTTCCTATTGAACTTTCCGCTGAGACTTTCCTTGTGTGTGTTGCATGTGGCTGGCTTTTGGTGTACCCTTGTTGAGTAATGAGCATTCATAGAAGCCACAGGGTATCTTTCCCAGAGGCATTAGGAATGTGTTTAGGGAATTTTGGGCTTGTCCCTGGAATGATAAGACAGTACCTACAAGGGAGTTATGAACAATGTGATTGTGCAATTAGGAAGGATGCTGTTATGAAATTCATTCTCTATTGTGGGAGGAACTAGGTTGTGCATTTGTGCTACCACACTGGTTTATGGGAGTGTTGATGGTGCATGTAAGCCTTTTCCTTCCCCCACTGGCCCGTATTTGAGTTCATATAAAGTAGCTATCATATTAACACTGCTGGAATTCTGCTTTAGTTGGGAGACCTGAAATGTGTGAGCTTTACCTTCTTATTCCCATTTCTGTCACATTCCCTTCTGGGTTTTGGACTGCTCTGGGGATTATATTGTTGGTTCAGTGTCTCACCTATGGCTTCTGACTGCTCCAGTTTATCCAGTGTCTTGTTTTGAAATGTTTCTTATCTCATTCTGGCAGTTTCAGTGATTAGGAACCAGGAATTGATCTTGTTTTTACTAATCAACTAAGCACAAATAGTTGAAAGGGAATAGGCTATGGCTCCATCGATGTGGAGTTTATAAAGAATGAGAGGGGCTGGGGAAGGTGCCTAACAGTGCCACAGCAATTTTGGCGCTGTGGGCACCCTGGGGGTTCTTACCTCATAGGTGTGTGTGTCTGCTGGCCTCTGACAATTTCTGGGGGGCCCACAATCCCCCCTGCAAGCCTCCCTGATAAGGTAAAAAGGCCCATTTTGCGCGTGCAAAGCACTTCCTGTTTGCATGTGAAAAGAGGAAGTGCTTTGCGCGTGCAAAACAGGGCTTCTTACCTCATCACGGAGGCTTGTAGAGGTAAGGGGGTTGCAGGCCTCACAGAACTTGCCAGCACGACCCGCCTGAAGAAGTAAGAACCCCCAGGTTCATTGCTGTGGCACTGTCAGGCACCCATTCCTGGGCCGTCTCCCAATGTGGGCTGCGACCCCCAGGTTGGGAAAGAGATGTTAGAAATAGAAAGTTATACAGTATCTTCAAAATCCTTAATCTGCCCTGCCCCCAATTTTGGGGCACTTTGATTGAAGAAATGATCTGTGATTTTTAATAAATAAATAAATACAATTATTTGAGCTTCAGTTGTTTAAATGTATTGTCGGATCTTTCTCTTGGAAACTAGTCAGCTGCCCTGAGGCAAGGTTAGTCTGAACAGGGAGGACTGACAAAGGACCTTATCGGAACACTTGAGATGTCCTTGAGGCCATTTCAAGAAACAAACCTATGGCTGTGGAGGGTGAATGAAAGACACAGAAGCTGTAGAGTACCTCCCTGCTTTCCTCATATCAAGTAGGCTTCTGTGGCAGAGCAGCTCCTTTGCATGTAATGTAATTCCTGGCATCTCTAATTGAAAGGGTCTTGAGTAGCAGGTGATGTGAAATGCCTCTCTGCCTGAGACTTTGGAGAACTGCTGCCCTTGTAAAAAGATGTCCTGCTACTATAAAGCAACTTCATTTGTTCAGGTACTGGAGAGCTCCTTTGTCTGCTTGGAGTAACTGGGCTAGGTAGCCTGGCCTGGTACAGAACAGCTTCTCCAAACCTTTGCAGTGCCTTCCTTGCAACTATTGGGCTATCCCATGACCTCAAAACAATGATGAGGGAGGGTGGCGTGTTGGGGGCAGCTGAACCAATTAATGGGAATGTGACACTGACCAGGTCTGGATATGGATGGGGATGAGCTTAACCCTGGATTTCCATCTCTCCTCTTTCTCCTGCTTAGTTCTCCACTGGGAACCCTCTATACGAGACGTATTACAAGCAGGCAAGTGTGAACATATTCTTTTTCTTCCATCTGTTGACATCTGTTCTTGAAATCCTGATTTCCTTCCTCATTTATTATGAACTGCACCCAGTGCAGTCAAAAGTGTTAGGTCGTGTGTTTGTGTGTGTGGGGGGGGGAGGAGGTAGTTTGATTGGTCTGTTAGGGAAAAGCAAACACAGAACAGTAGTTCTAATGCCATTATTGAGACCAATTTTTAAAAGTCACAAAGAATTGAACACACTTCTGTGTTCAACAAAGCTCTTTGTCAGACTGGATGTTTCAGCATATAAAGGAGGGAGAGGGAGAAAGAGATGCTGTTGGAAAGAGAGCCAGTTGGAAAAGCCCCAAAGTCTGAAGCTTGTCAGTCGTAAGATGGAGTGGGCAGCTAGTTTGGCTCTCCGTCATAGGGTGGGGGAGCTGTCTGCTTTTCTTCCCCCACCCCTATTAACATTTTTGTCACTTTGCTCAAATGTTGATGTTTCTTTTTGCAGGTGGATCCATCCTGCACTGGTAGGATTGGGGCTAGTGATGCTGCCTTGTTCCTTAAGAAATCTGGCCTCACAGATGTTGTCCTTGGAAAAGTAAGTTGAGTCTGTGCCCTGGAAGGAGCTGGGTATAACCCAATTTGTATCTTTTCTGGAGGAGGAATGGTGCTACACAGTGTGGTTTCTGCAAATGCTGGATTGAAAGCTATTAACTTTGGGGAGCTCCAGCACTGGCAACTAGGGTGCAAAGGATACTTTCTTCGCCAAGACCTCTGTGATGACTGCACTTTTTCAGCTCTGCTGGCAACTTCCCATTTTATAGTCCTCAAGACAATGTGCACTTCAGCAGCAGAGCACAGATACAGTATTCTATTTGCAGGGTCTTCTAATAAAGCATCTCTAGTACAGAGATGTCTGTCCAAGCCATTGGACTTCCCAGTTGGTATATAACAGCTCCTTCTAATCTAATCCAGAAGAAAGGAAATGAAGGAGCATCAGGATAGAGAGGTTACTATGACCACCATGAAGTTCTCCTTGGCATGTTCTGAATGTGTTAAGCTCAGAGTTGCTTTAGAGGTTTATGTATTTATTCAGTGTATAAACTGAAAAAAATTATCCATGCCATTGAAGAAAGCCAAAGCATTTTTGTCTAGCCTCCCCTCATCCTTGACAGGTTGCAATAATCTTTCTGGAAGGAAATGTTTAACTATATGATAAGTGGGGCAGTATTGCATGTTTTTCTTCTCTAACAACACATGTTTATTGTAATTATTGCAGGAGAAAATATGAATCAAACACATCAAAATTTAATGCAATTGTGAAGAGGATACTTTTGCCTTCCAGTTTTGAATTCTATTTATTAAATGGCTTCAGCTTATATTTTTGTGTGCCCTTAGATATGGGACTTTGCAGATCCTGAAGGCAAAGGATTCCTGGACAAACAGGTATGTAAATGCATGCACAATCTGGGGGGAAATGATTCATCAGCCTCTGAACTCCCCACCCTACCCTAAATATTATATATATTTATATATAATTAACCCCCACCTAAATATTAGATAGAGTGACCAATAAACATGTCCATTTGGGTTAATCTGAGGGTTTCCACATCTTTGAAAGGGTGCAATTTCATTCTTTGCTGGGGGAAGCCTGAAAATGGACTCTGGGCCCAGTTTGTGGAGACAACAGAGCCACTGAGTGTTCTCCAGTCTTCTGAGAGTGGCAGTCTATCAACTAGAGTTCCTCTTCTTGGAAACAATGACAGTCTTACTTGGGCCTGTGAACAGAAGGCCCCTTCTATTGCTCACATGCTGCCTCTGTGCTTCATTCAGGGCTTCTTCATTGCACTGCGGCTCGTGGCCTGTGCGCAGAGTGGCCACGACATCAGCCTTGGCAGCCTGAGCCTTACCTTGCCACCTCCAAAATTTGTAAGTAAAAAAACGAAAAAGTTTGTTTTTTAAAAAAAACCTCCTTTAGACAGGAACATAATCTTTTTTCTGTCTTCACAAGAGGTGCAACAGTGTCTCTGGTTCCCCTCAAATCCCACTTGGACAAACCAAGTGAGGACAAGGCCAGTGGCATCTGCTGAATCATTTTGCCTCTGAAAGGCTTGTGCATTGAGAAAAAGAAGTCACAGGATGGGGTCTGATGTGTTCCAATCTGCTTCTGATTTCAGCATGACAGTACAAGTCCTTTGATGACCTCCTCCTCATCAGATGCTCACTGGGCAGTCAGAGTAAGTTTCCAAAAGTATTGCACCGCCTTGTGATCCTTTGGAATTTCATTTGGGATTGTATTCATACATTGGTATAGGTCTGCTACCGATCGGTGATGTTGGAGCACCAAATTAGAACAGGACAGGTCTCTGCCTCAATGGATTTATAATCTAGAAAATGATAGGGGGGTGACACTGGATTCAGGGCTAAATATAGGAAAGAATATGCATTTGTTTCAGTGCACATCAACAGCTCCTTGCCCCGAGGAGCTCAACAACACAGCCCCACTTTTGCCCTGCCAGCAGCAGCATTCAGAGGTAGACAGCTTCTGAATGCGAAGCATCCACTTAGCTAGTGTAGTTAATTGTGGCTGATCAACCTCTTCTTCAATGAACTTATCCAATCCCCTTTTAAAACCATCCGTTCCAGCGGCCATCACTATGTCCCATTTTTGTGAATTCTGTTGATTAATTTGGCATTGTGTGAAGGAATACTTTCTTTGATCTGTCCTGAAACTTTTGCCAATTTCATTGAATGACTTCAAGTTCTAGTCTTTAAGAGAGGAAGACAAGAAAATACTTCTCTCTTGCCACTTTCTGCATAGTTTTATACTCTCTCATGCCCCCAGCATCCTCGCTTTTCTAACAAGTCCCAAATACAGTAGCCTTCTTAGTAGGGAGAGTGTTCCAAAGCCCTGATCATGTAGGTTGCCCTTTTTTGCACTTCTTCCAGCTGTCCAGGGTCTCCAAGGAGTCTGTAGCTCCCCAGTTGTAAGTCTGAGTTCAAGGAGAGTTCTTTTCTCATCATGTTTCACTAAAGATGGATGTAAAAACTGCACCAAGTTGGTACTGCAGTCTGCACTCTGTGGAAGCTCTCAGTGTCGGGGCTCACTGACACCTGCTTGCTTTTTAACTTATTCAGGCTCTTTCTTACCAACTAGGTGGAAGAGAAAGCAAAGTTTGATGGTATTTTTGAAAGTTTGTTGCCAGTCAATGGTTTACTTTCTGGAGACAAAGTGAAGCCAGTATTAATGAACTCAAAGCTACCTCTTGATATCCTTGGAAGGGTAAGTCATGTGGCTTTCTTCTGCCCTCCCTCTGTGTGTAGGTATGTTTGAGAGAGGGATGTCACTATTTAAATACAGCCTTCAAAGAGTATGGAAATTAAAGCAAAGCTAAAAGGGCTACATTGAAACTCAGCTTATTCTAGAGGGATACCTATGTGGCTTGCCTTTTTTATTTACAAGTCTTTTTCAAGATGGTTCTTAAAGTAGGGGACTTTTTCCTTAGCAGTTGCCCTGTATTCTGATGTCTTGCTGTATCTGTCTCTCTCTTCACATGTTCCAAATGGTTATAGGTCTGGGATCTGAGTGATATAGACAAAGATGGACACCTCGACAGAGATGAATTCGCTGTGGTAGGTTTTCACGTTCTTCCAAACTGACCATGGCAGCTGGGCAGGGACAGCCGGCGCATCTAACCTGTACCACATGGGTGGGGTGATTATTGAACTTGAACCTTCTCCATCCAAACTTTTGGACTGGTTCCACTTTTCCCAGGGCTGTGCCTACCTCAGCTCTTTCTGTTCCTCCTCTTGCCTTGCTCTCTGCTGGTCATGCTTGGAGCCCATTATCCTATCACCTTCTCCCTTCCTGCTCCTTGTTGACCTCTGAAGGCATCTTTTTCCCTCTGGGCCTTGCAGGCAATGCACCTGGTGTACCGAGCCCTCGAGAAGGAGCCTGTTCCCTCTGTGCTGCCCCCACCTCTTATCCCACCTTCCAAGCGGAAAAAGGGACCCACTTTCCCCGGGGCAGTTCCGGTCCTTCCTGCCAGCCCTCCCCCCAAAGACAGCCTGCGCTCCACCCCCTCACACGGCAGCGTCAACAGCCTGAATAGCACTGGGAGCCTCTCGCCCAAACATAGCCTCAAGCAAGCACAGGTAGGTGTGGCCCTTGCATAAACCTAGGTCTTTGTATGTGTCTGTGTCCATGAATGCTCTTTCCTTGTGGGTCTTGGGATCATGTGAAGCAGCCTTATGCTGCCAATTCATCTAGCATAGACTGGCAGCTGTTTTCCAAGCTCTCCGGTAGTTGATGAAGTTCCTTGCCCAATCTTCCTTCGTGTCAAGGATTAAACCTGGACGCTTCAGCATGCGAAGCAGGCACAGTGCCTGAGCTATGACTCCTCCCTATCAGATGAGGATGGCGGTGATCTGAGATTTGAATATTAAGAATGCCTTGCCCTTGTAATGTGAGCCCTGTAATGTGAGTTAGGGGCATCACCTTCAACTTATACTGTACATCCAGAGCTGGTCTTGTTGAGTCCAGCATGATATCCCTGATCTGGAAATGGGTCTCTGGTTTTGGCCAGGCACTGTGTCCTGAGGATTTCCAACAGGAGACGCTTGGGGTTGAATCTTAACCCTGGGAAACAAGCCTTGGTTCCACTTTCTCTTATATAGCTCATTGATTTTAGTCCTAAATCATTACAATAAAAATAGCAAATAATTGCTTGGGACTTAGTTTCCTTTCATGAGCTTTGGGGAATGCTAGTGAAGGTGGAGAGGAGGAGTAACAGTGTGAGCAAACTGCAGCCTTTGTCAGAGGGGGCTTGATAAGGGGGTATTGCTCATGAACTGACCTAGTAGTTTTCCCTCCCCTTCCCTTTGCCTGGGAGTTTCCTAAAGCAATGGATGTTGCATGGGTATCATTTCAGCCGTCTGCAAACTGGGTGGTGCCCATGACAGACAAGGTTCGCTATGACGAGATCTTCTTGAAAACAGACCTGGACTTGGACGGCTTCGTGAGTGGCCTGGAAGTGAAGGACATTTTCATGCACTCTGGTCTCTCCCAGAATGTCCTTGCACATATATGGCAAGAATCTTTTTTCTTTTTTCTTTCCCTGTGTTATCAGAAAATTAATTTTCGCAGTGAGAAAGCCTGATACTATTGACAATGTTAGAGCTGTCACCTGATTAACAAATAAAGGTTGGTCAAATCTAATCAGACTTGTGTATGACAAAAACAGTAGTCTTGAAGGCAAAGCAGCGCATGTTATAATAGCAGACATCACCTGTATGAGAGTGAAGGGAGAATTGCTCTTCAAAAATGTATAAGTAGATATACTAAAAACCATAGTAAATACAATACCTCATTTAAAGCCAGGGATCCATTCCTGGAAAACAAGCACTGCCTGAAACATCACTATAGGAGATTTAATTGGAGGAAATGGAAACTGATTGACCCTGTCCTACCCATAGGCAACAATAAGCCTGCATTATGGGAGGTTTTACTGTATTTATCATTAAGTAGATACATTAAAAATAATTACAAGAAAAGAACATTTATTGATTTACTTTTTCAGTCTATGAAAGTGTTGTTTTTTATCAATGAACCTAATCGATTTAAAGGTTGCAGTCCCAATAAACCTGCATTGGACAGTACAGTAGTGAATGGCCTCTTTTTCTGGCAGGGCATTGGCTGACACGCGGCAGATGGGGAAGCTCAACAAAGACCAATTTGCATTGGCCATGTACCTCATTCAGCAGAAGGTCAGCAAAGGCATCGACCCTCCACAGGTCTTGCTCCCCGATATGATTCCCCCGGCCGAAAGAACCACACCCATCCAGGTGAGCTCTTTTGGTGTGTGACACTTCCTGAGATGGGGAGCTGGCCTATGAGTCTCCCGTAAGCACTGCATTGCAGCCCTCAGTTACCCTCTCCAGGGACTATTTTCTCTGCTGCTAAATGATGCTTTGAAACTTGTTCCCTTAATTAGTGAACATAATTTGCTACACTTGTATGCTGCCTTTCTATCAAAACACTGAAGATGGTCTGCAGTCTAAAATTACAGTTGACAATAGTCAGCTGAGATAGTACAGCTCATGAAGCTGCCTTCTAGTGAGTCAGCTCCTTGGTTCATTCAGTCTTATATTTTCTACACTGCACTCCAGGGTTAGACTGAGAGGGGCCTTTCTCTGTCCTACTTGATGCTGCCAGGGATTGAACCCAGGACCTTCTGCATTCAAAGCTATTACTCTGCCACTGAACTGTGGCTTCTCCACACCAAATGAAAAAGGAATAGAAAGGGAATAAGTGAATTCAAATACCACCTTCTAAATAATGAAGTTGCTTGATGTCCAGGTAGAATGGCTGCTGATGGAGACAGTTCTGGAGGTGGAAGAGCCAAGTGCCAGTTGGGTCTGGCTAGACTGGTGGAGGCTGGACTCTGAATGGTTCATCTGTCCATTGCCAAACATATGAAAGCGCCTTTCAGAGCAAGCAAAACAGCCCTGCCTGCCTTTTTCTCCCATTGTCTTCTCTCTGTTAACTGAGGTTTTCTTTTTCTCTCTTCTCTACCTGAAAGTCTGGCATGAAACAGTTGGAAGTCCAATGTCAGGTCCTGGAAGGTCACTGGCAAGATTGATGGTTTAGCTTACACTTGGTCTGCCTGAAATTCTCTCTCCATCTTTTTTGCTGGAACCCCATGCACTGGAACCCTTGCAGTTCTTGCCCCTTGGCAAATCTTCCTAGGTTTTTCTTGTGACGCTCTCTTTCTGAAGTGCTTGATCTGCTCCTCTGTGTCCTTTTTTTTTCTCCCTAGACTCTCTCAGGCTACTTGTCCACTGTAGGAACTGACTTCTCGACGCTTACAGAAATGCGTCGTGTGAGTAAGCACCCTGAGGAATGCACAGCCACCCGCCACCCACCCCTCTTTAAAGCAGCATTTTCTTGTTTTCCCTCACTATTCCCATGTCTGCGTCTTTGTCCAAAAAGCACTGCGAATCCTCCTGATGGGATGCTACTAAGGGATGTTTAGGGTTTTGCCTACTCCAGCACACTTTTGAGATAACCCCAGGCTTAGCTCACAATTGAGCAGTCTGTATCCTAGTTGGGGGTGTTTTGTCTTTTCATTGCCTGACAGTGGATATCTCCCCCGTGCAAGAATTCTAGGCTTCTCCCTGCTTCTTTCTCTTCTTCCGTCCATCCATTTGCTTTGAAGTTCTATTTTGTTCTTCTGATTGCATGGAATTCTGCTTTCCTTTTAAGTAATGTTTGGTAGTTTCATATTTGAATTGCCCAAAGTGGGCTGCGTCCATTCATTTCATCCAGTGAGACCACATGTTCCAGTTTTGGGGGCTAAGTAGATGGAATGAGGGATCCTTGTGTTAATTTTAGAGGGAGGGTAAGCTGGAAATGCTGTTCCTGAACCCAGCTGTTGCCTGGGTTGGGAAGACTGATGGGCCTCAACAGGGTGTCTTGGCTTGTTACAGGACAGTTCAAGTTCTGTTGGATCTGGAGAATTTACAGGCGTGAAAGAGCTGGACGATATTAGCCAGGAGATTGCACAGCTACAGAGGTAAATGTTGCACCTGTTTGTTCCTTGGACTCGCATCACTGGGGCAATTGCCGCTTTGGAAGCACAGGCTGTTTACTGGCTTCCTGAGTTGCTGGGCGGCTCTTGCTCTGATAGAAATAGATGGGCCACTTCTCTGGAAATAATTAAGAGTCACAGCTCTAACATAGGAGGTGAAAACGAAAGTTCTCGTGCTGGCTGCAGTGATCCAGTGTTTGTCTTGCAACCCAAGCTCCTCTTAAGAGTCGCTTGGAGATATAATATGGGACTCTGCCTCAGTGATCCTCATTGGAGTGGCAAGGTAATGAGATAGTGTAACCATAATCCCTTCTGGGTTGCTTTATACTTATTTTATAGGCAAATACTTTTTATAAATAAAGATCCTTTGCTTAAGTCTCTGTACTTACAACATCCAGGCAATTTTTTTTTCTTATAGTGTACTCCTATGCCCAGATGTCACTGTTGTCATTAGTGTCATTGCTACAACAGTGCAATGTCTGTCCTATCTTAAGCCTCCATGGCACAAAAAGGGAGGGAAAATGAGCCTGAATGCCTTCATGGTGATGCAGCCATCCCAGTAACTCAGTTAATCCAGTAACTCCTCCAGCATCCATGGACACCCTACCACCAACAACCAGTCATGGGATGGGGGCCTGGCAATGGCCACATGTAAGTCAGATGTGCAAGGAGCCAGTCAGAAACATACCCATCTCCAGTGCTGGCAGCCAGGAAAGGGCAATCAGAATGAACCAAATATGGGCTGGTGGCAGGTGCAAATTCAGTGAGCAGCCACTCTCACAACTCTATCCCATATTGGGATTTATGCTGGCTGTAATAGTGCCAGCAGCAGAGGTACATTGGCATAACATCATGCCAGCATCCATTTATTACTTATCACATGCATATTGATACCACCCATTCCCCAAGGAGCTCAGGGCGGAGTACATAGTTCCTCTCTTCTGTGCTCACAACAAGGCTGCAAGGTAGGTGAGGCTGTAAAATTGTGACTGGCCCAAGGTCACCCAGGAAGCTTAATGGCTGCGTGGGGATTTGAACCTGAATCTTCCAAGTCTAAGTCCAGCTCCCAAACTACTCCACCATCCTGGCTCTCTATGGTGTTTCTGAAGGCAGAACAGGAGGTACAACAGTGAGATTTCATTGTCACTGCAGCCAACACTGCAGCCAGTGTCCAAGTGTGCATATTGACTCCTATACTGCTCAGATCAGTGTTGTTTAACTATCAGATTGGGTTGTCCAGTTATGCTTTCTAGTTGCTCTGGGTGCCTTGCTATTCAGGGAGAAGGGTGGCATATAAACCCACCTTTATATAAATCCATATTAAATATAAAAGCATTGGGGTCGTTGGAAAATGGGGTCATTTGGAAAATGAGCAGATAGATCGTAGCATGATTTTAAACTTGAAGATACAGCCAACTTCGTCCAGTGAAGTGTTATTTTCACATGATCAGTTTTGAAATCTTTTCCCTTGCAGAGAGAAATATTCTCTAGAGCAGGATATCCGAGAGAGGGAAGAAGCAATCCGACAGAAGACCAGTGAAGTTCAGGTAATGTGTCATTTTGTGTTGTCTGTAACAATCACCCATGGTATCTTTGGGGCTTTACAAATGATTCCCAGTATGTGTCATCTGATGATTTTTATTTGTTTTAATTGACATTATTTCCTTCTCAAATAGAGGAAGAATAATTGGAATGGTTTAAAACTGTTATATCTATTAATAGTCCTCTGATGAATTGGGCAGCAGACTGTTGTTGGTTTTTTCATCAGTCATTGCTTTGCTCTGTTGGAAACAGGATGCTCTACTAGATGGCTCATCTGTCTGATCCTGCAGGGTTCTTCTGATGTTCTTATCTCCATCCCAGTTTAAAGCTTTGCAGCCCAGATTAAACTGAGAGCTTTCAGCCTCCCTCCCACCCCACAACTGGTAACCTTTCTGGTAGTTTAGCATCTCCGTGTCGCTGTCTAATGAGAGACTAAATCTCCAGGAACTGCAAAACGACTTAGACCGAGAAACAAGCAACTTACAAGAGCTGGAAGCACAGAAGCAGGATGCTCAGGACCGCCTTGACGAGATGGACCAGCAGAAGGCCAAACTGAAAGATATGCTGAGCGATGTTGGGCAGAAATGCCAGGAAGAAACCCAAGTGGTAAGTGGGGTGAGGAAATCTAGCCCATTAGCTGTCAGAGCAGCCAGGACTTGTGCATTAGTGGAAAGGAAGCTGGGTAGCCACAAGGATGCTTCTCTTGCATCCTAATGTGTCTTCTGAAGTAGCGGAGTATATGGCACAAAGGGAGTGCATTCCCTTTTGCCTTGTAGTTTTAAATACATTCCTTAGAACAGGGGCCTAGCCTCCAAAGTCTGACCCCTGGTCTGTAGGAATATTCATTCCGGGTGCGGCAAAGCCTTATCATTCCAGTGCACAGCAAGCGGTTTTCACACTGTGCAATTAGAGTCTCATGCAAGGGAGTCATTTCTGTTGTCCATCACCCCAGATGGGTCTGTGCCCCGCTTTCCTGGGGAAGTATCTCCCTGGTGCAAGGCTCTGCCATCACATGACACAAAAACAGTTTGCAGCACTCCAGAATGGTAAGGCTTTGCCACGCCTGGAATTAATATTCCAGCAAACCAGATCCAGCCTGCAGGCCAGCAGTAGAAAGCCCCTGCCTTAGAACATTGCATTCCTTCAGATGGGCTCATAATTAACCTATGGAACCAGGCCTAGATGGCTTTAAAAGGAGTTGGATAGATTTGTGGAGGACGACTGTATAGAACCTCTAGGTTCAGGAGCACTATGCCATTGAATACCAGTTGCTGAGGAGCAATAGCAACCAAGGATTTTTGTTGTTTGACAGTGTCCTATTGGCCAGTGTGGGAAATGAGATGCTAGGTTAGATGGACCTTGGTCTGATCCAGCAGAACTCTAAGGTAGACAAAATAGGAATGAGATTTCCAGGTACAGAGGCTTTCTGTCTCTGAATACCAGGTGTTTGGGGATAATCAAGCGGACAAGTCCTTTTGCCTTCTTGCTTTCCTTGGAAATTTCCTAGAGAGATTATAGGAAGCAAGATGCTGGACAAGATGGACTTGCGATGGTCTGATTGAGCAAGGCTGTTTCTTAAGAGAGGTCTGTTAATGGTTATCCACAAAAGTAACTAGGTTGAATAAGGAGTTTCCATCTCCAAGGGCTGGATGCTGGGCACAAGCAATAGAGATGACTGTGGCTTTTGTATCCTGCTTGTGTCATATTTGAGTGCAACAGTGGAGTATATAATTCCATAATTCCAGATCAGGGCATATGTAGACAGCTGGTAAACGGATGAGACGCTTTTAATTCATGGTGCTCTTATGTCAGGGTGGTTGTGTTTTTCCCACCCTCACAGTCAGTGCAGTGTTTGAAAACATTTTGTTTCAGATCGCATCGTTAAAAATGCAGATTCAGTCGCAGGAATCAGATCTAAAGTCTCAGGAAGATGATATCAGTCGAGCAAAAGGGGAACTGAATCGGCTCCAGCAGGAGGAGACCCAGCTAGAGCAGAGCATTCAGGCTGGTAAAGTACAGCTGGAAACCATCATCAAGTCGTTGAAATCCACTCAGGAAGAAATAAACCAGGTGAGGCACTTCCTCTGATGGATTGGCCTCTTCCACGGTCCTCCTGTGTGAATAAAGCTGTATGCTGTGGCCCATGGGCCATATCGAGCCCACCAACATGTTTTGGCCAGCCTGCTGAGCCTAGTGGCATTTTAATTATGTGTGGCCCCCTCATCCTTCCTCTTCTCCCTCAACCTCTACCTGCTTCCAAACACCTTGTTCTTCCTGTTGGATAAAGGGCCAACTGGTCCAGGTTACATTTGCTGAGAGAATGATACATTAAATGATCCCACGTCTTCTCCTGTTGTGAGAATTTTTTGAGTATGTACAAGGTGTGAATATTTTTCAGTAATTGTCCTGCTCCAGACCACCATAAAAGCCAACAAGTAGTTTGACCCTGGCAGCTAAAAGTTTGGGGACCCCACTGTAGAGGGACATCCTTGTCCTGATTAAGTTCACTATGCCAAAGAAAGTAACCACTGTATGTAACCAAGGAGAGTAGCAGAGCAACATGTGCTTTGGCATTTTCTTTTAAATTGGCATAACTTTTAAAAGGGACGTCTTCCAAAACTAAGCTTAAAATGGGGGAATGTGGTCAGGATTCCATAGGCCAGGCATAAGCAGAAGTGAAAGAGGCTTCTGGCTAGATTTACCACAGCCATACTTATTTTCCCCCTCATCTGTTCTCTTGTAGGCAAGGAGCAAACTGTCCCGTTTGCAGGAGAGCCATCAGGAAGCCAGCCGAAGCATCGACCAGTACAATGACGCCCTGAATGGGGTCCATGGCGGCAGCATGACCAACCTGGCTGACCTCAATGAGGGAAACCTGCCAAAAGATCGAGGCGGGTTTGGAACCTTGGTGAGGAACTGAGCAAAGCTGACGCGCTTGAGGGCCATTTTCATGCAACCCTCTTCCAAGAGTCTTCTCCACCCACACACAGATGCATTTGTACAAGTGTTATTAGTTTCATAAACGAATTTCTCTCCTGCTTTTCCACTGCAGAAAGCCAACAGGGTGGCTCACAAGACACACAGAAACACATGCAAATAGCAGTGATTAAAACAATGCGTGAGAACAGACTTAGCGACAGCTCGATAAAACTCTGTTGCTGTTATAAACGTACAGAGGTGCAGCGTGGCGTGGTGGCTAAATGGTAACAGTGATTATGCCTGATGAATTTTCCAGAGAGGGAATTCCGCAGTTAGTACCCCCCCCCAAAAAAGTAATTCCAATGGAAATCTAAGTTGATGGGCAGATTTGTTTGGGAGGAGGTGCCCTTTTGGGTAACCTTGTCTCAGAGTGTTTGGGGCTCTGTTTTAGTAGTGAGAACCAGCACTCTGAACAAACAGGGAACCAGTGCAGACCTTTCAGTGCTGGAGTAGTAACAGAATCGTTAGTGTTATTTCTAGGAGAATGTGTGTTTCTATAGGCCTGTGCAGGGGTGGTCCTGTCCGAGTTGGGGCTTACAGAGCAGATTATAAAATGGAACTAACATCTGAAGTCTGTTCAGACTGGTGGATTTTTATGACCAAATCAAGAGCATATGGTGCTCTGTGTTATCCCAGTTGGCCATCTTGGTTTCAATTCAAAAGTCACTCGCTTGAGGCTGGAGAGGCCCTTGGCTCATTGGGTCTGCCTAATCCTCCTTTTGTTTTTGTGTTTGATTCTAGGATGACCCGTTCAAGAACAAGGCCCTGACATTCAGCAATAATGCCCAAGAGCTGCACACAGACCCTTTCCAAACGGAAGACCCCTTCCGGTCGGACCCCTTTAAAGGAGCTGACCCCTTCAGAGGCAGTAAGTGTCAGTGGGAAGAACTGATCCAGCACAAATGGCGTCTTATTGTACAAGCTGGGCTAGTTTGGTTAACTGCTGCCTTTTCTCTCTCTACTTCTCCAGGTGATCCATTCCAGAATGACCCCTTTGCAGAGCAGCCACCTGCTGCACCAGCAGGTAAAACCTACAACTGTTTCAATTGGGGGGTTGCTCTGTATTTTTCTCCTTAAAAGCACAGGAGTTTCTGGCTTTGGGTCTGTGTGTGTGTGTGCGTGCAGAGAATTGTGCCATGAAAGTTGCCATGCCTTCTCAACGAAGGTGGGAAAAATTGTAATCGTGTTGTTCCTACTTAGTGTAGCTAGAGGTTGTGATTTAAAATTGGTCTTATTTATACAGCTCTATGGAGCTACTGGGGAAGGGCCATGTAGCAGCAGTAGTCCCAGGTTCAGTCCTGGCAGCATTTCTGCGTTTGCTGGGTTGTGCCAAGTCTCTTCTCTGTCTGAAATCCTGTCGAGCGGCTGCCAGTTGGGGTGTGTAATACAACTTGCAGGAATTGCACATGGAGACCAAGTTAGGTTAGGAGCCAAAGCACCTTGCTAGTTGATTACAATACTGATGTCGCATTGATACTTTTGCACTCATTCCAAGTCTTTCTGATAGTTGCCAAAAGTTGGCCGTTTGTTACTGATGGCCAGTCAGTGCAATTTGAAGTGGAAGTGTCACTCAATGCACCTGGAATCTCTAAAATGCTGCACAGTGGGCCACCACTTGTCTTTCAGACCTTGTGACTTTTATCCTTCTGAGTTTTTGCGTTGCTATTGTGCGACAGTTAATCATTGTGTCAGTTCAGTAATTTGTATCAGAGCCAGACCAGCTTTCAGGGCGGATCTGTGCGTGCCTGGGAAGATTTGAATGTGTTAAACCTCTTTTCTTGGCCTTAGAATGAACACACATTGGTAATATTTATATCCCTTGGCCTGTGAAGGAACACACCCAGAGTTTTGATGCAGCAAAGTAGCATAGGCAATGCAATACAAAGAAGCTGCAGCCAGGGGGCGTAGTTTCATCATGGCATTACTTTGGCTCATAAGCAGGCCAATACTCAGTTTACAGAAGGGGAAAAGTATTACAGCCACAAAATGTGACACATGCTGGCAGTGTTATGCTAGAAGAGTCTGACTCGAAGTATGGGTTCATATATGTTTCCCTGATATTGTGCAGCATAAATGAAAACAGATACCTGCCCAGAAACAGATACAAAAGCTGAGAGAGTAGGCAGAGAATCAAGTATTGGAGTGTTTGTTTGCTTTATATTTGATCTTATTTAATACATTTGTATTAAATACAAGTCTGTCTTACCTTCTTTGATTTTTTGGCCCAGCAGCAAATATAACAAAACAATTAACATAAAACATGCCAATAATAACCTAGCAGTCAAAACATCAATTAAAACACTGTTTTACTCTTGTGCTTGCTTTCCCCATTTATTCAGATCCACCATTTAGCATTTTATGCTTGGTAAATTAGAAACTGAAAAAAGGTCCTTGGTGATTCTGTCCACATTGGTGCAGCCTTCCGGTGTTTGGGCTTTCTAACTGATGTGATGCCCTGCCTTTTAATTCTTCTGCCAGATCCGTTTGGAGGGGATCCTTTTAAAGAAAGCGATCCATTCCGGACTTCTGCACCCGAGGATTTCTTCAAGAAGCCCGAGAAAAGCGACCCATTTACCTCAGACCCATTCTCCAAAAATCCCACACTACCCTCCAAAGTAAGGCTGGGGGAAGGTTTGGCTTTATTTTTAGTCCTTGCACTGCAGTGAGCTGTGGTGGTGGTGTGTGAAGGTCCGCCTCTTGTCTGGAAAAAGCAAGGAAAGACCAGCAGAAGGCATCTCAAGCAGAGGAGCACCTGGCTCCTGGGAAGCAGTTCAGGTTGTATTTTTAAATGTTGCAAGCTACTTTGAGGATGTGTTGGTCCAAATGTAGGACATAACCCCCATAAATAAAAAGAAAAGGGGTAGGAGAGTTTGGGGATGTTTCTGCAGGCTCTGGCTGGGGCAGGGATTGTCCCGCACTATTCAATCCTTCAAAAGAGAACTTTCTTTGGGACTTCTTGAAGAAGCAAAACAAGCCCATTTGTTCCCGTACTTTACCTTGTGGCCCTTTTCTTTTGTTCCTTCACTTTAGCCGAACTTCTTTGAGAACAGCGATCCTTTCCTTGCATCCAGTGTCACTTCCAAAGGCCCAGGTAAGTACAGAGGCTGTCTTGGAAGATGCCATGTCCCACGTCTCTGTTATGAGAGTCTGCAGTCCCCATTGCCCTTGCATGTTCTCTAAAGGCTTTTAGACTGTGAGGCCATTGGGGCAGGAACCTAGCTTCGCTTCCTCCTGTCAAGTGTTACGCTCATGGGTGGTGCCATGGTAGTATTATAATGGAGGTAATTGGAGTTTCTTCCTTTTACTTATGAAAATATTCCTTTTCCATCTTTCTGTCCAATATCTGGCATTCTAGGCAGGCATACGAAACAAATAAGAAAATTCTGCTCATGGGAATGATGTGAGGAAAGAGGGGCTTGGCCTCAGACTCTGTGCAGAGAATATGGGATAAGGGCAGCCTTGCACAATTGGTAATATGTGTAGCATGACAAAAAATCATGGTTCAGCAAAGGGTCCCAGACCTACTCCCACTCAGAAATGGCTCTTCTGTTCTAGACGCAATTCAAAATGAGCCCCCCAGAAGTCATTGCCTTGTAACCCTTCTTGATTTCAGATCCTTTTGGGACATTGGACCCCTTTGGCAGCAGCACTTTCAGTAGTAGTGAAGGATTTGCAGATTTCAGCCAAATGTCCAAGGTAGGTTTGCCTGCAGACAATCTTTGCTCGCATCCAGTTGAGATTTGCCTCTGTCCTATTGGAGGCGCAAGGTGGCTCAGCTCTCCCTTTGAAGTGTATGCTGCTTGGAAGCTTGAAAGAAATTGGGTTTGCCTCTTTCATTTCCTTCTCTGTAAAAATAATGGGGATGCACACAAGAGAGGGATATTGCCTTTCTGCACTGCTTGAGGGGTTTTTTCCCCTGTGGGTTGCTGCTAGAGAGGGACCTCTGCTTTGGAATATAGATTTTTTTTTAGGAATATAGATTTTTTATTTGAAAATTTTTCTTACTACTGCTTTGTTTTACATCCCCGAGCGCGAAAAACCGTCACATTTCGGATTTTCTTTACTCATCTGACTAATACAAAATCTCTTACCTCACTATCCTACTACTAATACATTTTTTTAACACCCTACTACTATATTGTTGTTCAAGTCCAAGGTATACACGTGATTGGTGCTGCTTTGGCCCAATGAAATGCCAATTCTTGAATCCTTAAAATAAATGAGGAAACTTTTCTAGCTCAGCTATGAAACTTGTGAATGGCCTTTAGTAAAACATTATCTCAGTCCAGCCTACTTACAGGACTGATGTTTTAATGGAATAATGGCAGGGGTTTAGGAATGAAGCAAGTTTAGGACTTGCAAGAAGCGTTTGTAAATCAAGCAACTTTTCTCCCACTAGATGGCGAAAGCCACTTCAGTACCAGAAGTTTTAGGTACAATTGGCAGCGCACCAAGCAATGGCTGATTTAATCTTCCTTTTAAGTTTATGTTCATTAATGTGTTTGAAGGTCTTCAAGACATAGTCACTAAATCCAGTGCAGAATATTTAATACGTAATCAGTGTCTCTTGATTCTTACATGGTCCTTTTCTTATTGAATTTCTATGTGTTAAAAATTCCCTTCAATTCCCCAGCAAGTCTGGCAGTACTCCAAAAAGTCTTCTGAGTGTGTCCTGAGAGTCTTCTGAGTGTGTCCAACACAGTCCGGGGAAATGAGCCTTTTCAAATGCTTAGGGCAGGAAGGGGAAAGATGGAATGACATGAGGTGAGAGGAAGATCAACCATGTCCCCTGTATTCCCTACATGCCTCAAGACTGTACCTTGAATAAAGTCAAGCAGGCTCCATGCAGTTCACAAAATCTCCTTGACTGCTTTATGCAATTCACTCTGTCTCCCTTCTGGAGAAGTGGGACTCTTGCTTGGGGCTTAGGATGAATGGGCCATCAAATCCTTTCCAACTCCGTTTCAGTGTTCTCGTAGTCTGAAACTGGATGCAGCAGCTCTGAGAACAAGAAGCAACCTAGCATCTTAACGTGTGCGTTGCTTTTACCATTCTTTTATATGGAATCTATTTATTCAGAGAGATTGTGCCAGGATCCAAAGAACCATGTGATAAGGGTGGTTGGGTTTGAGAAACTCAAGCAGCAATGATTCCCCCCTCCACAGCACTCCCCTCCCACTCCCTGGTGCCACATGACAAATTGCTCCTGAAGCAGAGTGAACTTTCCACCACAGTTTATGATAATGGCGCAGTGGGATCTGCCATTTTGAAAAGGGAATTTTTTTTTAACACTGCAAGATTGCTACAACCACCTTGGCTGAATTTTGGGATCCTTCTGGATCTCCTGTGCGCAAATCCATGCCTTATCACACTGGGTCCTGTCTGCATATTTCAGAGATAAAGCAGCTTGCAAGCAGTGAAAAAGCATCCCTGGTAGGTGAGAGTGGCAACCGTAGCTCAGCACTGATGTGACCTAGGGGCCCTGAGAGCCAGCTGACTCTTTCCATAGCAGTCTGAATGCATCTCTCTCTCCCCTGCAGCCTGCGGCTTCAGATCCATTCAACTCCTCTTTCGGAGGGTCTGGTTTCTCAGAGGACCCTTTTAAAAGTAAGGCCGACACTCCTGCTCTTCCACCGAAGAAGAACATGCCCCCAAGGCCCAAGCCACCCAGTGGTGAGTCTTTATGGGGGGCATTTTCTCTCCCTCAATGGTCAGCTGCACTGGGGCGGGCGGGCAGGACTTAGGACTCTTTCTTTGGATTAGGTTTTCCCCAGAACATTTTTAGGGGCATAACTACCTTCTTATCCTTCAGGGTATATACCCTTGCTGGTTCTTAACTTCTCCCTTTGGACTGAAACTTGCAGTGCTTTTTCTTACCTTTGGGGAAAATCTCTGGGTGGACGCTTTGATGTGATTTGGCAGAGCAGCATGTTCTGCCAAAGCTGATATCTAAAAAGAGAGTTGCGTGCAGTTCAGTCCCTCTGAGACTGCCGCTGGAATCTGTGGTTCCCAGACAGGTGAAGTTTACCAAGCCATTTTTTCTTGCCTTGCCTTTTTCCCGGTTCTGTGCAGTACAAACACTGTGGCAGTTCTGCTTAGCCTGGAAATGGCATGCAATGACCCTTTAGTTTGCTTTGCAAGCTCTTGCTGGGCTGGTAGGTTCCCTGCTGTTGGTAGCATTTATCCTGGGGGTGGGGCAAGTAAGCTCTTTTCCTTGTATCAATGAGTGGGGGCTAGAACTCTGGTAGAGCAGCAGCTTTTCATGCAGAAGGACCCAGGTTCAATGGTAGCATTTCTGGAAGACCCCTGTTGGAAACCCTGAAGAACTTATGTCAGCCAGTCAGAGCAGAAATGACTGAAGTAGATGTACCACAGATGTAGGATAAGGCAGCTTCATCCATTCATCATGACCTTGGTTTGTTTTAGAAAGTGGCAAAGATGTTCTCTGAAAACCCTTCTGTTTTGCAGTGTGTGGTGTACGTGAAAACTGGCCAGACTTTATGCTGTGTGGGGCGCATACACTTGCTGCCCAGAAGCTCACACGTGGTGTCACAAGAGGCCACACTGATTCACACGGCTTTACTTTGACCCAGCAAAGAAAGCTGCAGTTGACCTAACTTGCTGCAGAAAGCTCCAGGGAGGGAGTTGTATCACCCTCTGATAATGCAGAAAGTTTATTTAGTGCTAGCAATGAATGTGCTAGCTTCTGTACAGGGAGTATAGGATTTATTTATTATGAATTTGGTGTATTTCTCCCTCCTGAGCATTGCTCATGCCAGTTCCTTGAGTGGCGTGGAGGTTTTTGCTCTGTTTTTCTCGAAGATCTACCGAAACCAGCTCGTTCAAACAAGCTCCCTTTGAGATTATTAGGAGTGCCGTTTGCCGCAATTGACTGCTGATAGAGATCTGCCAATGTTCACCGCTAACTAGCTTCTAGGTAAAAGTTGTTGAGTGCCAAAAGAGAGAAACAGATTTTTTTTTTAAAGTACAGGAAGTCTCTGTGTGGGTGTCAGTGATTGTCAGTCAGTTCAGTGCCTCTTGGGCTGTGATCGTGGGACCAGCTGTGCCGGCCCCACCCTGAGCCACTTCCTCTTTGCACGCTCCACACTGCGGTTTGAGCAGCAATATCAGGACAGAGACTTTGCCACTAACCTGGGGAGCAACCTTCTGTGTCAGTTGACATGCAGTGACCTTCTAGACCTGGAAAAGGTAGTTGATGCCAAGAGCTGCCATTTTTTCCCCCAAAGTAACACTGAGCCTGTAGCCAAGTTGCTTTGCAGCGTGTTTAACCGTGGTCTCTTCCCCTACTCTTAATGCTGAATCCAAACACCTGTTTTTTGCATAAGATCTTTAGTCTTCCTCTGTCCACATTTTTTAGTCTTGTGTCCTTAAGCAAGACCTTGCGCTTGTCTGGTATGCAGGCAAGCATAAGCTGCATCCACACATGGGAGCACATGCACATTTTGTTTTCCCACTGACAGGAACGCGTAAGGTTTGGAGTTATCAGTGTCAGTGCAAGTGTTGATGTGGTGCCCTTCAGCTGAGCAAACTTTCAGGGCAGCTAAAAAAAATCCTAAAACACCAATCCAGGAAGTACAGCAGAAATGCTAATAAACAACGATCTGAAATGAATTAGTAGAGTGCTAAAAGCAATTTGCCGTGATAGAAACAGTAGAAGGGTCACAGGTTGAAACCAGTTCAGATGTCTGACTGGAAAGATCTTTGCCTGGATTCAGAAAGACCTTTGGAATGCTTCTTGGAGAGGATGTTCAACTCTTTCCCCAACTGCCCACCCGCATGGCTTAGAAAGGTGGATGGACCCCTGAGAAGGGCCTCAGTGATGCGCTTAGCGTTTGGGCAGGATGACGTGCAAGGCTGCAGCACCCAGCAGGAAAGAACCTTTTTTTACTGAGGTGCTCTGAGAAACCAACCAGGCACCCAGTCGTCTGCATGCACCAAAGCCAGGGTGCCTGGTTGGTCTGGGAGGAGCACCCTCTGTGGAGCTCAAAAGTGCTCTGGCCGCTGTCCTGACCTCCAGCTGAAATACATTTGGCAGTGGGCCATAATAACTGGATGGCAAGCCCAGGCAGCATCTCAAGGTAAAGCAGGATCAGGTTACCATGCCTGGGAAAGGCTGTTAGTGGGGTTCCAAGGCATAAGCACTAACAAGGGAGCTTTTTTGGTTCATTAAAGGAATCCTTTGCCAGGCAAGACACCACTCTTCGACCAATTAATCCAGTTTACTTTCAGTGTCGAAGTTTAAATCTCAAGTTGGTGGATCACACCACGGTCACAGCTCAAGCTCAGATCTTCATGAGAACTGAAGTCATGTGGCAGTTGTGTTTTTTGCAGTACATCACCGCAAAGCAGAATATGCATGGTGGGCCAGTTTCCGTAGGTTGTGTGATGCGCAAGAGCTAGATTATCACAGGGCTGTACTTTACCGTGAGACTGCAACCCAGGACTCGTCAACTTCCGGGGCGGTTTGATGGAGAGTGTTTCTTCTATTTTTGGAAAAGAAATTTAGATAACCCCAGATACGTTGTTTGACATTATTCTCCTGTTCCAGCTTCTTGCAAGCAGCTTTCTTGCTGTGTTCTGAAAAGCTGCCTTTTGCAAGCTGGCATCTCATCTCAGTGGTTAACGCCTCTGCTTCTCAACCTGAGGGCCTAACTTCTGTTCCCACACCATCAGAGGCCATTTTCTCATTGGTGGCTAAAATATTAAAAAAATTCCGTGATGAGGCAAAAGCTAACCACGTGTTGGGCCGTTGGGCGGTGAAATAAGATGACCTTTATTTTTAGGGCCTGCCAATGTTCAAAGCATGGTGTGAGTGCTGTCAAGGTACACAGGCTTTTCTTCAGCCCCAGTAGTGAAGCAAATTAAATAGGCAGGGTAGGGGTAGGTTGGGAGATGATCTGCGAGAGGGCCTCCTTTGCAGTCCTGCCTGCAGTTGTCTTGAGACAGTAGCAGGGAGAATTCCTTCGTGATTGGTGTTAGGACGGTGCCTCATGCAGAATTTGGCGGGTTACACAGGCATGCTGGGTCAGGAAATCTGCATTTGCATTTCCTGAGGAAGAGCATCTGCTGCCTTCATCAGGGCTGTAAGCCGTGCAGTGCAGGGACGGCCAGGCGGGCTCTTGACTGGGACTCCTAATCTGTGGCTGCTCGTGGGTGCAGTCAGCATCCTCTTGGCTTCCTTGATGTTTGCAGGTGCTTTCAAGAGGGCTGCCAGTGCGGAGTCTGCTGGGGTGCCTCACTGCAAGTGGAAGGGACTGTGGGTGCTGGGGTGTTTTTCTTCTGCATTCTCTGTAGTTGTGAGCAGGAAACTTAGTCCTCGGAGGGAGGAGACCCTGCAAGAAAGGGGCATACCGTGCCAGCGAGCAGGAAGAGGGAGCAAGCTGTTCAGGGTTTGCATCAGGCAGCTACCTGATGGGAGGGGTGGGTGGGAGAAATTTCTGTGACTAACTTGCAGAGCAAACTCTGCCAACCTTTTCTTCTGTCAGAAAGGAGATTTCTCTTTCTGAACCTTAAGGCATTCTCCCCAGGTTTGTCATCATTCCACACTCTAGCACTTTTTTCTGTTGTTGCCCCTGGAAAGTCTGAATCTTGGGCTTAGTGTCTACATAAGCAGCAGGGCCAAGTGGTAAAATGGCCTGAACCACGCATGGACTGGGCCTCACCTGTGCAATAGGCATTGGGGGCAGGCTTTGATCCAGAGTGCAGAAAAGTTAACAGAGATGACTGGGGATCACTAAAGAATGTACCAAGTTCAGTCCCTGGTAGTATCTCAGGCAGATCTAGAAAACACCCACAACTAGCGAATCATTGCCACTCAGAATAGACCATACTGGGCCAATTGGACTCAGGATCTGACTTGGTCTAAGGCAGCTTCCTGTGTAGGTGATACTGGACCAGATGTTGTGCCTTATTTGGAAGAATGCAGCTTGTTCACTGATGGAGTGCACACTTTGCACGCTGAGGTTCCCAGATTCAATTCCTAGCATCTCTTAAGTCTCAGGGACCAGTGCTGGGAAAGAACTTTGCCTGAGGAAGAGCTACTACCAGTCAGGATAGGCAGTAGTGGGCTAGCTGCTCCAAGGGTAAAAGGCAACTGCCTGTGTCCACGTAGAAAAGGGAAGTGGGGAGAGTGCCTCTCTGCTAGGGGAAGCTGTAGGAAAGTCATTCTGCACGTGGGTGCGGATCTGAGTCTAGGATTTGCAGTGCTACTGGAGGCACTCGGAGTAGGCTGGCCAAATTTCACTGCCCTATCAAAGGCCAGTGCATGTTATCTCTCTGGTATGCATGGAAATAAAGCCCCCAACCAGCCCCTTCTTCCAAAGCTGGCTGCACAGGCCAGTCTCATCTGCTACAACGGGATGGGTGGAGCTGATAATGCTCGCTTGACAGTGTTTCTCTGTGGTAAACCATGTTGTTCATCTCCGTTTTGCTGAAGTGAGCCCTTCGGTGTGGTTTGCGTCCGCCACTTGGGCAACTGCTGAAACTCTCTTGTGGTTTTTCACCAGAGGGACCTGTTTTGCTTTTATTGGGGGGGGGGGAAGAGGGCAAGAGAGAAACCTGTTTCCCCAAATCTCTAAGCAAGCAATTGAACATAGCACTTATAACAACAGCCAGGCTCATGGCGAAACCCCACCCCCCAATAATATAGCTTTGAAAGTGTCTAAATGTGCATTTGTTGTTTCCTTTGCTAGAATTGTTCCTGTGAAAAAGGCAAGGTACACATCAATTGAGCAGAAACCTTTTAGATATTGTGGGGTTTTTCCTCCCATGTTGCCTTTGTTTTTATCAGCTGCAAAACTCACACGTAGCATGTGTCTATGTTTATGCAACAGCATTATTAGGAGTGGGTTAAGAATGCTGTGGGGAGAAGCAAAGTGTGTGTGTGTGTGTGTGTGTGTGTGTGTGTGTGTGTGTGTGTGTGGTGTGAAATCTGTGTTCAGTCCATCTTTGCCAAGTCCTCGCACTATCTCACCCTAGAGTAATTTAGTTTGTTCCTACAAGTTGGACGGGAGGGGGGTAGTGTTTTGGGCTAGTTGCAAGTGGTGTACATTTTGCCTTCCCAGGGGAGGGTTAGATTTTTTTTCCTTCCTATGGTAAGTAACCTTCTCCCTTTCTTCCCTTTTTTTTTCTTCACCTCCTCTCCTTCCCTCCCTCCCCCCTCCTGTTTTTCTCTCTCAACCTATCCAGGTAACAGTACTCCTGTAAGTCAACTCAGGTCTTCTGATTTTGCCAAGGGCCCTGATCCATTCCAGCCGTTCGGGCCTGACACCAGTGACCCATTTCAGAGTAAAAAGGGGTTTGGGGACCTATTTAGTGGAAAAGACCCGTTTGCTCCTTCCTCCTCTTCGCATAAACCTTCTAAAGACTCTTCCCTGGGGTTTGCTGACTTCAGCTCTGTAAGTTAAGTTCCTTCTCTCTGAGCCAAAAACAGCTTCTTTCCGCGCTGCTCGCGGCAACCTCGGGGTTTGATCTCTGGGTGTCCGTTTGTTGTTTCTGTTTCAACTGTACAAACTCTCTCCCTCTCCCTCCCCCTCTCTTTCCTCTCCCACCTCTTGCTTCTGTCTCATAGTCCTTCTGGCTGTCTCCTTCTCTCGTAGTTCTGTATCGATAGTTCTGTACCCAACTGCCTTACTGACCAATAAAAAGCTCTTTGAGTTTGATGCTGCTCATTAGAGAGGTTCGTTTGCTTGCTTTCTAACATGCTTCTAGCAGAGGAGCTGCTGCTACTGCTGCTGCCTGTTCTTTCCAGTCTGTTCCAGCAGAACTGAACCTTTTTGTATTGTGGTGTTGCTCTGAGGTTGGTCGGGAGGAGGACACACGGTAGAACGCACTGAGCGGGCATGTGACATCTGGAAAGCATCTATACCTCTTGAGTATCAGCCAAGGATTCTGTTTGCAAATGGTTTCTGATTTGAATGCCATGAACACATTAAGATCCAAGGTCATTGTTGTAGATGCTTCAGTTCTGTCTGCCATGCAGCGGAAAGGGGGGCACACATAACAGGCGTGATTTTAATTTGAAGAAAAGGGAAGATGAGAATCTATTTAGTAAATATAGGCTGGTGGGTGGGGTCGGGTAACATAGCTCTAAATGGCTTTGCTATTAAGAGGATGTGGCCATAGCGCAGGGGCAGAACAGCATAGAGAAGGTCCCAGGTAAAATCTCCGCCAGCATCTCCAGTTAGAAGAGCTAAGAAAAACCTTTCTGTGTCTGAAATCCTGGAGATCCACTGCCAGCCTGTGTAGGCACACTATTGAGCTCGACAGGTCAAGAATTACATCATATGTTCATTAGGCCATTACATAAGCTCATATGATCAAACGTAAGTCGGGGGGGGGGGAGCAGAATGGGCTGCCTCAGGTGTGAGATGGAATGGCCAGGTGGCAACTCTTCTATTCCAAGGGATGGAGGTGGGGTGTAGCCAGTCAACATACTGAACTCCACAGAGTGGGTGATGAGGTCCAGAGAATGAAGAGCATGCAATTAACATTTGGGAAGCATCAATGCTGTCCTATGAAAGTGCTGCCTGAAGCGTGAGGGACTTTGGAAGAGAGTTACAAAGTTCCCAGAATGTAGGATGGTGATTGATAAAGACCAGAGGAACCTCAGAGGTGCGCTGTAGACTGCTTAGCTCTAGAGAAAAGGAGATGATGGTGGGGTGGGGGAGTGTGTGAAAAGTGGGATAAGTTGACAGAATGTGGTGGTAATAGTGAATATGTTGATCAGATATTGAGGTTATCAGAAGGCAAGGGAGAAAGTGTTCACTTTCTCCGCTGAGGCTAGGACAGGAAAGCAAAAGCCTTAAATTGCAGGGGCGTCTATTTCAGATGGTGAGAAGAAAACGAGAAGCAATTGCAAGGTTCCCTTCCTTGGAGGTGTCCCTGAAAAGTCTCGAGTGATTTCTGTTGGGAGGGTTAGAGGGGCAGGTTCTTCTGCCCCAAAAGATGCTTCCAACTTTTCAGTGTTGTATTCATAGGAAGAAAGAGGGGCCTGCTAGACATAAGGATGCTTAAAAACAGGTCTAACAGTATGTGTGATATGAATGCCAGCAAGAGAGAAGCGCCTGCTGATAAACAGGAAGACCCATCTTGGGTTTCTTTTTTCTTTTTTTTTAAGAACACACCTTCAGCCTCTTCTCCGGAGTTTCACTCATTCTTTTGCTTGTTTGTGTCATCCGTTATTTAGTCAAGCTTTAACATCTGGTGGGGTTTTTTTGAATAATCAGGCAGAAACAAGGGGTATTGTCTATTTTACCTTTCCAGGAATCTATCTGCCTCTATCAAGTCTGTCACTCCTTGGCAGGCAAAAAAGCACTTGGCTTATTGTCTGGTCCTATGCCAGGGGAGTGATTGGGAGGCCTTCATCTCCCCCTGCAGCACTGTATACAAAAAAGGCATCCTGCCACACCTGCCTGCAAAGGCCTTCTCAGTGCTTTGGTGGACAGAGGGGGAAGCTCCACACATGTACTGAAGGATATATGAATAACTTAATCCCTTCGTTGAAGGGAATAGAAGATGCATGCAGGCAGGATCCCCTCCTCCCTCCTAATATATGACTTGACAAGTCTTGTCAAGTGGTGTCTTCCATCACGTAACACACTTGTGTGGTGAAGGCAAATCTAGTGTCTGTGTGTCCGCATAATTGATCTGTGGAGCTAACTGCCACTATGACAACTAACTGATAGCTATGATCACTATGTGGAATGGCCAGGTTTGGGGGCAATATGCAGAAGTCTGTTGCCTTTATATCCTGCTTGTCGGCTTCCTACTGGGCATCTAATTGGGCCATTGTTGGAAATAGAAGAGGGTCTAGATGGACCTTTGGTCTGATCCAGCAACGCTTTTCATATACGAGGCATAAAAGTTAGAACTAGGGCCTCCATATACAGGAACAGTCTATTTCCAAGCATCTGGTGTGGAAGGAAGCTATTGCCTTCATACCCTTCTTCTATGAGTTTCCTGGAGGCCCTGGCCATTGTTGGAAATGGGATTCTTGCCTAGGCTTCTTGGATCTTGAATTAACAGAACTCTTCTTGCACATGTGCACTTCTGATGCTGAAGATCACTCATCGGAATATCTGATGAATGTTTCTTGGCTAGCTGTGTAACTTTTCAAAATAATTGGCTCTTGCTTAAGTTAGGTGATTGAGCTTGAGGTACTGCTTGCATCTCCTAACATTTAGGATAACAGTTGTGTTTGTGCGTGAGAATTTCATTATTAGCATTTTCCCCCTTGAAACGTTGGCAGCAAGACAACCCATTCTCAAGAAGAGGAATCTAATGCAATATAGTTGTGTGGCCGAGATGCGTGTTTAAATTTGAACCATTTTTTTACTTTAAGACATAGGTATGTAGGTTTCCTGGATACACATGAATCACATGGTCCTGGAGGCCCATTTTAGAAATCCTTAAGCAGTCACCAGAATTTCAACTAGCCTGGGAAGGGTTGTGCTTCTGCTGGTTTCTCACTAACAATATTTGCAATGCCAGTTGAGTTCCACGTTCAGTCCCTGGCCTTCCTGGAGTTGTTTTGCTTCATACCGCCAGGCCTTGGAGGGCCCCCGTGTTGTTTGCATGCTCTGCCGTATCAGCTGGGAATAATTTGGACACATTCACGACCACCCGCATCCCTCTGGAGCTGGCAGACATATGCAGTGTTTGCTCTTGATGATATGGGTATGGTCCAGCAGGGCCAGCCCACCCATATGGCCAACTGAAGCTGTCATTTCAGAGAGCAGGTTGGCAGGGGGCATCTGCTGCCTGCCTCCATTGTTCTGCCTCTTCTCTTCCTCCTCCTCCTCTTCATATTTGAGGGGAACGGAGCAGAAGAGGGTGTGCTGAGCAAGTACTCCCCTTTCTCTTCTACTCTGCTTGCGTCTTTCTTTTTGAAATCAACGAGGGGGGAGTGGCAGTCCAGAAACCACAAGAGGTGGTAACGTCTGGGATGGCAGAATGTGACTCACTGCCTCAGGCACTGGACCATCTTGGACCATCCCTGGTATCCAATGTGGAAGCAAGACTTCCAAGAGAGCAAGAACACAGCAAACTCTTCAGATGATGAAAAACACACTTTTGTTTAAGTCAGAGTGACCAGAGTGAAGTTTGGAGGGCTTGGAGGTTGGAATAGATATATTGATGGCATCCTTTCTGATGGCATCCAGAGTTTGTGGACCAAAATATCAGTGTGTGGCATCAACCAATTGCAGTTTGTGATGCTTGCTCTGGTACCACAAGTGTGCTGAGCACATGTGTGGTGTCTTGACTGGTCTTTGCATCAGGCCAGGAAGCCCCAAAACTTTGGCATTCATTTGCTCATTTTAGAATTTGGCTGCTTGACGTCTCCTCTTTCCTTCCTTCTATAAAAAGTGAATTTCTCAAGCAGCTGGGGAAGAAAGGAGGGAAGTATCGTGTTGTTGTTTTTTTAAAAAAAATTATTGAATAGTGGCAATAATGAGAATCCTTGAGGCACCTTCCTAGTTACAGGAGCTTCTCCAAGCTTTGCACCATGGTTATTAACACTAATCTTGTGGCACTTTAAAGATTAACGAATTTGTTGTCCTGTAGACTGCTTCCTTAGATGCATAAAGTGTTATGGTAGGTAGGTATGGAAGTGCATAAGCATGTCGCACATGCACACACCCAAAATGCCAACTGTGGGGTAAAATTTCTATGAAATACAAATAGTACGTACAGTTCTCCATAAAGCTTAAATGTATGCAGGATAAGCATACTGGCAGCTGATGACAGTAGCGACTGGTGATAACACAATCCTCTTAGGATTTTTATACCTTACAGTATACATTTATGCCACATGTAAACTTACATCTATTTAACTGTGAACACTGTAGTACAAGTACCAAAGTGAGCTGGAGCAAAATCTGGATTTAAGGTTGTCATTATGTATTGCACCTAGAAAAACTTGGCTCTTTCCATAAAAGAGGAGTAAGACTCTGAGGTCCTGTCTTCGTTTGTTTGTGTTTTAGAAGTTCCCAAAGGAAGGAACAGCAGAAGGGGAACAGAGATGTGCCAGATCTGTTAAAAGATGTCAGGAGCCCAACATTTGTGGTCCCCATATATCAATAGGAATGTAGGAAAGAGCCAAGGAATGACAGACCCCATAATTGTTCTTGATGTGGCCTCCAGACACTGTTTGGGGAAAACTGCTGGGTTGGGTGGGGGCCAAGTAAAGGAACAGAACAGGTTGTCTTCCAAGCAAGGGAAGATGTCTCGGAACAATGCTTTGCCTTCTAGTGTGTGCTGGAAAAATAACATAAGAAATGCAGGCAGGGATATGCTGCTTCGTTTGAAATAACCTTAGCTTTGGATATAATCAGCTAAAGTCTTTGATGTGTCACTGATTGTCTACGGATATCATAGACAAATTCAGTCCCCAGTGTTGGGCTTTTGACTGAGAAGTGCTGCTCCAAAGGGGTGAAAGAACAAAAGGCCTCCCCTTTGCTATTTTTTATGTATGCAAAATCACTCAGCTTTTTTTCTCTTGGGGTGGGGAGAGAAAGAGAGAAAGAAGCTTGCCTGCTATTTTCTTAACCACTGTTAAAAATAAGCCAGTGAGAGTAGATGTTGTATGTTCCAGCTTTTTAATGACTAGAGATTGCAAAGGGTTGAGGAAGCAGAGAATGTTGTTGGGGTATACAAAGGCCAAGGGAACCAGAGGAGCAAAAAGAGTATAGGTAGACTATCGGATTAATAAGAGCAAAAGTATTAAATCATTTGAACATTTTTTTCTTAAAATATTATGATTCTACCCTTCATCTTGGGGTCCCTCAAGGTAATAGGGGAAATTGAAGTAGAAAATGCGAAGAGGGAGCCAACATATGGAGAGCAGAAAAGAGAGATATGGTTGTTATTACAAGAATTCAAGCCAAAGGTCCCAGGATGCTGAAGATCAGTGTGTTGCCGTAGTCCATGCCTGTGATTGGACAAAAGTTCTACTTATGTTAAAAAAAAGAGAAGGAAGGTCAAATCTTATAGGTGTAACAACAACGAAAGTGAGAGGATGTTAGTGCTTGGGAGGAAATCCGGAGAGAAAGGAAGAGGAGTTAAACTGCATGCCATGGTTTATAGCTTGAGGGATGGAAGAAACAGAAAAGAACAGTGGATGATGATTTGAGGATGGCAGGAGGAAACTAGCTCAGGTTTTATCAGAAGTTATTTTTAAGACATGGAAAAAAAAGTAGGCATCCAAAAAACCCAGCTAAGAAGGAATAAGACCAGCACCACATAAATTATGCTGGAGACCCCCCCCCCCAATGGAGTAACGATAATATGTTAAAATCAGGCAGCCTAAGACATCATGTCTGGGACCATCAATAGATAGCAGAAAAGAGAGAGGACCATTAACAGAAACGTTCAAAGGGGCTGGGGTGGAAGAGAGAGAAATTGGAACCAGGAATCGAGCCGCTCTAATGGGCATCATCGTCTTAGAGTATGGGTCACCACTGACAAATTCCCCGGTTGCTGTTGCCAGCATGGCAACACTCCCCTTGCTTTCCAGGTCTTTGTGGCCAGATTTTTTGACTCAGATGAGGGCAAAGAGGCTTTGTGGGGTGGGGTGGGGAATTGCAAATGCCTGTCCCATGATGCACTGCATGCAAGGCCCACTTTAGTGACTGCCGAGTTTTCTCCCCCAGTCCATTAACTGAGTGTCCATTTATTATTTTTAGCTTGGCAATGAGGAGCAGCAGCTGGCGTGGGCCAAGCGGGAAAGCGAGAAGGCAGAGCAGGAGAGGCTGGCCCGGTTGCGAAGACAAGAGCAGGAAGACCTGGAGTTGGCCATTGCGCTCAGTAAGGCTGACATGCCGAGTTCTTAAAGGCCATTGGCTGTCCGCCCACACACCCCAGACGAACCGTTCCTTGGTACCAGTTCCTAGATCCTTGGTGGGGGTGGGGATTCTTTCTTTTTTATGTCATGAAGTAAGTCTAATTGCCTAACGGGACCGGTTAGAGCAATCTGCGAGCTGTGCAAGGGATGCAGATTTTTTTAAACTGTTGGATAGACTTGCTGGACTGAAATGACGGCTTGTCTAAGAAAACTCCTAGCCCTCATGCACTGACAGACAGGCCTGCTGTGCCAGGTGACGGAAAGCGGCCACTCACAAGTGTCAGCCTCATGCTCCACCCATTTTCCCTGTGGCTGTGTGCTGCCAAGACTTATTTAGCATAAATGATACTAGTTCTGGAAACTGCCACTCCCGGCTTTGAAAGACAAACAAGTCGTGTTCATAAAGTGATCACTTCACTTTCATTCTGTCGTTACGTCTCCTTTAATTTCCTTCCCAGTGACTCTTTAAACATCCAATTCCAGAGAGTAAATGCTTTTCTACATGTTTCCTGCTTCTCTTACAAGAGAACCCCCTGGACATTTACACGGGAGGGGCCTGGGTCTCACCTGGGCACTACCACCACAGGTGACAGATGGCTCTTCTGCATAAAATCATTCCGTACACTTAAAAAATGTTAGGAAGCGGGTTCAAGCCAAGCCTTTCCCTGCCGTGCTAGCGAGAAGTAGACCAGAATCACATCACCACCATGCCTTTTCCTAATGGATTTTCTGGAGCACTTCCCCCTTCGCACCCTGGATCCTTTTGTCTCCGTGAAGTTTTAGAGCTCTTTCTGACTGCCCAGGTCAACTAACGGCTTTACTGTGCAATGTATTGCTCAAAAGGGAGCAATCTGGTAAACCCACACTGATTCATAATGAAACCAGGGGAAACGGTGTACGTTGCGGCTAAGGGCAGGGCTGTGTGTACACTTTACCTAAAAAAACCCAGCAAAAATATTTCTGCGTCCTGGAAAGCCTCGTGCAGCTTGTGTGCATTTGCATCTCTTGCTTTGCTGAAAAAGCAAGCAGAGAGGTGGGGTGGTGGGACAATAATAAGGGTTGTTTTATAGCAAGAGATGTGAAGGCAACAAACATGTTTGGAAAGCCACTTTCTGAGCTGTGATTGGTTCTCTTTTGCCTTTTCTAGCAGTTCCTGCTGGTTTTCCTACCACCACCTCTACCACCTTGGACTCTGCTCCCAGATTGGCCAGGTGGGGCCTTGCCCATCCTGACGGCCCTCAGTAAATGAATCTGTGCATGTCCGTGTGAGAATCTTCTTGTTTGTGTGTTTGAGTTCTGGCTGTGTGGCTCCACACTGAGGCTGCCCTTGTGTTGTGCGTGTGGGTGAGGCAATTTGGGGGCAGCCCTCATTGCTGGAATGTGTTCACAAGTGTGTGTCTTGCTGCTTGTATTCTTTTTTTCTTTTACAGTGAAGTCATTGCCCTTTTGCCCAGTTCACTCACTTTCAGCCTTATCTTTCCTGGCTTAGAAAGAGACACCTTAGTTTTGATTTCTAGAATGCACAACAAGCTGTTAGTTGGCAGTAGAGCTGTAGTTTGCCTACAGAACCGCAAAGGTCACTTGATCTTCCATGCTAATCCTTATGGGAGGTTCCTCTTCCCCAGATGTGGAGTAGTGATGCTTCTCCTCCTGCTGTGCTGCTCTCTTGGCTAGAGTGTGCTCTCCCATTGTGAGGCAGGGCAAGACTGCTCCTAGCCAATGAAAGAGAGGTTAGTGCATTCAATTGGACACTGCTGATTCCCTCCCATGGGTCATCTTTGTGAAGTTCTCTTCCCCGCTCCTCTGTTCCCCCCCTTTTTTCCTGCTGTTTCCAAGCAGGTGCTTTCCCTCCACTTCTGCAGATCCAGAAGATGCTAGCACTTCCTAGGCCTATGAGATGGAGTTGTGGCCCAGTGATACACCCTTCCTTCTGTTTCCCAAATCATCTTTGTCTGCCTTGCACCTCTTTCCCTTTCCTGTGTTGGAGTGTCTTGTGTTTTTCCTTTCCTTGTGTCTGGTGCCTCTTTCTCCTGCTTTTCCGAAAGGAGTGAGCTGGCTTCTCAGATCTGATGCTGCCTGCCAGCTTGGGTGCCTTGGCATTAGGCTGAGGATTTTCTTTCCGTGATCTTCCTTTGCCGCTTGGCCACCTCATGTGCCACAGAGTCTTCTGTACACTCTTGAAATGGTCGGGACCTTCCTGTGGATTTCTGTGCTGTTTTTGCCATTGTCTTGTGGACACTGCTGTCCTCCTTTCTTCTTTGGCCTCCTGGACTTATTCCCCTCACTTCTGACTGCAGGATCACGACTTCCCCTTCAAGCTAACCGGGCTGTTCTGCTGCCTGTCCTCCAGAAATGCCCTCTCCTGCCTCGCAGCCCAGGGGCAAGAGCCCCATCTTTGCATGAATTGTGGCAGCCCTGAGGAGGATGGCCACAAAAGGACTGCTGACCTTCTTTTAAATTCAGCATGAACAATACTACTCCTTGAAGTGGAGTCTAGGTGGAAGCAGTGACCGCTGCCACATGCCCTAGTGCCAGCAGCTGTTTCAGGGGAGAGAAAGGACAGGCCCATCACTTGGGACTGAGCTCCTCCTGATCACAGGCAGGCTGTATGGCCTGTCACTGCTCTTGCTTGCACTTGGGTATCTCGATGAAGACCAAATGTGGCTCTAGACCCCAAGGAGAGAATCAATCTGGTCATGGCGAGAGAGAAGCACTCTAGCTTTTCCATTTGTCTCCTAGATGCTGAGATTCTAACCACAGAGGTTCGGTTCCCCTTCAGGCTGCTGGGCTGAGAACAAAACTAAAATGTTCAGAAATTTGTAGGGGAAGTTTTTTTAAACATACGTTATGTATATAATTTGTATTTTACACATTACACTCTGATAGTCTCTCCTCGTGCCCATCTGTATATACAGGATAGTGGACTTCCTCTTGCCTTGTCTGTGGCTAGCTGTTATGGAATGTAATTATATGTTGTACATAACAGAAACAATGTATAGTTTGTGTGTATATATTTAGTACGTAGATCTGGAAATGAAAGAGCGACACTGGTGGTTAGAATTTCAGGATCCCCTTGAGAAAGACAGCTGATAGTTGCCTTCTGCAAGTTTTCAGACAGCTGGAGGCAGGGGAGAGCGAAGGGTCTCCATCAGAGCTTATAGTGCTTTTGAGATGCAGAAATGCACTTTTCTGGAGACTGAGCAACCCTGCTCAGTGATGGCTGTCTCTGCCTTGGCTGGCCTCGCTTTAAAGTTCCTCTCTTCTTAGCACAGGGTGCTTGAGGGTGGGAAGAGTCCTGCCTTTTGCACTTGAGCAAAGTCTCTAATACCCCAGAGAATGGAGCAGTCCCAGAAATTCCTTTAGGAACTGGGAGAGCAGGGGAGGATAATCACCACTGGAGGGCCTCCAGGCAGTTGTTGAGTTGCCCCCAGTATCAAGAGAGGCACTCAACAGACAGCGATGAGACTCCTGCAGCTCGGTTGCTGTATACATCCTCTTCCCATCCACAGTCTTGTGCTCCTGCAGAGACTCCCCCTTGGCTTGATTTCTGTTGCAAAGGCCTCTTCAACTTGGGCACCCCAGCTACCCCAGCATGTCCTGATGACAGTGGGAGGGGGGAAGACACCTCTGCCATGGGCATTCTGGAGCTGCTGTGGGATTCTTCCCACCTAACCCCCAAACTCTTGGGCCTGTGTCCTTTACATTGGGTCCTCCCCCTTCCCCTTGTGAATGTGGTTGTTGTCTTTCCTAGGCACTTTCCTCAGTCTTGTTTCATAGAGGGAGGTGACTTGTTATGTGTGTCTTGGGGGAGACGACTTAATTCTTTGAGCTGCTCTAGAAACCACCCCTGCTACCACCACCTTGTCCGCTGACAACCAATGCACAGATCTTTCCGATTGCAAATGTGGGTTCTTGTCCTCCCGGCTTGAGCCAGAAGTCTTGTCTTCCACATGGGGTTGGGGCTCATTCCTCGTTTCTGTTCTTGCTTCCTTGTTTAGTGCTGCTGTTGCAAAATGTCTTCTCACTGTCTCATGGGTGTGTGGTGGTGTTTTCTAATTTGTGCAAAAATAGCTTGGCTGTCAGGGCAACCCTACTGTGTCTCTAGCCCATTCCCACCCTGTTTTGTTACCTTGAAATTGGGTGACTTTTTTTTTGCCTACTTCTTGTGCCCAAATGTATGCTGTCACTCCCAGATTGAGGAGATGCTGTCTCCAGCTGTTCTTTAAACCAGATGTTTTTTTCTCTTTTAAAGAGGCACATAATAGGTGGTCTCTGAACCTCTCTTGGCTAGGAAAAAGCCCTAAATGGCTGGCTGTTTTGTTATCAGTGCTTCCATCATTAACAATAAAGTAGTCTGCTTTTTCTTTCTTTCCACCTTGGTTTCTGCCCTCCCTGATTTTTAAATGCAAATGTTATTAATAAAGGAAAGACACCATATCCCATTCTTGGCCCAGAATACAAAAAACAAACCAACAGGGGAATCGGTCCTCTGGTCAAGGGTCTCTCAAACACAGCAAATCTGTTCTGAAACGGGAGCTTCTGAAGTAGTTTGTGACTATGGCTAGGATGGGGGAAGAGGGAAAGGTGGCATCTGCTGCTCAAAGGGAACAAAGTCAAGCAAGTTCTTTGGCTGTCAGCCTTGGTGCCCCCACTACAATGGTGGAAAGAGGCAGGCTTACCTGGGGGAAAACCTGACTAATGTATCCAAATATGTACATTACTGTATCTATATTTATCCTTGAAATACCATATAATGGAATTGTGGGGAGGGGGGAGAGGAGGTTAGGGGGTGTTGGATTTTAACCCCATGCTCTGTGTTTATTGTTTAATATAAGAGAAATGTTATTGTTTTAATATAATAAATGAAAAAGTTACTTATTTTGGAGCTTTTGGGACTGGAAGGTGACTCTCTTTTTGGTCAAACCAGCTTGTGTTTCTGTCCGCATGTGTTTATTTTTCCCTGGGTCTGGGCTGCTCTTGGCCAGAGAAAGAGAGAGAATACGAGCATTCTGTCTCTTTCCTTTGCACCAACTGTCTTCAAGAGAACTTGACCTGAAGGTTCTGACATGGAGAACAGCAGTGCTGTTGGACACCGGAGCACAAAAAGGCATCCAATCAAGCTGCCTTGTATAGAGTTCAGGGGCTTTGGTGCACAAAACCTCACTGGTGGTATTCTGTAATCAGCAGCGGCTCTTCGGGGTCCTGTGAATATGTCACAGGTTAAGTACGGGACCTTCTGCATGTTTGTGCCCAACCACTATTGAACTTCGGACCATTCCTCTGCCAGCCAGTAGCTTCTGTCCCCTTTTTGTTTCCAAGTAATATTTTGAGCATCAAGGAGCCTTCTATTTTGAGCCTTCCAAAGGTTCAGTCACCCAAATCTCAAAATGGACTCGACCTTTGGACCCTCAGCTGTGGGAAGATGGAAGAAATTGGTCCAGGTACCTGATCTTTTCCCCCTCATCTGTGATTTTTGAAAATGATACCATCACCTGTTGGGGGCTATGTTGGGGCCTCCACTGGCCAATTAACACTTCCATGTTAACTGAATGTATGGTTGGGTTCAGGAGCATGCACCTTGTTTTGGTTGTGTGAGTCACCTGTTGCCCTTTCTTATGCAGGCCCTTTCAGGCCAATGGTGCACTGGGGTCTAGATTATATGTGTGTGGGGAGAATTACCCCATAAAATGTGGCGGGTGCAGGGGAAGGTTGAGTGGCAAAGCTCTCTGTGCTTGAGCCTGGTGAACATGCTTCAATCAAGGAGGCATTTTTAAAGTGGTTCCATTTAATGAGAACAACCATCTTCTGGTGCTCTTGTAACACTTGACGCTCATTACACCACTGTATTTACCCCAAAATTTTCCATCTTCTGATGAATTTGAGGCCTGTGGCTGAGGAAAGAGGAGGAAATAGCTGAACCAATTGCAACAATCTCTGCGATCATTTTAGTACATCCTCCTGTTTCTGGAACTATATTGTGCAACGGTTTCGGGTGAATCTGACCTTCCCTGCAATACAGAAACAGCACCCCCGCTACCCCACCCGCAAGGGCTGTTTTGTTGTCAGAGCATAATCTTCAGCTGCCGTTTGCAGGAGGGAAATTACTTTTGTTGCTACCTTCAAGAAATGATAGAATTTCTCTTTTCATGAAAGGACAGCTATTTCTGCACTGACTTTAAATAGCTCCCCAGTCATTTTCTTCAAGGGTGTAATTGAGGCACTAATTTTGGAAACATAGTGTATGAGAGCGCGCCCTTCCATGCAAATCTTCAAACATGTTTCCTTTTCTTCTTGCCAATTAACCACTTGAAGGGGTGGTGGGGAGTGGCCAAGTATATTTTATTGCAGTGATGTATATTTACAAGGGGGCTGTGGCTTAGTAGGAGAGCAACTGCTTTGCATGCAGAACAGCCCTGCTTCAATTCTAAGCAGCCTCTCCAGAACCTGAGGCAAGAAATTGCAGCATTATGTATTCCACCTTTCCAGTTCTAAAACTCAAAGCAGCTATATAAAATAGCCTAAATCGCTCTTTAGAGAAGGGCAAAAAAAAAATCTTGAAAAATCATCCAGCCCCCATTTTTTCCTTCTCACCTTGCTCCCTCCTCCCTAATAGGGCATCTCTGATAAGGAAGCCAGCCAAGCTATGCATTTTCCTTGCTAATGTGAAATCTGTAGGAGTTTTGCCTCCACCTTGAAAGCAACAAAAAAGACTACCTAAGCGAATCTTTTTTGTCTGCAGAATGGGTCTGTGCTCTTGAAACTTATTGCTGTAACTGCAAACAGCAGCTTGCTGCCCTATAATTTTAGCCATTTACTCCACTGAGAGGCCTTTCCCAGTTTGGGACAGAGCACTCGAGATCTGCCCTAGGAAGACTGAGTACAGGCCTTAAAATAAAACTCCGTAATTACTGAAATGCAATGTTTACATTTTATAGTTAAAAAAACCCACCCAACACCCACAGCCTGACTGCTGGCACAGCTGCATCTGCATCTGGAAGAGATTTAAGGGTGCTACTAAAAAAGGCTGTTGCCTCAACTAAAAATGAGACTCAAATTATAGCTTTGGTTGCCTTTGAAGAGCTGTTTCGGGTACCAAATCATGGCCTGTGGTCTGCCTATTTCTTGCCGATAGGACTTGGAAAGCGTTGAGGAGTGCAGTGCCACTCTGGAGTTAAGACCTGCTTAAGAGTGTCATGTAAGTTCAGACCTTTGCAGCAAGAGATTTTAAAAAGGAAAGAAATATCAGCCAAAGTTGGTTTATTTTAGAAAATCCTGTTAAAATATATTTTTATAAAAGAGGAATAGGCAAAATACCTATTTTGTCTCCCATCTGCATAATCCCAATGCTTTGGTATAAAATTATTTACAATATTTATATATATAAAAACAAGTTTCTTTACAAGACCTCAAGCCCTGTAGTCCTAGTGTAGGTCACAGCAGCCACGAGCATTTTACACAGGTCAGGCACGGCCACCTGTGTCCTCTGGAGAGCCCTTCTGGCTCAGTTGGAAAATAAGGACACTTCTTTGGCTATGGTGACCCTCACCTCTCCCCACCCACGTACAGTCTCATACAAAATGCTACCATGCAGCTTATGTTCTGGGCAATCATAGTCACAGACAATAGTTACAGCTATCCAGCCCTTTGTCATGGTTGCTCGCTCGCAGTCCCATAAATAAGCCCCATTCTCTCCCATGAGGCAGAAGAGAACGGCCGTCAACTTCAGAAGCCTCTTCAGGAAGCGCTGGGTTCAGCAGCCTCCTCGAGTCGATGCCCATCCTCAGCCTCTCTCCCACGGACGTAGTACCAGCTACAAGATCCCAAATAGAAGTGTTCTGGCAAGTCCTTGGCTTCACCCGGGTGGGCTACATGTGCCTCTTCATGTGCAGGGCTAGGTGATCGGAGCGGGAGAAGGCTCGGTCGCACAGGTGGCACTGAAAAGGACGGTGCCCCGTGTGCTTTCGATAATGGCGCGTCAATTCATCAGAGCGGGCAAACTTCCAGCCGCACCCATCCCAGTTGCAGTGATAGGGCTTCTCACCTGTTAAGGAGGTGAAAAAGAGAAATCAGCATTTGACTGTGCCAAAACCAGGAGCACCTGAGCTCATTGCTGCCATGCCCACCCCCAAACAGACAGACAGAGGAGCCACCTTTCTTCAGATGGAGGGCAATCTAGGAAGGAGGTGCTGTCAAAAGGAAGTTTCTTCCATGCAATAAAACTCACATGCCTCCTTGATGCTATAAAAGATCTCCTACCCACACTGAAGCCACTTCAGAGCTTAGTTATTTTGGACAGGCACAGCTTAGCCTTGTCCAGGGGCTTCTGGTGTTAGCACCACCTTAAGTCAACTCTTGTAATTGATACAGCCAGCGGCTGCTTGCTTAAATACCAGCTATCTGCTTTCAAAAAGCCACACAAATGGAAAAAAAAATCCAGTCCAAGCCCACCTACCCCTCAAGAGTCCCTCATGGGATTCATCCTCAGTGCACCTTGACGTTTAAACAGGATGAGTGTCACTAATTAGGTACTGTCTGGGTACAGAAGGAGGCAGGTGGGTTTCATCCTGTGACTCACAATCACAGCTGGACCTCTGGACAGCTCCTCCTTTCTCCACCCACTCACCCATCCATCCACCTGGCACACAAGTACCAGGGGGCACTTACCTGTGTGGGTCCGCAGGTGTGCCTTCAGGTGGGAACTCTTCGTGTAGGTCTTCCCACAGCCAGCATATGTGCAGGTGTGGGTGGCAGTCCGTTTGCGGGGCCAGGAGCGACGGCCTCTCTTGGGCTTAGCCTCCAAGAGCTCCAGCGGTGAGGATGGAGGGGTTAGCATGCCCCTTGGGGTAGAGGCCTGGCAGGATGGGAGGCTGTCATCAAAGAGGCTGAACTGTGAAGAGCGCTGATACTGGAGATGGCTCTGATGGTGGGGAGGGAAGCCTGTGGCAGGGTGGTAGGTCTGTGGGAGAGGCATAGCAGGTGAGGAGGACAGCAGCTGTCCTTGGCACTCTGCCACCATGAGGTCATCAGGGCTCAGGGGAGGTGTGTCTGCGCCAGGGATCTGGGGGGATCCAGCCATCATGCAGGGGGGGCTGCCTTCTTGCTTGATCTTGGAGCAGGCCTGAGGCACTAGCCCCACCAAGGGCCCGTAACTGTCCATGTCTGGTTCCGGCTTAATGCTGTCCACAAAATGTTGTGCCCCAAAGCCAGGTGCTGACACGAAGAATCGTCCAAGGACGTTGCCTCCGCTGGGGAGGCAGTAGTTTGCATCCAGCTCAGAGCCAGCAAGGTCCGCCATGAGAGCTGAGCCATAAGGCGGGGGACTGTCCTGCTCCATCGGATTGTAGCATCCAGGTGATGGACTTGTCCCGTAAAAGCTGTCCATTGGAGTTGCAGAATAGTCACCACGGGGGGTGAAGGGGCCACTGTCCGTGGTGTCGTTGCCCATGGAGAGGATCAGATCCAAAACATTGTTAAGATCATCGTCATCCTTTGGGGGGTTGAGGGGATCCAGCCCTAGCCTCCCTGCCGGCATAGGACAGTGGCTTGGGAGGAGCTTAGCCTCCAGGCTACAGGTCCATCGCTAAGGAAACAGAAAAGGTGCTGTTAGCAAACTGGCCCAGGTAAACTCAGCTTTGGGGTACTGCCTCACTAGGCAGCCTTGGTTTGGAGGGAGGGGGTCTCCACTCCTGCAGTAATGCACCTGATCATCTGGCTTGGAGCAACCCACACTCTCTACAAAGGACCAATCACAGTGGCCTGCAAAAGGGATGCAGTTGGGGGGACGGGGGACGACAACTGCTTTTTCTTCAGGTGGGCTTTGATGCTCTCCATGCATTGGGGCCCAAAGAGCAATTGTGTTGTCACTTGGGGATGGCAGACAGGTAAGTAAGAAACCCTTTGACACTACTTATTCCCCAGTCCTCTCCCATTCAGGTACACTAATGTGTGGGCTGGGGAAGGCTAAAACGATTCAGTGAGTGCTGAACGACTAAATGAGGAAAGGAAAGAGAGAACATGCAGGACATTTAATAATAAAACAAACGCAGGTGAGCCATAGTATAGTCTCTATTTTTCCCGCTCGAGCGAAAGCCGACGGCGCGATCTTTTCGGCATGTTTACTCAGCAGTAAGTCTCACTTACTCCCAGGTAAAGGTGCACCAGATTGCAGAGGGGAGGTCGAGGCGGTCGGGCATGACCAGGCGCACGCTCTGTTCCTTTCTATACTATGGAAAGCGGGGAGTTCGCCCCAGCATGTGCAGAGCGGCGTTCCGCCTAGCTCAGCAATTGAGCCCGGGCAGGTTTTCTAGCAGAGGGCACCCACCCACCCACTCTCCAGTTCCCTGGCTGGCACTCACTTGGTGGAACGGTGGTGGAGCGGGCGGTGCGTGGCTGTCCTTGCAGAATGAGGCGAAAGAGGGCAGGATCGGGGCTGGGGGGCCGCTCAGCAGCGCCATCGCCGACTCGCTTCAGGGTTGATCTGGCGGGCCTCTGCCGGCCGTGCAGCTTTTAAGAAGCGCCCGGCGAGCGCGCAGGCCAATGGCGGCAGCTCAGGAAGCGCGTCGAGTCCGATGGCCGGGAGGGGGAGCCGAACCGAAGGAGATGGAGCGCTGCTGCTGCTGCTGCGGCTGCTGTTGCTTTGCCCGGCCGGGCCGGGCCTAAATTTAGCCCCGCTATAAAAGGACGGCGGGCAGTAGAAGGCGGAGGAGAAGGAGTTGTGGCCGGGGCCCGCTCCTCCTCCTCTCCTGGCTGTCCGAGGCTCCGCAGAGGGCCGTGGGCTCACGGCTTGCCCCGCCGCCAGAAAGGGAGAGCGAGAGACGGGGGGAGCCGATTGCAGGGTTGGGGGAGAGCTCTCAAGGCGCGGAATAGCGAAGGAGAGGCGCTCTGTCCGTCTTCAGAGAGGTAGTCGCGTCTGGCCTTTTCGAGACGGCGAGAGTCTTTTGCGCCCGGAGCTGGTACTCGCTCAAGCCCCCGCGCAGCCCCGGGCCCTGTTTGCAAGAGCGCTTTAACGAAGTACCTCGAGGCATATGCAGAGTTTCTTCCCCCTCCCCACCCATCTAGGTTCAGGGGTTTTCCGAGGCAGATGCTGGGGCAGGTAGACAAGCTGCTGTCCCTGCACCTCTGAAGAAGTACCTCCGACCCTCCTTTCACTGCTTGTTCCCGAAATGGACCGTCTCATTCTTCTTAATAAATGGTTCAGTTTAGAAATCAGTTGCCACGGATTAGCGGGTCCGGATCGGAAGGGCGCGCGGTCATGTCACGTGGATGCGGTGTCCAGAACCTTGGTCTTCTATTCCAGTACCAAGTAGAGGCTGATTGCGCAGCTGCGTTTGGGTTCGGGCTTTGGCCCTGGAACCCTCCGTGCTTGCAGCTCCTGGACTGCTCGCTGACTCGTGCAGGCCCTGGAATAGGGGAAGGCGTCAAGTCTCTGAGCATGTGCTGTGTGCCTTACCAAGGGAGTACATAAAACAATATAGAAGACAAGTTCCCACACAACTAGGCTTTGTGGCGGGGAGCTTGCACCCCAACACCTAACTATTTGTTGGCATAATAAGCACAGTATCCTCTCTTTCCACAGTAGGCAGTTCACATACCCCCCCCTCCTTTACAAAAGGATTTATTGATTAATAAGTAAAAAAGTGGAAGGTTCTAATATGTCACCCCACCCCCATTTGGATCGCTACAGCTACTAATATTATATTACTGTTGATATCGGATAATTTCTGTTAGCACAATTGGGGGCGGAATCATTGAGCAGAATACGAAGAACCCTTCCTATGAGTGAGATCAAGCAGCCAGCAGATCAAACAGGACTCCTAAGCATACAAATGGTAGCAGTTGGTGTAGCTGACATTCTCTGCGAGGGAATGCAGGAGCCTCTGGAAGTGCAACAAGGCTGCCCCCTCGCCATCTGCAGCTGGTCTGGGGGGAGCACTTCTGCCTCTTCCTCATGCACCTTACAAAGAGCTCTGTGCACCTTAGAAGCTGGCTACTCCTATTCAGCCATCTAAAGTGCCCTTCCCACAATTCTAATTAAGAAGAATAGTGGCATTTATACAGGCTTGCCTCGGCATTCTGTTCCAGACCCCACCGTGGATACCGGGAACGCTTTTTTAAAGATAGGGGAACATCAATTATTTTGCTGCAACAAGGTAAAAAAAGTGATTTGTTTTATGTTCCCCTATCTTTTTAATAGGCATCCCAGTATCCATGGTATCTGTGGATAACTGAAACCATGGATACCGGCACACACCTGTATAGAGAGGTAGTATCAGTAAAATTATACATTCTGCATGTGCAAGATGAAGAGAATCGTACTGGCTTCTTGCCTACTAAAGTGGTTGTAAGGATTGCTGAAAAATACTTGGCATGTAGGCAAAAGTGTGCTGTTCAGCATGGCACATTTGTGGTATTGGTAATCTTACAACAACCCTGTAGGATAGACTGGCCCTATTTCCCTATTGCAGTTGTGGAGGACTGTGAGAATCACAGAGGTTTTCTAAGGCGATTGTGACTTGATTTAGGGACATAAGCCACGCTCATGGAGGGCCTCAGCATTTTAGAAGCCCCTGGAGGAAAGGGGGCCAAAGGAGAGGGCCCATAACTGAGTGGCTAAACATTTGCTTTGTAGCAGCCCCGGGTCAATCCTCCACATTGCCAGATAAAAAGAGATCCTAGGAAGGAGGTTGGCTGCTTGGGGAGTTGCTGCCAGTCAGTGCACAGAGTAATCAGTTGAGTAGATAGCAGCTTCATGTCTTCCTAAATAATAAGCAACTCAACCAGTGTGTGGGCCCCCTACTATAGCAATGTATTGGTCATGAAAGTGTGGGGCTCAGGACGGCCACCCCAGTTGCCCTCCCAAGGGATTATTATTGGGGGGGGCAAGGAGATTTTGAACCTATCTTCATCACTTTAATACAAACAGAATGAGGAAGGGGCCCACCAAGACCTTGAATTTTAAAGAGAGGGGCCAGAGAGGATCTGTCCTCCATCTCTCAAAACGGCCCAATGAAACTAGACACATACCCCATCCTAATGTTTTCAAGCTCACACGTGCAAACAAACCTGAGTAATAAATAGATACACAGTAGCTTAGGGGAAGGGAACAAATCCAGAATAAAGCATTACCTTTATTAGGATGAATTAACATGTCACAAAGTAGTGAGCCAGAACTCTTGCTCCAGAGCATGTCTTTGAACAACAACAACAACAACAAAAGGTGGGAAAGCCAAAATTGGGCATGATGAGGGAAGAGCCCCAAGCTAGCAAAAGTCATGAGATGGAGGATAGGAGGTTTTAGACTTATGTAGATTATTAGATCCAATTAGATGTAAAAGTAATTGCAAGTTGCATTGAGGGCTGTTGGGGTAAAAAAGCACAAATGGGCCTCTCCTTTTGAAAAAGGTAATGACATCCAGTGCGGTGTTTCTCAATCTATGGTGTTGGAACCCACTAGGTGGGTTGTGACCCAGTTTCAAGTGGGTCATGAAGCACCTAGTGCAGCCATATTAAAAATATAGGAAGATAGGATGCTGGAAAGGGGAAAGGTTATGTGGTTATTTTGCGTGTGTCAAGCTTGTAAATAGGCTTTTTTCTTTCTAATTCACTTTGCTATTGGAAAATGGCCAAGAAATAACCCAACTTAATGCTGCATTTTTAGGAAAGCAGCAGGCTCTGATGTTAACAATGATGGCATCTCCTGCCATGACATAACTTCTGGCGGGTCCCAGACAGATTGTCATTCTAAAAAGTGGGTCCTGGCACTATAAGAACCATTGATCTAGTGGTTTGGGGGAGTTTTGAGTGCAGAATGAAGACCTCATTGAACTAGGCAGGTTGCCAGACACCTACTAGCCAAGATGAGATTTAAGCCACAGATTTTCTCATATTTTTCTTTGCTCACAGATTTGTCAGCATCAAACCAGGCAGGATGGCAGCTGTTCCATCTGTACAGAGACAGAGTGGTACAGATAGTGGTCAGAGTATTGGCCTGAGTCCAGGAAGATCTGCATTCAAACCCACACTGTACCATTAAGTTTACTGGGCTGCCACATGTTTAGGGCTGCCACATAATCTCAGGGCACAATCCTAAACTGAGTTAAACCGGCATAAACTAAGCCAGCAAAGTTTGGCCAGCGCAAGGTAAAGTATGTTTGGACCACTCTCGGAGTCAGAGAGGCCAGCACACAGACGTGCACCGTCCTCCCTGACTCTGAGAGTAGTCCAAACAGGCTTTATGGTGGCCCTTGTGCTGGCCAAACTTTGCTGGTTTAATTTATGCCAGCCTAACTCCAGTTTAGGATTGCGCTCTCAGTTTAGCCTGGCTCACAGAGTTGTAGTGAAGTTAATTGGGCAGGTGGGAGAGAATCTTGTACCCCACTCTGCACTCAAGTGCACTAAAGAAAGAGATGAGATAGAAATGTAATAAGCATAATACTTCAGAGCTAGATGGAGAATAGAAGAAGAGTGCTGTGGCAGGGGTCTCTGCACCCACGCAGCCTGCTTGCTTTGAAAACGGGACACAACCTCTCTTTCTATGTGTCATTGGGGCAGGTCCGTGATACACACCAAAGAGCTGCCATCACATCTTCCAAAGAGCTGCCATCACTTCCTTTGGTCTGAAGTCCAGCAAAATCTAAAGGTTGCTTCCTAGTCACTGTAAGTAGGTAGATTGCAACAGCTTCTTTGCTGTAGCTCCTTTTGACACCACGTGGTAGACTAGATGAACCTGGGTACTGTGGTCCTCTGTATGTGCTATGAGGCACAAACAAGCATCCATTTTAGTCTGCCCGCTCACGTCCCCCTACTCCCTGGATTGGAAAAAGATAAATAATAGACCCCTCTAAATGAAATGACATCTCATTGCACTGTAGCAGCTGTCTTCCTCCAAGGAAACGTTTGCTCCTATGGCAACTTCTTTTGAACTCCCGCAAGTGATTTTTTACAGCGAGCTGACATAATGCATGTTTAGAGGTTGTGTTGCAAAAGTTCAGGGGCCAGGCAATAGCAGCTGGCTCCCTTCAGGCAGATGTGCTTGGTAACACTGTACACAAAGCGAGGTGAGTCATGCCTTTGTAATGTCACACTTGTGTAATCTCTCTCTCTCTCTCTCTCTCTCTCTCTCTCTCTCTCTCTCTCTCTGTTCGTGAACAATCCTCCTCCACTAGGGAAATACCGTCAAGCCTGTTGCTGCCGCTGTGTGACTCAGCCAAGGAGCCCAGCCCTCTCTGGATGAGGAGAAGAGAGGTCCCCCGAAGGTTTCCTCAAGTGTGGCAACATCATTGCATCTTCATGGCTACAGACAAATATTTTTGTGATCCTCACATTATACCGCTCCATGTGCAGTCCCAGCCGGGTGATTCTTGCTGGCTATTGTCCAGCATCGTACCAAACCCTTAGCAGAGTACCAAAGGCTTTGCGGAGCTTTGCTAGGGGTTGGGTTGACGTCTGAATTGGCAAGCCAAAGCTGTGGCTGTTGCTCCTCCTCTGAAGGTACCTAGAGATGTTGAGGCAGAAAATGAAAGCAGGCAAGCAGCTTGAGCACTTACTGTTCAAGAAGAACAAGCACACTGATGGATTTGGCCGAAGGGGATCCGGCTCAGAGGCGTAACTGGGTGGAGCCTGAGGAATACGTGCCCTAGGTGCTATGATGGGCGCATGACTGCCCCCAGGCTCTGCCCAGTCAACTCTGGGTTCTCCCCAAGTGTGGGGCACACCCCACAGCCTCCACAGAAGCCAGAATGGGGAGCGCAAAGCCCCACCCTTTGGGCAGTGAAGTGGCTTTTCCCCCTAATGCGGAGTGCTGCTGACTTCACCCAATCAATCAATCAATCAATCAATCAATCAATCACTACTATTTATATACCGCTTTTCAACATAAAGTTCACAAAGCGGTTTACAGGCAAATAATAACATCAACGTTAAATGGCTCCCTGTCCCAAAAGGGCTCACAATCTAAAAGAATGGAGAACACCACCAGCAACAGCCACGAGAGACACTGTGCTGGGGTGAAAAGGGACAATTGCTCTCCCCCTGCTAAATATAAGAGGACACCACTTGAAAAAGTGCCTCTTGCCCACTTAGCAGGGGTAACCCAAGGCAGTGATGTTACATTATCGCATGGTGTCATGTCATCACTGCCCCAGGCACTGTGGTGATACATTACACTTCTGATCCTGCTTCCCAAAATGTCCAAGTGGATGCTCCAGTGGCAGGCCCAGAAACAGAGCATGAAGACAATAGCATACCCCTGTCATTTGTCCCATTTATCTGACTATGCAGAAACAGACTGCCTTTGAACATGGGAGTTTGATTTAATTGATATCACTACTCTTTGATAGTAGTTGATATCACTACTCTGTGATAGAATAGAACTATCTTCTTTTAGGAATTTGCCTGATCTTTTGTGAAGTCCTCTAAGCCAGTGGCCGCCACCACATAGGCAGTAAATTCCATATATGAATGCTGCATTATTTGATGGACTTCATTTTTTGTCCTGATTCTATGGCCCATTAATTTAGTTGGGTGACACCCCATAAGTCTTTGGGTGCAATCCTAACCTGGAGTTAGGCTGGCACAGTTATGCCTGCAAAGTTTGGCTGGCATAAGGGACACCATAAAGTATGTTTGGACCACTCCCGGAGTCAGAGGGGCCAGCACACAGATGTGCGCCCTCCTCCCTGGCTCCGAGAGTGGTCTAAATGTGGTTTACGGTGGCCCTTGTGTTGGTCAAACTTTGCTGGCCTAACTTATGCCAGCCTAACTCCAGGTTAGGATTGTTGTCTTAGTTTTATAGGGGGGAGGAAGAGAATTCTTTGGAAGTTCATGATGAGCATTTGAAAAAGTCCAAATGATCAATCACAATTATGTTTGAATTGTCACTGCATCTAAGGAAAAAAACTTGGTTTTTTGTTGTTCTTGGGATATCCTGTGACTATCCTGTGCTTGGGTTATTGGTGCTCTCTTTTATGCACCTCTTCTGTAGCAGGTGATCTGCCAAGTTCTACAGCAAGGAGGCAGGGCTGCCAGACCTTGCTGATGAAAAGCCCTCCTGGCCATCACCAGCAACATAGGGTCAAGGATAGCTCCCAGCGCATCCTGAGGCAAGAACGAAAAGCTGGATTTTCGACTGAAGTCTCTACAGGGTTAAACCCCATTTGAACAATTGAAAATTGAGTTGCAGTTAAGGACATGCCTCAAAATCACCTTGAACAAAATCAGATCCCTGCCAGCTCTGAGTTTACTGATATACAGAAGAAGCATAGTGAAAACATCCTAAAGATTTAAAAGTGGTATTCCAACAACCAAGATCTTGTTGACAGTGCCTTTTGAGTGATGTCCTCATGTATAGCAGCGGGAGAGCAACTGTCCTTCTTTATCCTAGCATGGTGCCTTTTCCAGTGCCTCTGTTGCTGATGCTCTTCTGCATCTTTTAAAGACTGTGAGCCTTTTAGGGACAGGTAACTCTATTTATTTGTTTAGCTGCTTTTTGAACTACTTTTTTGTTGAAAAGCATTATACAAATATAATAATTGTAATATGACTGCAGCATCAAGGGTGCAGAACACCTCTTCAAAGAGGTCTGTATATGTAAAATCCACTGGTGGCTTTTCAGTATATGGCCAAGATTTGGCTTTTTATGAGATACTTTGGGCTTGCTTAAAGTGAACTTGATTTTTTTTTGCTTTTGTAATTATTTCTGGTCTGTCATCATTCTGTTTGATTTTTCCAGAGAAAGGTGGGGTATAAATATTTTCAGAAAGAAAAAAATTCCCCCAAAGGCAAAATAGGGGCAAAATCAGGACCATTATAAACCAGGAAGAAAGATCAGAAAATGGGGGCTGCCCCTGACAAAATAGGGACAACTGGAGGTGATATGACACCATATATTAATCATCTTTAAAAAACAAGGTAATGTTCTTTCCCTGTAGGGTAATTGTTTTTATCATATGCAGATGTATGCAGATTTAATTGATTATTATACTAAAACATCCTATGATGAATTGATTGAGGCTGCAGTCCTGTGCATACTTACCTGGAAGGAAGCTCCATTGAATTCAGTGGGACTAACTTCTGAATAGATGTATGTGAGATTGCTTTAATTGGGTGATACACCAGTTTCTCATCTATGATGCAAACGATGGAGAATGTCAGAAAACAAACCTGAACTGTAGGTTTATCTCTCTGGGATGAAGGTGCCTGAGAGATTGTGGAGGTATTAAAACATTCAAAGATGAGGATTGTCTTTTTAAATAAGAGAGTTTTTTGGGGGGTGGGGTTATAGCCTATACTTGCCACTGAAGTTCAGGAGGCTAAACCAAGATTTATTTGAGCCTCAGAAGCAATGAAGTGAAGTCATAAGAAAAGTGGTGTCTTTGAGCCTGTGCAGAGTCTCTACCTGTTTGGGGGCTAACAGCCAGCTCCCCACAGATGGAATGAGGTAGAAGGGCCTTGGGGTTCTTGGGGCCCTGATGTTTCTTCCCAACTTCTTTAGCAATGAAGGACAAGAAGCAAATATAGGTTGAGTATCACTTATCCAGACTGCTTGGGATGGGAAGGTGTCTAGATTTTGGATTTGTCTAGATTTCGGAATAATTGCACAACTATAATGAGAAATACTTGCTCTTTTTTCATTGCTTGTCTGCAGGCCTCTGACTTTTTTCAACAATGGCACACCCCACAGAGCAGAGAGCTCACAGCCTAGCCTGTATGTGGGAATGAGGGCAAACCATCTTGTGTACACACTACAGAATGTTTTTAAAAGTCTTGAACAAAAATGTCTGGATTTTGGAATAGTCTGGATTTTGGATGTCCAGATAAGGGATCATCTACCTGTACTCATTCAAGACTCGAGCATGTTAATGCAGTACTGCCTGCTCATGAGATGGTCATGTCTGTGTGATGTTTGATGCTTGTGTCATGGGAAAAGCAGGAGCAAGAGGTGAATCAGGCTGAGGACCCTCTGAGTTGGCAGCACCTGCTATGGACATCACTTTCCCCAACTTGAATTCATGGAAGTCTGAATCACAGGCTGTTGCAGTCTGCCAAAGGAAGACAGACCGCAGTGACTGCTTAGGCTCAGCAAGAGCCTTCCAGCCCTCCCCCCCCAACCCCCGCAAAGGGTGACATAGCATCATATCACGAACAAATGTTATCTCCTTTCCCACCTTCAAAAGAAAGCTTTATGTCAGCCTGGAAATATGCAGTGAGAAAAATGACCTCTGTAGATGCACTCTACAGTGCACTCATAGACACTCTCGTTTTGTTTGTTTGTTTTTAAATAATTTTCAGATTTAAGATAAAAAAAAATGTCTCTAGACCAACCAAAGACAACCAAAATATACCATACAACTGAAAGAAGCAAATGATGTCAAATATAAATATCTACTACACACTGTAGCAATGACCCTCTGGCCCTGACCTTGCTGTGGTGTAATGTCCCTTTGGTTATGTACTCCTGATTCTTTCCAGGAAGGGAAATTCTCCCATTGGTAAAGATCTGGTGAAGAAAGCCTCCCCAGGTGAAATTCTGGCCAATCTTAGGCCACTTAGGCCATTTGCCCACATGCTGCTGCAGACCAAGGAGACTCCTCATACCCATAGCCACTGGAATTCCTGAAACAGGCCCTGAAATAACATGTTCTCTTTTACCTGCCCACATTTCACAGATGAAAAGAGCTTGTGAAATCTGTGTTCAAGTTCTGAATCTATGGCCCATCAAGTTAGTTGGGCAACACCTATCTCAAAAGTCCTAATAGGAGAGTGGTTCATATGCACATTATCTGTGTGACGGGAAACTGATTGTACAATCCTACATGGTTATTCAGAAGTCCCACAGAAGTGTTCAGTGTGTGGGGCTTACTCTTATATTAGGGAAGTGTATAGGCTGCAGCCTGAGACAAGAATGAAGGCCTTTGCCTCTTGGCCCTGTCTCTGTCCTTGCTCCACAGACACCTGTGCTTTGGTGTTCTCTGCCTGGCAAGACAAGGCTCTCCAACCATCCCTTGTGTTACACCTTGCTGAAGGCTTTCCACCACCTGCAATATCAATTTATTCAGCAAAAGCTTGTTCACTACTGGTTCTAAAGCCACAATTGAAATTCATTCATTCATTCAAATAGTCTTTATATACCGCTTTTCAACACAAAGTTCACAAAGCGGTTTACAGGCAAATAGTAATAAAAAAGTTAAATAGCTCCCTGTGCCAAAGGGCTCACAATCTAAAAAGATGCAAAACACCACCAGCAACAGCCACTAGAAAAGACACTGCGCAGGGGTGAAGAGGGGCAATTATTCTCCCCCTGCTAAATATCAGAGGAACACCACGTGAAAAGTGCCTCTTGCCCAGTTAGCAGGGGTACATGTACATTATTATAACAAGATGTCCACTCTTTGAATGATGTGATCTCAACAGCTGCAATGTATGAAACAGCAGGCTATGTGCACTGTATAGCACCTTAGTTAGGCATGTGCACCAGAGAGTACTCTCTCTCTCTCTCTCTCTCTCTCTCTCTCTCTCTCTCTCTCTCTCTC
>JAJKFI010000020.1:15878749-15895926 GCA_029204185.1 Lerista edwardsae | reverse complement strand
GGGAGGCGTGTCTGCGTGACGCGCGGGAGTGGGGCAACTTGGGGGGGCGCGTGTTCAGCGCCTGCCATGGGGCGTGCTCCCGGCCCGGACCGCCACTGGCTTACACATTGGAAGATCAAAAGTGAAGGGGAGGAAGCCAAGTAGGTAAATAATCCCACAGGTCAAACAGGGCAAGAGTAATTGTGTGAGTAGCCTCTGAGTCAACTGCCTCCTGGACAATACACTGTCCCCTTGGGTCCTACAGGTGGTGGTGTACCTATTTTCTGACTGTGAGGTCCTCACAGGAAACGTTTCAGTGGCGTTCCTAGAGAGGGGCAAAACATTATGTTTTTCAGGCTTCTGAATGCCTGTTTAAAGCAGCCCCTCCCCTTGCTTTCAGAACTATTCATGGCTGTGAAAGCAAAGTGGAGGTATGTATTGCTTTACACGGATGTTCAACCCCCTGAAAAACATAGTATTTTGCCCTTCCTCTAGGAACTCTGCTGAAACCTTTTCCCATCATATGGAGGGATTGCAAGAGGTGGCTAGTCAGGTGGCCCAATAATCTGCACCTGTCATTTGAGATAAATGAGCTCTACAATGGGCTAGGATCAGTGATGTCATTCAGGGGGAACGGACCAGAACGGGCGTTCCGGATCCTAACGGGCTCCGTGGCTGCTTCCAGGTTTTTTTGGGGTTTTTTTTTCCAACATTTGAATTTGAACTCAAAAGTGAGTTCCTGTTCCTAAATCATTTGAATGACACCACTGGCTAGGATAGCAAGTGCTAAAGATGACCATTCCCCAGGGCTGGCTGGGCAAGATCAGGCATACAAAGAGTCAATGCATCTCTCTAGCTGAGCCCCACAGGAGAAGGCGGCACCGCCACACAACGAAAAGTTGTATGCAGATGAACTAATTTTCCAACCAGTTGCTTTGGAAAAAGGCTGGCCTGTTTCTCAGATCGCATCAAAGACAAATCTGTGTTGTGGACAAACTCTGGCAGTGCTTCAGCAGTGGAGGAATCCATCTTTCCATTCCTGATGTCCAGAACACATCAAAGCGCACGCCTGCAATTCCACACATTTGGAGGAATTGGCCAACTCCAATCAAAGAATGTTCAGAATATGGAAAACAGAGACCAAACTTCCCAAATTATGGACTCCCACTTTTCCCCTCCAAATAACTTATCACAGACACTCCTGCCTCCACAATCAGGCAGCATGAGGAGTCTGAAGTGCACGGGACGTTTTAATTTCAAAGTCATACAATAACAGGCTTCAACTGCAAACCTCAAAATGTTGCAGACCAGAGACAGGCTGCTTTAAGAATGCGGGGGGGGGGGGCGAGATGGAAGGGGCCATTTTTAGCATTCCAGACTCTCCTCATTACAGCTTGAGAAGCCACAGCCATCCACCACTCTGGGCCAGAAATAGTTTGTCCTTTTATTTGGAAAGAGAATTACAGAGGGAGCTATTGGGAGCCTGAGAGGCAGGAGTGCAGGAGGCAGTATTTTTATACACAATGGCAACCACAAGCGCACCCTCATTCATACACATTGGGCTAAATGTTGCCAGCTGGGTAAATACTTGGCCCTGACTTTAAAACACAAGGCTCCTCTTTCACAGACCCTTTTGAAGGGTTCCCGTGCTTTCTGCATTCTGCCTGCAGGATCATTTGAAGTCTCTGTGCAGCAGCCGATGTGAGGCCTGAAACGGCAAACCTCGAAATGCAAAATACATTCTTTGGCCGTGCTGGGAAAGGGAGGGACATGATGGGGGTATTTTATCCAGAGTTAACGGACATAATATTTGTTTTGCTGTGTGATGATTATTTTAACATCGCAGAGCAAACCCTGGCCTGCTTTCCTTGGCCTTTGTGCTTGTGATTGGAATCTGGCAGGCCCGTCTGTTATGATCCTGATGCTGATCAGCTCATACAACGCAGCTGCCCTCCACTGAGGGCACAATCCTAATCAACTTGCCAGCATTGGGCATAGCAATGTCAATGGGGCATGTGCTGCATCTTGCAGTTGGGGGGCAGTCATGGAGGCCTCGCCTCCTCGAGGCAAGGGAATGTTTGTTGCCCTACCTCAGAGCTGCATTTTCTTACTCCAGTGCTGAAACATTGGTTCGGATTGTGCTCTGAGTCAAATGCTTGGTTGATTTAGCTCAGTATGGCCTTTTCTGGTTTGCCACAGATCTTCAGGGTTTTAGGGCACAATCCTAACCAACTTGCCAGCACTGACAGAGCTGTTCCAAAGGGGCATGTGCAGCATCCTGCAGTTGGGAGGCAGTCATGGAGGCCTCCTCAAGGTAAGGGAATGTTTGTTCCCTTATCTCAGAGCTGCATTGCCCTTGCCCTGATCCTGGAAAGTTGGTTAGGACTGCACCCTTAGGCAGATGGGGGCCCTTTCCCTGCTCTGCTCCTTGAGATTCTTTTAACCTGAGGTACTGGGATTGAACTTGGATTCCTTGGCACGCAGAGCATGAACTGACTACTGAGTTTTGAGCAGAGGTGGGAGCAAACAGTGATAACAAAAACACATAACACTGTTTTCTGCACTTCTCATTTTGGAATGAATAAATGAACGCCGAAATCTGTGAAAAAAAATAAAACAATTTTATTTCGTTTGTATTTATTATTTAATGGGGGGATGTGTGGGTAATGACTGTGGCTGCATCTGCTGCCACTATGCCACCTATATCACCTACCTAGTATACTTTAAAAGCAATTATAATTTGTAATTATAATGCAAATTTTGAATAAAACCACATAACACTACTTTCTGCACTTCTTGGAAAATCAAAATCACCAAAATTGGTGGAAAAAAAAACCCAGTTTTCTCCCACCTCAGGTTATGGGGCTGTGTCTTATACATGAAACGTCTTTCTATGGAGTCAGACTATTGGTTCATCATATTCTGATTGGCAGCAGCTCTCCAAGGGCTTCTCAGTGCTTGGTTGGCTGTTGCTGTGTGTGGCTTCCTCAAGAAAATGGTGTTCATGTTTCTTTCTTTTGAACGAGTCATGGTCTATTAAAAAATGCCACCCATTTCTTGCCAGATAACAAGGGGCCTGGAAGGGAAGGAAGGTCTGAAGCAGGCCTGTTTGTAGTATGGCAAGCAAATGTTCTGTTCTTTGGAGGCTTCCAAGTGAAGCCTGACTCGCTTATTTTGGAAACTGAGACATGAGCCTGAGTGGATTCAGGATATTTCTGTTGATTTGTACAACAGGAGGAATTTTGCAAGTATTTTGCAAGTATTCCTGGCATAGTAAAGAAGCGGCTTCGGCAACTTAGTGGAAAGGAGTGGTTCTCAGCAGCCACCAAGACTCCTCTTGGCCCAGCCAGAACTTTGCTCCTAAAGTTCATAACAGAGAAAATGTTACTGATGTAAAGGAAAGGGCCAGGAACACTCAGGGCCCAATCCTATGCTGCTCGACCGCCCAGGAGCGCAGTGGTAGCCAGCTGCGGGAGCCTCCTCAAGGAACAGGGATGTTCGTCCCTTTTCCCTATGGTAAGGACACAGGGCGGGCGACAGGTCTATTCACTTTTGCAACAGAGACATGGGGGATATAAGTGTACTGCCTGCATTGGGCTCAATAGGATCAGGCTCTCAGCCAAGCTGAGCTCTTGGGTAGGCAGAGCTGTGGCATGCAAAGAGAACAAATGGAACCATTTGCACATCTATTAATGTTGGCAGTTTGCATGGCACTGCTGGTATGTTGTCCACAAGTGGTACACCAAAGGTAACCTTCAAATCATTATTACATATGAAGTTGAGTCAGATGCTTAGCCCAGGACTGTCACCTCTGATGGTCAGCTATTCTCCAAAATCAGAGGGAAAACTTTTTTCCCAGCCTTGTTGTGCTATCTGGTGTTTTATCAGAAATAACTGAGACCATGTTCGCCACCTCCCCAAAAGCACCAGATCACGAGAGTAGGATCTCCTTGCGTATCAGCCCGTTGATGAATATCACATTCAAACAACGCTGAATGCCATGTCCCAGCTTGCCCAGAAAAGGGAGGACAGCACCTTTGGGAGCGCATCTCAAATGCGCATGTTTTGGTTGATTTTTTAGATGTGCCTTCTCTTTGACCCTCAACTCACCAAAATGTGCCCAGTGTTTGACTGTTTGTTGGGGGAGATGGGCAAATTCATAGTGCCATCTTGGCAGAAGAAAATGGCCACCAACTCACCCACATAAAAGTTTTCTCCTGTGACTGTGGGGAAAGGGAGTTTTTAGCTCCCTCCTTGGCTGACAGGCAATGTCCATCAGCAAGAATTTAGCAAGGGGTGTGGTCTTCTCCTCAGTCCCCAGCAGGCACCAAGCCAAGTTCTGGCATCACTCCTATCTGAGCTCTTGATACGTCTTTGAGCAGCTCATTTATTTTCTGGAAGAGAGGCACCATTTGCGGTAGGGATTGTGTATTTCACCGGGACCCCAAAGCCTCAGCTGAAAGAGGCAAGGAGAGCATTACTGAGGAGGCAGTCTTATTCTCCCCCTTGCTTCCAGAAGGAAAGCCGTTTGCACTGTGGTTGATGAGAGCTGCTCTTTCCTCCACATGTTCCCCCACCAGGCTAGAAGTGAGGCAAAACTGCTGCTGAGCCCCAGTGACCTGTCCATCTGTTCTGTGTTGCTTGGCCAGACTGCATGTTGTTCCGCAGCGCCTAAAAACAGGCAGGCACCATTTTGAGTGTTGAGGAGGAGGTGATCATTCTTCTCAGTCACAATTTGGCGGCTGGTGCTCCAGGCCTTGTTCATTGGCTTTCACCTCTCTTCAGAGGAATTTGTCAGTAATATTCCAAAAATGATTTCCATGAGGTCTGTTTTAGCCGCAGTATTACTACGAGCAGTGTGATGATGTCTGGCATCACTAGCGTACAGTAGCTAAGGGGGGCAGAGGCAGATACTGGGCCCTGGGTACCGCTCCTGAGGGGGTGTCAAGCTGAAGACTTTTGCCAAAAACTGGAAGTACCTTTTGGAGCTGTCCAGAAGGCCCTTTGTGGCCAGGGAGTGGGGATGTTAAATATTTTTGTGCCCCCAGGGTGCCAGATGCCTTAGCTTAGGGGTATAGCTAAAGAAGTACAGGGGGGTGCAATTGGAGCGGGCAACTAGCTTTAAGGGGGCAACAAACTGAGCTTGACACTAGTGTGCCAAAACTGTGAAAACCTTGGTATATATGAATAATACCATCACGTTATATATCATTGGAAAGGTAATGTAATGCAGAATGCAATGAAACAAACCAGAGTGTAATATATTTACTCTATCAAAGGGTATGGCCAAAAAACCTGAAATGAAACTGCAACTGTGACATTGTTGTCGGGGTCCCTATGGATGACCTCAAGAAGCCCTCTGGCTGAGGGCTCCCGCTCAGCATGCATCTTGGAGAGAAAAACCTCATGGAAAATTCCTAGCTTAAAGAAGGCTAAAACGATGTCAAAACCCAAAAGATGACAAAGACCAGTGCCGGATTTAATGGAAAAAGGTTCAAAAATCTTTAATATTAAAGCGGCACAAGAGCAATACGCTCTGCAGCAAAGTACGGACTTGTGCAAGGATCTTACATTGGGCATGGCATTTTATATGTTTTTAACAATGTAATGAGTTGATATTAATCCTTCCTCCCAAGGAGGACGGGAATTACAGAAGCACTTATTACAGGATACAGGAGAAATCCAACAGGGCTGAGCTCAGTTCTAAACACAAGGAGCAGAGGTACAATGGGACAATACAGGATGACCCATCACCAAGAGTAAATACATAAAAGAGTAAATACATGGCATTCATATACACAAAGGGAATCAGGGACCGGGATAAAAAAATGTCAATCATGACAGGAAGAAAACGCGTGTATATCTGATTAGCAGGAAACATTTAACAAGGATAAACTATTTACAAATTCAGCCTCGATTGCATGGCAAGATCAGCTAGGTGACAAAAGCCAAGGTAATTGCTGTAGTTACCTTTTCCTCAGAGCCCACAATGACCAGAGGACTATCTCTGGACAATGGGCATTGCAATGAATCATTTTTTGGATTCATTCACACACACCCCTTTCCCAAAGGTATGGTATAGTAGGTAGGGAGGGGACCCAGGGTGTGAACGATAGAGACAGAGCAGAATCTTTATAACACTGAGTTGCAAAAAGATAAGGTCAGAAGGTCTGATACCCAACTGTTGTGGGAGGAAATCAGGCCAAGAAGGCAATTTCCCGGAGTCTCTGTCCCTTTAAGAGATTGAGCCCCGGCTCCCAAGATTTGAGAGTTTCGTTTTTCCAGCGTGAGTTCCCCGTTCCTACTGAAGTGAAGTCCGCAAACCCTCCTGGTCTCCCGGTCCCCTCCACAGGACCCTGCACTATAGTTTACCCAAGGTTTAACGTTGACGGAAGAAAAAGAATTGCCAACTTGACATTGATGTTTCCAGAGAAGATATTTATTGCAATAAAGACGCAAAATAGGTCGCAAAACACGTGTGCAAAAGGGCACCCTACTTGCGTGCCAGAGTGAAAGAGACAGGTATTTTTATATGTTTTTACATGCAGATGAAAGGGAAATAAAATATCCAATCAAGATCAGCTGTCCAATCCTACTTCGCTTATTGGGGCATCGGGAGTGGTGAGACCTTCGATTGGTCAAGGGTGGGTTTGAGGAACTCCCCGAGATATGCCCGTCTGCCTGATGGGTGCCTTGGAAGGCGAGCTAATCTTGACATTACAAAAGGTTGGGAAAGTGACTAATTGCTGAGGTACAGTGGAGAAGACACTTGATTGAATTCTAGAAAAAGGTGTAGGGTCAATGGGGGGCAGAGATAGACACATATCTTTCAGACACAAAAGGACAATTCATATTACAAACACACATTTGATATGCAGATAAATCTATTTACAACACAAAGTTCAAGTAAGTTCATCATATAAATATCTTTGGCGAAGGTCGTGGGGCCTGGCACCAAGGACGTGACCTGAGTCTTTGGCGAAGATCGTGGGGCCTGGCACCGAGGACGTGACCTGAGGAGTTGGCTCGATGGTTGTGGCACATCCCTCGACTGAGCTGGCATCCATCTTGACTGCTGGCCACCATTTTAGGTCTCCCCTTCACAGTACGCACAAGCACAAAGCCCAACATGACAGCTCTCCCTTTGTACAACACGTTCCCATTCATAAAGAACAGTGTTCGTTCACAAAACCCATTCATAAAGCCGGCCTCCCCTTTAAGAGAATTTGACAGATCGGGAGTTTGACAGCTCACCTGAACCACATGGCCAGAGGTTCCGGGGAAAGACCTGACTGCCTCTGAGCTTGACAGCTGGCAAGCGGTGCTTTCAAGGAACAGCAAGGGAGTTTGACAGCCGGCTCGTTAGCTTGCGGTTAACAGTTTGTGTAAGGCGTATGCCGGGGCGAGACCGCAAGTCAAGGGTTGTTGTAATCCCATCAGTGCTGGCTCAGGAGTTAAGGTAATCCTATCAGCGCCATCTCGAATGTTCAAGCCGTCCTGCTAAGGCCGCAGCGGCGGCGTGAGTTCGAATCCCGGGTCCCCGCTTCAGTTGAAGTTGGTTAGCGAGGGATCCGGGGAGCCGTGGCTCTGTCTCTTTAAACTCTCTCCTCCTCGCTTGTTACAGTTCCCTTTATGAAGTGAAAGGCTGGAGTGTGGCAAGAACCTGACAATAGAACTAAGGTCTTGCCTCTGAGGTACAAACAGGCCTGGAAGGAGATCAGCCAGGTCAGGCAGTGGGTATCACACTGCAGGGCCTTGCCTGAGGGTCCCCAGCAACCTGGCACTGTCGGGTTGCGTGAACAATCCATCCGCAGATAGACAGTGAAGTGCTTCCCTGGCTGGGTTTTGGTGACGACTCGAGCTTGGCAAATATCTGACTCTCAGGCAAGTCTTTGACTCGTTACCGCTCTGAGATCTGTGCTGCTTGCTGGTGCTGCCCCATTGCACAACGTCAAGGAGGAAATGCCAGTTCCTTACGGCAGCTTTGCATGTGTGACTCTCTGTGTGTGGGTGCCTTGCCACAGAAACAGCTGTGGGGTGTATGTGTGTGAAGTCATGCTTATTTCTTAGCTACATGGCTGCATGGATATAGCACGTCGCACGTAGCACAAGCAACAGTTCCCAAAGGGGCTGTGTGCGAATTCTCTTCTTCCTGAACCTGTCTGTGATTCAGCGAGTCGACAACAAGCACTGAGCACTAGCACCTCTTTGGGAGAACTTCTGCACCCTTGCAGGGAGAGCCGGTGCCCTTCCTGTGCTCCTCGCCTTCACTTTGTTCTCAAGGTGCCGTTTACAGTTGGCCTCTGCCAGTTATGGAACTGCAGCTTAACCAGTATTTGGCCCCAAGTTGTCTCTTGCTGGTGCAGTTCTAAGGGAGCGTCACTCTCAGTGGTTTATCTTTCTAAAGTCTTGTTATTAGCATAACAGTCGATCAGTAAACCTCAGATGGCTGTGGAGAGCCGCAGGTTTCGTAGCCGGGCTCTTGAGTGGTTTTGAAACTGAAGCCACGTGCCAAAAACAAAGTTCTTAGACTCTTCCTATCTTGTTGTTCATTGTTGGTCTTTTTCCTGAGGTGAAGCTCTGCGGTGTGGTCACCAGGGAATGTGGTGGACAAGCAAGGAAGCATTGTTCAGGAAGTCTTCCTTTAGAGTTCAGCTGCACCATCAGGTCTTTCTTTAAAGAAAGAAAAAAGCAAAACAACCTTGTGCCATTTTTATTTCTTACACAACAACAATTTTTGTTTTGTCCAGCCCTGCTCCTGTTGACTCCTCCTGACACTTGTGACTTTGGCCCATTAAATGGCTTGTGTATGTGGGATGTGTATTTAAAGAGAAATCTCACATAAATAAATGGGCAGTAAAGGGAGAGGCCCAACAATGGTCTTCATGACCCACCACCACATTACTTTATGGAACTTGCTACAGAAGGGAAGAAAAGGTGACTTTTAAAGAGGCTTGGATGTGTCCCTGAAGGTGTTCTTATTGATAGCCTTGAATCATAGTGAACCTCCATGCTCAAAAGCAGTCTACTTCTGGATAACAGATGCTGGAGACAAATTGAAGAAAAAGGCTATTGCCTTTATACCCTACTCATGGACTTCCTGCAATCATCCGGCTGACCCACTGTTGGAAGCAGGACACTGGGCTAGATGAATTTTTGACTCTGATCTGATATTTTCTTCTGTTTTTACATTTCACGTTCACGCAACGGCTCCTGGGTGATTCTGAGACGCTCAAACATTTCATTAAAAACTCACAGGCAGATAGGAGTTGATATGGGCAACCACTGCCCATAATGACCGGCAAGGAGCCAAGACTGCGATTTGGCTTTCTGCACCCACACCTGACCTCACAAGGAGAGCCAGGATGGTGCAGTGATCCTAGTGTTGGACTTAGGCTTGGAAGGTCCAGGTTAAGATCCCTGCTCAGCCATGAAGCTTCCTGGGTGGCCTTGGCCTTGGACCAGCCACTATCTCTCACCTACCTCATAGGGTTGTTGTGAGGACGATAGGCGGTAAGGAACTATGTACACCACCTTCCGCTTCTTAGAGGAAGGACAGTATAAGAATAAATACATGCAACTGAAGGCAATTTGGGGATCCTGTGGCCATCCCTCCCCCATTGGCGGTCAGTGTAGGCAACACTGGAATCAATGAATGAATAAATGGCCTGGCTGGATAAGGCAGCTTGTGGTATTCGTTACTTAGAGCGCAATCCTAATCTGGACTTAGGACGGCACAGTTAGGCCAGCAAAGTTTGGCTGGCACAAGGGCCACCGTGAAGCACATTTGGGCCACTCTCTGAGTCAGGGAGGATGGCGGACATCTGTGTGCTGGCCTCCCTGACTCCGAGAGTGGCCCAAACGTGCTTCACGGTGGCCCTTGTGCCAGCCAAACTTTGCTGGCCTAACTGTGGCATCCTCTCTCCAGGTTAGGATTGCGCTCTTAAATAGATGCAGATTTAAGATACATTTCCAGTGAAAGGAGCTTCCAGTGGAGGCCTGGCTGTATCCAGTGACCAAAGCAGAAGAAAAGAGAAATAAGTATGTGAAGGAGGCCCCTGGTGGCAAAGCACCGTTTACTGTAACTCACACATTTCACAAGCGGTTGGGCTCTAACATGAAGGGCCTGTATCACTCCCATCTTGATTGTCGGGGAAGATAAAGGGACTTTTTATTTATTTATAAAGAAGAGTCCCAAACTCATGTATCTGAAAAATAAGGTGTTAGCATCAACTGGCACATGAAAACAGCTCCTCTTCTGAGAATCGAGGAGCTGTGCTCACTGTAACCACACACAGAAAAGAGTTCCCACCGCTGATACAAGATAGCGAGGCAAACGGGTGTGGTTTCTTTAGACCAAAGCTGTGTGGTGCAACCCTCTTTGAGTGATGTTTGCCAAGGTCAAAACAAGTGATATTTGCCAGGTGACAATAACTTTGTTTTCACAAGATTTAGAAGCAGAGTCTCTTCCTTTGGGACAGCAAACGCTCCACCACTGAAGAGTGCAAGTAGCATGGAACATGGGGCAGTGGCACAGATTGCAATGCACAATTTGTGTGTGTGCGTGTGTGCATGCGTGTGTGTGTGTGTGTCCCCTAACTGACTCTTTCTCCTCCCTCCACTGCCGGTTGCTCATGGAAATACTAATGGTCGGAAGTGACACCAAGAGGCAGGCTGGAAATAGTTGTGGCACTCAGTGGTGCAGACAAAATTCTTCCCATTGGGATGCACATTTCTGAAAATCAAGCTTTTTCAGACTGCACAATAGAAACATGTGATGCATTGAAAAGCAGGCACATTTAGAATGCATCACTGTGCATTTATTTTCGTATTAAAAAAACACATTGCCAGAGGCGTATCTAGAAGGGGATCACAGCACTAAGTTTTACAAGCAGCCACTTCCCCTCTTCTTCGGAGCAATTCCCAGCAGCTATTGCAAAACAGCTACGTTGGCTATGAATGGCTCCAAAGAGGAGGGGAAGGGGCTGCTTGCAAAACTTAGTGCTGTGATCCCCTTCTAGGTACACAACTGGACATTGCACTGATCTAGGAAGAGGGTCAAACTGGTTGAGAAGGTGTGGCATACTGCATCTGTCTATTCTTAAAGCTACAGAACCGTAGCAGAATAGTAGTTTTTCTTTGCTTTAAAATAATTTCTCCATGTTGCAAGAATTATTTGCAGCTCAAATGGAACCGGAGCCAGGAGCACGTCCTAACTTAAGACAAACATTTTATTTCCCAAGCACTGTACAGTTAGCATCTTGTTTTTCAAGATGAGATCTGAGTAATCTCTCTCCCTGATCTTTCTGGCTGAACTGTACCCAACGACACTTTGTTGCGCTCAAGAATTGCCTTTCCTCTGACAGTCAACTTTGTGATTCTCAATCCTGCACGGGTAACCACACCTAACAGCAAGCTCAACCTTACGTTTTCCTGTGTGTAGTGCTAGCAGTTTATTGGCTGATCTAATTGTGATTTGCACCCAGTGGCAAATTTGTACAACTCCGAGGCAACAAATATTGGACAAACTTGATGTGAAACATGCTGTTTCTGAGCTACAACTTTACGGAGATGGCGGGAGGAAGGAAATGCCAACCGGATGGCCCTCAGCAGATGTACACTCTGTACAGTAGTCCTAGATGGTTGCGCCATCCTGCCCTTTTCATTTAAGCTGAGACAATTCTGCAGAAAGGGAATATATTCCGCGCTCAGAAAAATTCAGCCTCATGTGTACAGCTGATCCCGAAAAAGGATGTGCAGAGTCACTTGTCTTTGTGATCCCTTTTCATCATCCACACTTTATTCACACTTTGCACTTGTACAGCATCTGCAGTTTTGAATGGCTGTTTGTTGCCAAAGGGCAGGAGGAAAGAGAGAGACAGGCAAGCAATTTGTGGAAAGAGGAACATGCCTGGAAGAGGAAGATCAGGTCATCAGGCATGCAGAACAACTATGATACTTTCTGTGGATACTCTGTGTTCTGTCAATAAGTGCAACAGCATGGGATAGAGGGCACAATTCGACCCTAGAGTTAGGCCTGGCACAGTTAGGCCAGCAAAGCTTGGTTGGCACAAGGACCACCATAATGCATGTTTGGACCACTCTCAGAGAGGCCAGCACATAGACATGCGCCATCCCTGACTCCGAGAGCGGTCCAAATATGCTTTACGGTGGCCCTTGTAACAGCCAAACTTTGCTGGCCTATCTTGTGCCTAACTTGTAACCTAACCTAACTCCAGGTTAGGACGGCACTCAGAGATACTTTATTTTAATTTGTCTTTCCAGATTTAGATAGAACTACACAGAGCAAAACGATATTAATAGACAAGAAACATCAAACTAAAAATGGAGCTTCTGTCAGTGTGGCAAATGAAATGTGGTAGATAAAACAACTGATGGTAAATTAAAGTTGGATATAATTGCCCAGTGCAATTGCACCCCCCTGCACTTCTTTAGCTACCCCTCTGGCTGTGAATATATCTGCATTAAAAGTGCTTCTTGGAGCATGTACAGTGCTTCTTGGAGCAGGATTTCAAAATATTTTCGCATTGCAAAAAACAGTGCTCTGTCAAGACATTTCAGGAAAAAAACACCATTCCGCTCTCCCTGAAATTGTCAAGATATTGGTGATGTGATATCATCTTTAACTGGGTGAAGATTTTAAGGATTATTAGGATGATAGAAATTTATTTTGTTTAAAGGTTCTGTGGTTCTCAGTATTTTGCAGTAGCAGACAGGTTATTTCCAATCCCATTTCTGTGGATGGCTGCTGGCTCTGGCCAACAGGATTGACTTCTATGAGGCAGTCCTAGCTTATTTTGAGCAGGGACTTTGATGAGGGCTCTGGTCCAGAATGTTCCCCCCTCCCGCAGTGCCAGAGGATTAGGCTGGAAACGTGTAAAGTCTTAATTAAGGGTGTCTCCAAACATCAGCTGGATACTGGAAAAAATCCTACAACCGATTCATTAGCAATGTTAACAGGGCAGCAGCAACAAGACTTTCTGAACCAATTCTGGTAGCTGCTTTGTTGGTGCCAGATATGTACAGCCGGATAGAAGGGTACCTGGACAGTGGGTCTCGAGGAACGTAAGGCAAAATGAGATTGCTTTGCCACATCGTTGCAGATAACAAAGCTTTGCTGTGTCCTGTCCTCCCTCCCCCCATGAGACCCTGTTCTCAAAAGCTCAGTCCTCTCTCTGCGTCCCTGCTTGGCTTTATATACCAGCTCCTAAAATATCTCTGCCCTGATAGGATGAGAGAATCCCGTCATGTTCTTGCACCAGGCCAATGACAAAGGGCTACTTCCTGCCCTGCTAAAGATGTTTCCTGTTGATAGCGCAAAGGACAGCCTGTGGCACTTGGCTGCCAGCACGAGCGGCCAGGAGACCTTTGCGACCTCCCAGCAGCCTGAACAATTGTACAGCCTGTGGCACTCACAGCCACTCAGGCTGTTCAGCTCTGTGTTTTGGGAAGAGAAAAACAACCGGTCCCTTCAGCAGAATATGCTGACATTTAGCCAGAGGCAAGAGACCAGGCATCGCTCCATTGGTGCAGTGCTCACACCTTGAAGGATGAGTTGTAACTGGGGGCACAACCCACAGCCTCCTGTCATCTTCCAAGCACTTTGAATGCAGATATATTATATTCTCTGCCAGGGGTGTAGCTAAAGAGGTGCACTAGGCAACAAGCTTTAGGGGGGCAACAAGCTGAGCTTGACACTAATGGCCAAAATTGTGAAAACCTTGGTATGCATGAATAACACCATCATGCTATATATCATTGGAAAGGTAATGTAATGCAGAATGCAATGAAACAAACCAGAGTGTAATATCTTTAATCTATCGAAAGTTACAACCAAAAATCCTAGTGAAAATGAAAATATGACTGTGACGTCACTTCCTGTTGTGACGTCACTTCAAGGGCAACATTTTGCCCTCTACACTGGGCTACACTTTCATTAGCTACGCCCCTATTCATTGCAGAAGAGTCATCGTGGTCTAGCATGGTCAATGGTCTTGTAAATGGTTTTGCCTTCAGGAGGTTCCAGGTTCAAACCCCAACATCTCCAGAAAAAGGTATCTGATGCCTTTAGCGAGTAAAGGGACCTCTTGCTGATAGCAGCCTAGCAAGCTGCCGGTCAAGAGTAGACAATACTAAGTGGACCAAGGAGATGAGGCAGCAATCAAATAGCTGGTGGAAGGTTCAATAGCTTAATTCCAAGCACCTCTCTGGTTAAAAGGATCTCGGGCACAGGGCTGGGAAAGGGACCTCTGTAGGAGATCGTGGAGAGCAGCTGTGCTAGATGGGTCCTCATAGTTGACTCCATACAGGCAATGTTCTATGTTTGTGACCTCTCAGCACCTGACGATGCCAGCCTCTTCCTCTTGCTCCCCCTGGATTGGGAAGGGAAAAGGAGGATGGAGTGGAAGTAGTCCCCCCCACCCTTCTCCCCTCCCCACTTCCTCTTCCACTACATAACCTCTTCCTATCCAGGAGGAGGCAGGAGGAGGAAAAAGTGAGGTGAGTGGGTGGGCAGAGTTGGGCCCCCCTACCAATCTGCTACCTGAGGCAACCACATCAGTCAGCCTCATAGCTGGGCTGGCTTATGAATACATGTATATATTTTATTTTTCACATGTTTACATCACCCTTCTCCCAAGGAGCTCAGGGTGGAGTAAAAATAGTTCTTCCTCTCAGTGGCATTCTTATGGGGACGGCGACAATGCTAAGTTTTGCAGAAGCCTGAGCTCCTGTGTAATGCAGCCCCATCCTTTCACCTTCAGAGCCAGCTCTCTAAGCCGCAAATGGTTCTGAAGGTGAAGGGGAAGATCCGCATTACACAGGTGCACAGGCTCCTGCAAAACCTAGCATTCCCCTGCACAGGAACACCACTGCCTTCTTTCCTTTTGTCTTCACAACAACCCTGTGAGGTTGGTGAGTTTGAGAGATAGTAACTGGCCCAACGTCACCAAGGAAGGTCATGGCTGAGTGGGGATTTGAACCTGGGCCAACCAGGTGCAAGTCCAACACCAGAACCACTATGCAATCCCAGTTTTCTGAGTATACCCATAAGGTGGAAGGGCACATGCTATCAAGTAGCCAGTGCACTCAACACCTTTTGAGGTCATTAACTGTTGTTCCCATTTTGCATCTGGGTCTGTGGGAAAGTGACTGGGATAGAGCTTGAACGGAGTTCTCCCCAACACAGAAAACAGGCAGGGACTCATAATTCATCTAGCCCAATACTGCCATCTAGCCTAGTATTTTCTGCTCTGACTGGCAGCTGCTCTCCAAGGTTTCAAGCAGGGAGAGGCCTTTCCTTGCCAATGGGACCAGAGTTAACTTCTAGTTGGAGATGCCAGAGGTTGAAACATGCATGTAAAGCACCCATTCCATGATTGAGCTATGGTCTCTCTGATGACTGGGAAAGGGGTGCTGTTCACTCTAATTTTGAAGGGGAATCCTAGAAAGGGAGAGAGGTCCCGTCATCTGAATCCAAGGATCATTTCCTTTCTCTGGGTAAGACAAAAACATGTACACGTTTTATTGTTCTTGTGAGATAATAGCAACAAACCCTCTTCCGTGGTGGTGGTGGGGGGTTGGAACTGGGTTATTAGCAGTACTGTTTTCTAAAACGCAAAGTGGAAAATGTCTTTGTGTGCAACAGATTTCTCTCCTTCCCCCCTTCCTCCACAACATGCCAGACAGTTATAGCTCTCAGCCGGTTAGTCCCCCACCACATCAAAGCTTAGAACATACTAGCAAAAGCCTCTGATCATCTCATCAGTGTTGGGACCACCTAGTTGCCGCCAGCACCACAAACCATTGCCTGCGGGATGCAAATCACAATATACCATGGAGAGAGAGAGAGAGAGAGAGAGAGAGAGAGAGAGAGAGAGAGAGAGAGAGAGAGAGAGAGAGAGGCCCAGGTATTTTAAAGAAGCAGACCTAGTTCCCTTCCCTTGCAATGGGAAAGGCATCCTACTTAAAAAGGGGGAGTTTCCCATAATGCACTCCTTGTAAGTGATGCATTAATCTGTGATTTGCAAACAGTGTGCCATGGCACATTGGTGTGCCACAAATGGTCTGCAGGTGTGCTGTGGGAGTTAGGGGAGGGTCATGTATTAGTAGGGCCACTGAGGGATATGAGGCCCCCACTGGCAGCATGGTGTGCCTTATCAATTGTAAAAAAACCAATGGTGTGCCTTGACAATGTTAATGTCTTGTCAGTGTACAGTGAGATGAAAAGGGTCGAAAATTGCTGATCTAAGGCTTTCTGGGTCCTGATGGCCTCATGCTCTCCTAATGCCCTGCAGGAGATTTATGGGAACCTGATGCTCATGCAGTCCAGTAGCAGAAAGTTGGCTTGGACTCAGAGGCCAAGCCTCTTTTATGTCAGCCTTCTGCTACCCCACAAACTGTTATAAGAACATAAGAAAGCCTGGCTAGATTAGATCAAGGTGGATGCAACTAATACCGTCTCTTCTTTCCAACAGTGGCCAGTTGGATGCTGTTGGGAAGCTCACAAGCAAGACATGAAAGCAAGCCTTCCTCCCCCATTATCTATCCTACAGCATCAGGGGCTCAGCGCTAAGTGCCTCTGCAAGTTCCATTTCTGGAATGGAAGTTCTATTTAGCCGTGTGGACCAGGAGCCTTAATTGTGTAGGTTAAAAGGAATCTCCATGTTTAGTGAGGAATAAAGTGAATAAGATAAAGGATTCCTTGTACAGTAGATTTTCAAAATGCTCCAGCTCAGGTTGTTTGACAGATCTGGTCTATGCTGCTGGCTGCTCCTGGGTTTGCTTGTGGCCAAAGAGGCTTTAGCTTCTTTGTGTCTGCTGCCCCCTTGTGGCCAAGAGATTGTGAATGGTTCATATTTGGGCATCTTTGCTCCATCCAAGTCAGATGGCTCTGACCGGACGTTAGTTAGTTAGTTAGTTAGTTAGTTAGTTAGTTAGTTAGTTAGTTAGTGCGCAATCCTAACCTGGAGTTACGCTGGCACAGTTAAGCCAGCAAAGTGTGGCTGGCACAAGGGCCACCGTAAAGTGCATTTGGACCACTCTTAGAGTCAGAGAGGCCAGTACACAGACGTGCGCCATCCTCCCTGACTCCGAGAATGGTCCAAATGCACTTTACAGTGACCCTTGTGCTAGTTAGTTAGTTAGTTAGTTAGTTAGTTAGTTAGTTAGTTAGTTAG
>JAJKFI010000020.1:15812263-15878739 GCA_029204185.1 Lerista edwardsae | reverse complement strand
AGTTAGTTAGTTAGTTAGTTAGTTAGTTAGTTAGTTAGTTAGTTAGTATTCCTAAGGAAGCAAACTTGGGTGAAGAGGAAGTCTGTGATGAAGACGACTTCAGATTTGTCAAGGATCTATTAAGATTCTAATCTATTAACGTTTGTGTTCCCTGCCAGGATGGCCATTGGCTGTAAATATTTGTAAAGAGAGCCTGCGTTGTGGATAGCTGGCAGCAGTGATGCCTGCTTTTGGTGGTTTATAGCACAATGCTATGCATTTTCTGAGTTTTCTAACTCCCTCTCTATTCAATGGGGCTTACATCTGGGTAAGTCTGCATATGATTGGTGCCATAACTGCTTCATTGCTTTTCTACAAAATGCATTTTTAAGAAAGAAAGAAAAATATACTTACCATTAAGGTTCTTATATAAGCGGTGGAACCTGCGATGTTTGCCAGTTGTCACCCTCTTACTCCTTATCCGCTGGTGTCAGACTTTTTGTGCTTGAATGATACCCTGTGGGAGAAGATGGCTAGGCTTACCAGCTGGGTTTAGAGTCTGGTGGAGTAACTTATGCTGATCTTTATACCTTGAACACCCGCCACTGCCTACAACTTGTAGTTGTCTAAGGATAGAGGAAGCCTTTGGCAAATTTACATTTGCCTGGTGCAAAAAGCCAACAAAGGAAAATCTCGTTGCAACACAAACTATTGCAACGCAAACAAAGAAAGCAAAAGCCACTTTCTCTTGGAAATATATGCACCAGAAGTTCTGAATCTCTCTCAAAAACTAATTGGAACACAGGGGTCTCTTCTCAGATTTCTCTCAGATTTCAATGGGACTTACAGGTTACCCCTAAGGGGGTTCAACATCTCAGATCTCCTATATAGTCAGAGTCAATTACCTGGAAAGCAGGATCCTTTGGATAAAATTGACTTGGGGAGCCAGTATATCCTGCATGAGCAGGGCAGGATTGTCTTCTCCAACCACTGCTGCAAACTGATGAGGAAGGCATGGGGGAGGGGAAGAGATGTGGAGGTGCCTTGGAAATATTTTTTTCTGAGGGTGCCAGCTTGCCATATAGGCAGAGGTGGGTCTGAGGAACTGTGGTGGGATGTTGGGTGTAGCCTTTTATATCCCTGGTTCAAGGGATTTAGCCTTGCATCAAAATGAAAGGCCAGCCAGTTAGATCTGACATGACAGCTGAATTGGGTGCCATCATGTTGGCTTTGTGTTGGGTACGGGAAGTTCAGCCCAAGGGGCTGGTAATGGTATCTGAGTCCATGTCTGGCCCAGGGCAATGAGAAAACAGGTGTCTTAAGTGCAGGGGTGATTTGGCTAAGGAGATCCAGTGTCTATATTCTGAACTTAGGTCAGTGGAGGTTTTTTTTTGTTCTTCTAAGTTTCTTCCAGCTCTTGCAAGGGTTGTGACACTGTGATCTTTTCAGTTGGCTTGCTTTACTGCTTTTATTATTGTCTGATATTGTTATGATACTCTATTGTAGTGGTTCCCAAACTGTGGGTTGGGACCACCAGTGGGTTGCGAGCAGCGGTGTTATGCTGCCGGAATGCTGGGTGGGACATCCGGGTGATCGACAGCCCGCCCGTCGCGTTCCGCTGCGTTACGCCGTTTGCGTAACACATGCAAGCAGCGTAATTGGTTATGCAAACAGCGTAACGCTCCGGAATGCGACGGGCGGGCTGTCGATCACCCGGATGTCCCGCCCAGCGTTCCGGCAGCGTAACACCGCTGGTTGCGAATCAATTTCAGGTGGGTCCTGAACACCTAGAGCAGCCATATTGAAAATAGGGGAAGATGGGATGCTGGAAAGGGTGAGGGCTGTGACATTGTTTTGCTTGTGTCAAGGTTGTAAATAGGCTTTTTTTCTTTCTTTCTGATTCACTTTACTGTTGGAAAATTGGGTGAGAAATAACCCAAATTATACCTGCATTCTCAAGAAAGTGGCACAATGACAGCACTTCCAGAAAGGACATTACTTCTGATGGGACCCAGACAGACTGTCTTTCTAAAAAGTGGGTCCTGGTGCTAAAACGTTTGAGAACCACTGCGCTATTACACGTATTTTGTGGTGGTTTTATTGCTGTTAGCTTCCTTGAACTCCTTTGTTAAAAGAAGAAAATCAATTAATCACCAGAACAAGGGGGCATCCGCTAAAACTGAGGGTGGGGAGAGTTAAAACAGATAAAAGGAAGTACTTTTTTACCCAGCGGGTAGTTAATCTGTGGAACTCTTTGCCACAGGAGGTGGTAATGGCATCTGGTCTTGATGCCTTTAAGAGGGGATTGGACAGATTTCTGGAAGAAAAGTCCATTGTGGGCTATAGGCAATGATGGGTTGTAGCCTCCTTACATTAGTAGTAGGCTACTTCAGAGTACTGGGTGCAAGGGAGTGGCAACAGGATGCAAGCATCTTGTTGTCTCAAGCCTCCCTGGGGCACCTGGTGGGCCGCTGTGAGATACAGGAAGCTGGACTAGATGGGCCTTTGGCCTGATCCAGCAGGGCTCTTCTTATGTTCTTATGTTAATCATATTTATATATCGTTTTTCAACACGAAGTTCACAAAGCGGTTTACAGGATCAGGATGATGATGATAAAGTTAAATGGTTCCCTGTCTCAAAAGGGATCACAATCTAAAAAAATGCAGAATACCACCGACAACTGCCACTAAGAAAAGACAGTGCACAGGGGTGAATAGGGACAGTTACTCTCCCCCTGCTAAATTTAAGAGGAACACCACTTAAAAAAGTGCCTCTTGCCCATTTAGCAGAAGAAAATTGTGGCACAAACACATTTTAAAGTACATCCATAGCAGCAGCAAAGAAAGCCATTGCTCCTGGAGTTACAGGTCTGGAGTTGCCTTTGGGAAGCCCAGAAATAAAGCATCTTAAGAGCAAGATTAGGGCAGAATGGTGGGAGTGTTGTAGCAATGGAACTAGGGGGGAAGAAGAGGTTGTGAATTTGGCTTCAGTCTTGGGGTTTTGGTGGTGGTGGGAGATCTGGAACTCATTTGGGCACATGCAGTGGTGAAATTCAGCCAGTTCTCACCTATTCTGCAGAACCAGTTGCTAATTTTAGGTTGGGAGAGGGAAGAAAGGCAGCGGATGGCCCTGAAGGCCGCCCTGGACATAGAACCGGTTGTTAATTTATTTGAATCCCACCACTGGGCACATGTCAGTGAAGCACTGCCAGATTTGCCACAACACCCGACCTTTCCATTCATGCTCTGTAGGTGAGCTGGCTAACCGTAATAATACTGAGCATTTGCAATGTGCTTCTGGGGGTTCAAAGTGCTTCTCACGTATTATCCACGTTATCCTTACAACAACACTGTAAGTGTTATTATTCCCAGTGCTGGCCCAAGATCTTTTAGGGCCTAAGGGAGCGTGCCAAATGCTGCTCTCCTTACCTGGTAATACAGTAGCCTTTGCCCCTTCTGCTCCTTATTTTGGAAAATGGAGTGGAAGAGGAAGTGTGGATAAAAATAGAGACACTCTAGCCCATAAATCTCTTCTCTTTTGCTCCACCCCCTCTTTATTTTTCAATGCTGGGTGGAGAAGGAGGAGAAGCAGAAGCACTGGAAGCAACTGGATGCATAGATGTGGGCATTTCCCACTATCTGTTCCCAGAGGTGACTGCCTCAATAAGCCTCACAAATGGGCCAATCCTGATTTCCCCCATTCTAAAGGCAAGTGAGGGCGCAATCCTAACCTGGAGTTAAGCCTGCACAAATCCATTGTGCCAGCCCAGGAGTGCTGCAAATGCACTGTAAAGCACATTTGGACCACTCTCAGAGTCAGGGAGGCCAGTGCACAGCCTAACTCCAGATTAGGATTGTGCCCAGAGAGCGAGGGAGCAAGGCTTGCCCAAGACCACCCTGTGAATTCATAAAGGTAAAGGTTTCCCCACAATCGAATGGTGTAGTCGTAACGGACTGTAGGGGGCGGTGCTCATCTCCGTTTCTAAGCTGAAGAGCCGGCATTTGTCCTGAGGACAAGTTTCCATGGTCATGTGGCCGGCATGACTATATGCCAAGGCGCACGGAACACAGTTTCCTTCCTGTCGAAATTGTATCTATTTCTCTACTTGCATTTGTATGTGCTTTCCAACTGCTAGGTTGGCAGGAGCTGGGACATGTGACAGGAACTCATTCTGTTGCGCAGTCTTAAACCGCCAAACTTCCGGTCAGCAAGTTCAGTATTCATATTAGACTTGATGCTATCATGGTATGCAACTTTTGTTGTTGTTCAGTCGCTAAGTCGTGTCCGACTCTTCGCGACCCCATGGGCCACAGCACGCCAGGCCTCCCTGTCCTCCACTAGCTTCCGGAGTTCGCCCCATTTCATGTTCATCGCTTCGGTGACACTGTCTAACCATCTCATCCTCTGCCGCCCCCTTCTCCTTTTGCCTTCAATCTTTCCCAGCATGAGGGTCTTTTCTAAAGAGTCCTCTCTTCTCATGAGGTGGCCAAAGGATTTGAGCTTCAGCTTCAGTATTTGCCCTTCCAGGGAGCAATCAGGCTTGACTTCCTGTAGGATGGACCGATTGGATCTCCTTGCAGTCCAGGGGACTTTCAAGAGTCTTCTCCAACACCATAATTCAAAAGCTTCTATTCTTCGGCACTCTGCCTTTCTTATGGTCCAGCTCTCACAGCCATACATGACTACTGGGAAAACCATAGCTTTGACTATGTGAACCTTTGTTGGCAGGGTGATGTCTCGGCTTTTTATTAAGTTTTCTAGGTTCACCATAGCTTTCCTCCCAAGAAGTAAACATCTTTTAATTTCATGGCTGCAGTCACCATCTGCGGTGATCTTGGAGCCCGGGAAAATAAAGTCTGTCACTGCTTCCATTTCTTCCCCTTCTATTTGCCAGGAAGTGATGGGAGTGGTTGCCATGATCTTAGTTTTTTTTAATGTTGAGCTTCCAAGCCAATTTTTGCACTTTCCTCTTTCACCCTTATCAGAAGGTTCTTTAGGAAATATTACAGATCTATACTTACAACAGGCTACTTTGTATATGCTTTTAACAATGATGGTCAATGGGGCTTACTCCCAGGTAATGGAACAAGATTGCAGGCTTTGGGATGTTTGGGGAATTTTTTAGAAACAGATTGGCAACTGCTTGGGAAGGTAATTTTTTGAAATTATTGTAAACTTTTAATTTACTTTCTTAATTGATTTGATTTTGTTGTATGGGAGTGTTAAACATTTTCCTGCTTGATGATGTCACTTTTGGCCATGACACCTCTCCCAGATTAGTGACATCACTTCTGGTGGGTCCCAACAGATTGTCATTCTAAAAACTGAGTCCCAGTGCTAAAAGGTTTGAGAACCATTAGTCTATTCCAATTCATACAACAATCCTGCACTGCAGGCCAATATTATTATTAGGTCCATAAGCAGGTGCTGGTGGTAGAATATGAGGCTGAGAGAGTGGGCCCTTGTGGCCAAGTTGAAATCCTGACACATATAGATCGCCTTGGGTTACATCAATGCTGGAAACTCAAAATAGGTCTATTCTCCTCTAGCAAGCAATGGCTGTTTGCCATGACAGCTAAATGAAACCCCCATGTGGAAAGCAAGGCAGTCTATCTCTGAACAGCAAGACCCCATGCCCTGCTGGGAGTGTCCCAGTGATTTATAGAATGGTGTACTTAGATGGGCTGCTCTCAGAAGGTGATTCTTATTCATACATATTGGGGAGGGACGCCCTCCTCCCCATTATCCTACCTTGTAGCTGGTTTCTAGCAGTCAACACCTGTTTATCTCTTGCTAGCTGCCACCACCCCCCACCCCGCCCTCCAAAGCCCCCTCTTTCAATTCCCTTGATGTTAGTCCTGGACTTCTCCATACAAGGCTACAGGCCACCATCTCACCATTTCCTGGGGGACGGATCTGATTTCCTCTGGGCTCCCAACCAGAGATCCGGCTCTCTTGTCCAACCTGGCAGCATCTGTTGCAGCCAGAGCGGCATGACACACACACACCCCGCGCAGCAGCATAGCCTGCTCAGGCAAGGGATTTCGAGAAGGATTCTCAGCCATCAGAAGCTGCCAGGAAATGTGTGATTCACTCCCAGATGAGCATGGACAGCCTAAGCTTCCAGGTGCTACTCTTGTTAGGCAGCAGCTTGATTTCTACAGGCAAGGTGTGGTGGACTTTCTTCTTCCCCCAGTCTGAGATGTGGATTGGGCTACTTAGTCTAGCACTCCCTGAGCTGAGCCTGGCTCTGAAAACAGGGCTGATGGTGTAGAGGCCAGGGCTTGGCTTATGCAAACACTTCTGCAATGGTTTGCAAATGTTGTAATGTATACAAACGGTGGTGTGGTGAGATCAACTCTATTACGTCTCCTACCAAGAGGAGGGAGAATGTCGTACAGAACTGGGCACAGTCAGGCACTCGTGCTTTGATTATCATCATCTACAAAAGTGCCTGAGACTGCTAGCTGCTGTACAATTTTTTTTAAGACTGCTGCTTGCAATTTAAAGGTAAAAGTGTGCAGCAGAACCAAAATGGAAAGCAAAGTGGAACGCTGTTGCTCAAGGATCTCTCTGGGCATCACCTTTTAAGGTACAATCCTAACCAACTTTCCAGCACCGACATAGCTGTGCCAATGGGGCATGTGCTGCATTCTACAGTGGAGTAGTAGTCATGGAGGCCTCCTCAAGGTAAGGGGATGTTTGTTCCCTTATCTCAGAGCTGTGTTGCCCTTAATGGAAGCGGTGCTGATTAGGATTGCGCCCTTAGAGGAGCAGCCCTCTGGATCAGATCAAAGGCCCTGTAGCCCAGCATTTTTTTTCCAACAGTGGCCAACCAAGGACCTTCCAATTCCAGATACCCAGCTGGGTGTTGGATTATGGAACTGTCCTGGGAAAAGATAGGCTCATTTTATCTGTATCTCAACAGGCACATTCACCCTGACATGCGTTCAGGGGTTCCCAAGTTCCAAAGCAGCCTCTTCTTCATAGTGGGGGGGGGTATTGATTGATTGATTTTGGGTATTGATTGCATTTGATGCTGCTTGTTATATTTCTGGTAGGTTGGCACAGGAAAAAGGAGGGGAGCACCCAAGCAGCAAAGGCACAGAAGCAGCAGGAATCTTGTCTCTGAAGGTCCGTGTTTGGCATCTGGTTTCCTTTCCTCCTTTTTGTTACAATGAAATCAGCACACAGGCTTCTGCTGGGTGCGCTAAGCAATCCCGATCCGATCTCTTCGCCCCAGACTTGTTGTGCTGCCGCTTCCTCTCTCTCTCTCGCAGCTTCTTCGAACTTGGATCGCTTCCCACCCACAGCCCAGGTCTCAGCTTAACTGCTCCACAATGGCTGGGAAGCTTTTTGTCTGACCCAGGCATTTGCGTTTGCTGTGGCTGGCAAGTTAAAAATGGAAGCGAGCGCTTTTCTCCCTTGAAAGAAGCCAAGCCCCAAATAAGGTGATGACCGAGTGCTAAAGATTCCTCCACTGACTGTGGTCCAACTTATCTCTTGGAAAGGTTGCCTGCGAGAGACCTGAGGGGCCACCAGGGACATAAGCAACAGCCAGAACAGCCAGGAGGCTCGGAGAGAGCTTAAAACTATCGCGGGCTGCCCGAGGAGCCCCCACTTGCCTGCCTGCAACCTGAGGCTCGCCTTGGTTTCCCCTCGCTCCAAAGCACCCCAAGCCACAGTTGCCTCTACCCGCCACCAAGATGGAGGCCATCAAGAAGAAGATGCAGATGCTGAAGCTGGACAAGGAGAATGCCATTGACCGGGCAGAACAGGCAGAGGCAGACAAGAAGGCAGCTGAGGACAAATGCAAACAGGTGAGGGGGCAGAGGAGCCCCAGAGGAGGGAGGGAGGCAACAGACACTGCCACCGCTCCATCCTGGCATTCATGCGGTGCCAGCTGGGGGATAGACACTGTCGGAATAATTAATAAATGTCGGGGGATGATGCATGGCTGTTTTTAGTTGGTGGAGCAAGGTGTCTGGTTAATTCCGACCACAGCCGAGAGGACGGTATGCTCACCAGTTATGCGCCCCCTCAAGCGCTGCTGCCTCTTTGCAGAAACTAAGCAGATCTAGGCTGAGTCCATGCCTGGGCAAGAGACCACCTGACACCTTAAGCATGAAAAAACATTGTTCATGGTGTTTTGATAACATTTTTCAGAGCACGTCACACCCAGTATCTGTCATCTTTAAAGCAATCCTGACAACTAGTTCAGTGGTATTATCCCCATATCACAGGTTGATAGACTGAGGCTGGGAGAATAACGGCCATCTCATCAGCTGCTAGCTGAGATGACTTTCAGGCTAGGGATTCCACACTGCTCATCCCTTTAGACCTGACACAATAACGTTTCGAAATAACCAGCCAAATTTTGGGTTGCAGCGGGTACAAAGTTGAGTCTTTTTCAGTATTACAAGCTAAACTACTGATGGGATAAAACAGGAAATCCCTTGAAAATACCTTGACATCCAGCAGGAGAGCTCCCCAAGCCCCAAAGCTCCCCGAACAAAAGGTGGTTGAAAGAAAGACCGGGAGATCTCATATTTTCCGTGGGGATGAGGTCATGGCTGAATTACATGGAGGGGGGGGATTAAGGGTTGCTTATTTGTAGCCCTCTGGACCAGAGGCAGAGCACGGAGCTCCTCGCTACCTGGGTTTAACACTGACCTTTTGGTCCGTGATGCTGGCAGCTGCTCTGGCAGGTCTCCACTACTGGGTGCCGTGCCCTGATTTGCCTCTGCAGTGCAGACTTCATGGCTGCAGGGTGGGCACTGGCCTCTTCTTTCAGCAAGCTTCACAGGCCAACTGTGTGGCTTTGTATGTTACTGGTCACTGCTGAGCTGCAAAGCACGCCAGGGGGCCTTTTGGGACTCATATGACTGACTGGAATGCAGCCGGGCCTGCTTGCTCCTGCTGTGCCCCCTTCCTTGCCCAGAGTGGGAGCTGCAGAGAGAATCCTCTGTCTCAAAATGCGGACCCCACGGGCAGTTCTTCTGTTTAATTAAAAATCAGAACAGTGGGAGCCACAGTATTTTATCCATTGCATAAAACAGGGGGTTATTCTTTCCTTTAACTCCTCACCCTTCCAGCTTCATTTTGGGCAGGCAGCAGCGACGGAAAACATTCTCCAATGTCCAGCTGAAACTCAAGTTACCTAAAGTGGAGCAGGAAGGTTAGGAGCCCAGGGCGTCTGCTACAAACCTTGGCTCAGCTCTGAACCCACAGGCAAGCCAGTCCTTCAGCCTCAGCCTCCCAAATCCTAAAAAGGAGACCCCCCCCCCTTAGCAGATTGCGATCACAATTAGGCAGCATTTCTCAAACTGTGGGTTGGAATGACAGGATTTCTGGTGGGTCCGGCAAAAAATAAAAATGAAAATGAAAACACGAGTGATGAAAAGATCAGGTAACTTATTGTTTCAAGACCTGAAGTTATTCAAAAATCAGACAGCTGCTAATTGCCCTGCAAAAGCTGAGCTCCTGCAGCTTACAAGCTTGTGTAAATTTAGGGAGATAAATGTTTGAGCATTGTTTTTTCTGGTGTCCCCCCCCCCCAAATCCATCAATGACAGGTACTGGCAGCACATGAAGGCTGGATCGCATAACTAAGCCCTTCCTGCCCTGAGGCTATTCATTAGCCTCATTATGAGAAATTTCTTCTTATTGCAAATAAATAAATAAATAAATAAAACTGCTGGTAAAATAAATATTATTTCTTTCTAGATCACATTTTTTTAGTCTTGTAAAGCTAGGTGGGTCTCGACAGAACGTTATTTTAAAAAGTGGGTTCCAGGGTTAAAACATTTGGGGAACCCTGGATTAGGATGATAATGGATATCAAATGTTCAGGGCATGTAGGAAGAACAGAAGAGAAACACTCGTAAAGAAGTCCCAATTTAAACTTCACTGGAGCCACCAAGGGCTAAAAACAGCTTGCAGAGGCTGATCTGCCTTTAGTTTGGACACAGTTCCAGGGAGATGGTGGAACACCTGGTATGTGTTGTGAATACAGGTATGCCCTGGTACCTGCTGGGAATCTGTTCTGGACCCCACCGTGGATACCTGAAACTGTGGATACTGGGGACACCTTTTTAAAGAGCGGGGAACATCAGTAGTTTTGCTGCAACAAAGTATAAAAAGAGATTGTTTAATGTTCCCCTTTCTTTATAATAGGCACCCCAGTATCCATGGTATCTGTGGATAACTGAAATGGATACCGGGGTAAGCCTGCACTGTAGAAAGTTCCACCTTCAGTCCCTGTCAATCATCTCTACCTGGAGCTGGGAAAAAGTCCTTTCTGCTTGAAGCCCTGGATGGCTATTGCCAATCAGCACAAATATTGACTTAGCTGGATCAGAGGCCTGACTTGGTGGAAGGACACTTTTTATGCGTTCATACGCGAGGGAGGGAGTTCTTAAGTTGCAGGACACCTGGTGAGGTGAGCCCACCTGATCTCCCTGCCTTTCTGCTGAGTTTATAAGTGGTATTTCGTGTGTGTGTGTGTGTGTGTGTGTGTGCGTGCGTGTGTGTGTGTGTGTTTTGCAACTCTAAGATCAGCCAAGGAAGCTGGTTTCAAAGGTGCGGCCCCTTGCTCCAGCATTTCTGAGCCGTTGCAAGCCAGAATCTAAACTAGTTAAAGGAGCTGTTGCAGTGAGAGTTGAGAGGAGGAGGAGCCCTCAGCCTCTCCCCCTCTAGCACAGCCACATATTTCTAGCACAGGCTGAGAGGGAGAGCAGCACAAACTGTTCTCCCAGCCCCATTATCGCCACCAGCTGGTTCCAAGATAATGGGAATTCTCTTCGGAACCCTGGATGCAAACTGGCATCTGGTTCAGACTTGGAATGATATCAACAGCCGAGTTTAGAAAGCAGGGTGGATTTATATGGAAGGTGGTGGGAGAGAGGTTGGTCGGTCACTGAGATAAGGTGGGAATGCATTTTGGCTGCTCAGTGGAAGGCGAGAATGAGGAGGAAAGTGAGGCTGGCACCACCCAGCCCCATTACATCAATTCAATCTCTCATTGCAAGAGAAACCCACAACCCAAAGTAGGGAAATGCTTTATTTATTGGAACCAACCAAAAAGTAACGAAGTGTCTTACCAGCAAGCTTTCAAACCCCATAGGATTCTTCATCAGGGTAGATGGCAAGCAAAAGAAGCAGAAGGGAGAATAGTGGGGACATGGTTTAAGTGTTCCCCGCATTTGAAAGATGGAAGTCAGGAGGTTTTTCATATAGATTTGAATCAGCTGCTAAAGGGTGTGAGATACTACACATGCCAGTACACGTGATAGTACAAAGGGTCAGGCTTCGGAGCTGCACGGCCCACTTGGAAACATGTTTTTGCAGGTTCACAGCCAAGGTCTGTAGAGATATAGGTGCAGGGGAGCTAATGGACCAATGGATCTGAACATGCTTTAATATAAAATTGCATACAAGACGAGAGTACCCTAGCCTGGGGTCTGCTTAGGCATGCAGCTCAATTGGTCCAGCCCTATGCATGCGCACACACACAGAACCTACGACAAAGGAAGCAAGCAGAAATGGCTGAAACCCCCACTTCTGAAAATGTAAAGTCTGCAAGAGCCGAATCACATTTTACCACATGGTGGAAGGGGCCTGAAATGGCACAAAACTGCAGTGGGAGGTAGGGGGGCTTGAGTGCTTTTCCCCTGTTGCATTTTTTTCCACCCAAATTATGCCCTCCACTATGTGCTATTTTGATGGAGGAAAGAACCCTCTATTGAAAACCAAAGGAAGATTTTTTCCCACAGGATATAAGGAGAAAAACAGAGCAACAATATCCTTAATATCCTCAATGCAGGAAATGTGTGACTATCAACTTAGGCGTAAAAGTCAACTTAGGCCTAGTAACACCTTTCCTGCATACTTAGTGCTGGAAGACTCCCCCCCCCCCAAAGTAAAGACCCATTGTCTGGTGTCAAAAACAGCCTCCTTGTCACAGGAGGGAGCTAAAATGACGCCTGCAGCATCCCTGGCAGGCATCCTCAGCCCAGTATTTGTGGCCCACTCCACCCAGCAGGCCTTGTTCCTGAAGTGGGCGTAAGAGACTATTTTGAAAGGTGCCTCTTTCCCTGCTAGGGCAGGCATTTGTAAAACCCTCGAAGCTTTGTACTGCAGAAGTCTGGAAAAACAGGCATGCAAGTCACACTTCCTAAGAATGTCTTAATGGGAGGGTGAGTAGTCACTTACTCAGTGGTTTGGCCCTCCCCAAATGGCCCAGCAGGAAATGGCTGCCTTTCCCAATGCCTGCTGAGTGGGTTGTATTGAGAGGGCTGCAACTGAATTATCTATGTGCAACATTAGTTGCACAGGGAGTCCCTGCAATGTCCTGGGATACTTACAGTCTACCCCCACATTCCTCTGTCATCACACAGGACAGAATCAATGCAAAGCAATGGCCATCTGGCATTATCCTTTTTGGTACATCACTGGGTTGTCCTGAAATGATGAAGGAAAGGGAAGAATCCTGTGATTCTCACCCCTGCCATAGTCTTTCCCTTCCCTCCACAGTAGTTGGCAGGGAAAGAAATAATAGATACTTATTCTGTTCTGTATAGGTGGAGGATGAGCTGGTGGCCCTGCAGAAGAAGCTGAAAGGGACCGAGGATGAGCTGGACAAGTACACTGAAACGCTGAAGGATGCCCAAGAGAAGCTGGAGCAGACTGAAAAGAAAGCGACAGATGTGCGTAGAAGCGGCACAGTGGTGGGGAAAGTGGCTTTGGGGGAGGGGTGCCTGGGCAGAAGAGCTTTGGTGGGCTGTCCACATAAAGGAAGTGGTCCAGGATTTCAGCTCATGCTCCAGGGGCCACAACACAGGTGATCCAGAATGGTAAGTGCTCAGAAATGGTGGATTCAGGCCAGAAAAATAGGAGATAAAATGCAGATGGAAAAGTTCTGGACACCCCAAGACTCCCCATCAACACAACACCTTGTGTATATCAGCAAGTTCCCCCTTCCGTCAGCTTGCCAAACAGCAGAAAGGCTGCAAAAGCACCGAAACAGCCACACCAGCAGGCTCAGCCTACGTCCTGAGGCTCTTGCCAAAGGGAATCATCCAAGCTGGCTTTAACAAGGGCAAAGCCTCTGCCTGATGGTGTGCTGAGTTGCTCAAGGACTGCAAACACACAAAGAGTGCAGCTCCCCTCTAATGCAATCCCTGTAAGTACCTAACTGAGCCAGGCAGCAAAATTCCTGCAACGAGTACATGAAAGGAGGGAGGAGAAAGGGAAGGGTCTATTTCCTTGAACACATAAGCATTTGCTAAACAAGCAATGACCTCTAACAGTTCCACATTTACAAAGTCCAGTAAAAAATTATTGGACTCAAAGTTGCTGCCCACAACTGCCCACTCCAGCATAGAAAGTAGAAGCAACAGAAACAGAAAGGGGACTTCTGGCACACAGAGGCAAAGGTGCCAGCTGGCTCCTCCATAATCAGTGACAAAAAAAACCCCACTGCCCCCAGTTAAACACCAGGAGCCCTGCTAAATCATACGCAAAAGGTCAGTCTGGTCCAGCACTCTCTTTCTCACAGTGGTGAGCCAGATACCCCAAATCGGGCATGAAGGCAACACCACCCCCAGCACCTGGTCCTTCAAGGCAGACTGCCTCTGGACATAAAGGTCCCATTTAGCCACACAAGCCTCTCCTCCTCTCCTATGAGTTTGACTGATCCCCTTTTAAAGTCATCTACAACCCCTTCCTGCCCCTTGAAGCGGCTCCCTATGGCTGCAATACGAAGTATACGGTACTTATCAGAAAGCAAGTCCCGTTGAACACAGTTCTATGAGTAATGCATGCTTAAGGACTGTGCTCTTATAGCAGTTGAGTTGAACGAGACTTGCTCCCAGGTAAGTAGTGCCCAGGCTTGCAGCCCAAGATCGGTCTGATTGGACGCCTGCACACTCTTATACCCCCTTGGTGCCCTCCCTCGATGTGCGGGGATTTTTTTTTTTTACCGCCTTCTCATGGCAGCGAAGGGATCCTAACAGCAATTCACAATTTTAGAGCGCGGAACACGTGTCTGTGCGGGTTATGTTTCCTTTGAACTCGAGAAGCGGAGGTCTCTTCTTATTCTTGATTCCCCCCACCCCCACCCCGCCGTGGAGCTTCGCACTGTCGCACACAGTGCGACTGTATCGACACACCTTTCCAGACCTGACGATGCGGTGATGGGCAAAGATTCCCCGGCTGAAATCACGCTTATCCAGCAGGGGCTGAAAACGTGGGGAGGAAATCTGGGGGGCACAGCAGCGAAAGGGGGGGTGCTGGAGGGGTCTGCTCAGCAGTACTCCTTTTCCTCCCGGCGCAGCTGCGCGACTTTTCCCAAGAGGAGTGGTTTGGAGGGGAAGCGTCCCCTTTTTTGGGGCTCTTCCAGCGGTGTTGACGTCACGGGTCCGCCTTCCAGCGGTGATTACGTAATCAGGGCCCCTCCCCATCCGCCTCCCTCCCGCTTGCCAGCCGGCCCGCAGCCTCTGCCGCCACTACCAGCCGCACGGTCCGCAGCCTGAGCGCAGGAGCCACGTGTAGACGCCGCAGCAGCGACAGCAGAGGCAGACCAGAGGCCGCTGGGATGGCCGCCGCCACGGGCTCGCTGGAGGCGGTGAAGCGCAAGATCCAGGCGCTGCAGCAGGAGGCTGACGAGGCCGAGGAGCGCGCCCAGGTTCTCCAGCGCCAGCGCGACCAGGAGCGGGAGCTGCGCGAGAAAGTGAGCCGCCGCCGCCCAGGGCCAGAGCCGGGGCGCCTCCCTCCTTCCTCCGGCCGCAGCGTGCTTTTTCCTCTCTCCAGGCTGCGGCCACCGCCTGGCGCGCCGCGCTCTCCTCGCTTCTTTCCTCCCTCCTCCTCCTTCCCATCCCTCTATCCTCCTTCTTCCTCCGGCTCTGCTGCCCAGATGCGCCTTTTGCCCGTATAAGGACAGCCGCTCCCGAGGCAAGAAGGTGGAGTCCGCCCTGACTCACTCTCAGCGCCGGCTCCGCCCTCCTTTCCTCCTCCCGCCCGCCTTCCACGTCTGCCAGGGTGGCGGCTGCCGCTGCCCGCTAAGGCGCGGTCGAGAGGCGCTGCTCGGCGGGGCTGCGCTGCCTTCTTCTGGGGCTGCTGCTCTTCCGCCCGCCCCGCCTCCCCCCCTTCTCGGCCCCGATCCGTAGCAGAATGTCCCTTCCCGAGTCGGCTTTTCATGGCCGCTGGGAGCTGAGGTGGGGCAGGCAGTGCGGCCTCCCTGCCTCGTTCAGGCTTCCCCTGCCGAGGGCCAGCCCCGTTGACCACAGTGCGGTTTACTTCGGAGTAGACCTGCCTCGGATTGGCCTGCACGTACCGAAAAAGAGACGGGGGGAGCGTGTCAGCCCGTGCAGCTCCTCCTCCGTGCCTCTGCAAGGCGCTTTGTGCCAGCGGAGGGGGAAGGGAAGGGAAGGCTGACTGATGCACGGAGCCCCAAAGCGGGGGTGGGGGGAGAGCTCCTTTAACACTGTCCCAAATGGGGCTACCGAGTGCCACCCTCCGAGTAAGTTTTCTGCACTTCATGTTGGCAATCCTGTTGAGTAACCCTCCCTACAGGAAGTGGGGGGCTTGCCTTGCCTTGAGATGAAAATGGCCTGAGCCATTTCCTTCCTTCCCATTTACAACCCTGTAGAATCTCCCACGTGGCCCCTTCTCTGCCTTGATGAACTCCAGGGCTCAGCCCTCAATCTTGCTTGGCGCCCTCCCTTTCTCTTAAAGAGCAGGATGAACCGGTGGAAAAACGGCAGAAGCCAAGTGACTGTGTTCTCCCACTCTGCATCCATCCTTCCTTCCTTCCTTCCTCTGCATAATCTCTCTAACTTCTGGACTTCATAGCGGCAGCCGCCTGCAGGTAGTGATGGCTCTGACCAATCCTCCAGCACAGTTCCCTAGTCCACAGTGGGACTCCTTGACCTGAGCTCATGGACATTTGGTAGACCAAGCTGTTAATGGCGCCCGGGAACAGAAGGATCTCCTCTCTGAACTCTCACACCTGTCCTCCACTTCTCTGAAAATCTGCTCTCTTTCAACCTGCATTAATGATAATTTCTGTGGAATGATGAGAGGGGTATGAGGTAGGACTGCTTTTTGAATTCCAGAGTGGTAGGCTTGTTAGGTGAAGAGTGTGCCAATCAATCAAGGGTATTTACAGTATATACTGCTTTTCAACCCAGAGCAGTTTACAGGCAAATAGTAATCATAAAGTTAAATGGTTCCCTGTCCCAAAAGGGCTCACAATCTAAAAAAAAAATGCAGAACCACCACCAGCAACAGCCACTAGAAAAGACACTGCGCGGGGGTGAAAGAGGGACAATTACTCTCCCCCTGCTAAATATAAGAGGAACACCACTTGAAAAAGTGCTTCTTGCCCAGTTAGCCACCAAGGGAGACTGGCTTCTGTTGGAGGAGCAATGCAGGGGCACTTTTAAGTAGTCTCGAGTGAAAGCTGGTGGAAGCCCATGATGGGTTTGTCCAAACAGGCTCTGGTGGTCTACTACTTTTCCTATGGTGAAAAGAGCAGCAGAAATCTATACATGGACTGGGGAGCATCAGTTTGGGGGGTGGGTGTTGGCTGCCTTTTGTGTGTCCCAGTACCTGTATTTCAACAACTGCGGGATATTTTCACACAGGCTGAAGGGGAGGTGGCAGCTCTGAATCGCCGAATCCAGCTGGTGGAAGAGGAGCTGGATCGTGCCCAGGAACGCCTGGCCACAGCTCTGCAGAAACTGGAGGAGGCTGAGAAAGCTGCAGATGAAAGCGAGAGGTATGGGGACACTGCTTGCTTGGAATGCACAGTGGAGGGGGGCCATGGATTACAGCTTGCAGGGCAAGGTTTGAGGCTCTGGCAGCTGCCAGTCCTAGTTGCAGAGAGGGTGCGTGGTCTGTAAATGAGGGTGCAGTCTAACCTGTAGTTAGGGCAGCAAAGTTTGGCTGGCACAAGGGCCACCATAAAGGGCATTTGGACGACTCTTGGAGTCAGAGTGGCCAGCACACAGATGTGTGCCATACTCCCTGACTCCAAGAGTGGTCCAAATGCACTTTACAGTGGCCTTTGTGCCAGCCTGACTTTGCTGGCCTAACTGTGCCGGCCTAACTTCAGGTTAGGATTGCGCACTGAGAGAGGCTGGGCTGGGCTGCTTGAGTGCCAAGAGAAAGGGGATTTCCTGTTCCCCAAATCTACCATTCCTCTTTCTCATGGAGGTGATTCGGACTGGTGGAGATTTGTTTCAATGTGTAGTTTTGCTGCCCCATTGAAGTCCGCTAATACCCAGGATCTTGGGTCTGACAGGATAGAAAAAGCTGAATTACCAGTTTAAAAAGCAGTTTTCTTTCTTGAGGATTCACTGTGTAGAACAGGGCTGTCAAACATAAGGCCAGCAGGCCAGATGTGGCCCCTGGGAGCAATTTCTCCAGCACTCGCTATAATTGGGCTCTCCCAGTGTGATAATTGGGCTCTGTCAAACAAGATTTGCACATTTTCTCTTCTGTCATTTGCAGCTACTGAGTTTCTATGTGAGAACAAAGTCCTTATTTCTGACCATCAGCTGCTTAATGATGTCACTTTTAAACTGCCCTTTCCCCAGGGAGTTTAGGGCAGTGTACATGGTTCCTTTCCTCATTTTGTCCTTACAACAACCCTGTAAGGCAGGCTAGGCTTAGAGATTGTGACTGGTTCAAGGTCACCCAACAAATGTCGTGGCTGAACGGGGAATTGAACCTAGATCTTCCAGATTTTAATGCCAACTCCAGAACCACTACACCATCCTGGTTGTCTGAATGAAAGAGAATCACTGTTGCAACATTGAAATACCTTTTTGTGCATTACCCTACAGAGGTATGAAGGTCATTGAAAACAGAGCCATGAAAGATGAAGAGAAAATGGAAATTCAGGAGATGCAGCTGAAGGAAGCGAAGCATATTGCAGAGGAAGCTGACCGCAAATATGAGGAGGTGAGGCAGCAAAGCTGGGAGAGAGACCCTCCATTGTGCTAGGAGGGGTTGGGGCCAGTGGTCCCCTTGGTTTGATGTCCTGTGAACTAATAAAGTACCCCAGTAGAGGCGGCACAGAAGCAATTTATGTCTGGCAGGAAAACTGTCTCTGAATGTGGCTGTTGTGGTTCCAATGGTCAAGGCAAGTTATTAGCTGATCTGCCGCTGTACATAAGACACCCTCCCCCCCCCAAAAAAAAACAGTAACAGCTTGTTACTTGCCAGATCTGCCAATGGATCAATTTCATTTGATGGCCTGTGTTTTGAAACCTCTTTCCTGTCATTTCCCTCTATGCTGCAAATGTTTTTTATCATTTGTACCACTTGCTCATAAAGGTCCACTTCAAATGTTCCCTTCTTTGCAATGGGACTATGCCCAAAAGTGACCTTTGTGTTGCAGTGTCAATCCCCCAGTGCTCTCATGGTAATTAGGGGAACTTCACACTTCATGTGTGTGTTTCCTGTGCTCTGTTTTGGGGGCACTGCAAAAACCACATCGGTGCTGGTCCCAGGAGGGATTTCCTTTTTACATCTGGGTTGTTTGGGGAGTTTGACAAGTGAGGATCCTTTGCTTTCCCTGCAGGTTGCTCGTAAACTGGTCATTCTGGAGGGAGAACTGGAAAGAGCTGAAGAACGGGCTGAGGTCTCTGAACTGTAAGTAGTGGTTTCTTGCAGCATATTGGAGCACAGGCTAAGGAGAATTGGATATGATCACAGGGAGGGTTCAGTACTTGGGAGGTTGGGAGGATTGTAGCTCAGCGGCAAAGCCCATGTTTGGTATGCAGAAAGGTTCAGTCCCTGGCAGTATTTCTGGATATGGCTGGGACAGGCTCTGCTGTGTGAAACCCTGGAGAGCTGGTAGGCAGCAGAATGGGATGGACTGAGGGTCTGGTTTAGTCATATCAAACCATGATAATGTTCTATATAAAGCTATGAGCTTGGAGCCTCATTATTTGGGAAGAGTCCTAAAGCTGTTTAGGAATTAGTGCCTAGTGCTACTGGTTAGCACTCAGCAATCCCCTTCTTGCTTTAAGAACATAAGAAGAGCCCTGCTGGATCAGGCCAAAGGCCCATCCAGTCCAGCCTCCTGCATCCCACAGCGGCCCACCAGGTGCCCCAGGGAGGCATGAGACAACAAGATGCTTGGATCCTGTTGCTGCTCCCTTGCACCCAGTATTCTGAAGTAGCCCACCACCAATGTAAGGTTTCCATTTCTTGGATTCATTCTAATGACTGAAGGGGGTGGGATGGGAGATCTATCCACTGCTACTGTCCCAGGCGAAGGAGGTCAGGCAGAAGGATTCTATCTGGGAGGAACCACCATCCCCAGGAGAGCACAGAACTCCAGGTGTTCCTCTTTAAAATCAAATTGCAGTAGCATGGTGCAACCCACTGACTCACCCATGAATTCATGAATATATTAAGCAGGCAAACAGTCAAAATACAGTCATTATTAAAAACCAAGTAAGAATTAAACAAAATGGGGGAAGGGGGTAAAGGACAGCAAGCAGGGCTGATGGAAAATGCCTGAACGTGGTTATATGAAAGAAGTAAGTTGACCTAATTGGAAACAGTAACCACTACTGCTCAGCAGAGGGAGCTAAATAGCTGCTTAGGAGCAAAGTACACAAACCTTCTATGCTGAAGTTTGCAAGCTAGTTTGAAGAGAGCCAATAAAACAAAATTAATTCCCCAAATGCATCTAGCTAGAAGCACAGTCCCCGTTCCTACCTATGTCTGTTATTCCAAGAATCCTGGCTTTCCAAACCAACTGGAGAGTAAGTGAATGTGCTGCTGCAAGCCAGCAACTGGTTCCCTTGGCAGACCTGGTGCAACACACCCAAGTGTCCTTATGTTTGATGTTATGAAACCCAAGTAGGATGATGTCGTAGGGTTACCTGACTGGATGAGAGGAAATCATCTGGACAAGTCAAGATGGGCTTGGCTGCCTCAGTCAGCACATACTGATCTTGGTAGGAGGCTTGGCTGGGAAATCCAGACATAGGAAATAGAGTTCTGTTCATGGCTGTTTGCAGGTGGCATCTCAAACAAAAAAGGGTTACTGCAGGAGGACGTTCCAGCAGCTTTTAAAATCCTGAGCTGTCGCAGAAGCCTCTGGAGGATTCAGTGTGTCCAGAAATAATGAAAAAATGGTCAAAACCAGGGGATGTCACACTTAACACAGTGGGATGTGAATCGAGAGACGGATGTCTCTAGAGTTCTCCTTTCTTGGTTGGGAAGCCTCTGGGCTGGGGCAAAAAGTCCTGGTGTTTTGGAAATGTCTCTGGACTAGTTTCCTTTGCCCACTCCTGGGGTGATTCTGAGTTCTGAACTCGGAACGCCTGGGATAAGGTTCCTGGTTCAGAACTCCTGGAATAAAGACACACCACTCCAATAGAACCAATCGCGTGTGTGTGTGGGAGGGAGAGGGAGACCTTATCCCTGGAGCTCTCTACAACCAGAGGACAGGCAGGGGCTGAAGGCTCTGCACCACCTGTTGAATTGGAGAGACTCTTGTTTGGAACTTTCCTCTTCCCTAATAATAGAGTTGATGGTCTTGGCTGGGATGTTGACGTATAGATCTGTGAAGGGTATTCAAGGCTGGGGACAGCAGCAATGCCTCTTGCTGCTGACTGCTATTGTTGCATTAAATCAGTGAAAATGGTAGAGAATTGACTGTTGTGTGTGTGTGGGGGTCCTCTGTCATCTTATGCAGGAAGTGCAGCGACCTAGAAGAAGAACTGAAGAATGTCACAAACAACCTGAAGTCTCTGGAAGCTCAGTCCGAGAAGGTTAGTGGTCCTTGCTGAGAGTTGGGCGTCAGGTGGACCCAGTTTACTTTGCAGGACTGTTTGGAAGGGGTGGGGCTGGGATTCCATGTCTCATGCATGGACTTTTTCCTCCTCTCTGAAGCCAAGTTTTGCTTATTTTATACTTAGCTTCGGTTTTACTTGGTTGCCCATTAAGTAACTCACCAGTCAGAATTCAGCTGTTTTGCGCAGAGTGACAGGCATATATTTATACTAGGCTGCCTCTGTTCTCCGTGCGGTCCCACTGTGACCCTTAGTAGTTCAGTGTCACCTGCTTTTGATGGGGCACCAGTTCCATCTTACTGTGGATAGGCTTCAGCCAGTGGTTTTCAAACTCTCAGGGAGAGTTTGCACCACTGTAAATGTTGGTGGGGGTGGGGTGAAGGCTGTGATGCGATCTCCAGAATTGTAGCTGCCTGGGGTGATAAGGGTTGCAAGTGCCTTACCTGTCGCAGCACTGGGTTCCAAGGGGTGTGGGGAGCCCTGTGGAAGCCTCTGCTTTTTTAATTACTGCAGACGTTTGGGGAACCCTGTAGATGCTTCTGCAGGGCTCCCTGCACCCCCCCAGCGCAGCGACAGATAAGACACTTGCAGCCCCTGTTGCCCCAGGCAGTGATGCAATCCTGAGCATTGTGTCACTGCCTTGGCCCTGTCCCCACCCCTTAAAGGCAGAGGGGCAGAGGCTTTCAGGCTGGGGTGTTGCGATGCCCCAGGTTGAAAACCACTGGCTTAAGCAAATAAAACGCTTCTGTAGAAGGGTGGGACATGACTGCCGAGTGTGTCAGCATGGGTGTGTGCCTATCCCTGGGCAGCTTCTGAGGGGTGCATTGCAATGTGGCCAGATGTTTTTCGAATGTGTTTGAAAGATCATGTGGTAGCATTGAGGCAAGTGTGAATCTCATAATAGGCCGGGCGGGGGGGGAAGAGTGGCAGCGGCTGAGCACGGCTTATGGCCCAATTGGGAACCAAACTACGCTTTTGTGGAGAATCTGATTCATCAACCCAGAAGGAAACCTCTCTAGTCAAAGATGTTGTGTTGTGGAAGCTCGGGAAGAAATCAGTTGTTGGTTTCTTCCTTGCTTGCCCCTCCAAAATCTCTCCAGCTCACCTGTGTTGTTGATTGTTTTTTGCAGTACTCTGAGAAGGAGGACAAGTATGAGGAGGAAATCAAGCTTCTGACTGACAAGCTCAAGGAGGTGAGGCTAATTCTGGTGTCTTTGGGCCACATTTCCAGGGCATTTGCCTGACTGGAACCAACGTTATTCCTCTTCTCCACCTCTTCTTAGGCTGAAACACGAGCCGAGTTTGCAGAGAGAACAGTTGCCAAACTGGAAAAGACGATTGATGATCTGGAAGGTATGTAATAAAACTTTTGCGCTTATCAAGCATTCTGGCACCAAAAAATCTCTGCAGAATAGCATGCCAGGACCTGAATCCTTGCATGTCAGCGATATTGTTTCCAGGAGACCATCTAGAGAGGTGTGGTAGGAATGTCACGATGTAGCAAGCACTTGCTTTGTGTGACGGCAGGAAGTTTGGAACGATAGCTGAGGAAGGAACTAGTTTGTCTCTCCCTTTAGCCATGATGTAGACAAACAGCTCTTTCTCTGCCCAGTTCCAGGCCCCTATTTATAATATGGGGATAATGCTGACCCTACTCTTTTGTTATAGGCTTGTTGTAAAGCATACTGAGAATCTACGTAAAGCGCTTCACCCAATCTAAACCTCTCTACTGTTGCAATCTTTCAGAAAGCCCTGTTCATTTTGGCAGATGCTTTTTGCTTTTGTATGCTAATTTTCCTTTCTCTCCCTCTCCTCTTCTCCCTTTGGCTCCTCCCTCTTCTACCTTCCGTCACTCCGTGGCCACAACCGCCTGTGATCTTTGCCATGCTCCTGTCACTGGGGACTCTCGCTCTGCTTTTCCTGCCGGCCTTTTGACCTGCAGATGAGCTGTATGCTCAGAAACTGAAGTACAAAGCAATCAGTGAGGAGCTGGACCACGCGCTCAATGATATGACCTCCTTGTAGATAGACAGTTGGGACTCTGTCTTTTTGGTTCTCCTTCCCGTCCTAAGAACCTGCTGCTTTCTTTACGTTCACGTGGCTTTCTGAGCTGTTGTCTCTTTTTCTGTAATCACTGCCTTCAATTAAAAACAAATCTTTGATTTCTCTCTGCTCCTTTGCCTTTTTTTTTCCGTATTCAAAAACCAAGTCCTTTCTCCCCCCAAGTGAATTTGAGTATCATTGACAGGGTTTGATTCCAAGTCAGTAATGTTGCAATACGTGCTAGTTCCATTTGATCTTGAAAGAACCTTACTCAGGGAAAAGCGAGGTTACCTTATCCGTGAGCGGAGACCAAAACGAGCGTCTACGTCTCTCAGGTGTTTGAACCGTTACACAAAACTGGCTCTTGCCAAGTTTCGTAGGGACCAGTCCTGTCCAACTTTCCAGTGCCAATGCAGTTGTGCCAATGGAGTGTGCCCTGCATTCTGTGGTGGAAAGGCAGTCACAGTGGCCTCCGCAAGATAAGTGAATATTTGTTCCCTTGATTCAGGGTTGCATTGTGGCTGCATCGGTGCTGGAAGGTTGGATAGGATTGGGCCCTTGATGTCTGCATCAAACAGACGTCTGTGTCTTACCGGCTCCTGTAACGTGTGATTTCCTGATATTTTTGTAAACTATTGGTTCCTTGTAGTTGTGGATCTACCATTATGTCCAGGGTGGGGGCAAAGACCCGGGTGCTGCACTCCTGGGGTGGGAGAAGGGTAGTAATGAGGCACCTCCCTTGCTAAGGCCAGCAGTTTTGACCCTCCTGTCCTCCCCTGCCATCGTATGGCTCTGAAATGGAGCCTGCTGTGGCAGGGGGGTGGAGCCGAGTGGCACATGGGGGTGGAGAAACAGCACAGGGGGCGGGCCTCCTTCTCCTCCTCTGTCTCTGGGCAGCCCATTGGCTGGGTCTGCAACTGATTCCTTGTCAGGTCTCTTAATATAATTTAAGGACAATGGTGTTCTTAGAGCTGGCCTTTGGGGAAAGAACACATGGGAAAAACTCAGGTTATCCTTTTGTGTGTGTTTTTAACATTGTTAGAATTGGGATGCGGAACATGCAAGTCACTGCAATGCAAGTTAGGCATTGTTCTTTAAACAACTATTTCTCCCATTAACTTTTACCAGAAAAACTGGCCCTAGCAAAAGAAGAGAGCTTGACTTTGCACCGAACGCTGGATCAAACCCTAAGCGAACTTGGCAGTATATAATTCGGTGGGGAAGAATCTGGACTTCTGAAGGCCAAGGAAGCCCCATTGGTCATGCTAGGAGTGGCAGCTGCCTCCTTGAACCCACCTCTTTCTTTCTTTTTATTTCCTCTCTCTCTGAAATCATGCAAAGAGCAGATAAGGGACCAAATGCTTCCACTTCCCCCTCCTTCCACCTTTAAATATTACAGCTTTGAGCACAAATTGAATGTACCTTATGTTGTTCCTGTCATGCCCTTTATGACAACAGGTTGTAAAACTGGAAAGCTGCACACATTCCCTTTTTTTGTAGAAGGGCTATTCCAAGGGTGCTAGACTCAATACTGGAAGACAAAAATTGCCCCTTTAAGGTTTTGAGGATGGTTCTGTGAAAATGGTATAGAGAGGCTGGTGGCTTCTTCCTGTGGCAGGAATTGCCAGTATGAAATGCCTGTACCTAGTGATGCCCAGGGGGTCATCTGTCCACTCATTATGGCAGTATTTTGTCCTTAGTGGCAGGAAGTCTTACCTCCTTGTACTCCTATGTGCTATTTTTTCTTTTTTTTGCAAAAGCGTGATGTCCACAAAACGTAAGTAGTTTAGTCTAAACATTCCCCATATGGACTGGGTATCTTAAATAGTCACAAGGCTTCCTGGTTTACAGACTTAGTGCCAAAATACCTCCCTTGGCTCCATCTCCTGAGAAATGGACTAAAACCAATCGAATTTTTTCCTTTTTGCTAAGTTTGTTAAAATGTATTGTACTCTGGGAAACAGCATTTTTACTTCTGTATTTATTAAATTTTGCAAGGAGGTGGGAAGATGAGCAAATGAATCCAGATGAAATTTTCTGACTCGCTCTGAGTGCATCCTGTAACATGGCTGTAGCTTTTTAGCTTTGGATCTAATAAATTGTTTTTTACATATACATTCCTGTTTATGGAGTATTAATTGAGAGTGACATTAAGTGCTTCCACTTGGGGTTAAAAGCAGCTCTGGGGAGTGGATATTGACTTGCATTGGGTTTATATCACAATACCCGCTTACTCTCCAGCCCTATACTGGCTATGTATCTAGTTCACATTCCAGGGTCACTGGCGAAAGGAATATATAAAAATAAAGTGGTGGTCTTGACCTTCTATGATGGGACAAAAGGTAGATGTGTTTACACTGAAGACTTAGGTGCTTTCTCATCAGATGTTAACCACAGCCAGGCTGGTGCATTATGCTTTCAGACACAGCCCCAGGGATTATTGGAAGATTAAACCCACACATGCTCATTCCAGTCTGGTTATTATAACACTTAACTACCAAACGGTCTCAGTCCCAACACTTAGGGTGCAATACTGACCAACTTTCCAGCACTGACACAGCTGTGCCTTTGTGGTATGTTCTGCAGTGTAGTAGAGGCCTCCTCAAGGTAAGGAAATGTTTGTTCCCTTACCTCAGAGCTGCATTGCCTTTACCCTGGTGATGGAAAGTTGGTTAGGATTGCGCCCTGGGTGAAGCACAATTGCAATGGCTGGAAGTGCTGTCATTGACACCAGAGCCTGCTGATTTTCTGAGAATGCAGCAATAAGTTGGGCTATTTCTCAGTCATTTTCCAAAAGCACAGTGAATTGGAAAGAGAAAAAAAGCCTATTTTTACAACCTTGACACAAGCAAAACAACCACACCGCCCTCCCTTTTTCCATATTTTCCATATGTTTAATGCTAGGTGCTTTGTGACCCACTGCTTTAAAACAAGATACCCATTATCCTCAGCTAGGTAAATCTGGAATAGAGTAGCATGGTAATAAGCTGCTCAAAACAATAAAGGGAACACTTACACAACACATCCAAGATCTGAGTGAAATATCCCTATTAAATACTTTGCTCCTGACATAGTTGAATGTGCTAACAACAAAATCACACAACAATCATCAATGGAAATCACGTTTATTAACCCATGGAGGTCTGGGCTTGGTGTCATACTCCAAATTGAAGTGGAAAAACACACTACAGGCTAATCCAACTTCGATGTAATGTCCATAAAGCAAGTCAAAACGAGGCTCAGTAGTGTGTGTGGCCTCCACGTGCCTGTATGACCTCCCTACAACGCCTGGGCATGGTCCTGATGAGGTGGCGGATAGTCTCCTGAGGGATCGCCTCCCAGACCTGGACTAAAGCATCCGCCAACTCCTGGACAGTCTGTGGTGCAACGTGGCGCTGGTGGATGGAGCGAGACATGATGTCCCAGATGTGCTCAATTGGATTCAGGTCTGGGGAACGGGCGGGCCAGTCCATAGCATCAATGCCTTCATCTTGCAGGAACTGCTGACGCACTCCAGCCACATGAGGTCTAGCATTGTCTTGCATTAGGAGGAACCCAGGGCCAACCGCACCAGCATATGGTCTCACAAGGGGTCTGAGGATCTCATCTCGGTACCTAATGGCAGTCAGGCTATCTCTGGCGAGCACATGGAGGGCTGTGCGGCCCCCCAAAGAAATGCCACCCCACACCATTACTGACCCACTGCCAAACCGGTCATGCTGGAGGATGTTGCAGGCAGCAGAACGTTCTCCCTGGCGTCTCCGGACTCTGTCATGTCTGTCACATGTGCTCAGTGTGAACCTGCTTTCATCTGTGAAGAGCACAGGGCGCCAGTGGCGAGGATGCCAATCTTGCTGTTCTCTGGCAAATGCCAAACATCCTGCACGGTGTCAGGCTTTCAGCACAACCCCCACCTGTGGACATCGGGCCCTCATACCACCCTCATGGAGTCTGTTTCTGACCGTTTGAGCAGACACATGCACATTTGTGGCCTGCTGGAGGTCATTTTGCAGGGCTCTGGCAGTGCTCCTCCTGTTCCTCCTGGCACGAAGGCGGAGGTAGCGGTCCTGATGCTGGGTTGTTGCCCTCCTATGGCCTCCTCCACGTCTCCTGGTAGCGCCTCCATGCTCTGGACACCACACTGACAGACACAGCAAACCTTCTTGCCACAGCTCGCATTGATGTGCCATCCTGGATGAGCTGCACTACCTGAGCCACTTGTGTGGGTTGCAGACTCCGCCTCATGCTGCCACTAGAGTGACAGCACCGCCAGCATTCAAAGGTCACCCAAACATCAGCCAGAACACATAGGGACTGCAAAGTGGTCTGTGATCACCACCTGCAGAACCACTCCTTTATTGGTGGTGTCTTGTGACTTGCCTATGATTTCCACCTGTTGTCTACTCCATTTGTGCAACAGCATGTGAACTTGATTGTCAATTGGTGTGGCTTCCTAGGTGGACAGTTTGATTTCACAGAAGTGTGATTGACTTGGAGTGACATTGTGTTGTTTAAGCGTTCCCTTTATTGTTTTGAGCAGTGTATAATTTTGACCCTTAACCATGTGCTAAACTAATATTCTGTAACCTAGAATTAGGGAGTAACAAGGAACTTTCTGATGTCTTGGTAATATACGTCAATATTTTTTTTTCAACTTATTGGTCAAGGCCAGGATTGTTATTTTTCAGATTTAAGGAAGAACTATGGATTGTCCAAATCCACCAGATGGGAACATTTGTGATTGTGACACCTTTTAGTATCTACTTATGGCCCCTCAGCCATAAGGGTCATGTTCCTTCTTCGCAGGAACACTATTACGCTTACAGGTTCTTTGACATTCAAATGAAAAGCCAGCTATATTTGTTTATAAATACTTGACATCATTAAATTAGAATTAGTTGGTAAACAGAGCCAGAGTACCCTATGGACAATAGCTCTGAAAAATACATCCTTATAGTACCACGACACAGTGTGAATGCCTCCCCCCCCCTTGGCACTGGAGCCATACTAGATGGCCAGAGCTATGCAAAGGAGATGCCTTCATTACTCTGGCTACTTGATATGGCTCTGGAGACAAGGGGGAGGATGAATTTACACAGTGTTGAAGCACCATAAATACTTACTAACCCCCTTCTAGTTACCCTCCTGCCTGCATATTTTTCTGCCATTAGATTTGTTACAGTCTCAGGCTTGTACACTTTTTGTGTACCTTTATTTAGCATTTATTTTGTATGCTAAAACAAACAAGCAACCCTAAGCATACAGGCTCATTCAGATTAGTGACAATTAAAAAGGAAGCTTTTCCTTATGAGTTCAGGAAAGGATAAATAGCCCCAAGGGATATGTTGGCAAAGATTCCTTGTTTCAAATTCATGTCTGGCAAGCAACATGAAAATTAGACTCCAATTATGCAAGCATGGTCACTTGGTCAGCACTCAAGTAAAAACAGCTGCAAGCGTTAATATTTATAGTAATATTGCTTTCAAACAACATTTTGTATTCTACCCACTAGGACTAAGGGAAGTGGCATGCAAATCTTTTATAGATACAACAAGACAAAAGAGTAAATGGCAGTTTCAGACATAAATGCTGCCATTTAGTTGAGTAAATTAAGCTACAACTATTCTGCAGGAGCCACATCTTTAAAAAAAGAACAAAACTAAGAGGATATTTGAGCAAGCAATAGGAAAAAAGCATTCGGAAGAGTGCTAGAACAATGAGAGCTTCGTTTATAGATCATCCCATCAGTATATTTTTGAAGATAACTCCAGCAGCTGAAAGATGCTCATTTAGTCCAGCTGACTTTGGGGATGTCATAATGTTCCGTCAGAGTGTCCAGGTGTCGATTAAAATCCTAAGGGGGGAAAAAACATGTACTGAGGACAACAGAGAGGACTTCAAGTAGATTCAATCATATTCAGTGGGCAGAGGATGGCAGCTGGAATTGCTTCAAGGCCCTCTCAAGACAAGGCTCCTGACTGTCCACACAACCCTGCAGAACCATCCCAAGGAGCAATTTTGGAAAAGACAGAACAATCATGCTTAACAATTGTCTGAGTTGCTGAAAATGGTATAGTTCCCATCTTCCCCACTTACGAGGCTGAAAGAGCCCTGCGGCTCACCTGTCCAGCAGGAACTGTCTGTACTTTGGAGCGTCAGCGTCCTTGCTCAGGACACTGAAGCTCTCTACCTTGTTACATTTTTCAACTTCAAGCAAACTCATTTAAAAGCAGTTGCAGCCAGCCAGCCATACCATGCAATGCAAGAAACAACAGCCACTGGTCAAAAAGCTGGCGATCTCCACCACTCAGGCTGCTCTATGATGCAGAAAGATGTGGTGGCAGGTTAAGGGGGGGGGGAAATGCAGCACAATCCTCTACAGGGCTGTGTCAACTGAGCTTCTTAGGGAAACCAGGGAACAGCTGTTACTTGTCAGCAATCCAGAAAACCAGTTGTAACCCAAATAGGTAAATACAACCCAGCTGATCAGACCATCTAAGGACATTCTACACTAGATTTCTTAGCACTGACCCCTTGGTCCTAGGTGGCTGCTACTGTGAGTTCCCCACCAGGCCATGTCATAATTAGTGTCTGGGCTTCATCTGAGCTCTTCTTCATCCACTGCTATTGGGAACCCCCACCCCTTCCTTTATTTCTCCATCTTTTTCACATAGTAAAAGCCCCTTACGGCCACTAGAAAAATGTCCCCAAGCTTGGCATCAGCCTGCATTTAGTCTGGAACTGACTGCACCAGACATTTGTGACCCTCCAAACAGAAACTTACCTCAACTCTCTGTTTGTGGGTTTTGGAGGCTTTCTTCAGGATCCGTTCTATTTGCTACAGGATGGAAACAAAGGAGGGGTTACTTTGGTTCCCTCTCAGGCCTGGTCCCACGTTCTATACTGCCAGCTAGAGATCAGTTCAATCTAGCCTCCCCCACAAAACAACAACAACACCTGGCCATTGCCCCTTTCTTTCAAAGGTCTCTTCTTCACACCTACCCTCTTCTCTTGTGTCTTCTCGTAGGCCAACTGTGCAGGAGTTCGCTTGTCTAGAGCCCGGTTTTTCTCCTCCTGATTCTTGCTGCTCACAGTCTGATCCACAATCTTACTTTTTTCCTTCTCTTTCTTCTTCTTCCTGCAAAAGGCAGGTGTCAACAATCATGCCCGGCAAATTAAACCCTTCCCCATAAAGGACAGAAAGACTCAAATCTCTCACACATCCTGCTTTGCTGTTTTATTTGGGATCTCCATTTGGAATGGCTGGGGCACACTGTGTTTCAAGCACACACAGCGTGAACTATCAGCCCCCAGCAGGGGGCAATGATGGCTGAGAGGGCCGTTCTACTTATCTGAGCGTTGGTATGCTATTTTCTCACTTCCTAAGAGGCCTTCAAGGCAGTTCACTTTCTGTTAAAAACACAAAATATTAAAAACAAACTATATCATCAAAAGAAGAGCAGCTCAACCAAAGGCTTGTGTAAACGAAGTCTTCAACAAGTGCCAAGAGGACCAACACCCTTGGATTGAGCCTGAAGCATACTGGCAACCAAGGAAGCTGCTATATGATGGGAGCAATACATTCCCAATGCACAGACAGGTCCCTACTAAGTCCTTAGCCACAGCATTTCGCTTCTGGGTGTACTTTAGTGTTATACCAGCTTTAGCTTCTGGGTACACTTCAAGGGTAGGGCCACATACAGCACACTGCAACAACCCAGCATGGTTGTGACTAAGCCACATGTTATACTGGTCAGATTGGCCTTTCTCAAAAAGGGGTGCAGTTGGCACACTAAAACTTAGCAAAAGATCTCCTTGTCTTGGTTGGCACCCAGTTCTCCCAGATGGGTCCAGGAGAACTCTCCACTTGCAAGCCTGAATTTTGGAGGGAAATCCACCCCATTGAGAGTAGGCTGAACACCCAACTTCACGGCAGTATTTAACCATTGCTGCAACCTGGGGTGTGTTTTAGGTGGTATAACAGCTTTTGCTGTTCTGTTTTGCTGTGCTGTTCTGTTTCAAGTTGGTAATTATGTCCTACTTTCTCTTTCTGCATTTGGATAACGACATTTTATGTTCTGTGCATTTGAATAATGACATTTTATGTTCTGTGAATGGAGAGTTGGATCTCTGATGCTGCACTGTACCCCAAAAGAACAGCATCACACCTTCCATGTCCCCAGTAATTTTTCAAGGAAGCGTATGGAGCATGCATTGGAGCAGCTCTGGAGCGTTCAGCAATAACTATCGGCAAACTCTGGCATACCTCAGTGGGAGTGGGATTCTAATTTGAGTTGTGCAGCTACCAAGCAGCTTAAAGGGAAGGCTGGACAGCTGTTGTTAAGCCACTGCACCTGATACAGGGAAATCATTGCTGGAGAGGTAACAGCGGATGAGCAGTGTCACCCAGTGTATGTTCAGCAAATGTGGAAATGTTGGCCTCCATCAGTATGAGGGAGTTGGTCTCCAGGAGCTTGTGGGTTGTCTTCTACTTTTACTGGACCTCTTGATTGACTCCTTTTCCTATTGTATTCTGCCTGTACCTAACATTGGCTGCAGTTCCTCCTATATTCAAGTTCATAACAGGCAGTTTTGCAGTGTGTGCGACTGCTTTAATCCTTCAGCTCTGATAACAATCATGAAGCAAGGTTACTAAAATGCCTTCCACAATTTTAAATATGGGGAAATCAACACTGAAGTACACTACAGGATTGTCTTAATTTTCCTTACACTTACTTCTCCCAGACTCGCAGATACAGATTTAAACCCAGCAGAGCATCGTTTCTGGTGACTGCTGGCGAGTCTTCAGAGTCTTTTTATTGTGAACTCCTTTCCGGACAGGATGTGAAATTATGTAAACCACTTTTTGTTACAAAACAGTATACAAACTACTACTACTACTACTACTACTATTCAACCACTTTGAGCTATTCTTCTGTCCCTTTCGCTCACAATGATCACCGAAATAATCCTGAGGGTGCAATCCTAACTTGTAGTTAGGCCAGCAAAGTTTGGCCCACACAGGGGCCACTGTAAAGTGCGTTTGGACCACTCTCGGAGTCAGGGAGGATGGCACACATCTGTGTGCTGGCCTCTCTGACTCCGAGAGTGGTCCAACAAACTTTACAGTGTCCCTAGCCTAACTCCAGGCTAGGATTGTGCCCTGAGATTATGAGCAAGTGCCCATTTTAGACTTGACTTCCTCTGCTCCAGAAAGAGCCCCTCCCCCGGGGCCAGAGGCGTAAAGGGCTTCTGCCCTTCCCTCTCCAGAGCCCCACAAGTCCTTCCCTCTCAATCACTCATAGACCAATCCTTTCCGGAGTGGGAACTGCACACAAAGACCCCTCACCGCTTCGCTGCGGATCCCTCTCTTCCTTTCAGGCTCAAGGGACCTCGCTGAACAGCTTCGTATTCCGACATCTAGATACGTATTCCGTATTCCGAATCTTTCCAGGTTCACTCGTCCTCGCGGAAGTAACGAAAACCACGCCTCGGCAACAGCTTCTGTGCCAACAAGTTGACCAATAGGCGCCTCAGGGGAGGTGGTGGGCGGGCACCTTTAGCTGGGAAGAGGAGAACAGCCTCCGTGGAAAGCATGAAGGTAAGATAACAGGAGAGGACATGACATCAATTTCTTGAAGCCATGGACTTAACAATATGGCTGACTCAGATCATTCCCGCCAAGGAGGATTGCCGCGCATTCACGAATCAAAATCTCCCCGCACGTGTGTAAAAGTTAATCTCAACGTCTTTAATAATGACTGCGTGTTTTGCATATGGGTGCACGAATCGCTGTACGAAAAATGGGATTACTTTTCACAGGTACTTAAAATCATTGTGATTAATTGCTACTGAAAAATATTACTTCCTAAAGTATGCAACCCTTCACAACTGAAGTAGGTATGAAGAAGTAAAAGGAACTCAATCCACACACAACCTTCAGCAGTGATTTTTCGGATACAAAATGTATATTCCCCCCTCCTTTCCCCCCCTTCCCGTTTACACTTTTTTCCCCACCTTCCATTTTTTTCTTTCCTTCCCGTTCACACTTTATTTTTCCGCCTTTCATTTTCTACTGTAATATTTATGAAATTCTGAACATTATCAGAAATTTTTTTAATGGGGTATGGCCTTTTTATGTTTGGTTGTGTAGATTTCAAAAACTAAGTCTGTCAAAACAGTGCAATCCGAGTTTAAATAGACAGCAAGTAGCATTTCGTCCGGTGTGTTCAGTAATATAATTATGCGGAATTAAACCTTGTAAGTGCATATTAAATCATAATAAGGTTACCAATAATGTTTCTCCACGATCACACGTTTTTATTTTGGTAAGTTTTTATTTCAGGAGTAAACTATTCAGTCCTAAACAGTACCAGAAAAGCAATCTGAAATGCTTGGAATGAGCCATGTTTTGAGTGTGACAACATGGCTGCTAAGCCCGCCCCCTGGCCTCATTCGGCTGCTATCTCTTCTTAAGGCATGTCCTCTCCTGTTATCTTACCTTTATGGTGGAAAGCCTCTTGCCATAGAGAGGAAACGCCTAGAGCAAATGCGGCAAGTCGCAGAGATAGAAAACGTCTAGAGTGACACCCTGTCAACCTTTTCTCATACGGGCTACATCGAACACTTTGTAATGCGCGAAAATGGATATTCATTGGGTAACTGTGTATCGTCTCCTTTTGTCGTAAGTTTGAGTCTATTCCAAAAGGTGCATATTGGGGGGAACCAGGCCAATTTTCCAGGTAAATTTATGGGTACATCTCTGATGGGATGAGTAATAGGCGTCTCCAGAGTCCCAGATGCCCCTGAACTCCCCACAAAGACAAACATTAATAGGGGGGAAAAAGTCATAAGATGAAGTCAGCAAATCAAATGCAGGACAAAGAGAAGCAGAAGAACAAAAGCCCCTGGAAACACGTTGTTGAAGCCCCAGTAAAGGAGTGGAAGGGAATGTTATTTCCTTGCTAGATGCATTCTCTCACTCCCAGTTCATAATTGTGTTGGCATAATCTTTGCAAAGTTTGTATCTTCTCAGGCCACCAGCTAAGCAAGGTAGCTTTATGGCTGTTTTCTGAACAGTGTAGTTTTAGCTCCAGATTTGTCTTCTGCTTGAAACAGAACAGATACCAGACCGTCTTTTTAGAGGGGTTCCATCTTTCTGGAAGCAAAGATGGTTATTTAGAACTGTAGCTTAGGGCTTGGCCTCTTCACAGATTCACTGCAGGATACAGGCTCCTATGAGAGAGCATGATGAGAGAACATGATGCAGGTTGATAAATGCAAACAGATATCCTTTTTGTCATCTTTCCCCTGGAAGTCTATTGAGGGTTCCCTGCCATATCTGGATTGTATTGTGGCACAGCTGCAGATCTGCCTTTTAGATGCCAGATGAGCAATCTGCCGCCAGGTTGAAGAGCAATCTACTTGCGTTATGAGCTGCTGCTTGTACAGAAGGGTAAGGATAAGTATACAGGAAAAGAGACTTTGAACCCTGTTGTGTGGCAACCCTGCCAGAATACGATCTCAAATACCTCTGTTTTCTCCTAGGCCAATGAAATCAACCCAAATGCTTTTCAAACTCAGATTTCAGGTCATACAATTACTGAAGTGTAACAAAATCCTCTTAGAAGACACTTCCTATTACCTTGGCTCACCCCATTTGTTTTGCAGCAATTGCCTCCAAGATAGGATATACCCAGCAACTATATGACTTGTGCAAAAGAACACAGTCTGAGCACCAATATCCTGACCACACCTGAGTGCGGTGCAAAGTTAGACAGGTTGTCTTCTGGGAAGGAAACCTGGGGAACACATCTTGCATGTTTCTGCAAAGAGACTAGCTCTCACTGCAAGAGAACTGCACTAATTCGTATGAGCATGGCCTGCATTTACTGTAGTTTGTGTGACCTCAAGTCCTTTGTGGTTTATAACAAGAAGAAATGGATTAAGCAGCTGCATCTAAGAGGTTGCCTCTTTGAGAGGGTGATCCCAATCACCTTGAAGGAGATGGTTGTGAGCCAGCTCCTGAAGAAGCCATCTCTGGACTCTGACGTTTGTAACACCTATTGGTAAGACCCAAATATTTTTTCTTGGGGAAGTTCCTTGAGCTGGTTGTTGCTGTGCAAAACCAGATAATCTTGACGAGATTATTTAGATCTATTTCAGTCCACAATTTTGAATTAAAACAGCCTTGGCTGCTTTCATTCCCAATTGCTTTCTCCCAGGGAAGGACATTTTTAAGGCTGACGAATTGTGGTGCCAAGAATGTGAGAACATGACCAATCTCCAGATTTACACTGAAACCATCAAGATGACTTGAGGTAAGGATATTGTGATAGTATATCCTCTATCAACCTTGGGTGCATGTGCAGGACAAGAGCCTGGGGTCAATGAAGTCTCTTCTACCTTCAGAGGCAGATTAGATCAAGGAGAAACACTCAGGGCACAATCCTAACCAAATTTCCAGCACTGACATTGCTTTGTCAGTGGGGCTTGTGCTGCATCCTGCAGTGGAATAGCACTCCTGGAGGACTCCTCAAGGTAAGGAAATGTTTGTTCCCTGACCTCAGAGCTGCATTGCTCTTACCCCGCTGCTGGAAAGTTGGCTAGGATTGTGCCCTTATGCTCTTTGAACTTCTGCTGAAGGAAACAAATGTGTAGCTTTTATTTATTGGTAATAGGGGATCTCCTGTGTTTCTGTTGTTGGGGGGGGGGGAATCCAATTATCCCAGCACTGAAATTGCAAGATGTTTTTTCCCCCAGGTGATGAGTCTACTATACTTGTGACTGCAGTGCAGACTGTGGTAGAGCAAGTGTCAGGCACCTATTGGACAGTGGCTGTGACATTCCTGTCCTTGCATTAGTGACACCACTCCCTTGCCCTACCTATATCATTCTATTAGCTATGTTAAAATGTTATTTATATTTTTACCTCTCCATTGCCCACCATCTCCACCTTATTTTTAAAAATACAGTGAACAGGAGGAGACTGTCTACTTACAGCAAGGCCCCCATAACCCTCTTAGGTTATATAGGCTGGTATATAGTGTTCTGGAGATGAGCCTTCACCAGAGTGACAAGAGGCAGACCATTGCCACTAGTCATGAAGAAGTTGGAATGATGGCTGAGAAGCAACCAGAGTCAGAGTGCAACCCTAACCTGGAGTTAGGCTGGCACAGTTAGGCCAGCAAAGTTTGGCCAGCACAAGGGTCACCGTAAAGCACGTTTGGACCACTCTTGGAATCAGGGAGGATGGCGCATGTCTGTATGCTGGCCTCTCTGACTTTGAGAGTGGTCCAAACATACTTTACAATGTATCTGGTGTTGGCCAAACTCTGCTGGCCTAACTATGCCAGCTTAACTCCAGGTTTGGCTTGCACTCTTAATATTTCTTCATTGCCTCCCCACTCAAGACACAGAGGAATGAATGAGATTTAGTGGGCAGCAGTTTTACGAAACACAGTAGAGCCATATTTTTACCAACTTGGCTTGCTGATTTCAGGCATTTGGGAATACCATCCTTTCTTCATACAGTGTTGCTCGCCCAACGTTTGGTAAGTGAGGCAGGCATTTTCCTCAGGTACTCCCTTCTAGTTACAAGCTAAGAGCAGGCAAGCTGGCAGGGCACTTCTGGGTGACTTTGGCCGCCATTTTGTTTAACTCCCATGTGCCCCCCTCAAGCAGAAGTGAGTGTAGCAGCTCTTGGCAGATGGGTGGGAGCTCCACTGGGCCACGGCTAACCTGGAGAAAGGAGTGCCGGTATAGTACAACTCCACAGAGAAGCTCCTCTTATCGGGTGCAGGGGGTGCCTTGGGGGGAGAATAGCGCATCTTGGCAGCCCCTTCCCCACTGTGGCCTGGGAGTTCCAGGAGCCTGCCTGCCAGAGAAGCAAAGAGCACACATCCATTTCTCTAAAAAAATAATTTATTTTTATACTGAGGCATTGTGCAACTTCTACCATGGTGGGAGTGTCTAGAATGATTGCCAAGAGCACACCATGAACAAACAAAGAGGCCCCTTCTGTGGAAGGGGAAAGTGAGCTGTGTGCCCCCCCCCCAGCTGAAGCAAGGAAGGGGGCACGCACAGCTGCTACAAAAAATCAGTGCGTTTTGCTGGCTGTACGATTTAGCCCTATAAATCTCTCTATGCCCTACACCCTGATCATTCACAGACTGGGAAGTCAGCAGGTGGGAAATCACTTAAGAGTTATTCTGATCATAACTTACTTTTTTTCTACTAGACTCATAGACAGTTAACAAAACACGTCCCCGAGAGAGAGAAAGAGAAACCCCTTAGAAAACTTCCTCCAGCCGGTTTCTTGATTCATGCCTTTCTTCCCAATCCCCCAACAAGACAGCATGTTTTCCACCTGGCAGGCACAACAAGAATCGACCGCATTTCTCCACCAGTCCAGAAGAATCAGTTGTGAAAAGAAGCCACCTTCTCAGTTCCACTCGGATGGGCACAGTGTGGCTGGGACTGTTGCAAGGGGTCCAGTCCAGACAGAAGGAGGGAGCCCCTTGCAACAAGCAGGCACAGTCCATGTAGGCTGAGCAGAGGCTCGCATTAAGGCTGTGCTCCTCAGAGAAGAGCACATCGGAAAAAGCTGCTTTTCTTCTGTGTTTCTGGGGTGATCTTCACTCCCTGGATGTTGCCCTGAGGGCTGTTTCCTTCCTAAAGAGGCAAAGAATGACAGGAGTTAGTTATTGTGAAATGTTATAGAATCATAAAGTTGGAAGGGATCCACAAGGTCATCTAGTCCAACCCCAAAGGTCACGTAGTCCAACCATGTTGCGGTGCCTCTCATGCTGGCTCAGTTTCTTGAGTCATTGGGAGCTCTTTGTCCACTGGAGGCAAGCTGTGATCTGGCTTGTATGGGTTTCTGAAGCAGGGATAACAAGGCATGGCTGGTAGATAGACCCAACAGGCCTAAATGGTCTCTTAGGCCACTCCCACTGCATGATCCACCCTACACCAGAATTGTTTCTTAGTGGCCTCTGTTTTTCACAAAATTCTTCTTATGAGTCTACTGATGGTTGTGCTTCAAGAACAGTTCAAAACACAGGCCTGTTTCAAACTGGCACTGTAGCCAGCACGGGCAGTGCACATGACTAGCACTCCCAAAAGATACTACCATGAGTCAAAGGAGTTGCTTAACTCTGATGGAGTGACCTGTGGTGGCTGGTGGAGGAGGGAACTGACCACAACTGAGAGTTGCATAAAGGGGCTTTATTTCAGATAAGGTACTCACCAGTTTTTTGTCCATTTTTGCTTTGATATCTCTTGCAAGAGTAAAGAATGCCTGTTAAGATAACAACATGTCAAAACAAATGTGTTGAAAAATGCTCCCCTGCTAAGGACTGCATCGCAGGTTGCTCCTGAACACGCATGAGCTGGCCCTGTGACTAAAGAAGACCAAATGCCTGGCCTACCGTCAAGCAAGCTCAAAGGAGGACCAAACCACAACACAGAACCCATTTGATAGCTTTGATCCATCTCCACAATGGCTAAAGCCATGCCAGTTCACCGAGTGTTATTGCCATGCTGCGGTGTACACATTAGCCATGAGATGTGGGTACCATCAGCAGACCTTTGAATATTAGAATTAGAAGACTAACAGTGTAAAGCCAGGCAACAGTTTATAAATCCCGGGACACAATGCACTGGATTTGAAGTGTTTGGCATTGGAACACACCCAATCTCCCTGTTGCGCGTTCCACATTATGCAAAGCGACCGTTCGTACTTTTGCATTCAATGTCCTCCTGCTGTTTGGGCTGAATGAAAAGAGCACAGTATAATCTCGGAGCCTGCTATGGAAACTCCTCACTACTCCATACTAGGAGGTTGCTTCTGATATAGTCAACCTTCCCGCATGTTTTTGTCAGGACTAGGGCCCGTTCTGGTGCCTCCTTAAGTATGAGATAGTGATTGCCTACAGCAGCTTCCCATCTTGCCAGAACAGTGATTTTCAATTGGTGTGCTGTGGGAGTTTGAAGCACAGCAGTTGAAAATCGCTGACAAACTCCTCTGGGTTCTGCGGCAGAACCGGGAAGAGGCTTCCAGAAGCCGGAAGTGACATCACAAGAGATGACGACCTTCGAGGTCAAAGTGTTGTGAGAAGAATAACACTGAAAATTGCTGTGCCAGAGTGTCATTTCCTTGAGGAAGTCTCAAGTACTCTGGCTCTTGAAGCTCTGTAAGATTTCCTGTTCTTTGGGAATACAAAGATAATTTTAAATATAAATCCTTTACATGGCTAAATAGGTTTGTATATATTCTCAGAAATGGAATTTATGTCTTACGTAGGCACCTCTGTGCCGTCTCCCTCGAGGAAGCATTTCCATGCAGCATTTGAGAGTTTAAATAACTTCCAATCACAGGGAGTTGGCTGTTTCTGTTAAAGGGTCCAATCCTATCTAACTTTCCAGAGCAGCTGCAGCTGTCATTTACCTAGCAGTCTCATTTATCTCGAGGAGGCTTCCATGACGGCCCCTCTACCACAGGATGCAGTGCACACCCTGTTGGCATGGCTGCATCAGTGCTGGAAAGCTGGATAGGACTGGTATGGCCCTAAATGGGTTTAACGTTCTCACTTACAGAGTACAGAACCTGTGGAAAGTGATTTAGCATCAGCTGGTCCAGGAAAGCTGCAGGACTTTTCCTACCTTTTATTGTTAGTTATATATTTTTGACTTTATTTTAAAGTTTCTGTTTCTTGGTTTATGATGCATCTCTCAAGAATGCGCAACCTACTTCTGGACTCTACTCTTGGACTGATAGGTGCATTAGAGTCCAGCAGGCCTTGGTTTTCAGCAATGAAGAATGGCTCTTGGTGGATACATGTGGATGTTACACAGATACTGCACTAAATCATAATCAGGAAATAGAGTACAGTTATAATGTTATTAATGGAGATGGGGCAGGAGGTGTGCTTCATCTGCTAACTATGTACAGAGACCATCTCAAGCCCCATAACTGGCAGCCAGATTTCCTTATGATGCTAAGCTTAAAAGGGAAGGATAGGGTGGAACAAGCCAAGGGGAAGAACCATTTTTAAATATGTGGACAGGGCAGAGGACTAATTCTAACACACATGGAACAGAACAGGGGAGACACTGAGGAATAGAATTTTTCAGAACAGAAGCTTTGAATATCTACTGTCAGGAATGCAAACAAATGGAGGGCACAATCCTAACCTGGAGTTAGGCTGGCACAGTTAGGCCAGCAAAGTTTGGCCGGCACAAAGACCACCATAAAGCATGTTTGGCCCACTCTTGGAGTCAGGGAGGATGGCTCACGTCTGTGTGCTGGCCTCTCTGACTCTGAGAGTGGCCCAAACAAACTTTACGGTGGCCCTTGTGCTGGCCAATCTTTGCTGGCTTAGCTTATGCCGGCCTAACTCAGTTTAGGATTGTGCCCTCAGAGTCAGAGAGGCCAGCACACAGACGTAAGCCATCCTCCCTGACTCCAAGAGTGGGCCAAATGTGCTTGGCCCTTGTAACAGCCAAACTTTGCTGGCCTAACTGTGCCAGTATAACTCCAGGTTAGGATTGCGCTCTTAAGACACACAAATGTCTCTGAGCTTTACTCATAACATGGCTTCACTAAAGCATCTCTCTCCACCCCAGCTAAGCTTCATGAAAAATTTCAGGGCTTGCCAGCCCACACTTTCAGCAATTGGGAAGACTCAAAGATTCAAGGTGAAGACCAGTACTCACGTTCTCTATGTTGATGTTTGCTTTTGCGCTGGTCTCCATGAACTTAATTCCAAAGCTATTGGCCAACTGAACAAAAAGAAGGAAAAATCTCAGCTCAGTTCCACAGGTACATGCCTCAACACCACATGACCATACCCTGCTGCCTTTGTGAAGAAAATGCCCCTTTAAGCATTTCAATCCAAAGGCACAGGGTATCTTCCTTGGGTTTGAAAATCCTTTGCGCCACTGCAGCCTCATCCCATTTCAGAGTTGCTTAAACCCCACAACAAGGACAACTTACAGAGGAGCTTTGTCTGCCCATACTGCAAAATCGAAAAGCAGCAGAAGAACTGAACCCCTTATTCCCCCCCACCATTAGCAGAAATTTGAAGTTATCATGCGTTGCCATTCATATTCCTATCCCAGTCTCTGGAGCGGGGGCATCACTAGGGTTTGTATCACCTAGTGCAAAAACTCAGTGGGTCAACCCCCCCCCCCCCCGTGGAGGGCCCCCCCCCGTACCCGGCCATACAGAATAAATTACAATATCATACACACAACCTAAATGCAGTGGCATCACTAGGGGTGGTGTCACCCCCATTAACTTTGTTTATTTAAATATATAACAGTACAGCTCACCCAACAAATCAGTAACCAACAAAAAAACAACTTGATGACACTCACACAACTAAAAAAGAGTTCTAGAATTAGCTCTGATACATGGACATGAGAGCTGACTCGTACCAGCATGTTAATTGGTTCCCTGCTGTGTCACAGTAAGACCTAATTGGCTCTTGGAACAATCAGTCTCATTGGTCAGTTTTGAGTTAAAGAAATCCATACTTGTTACATAAGGCACTAGCGTTTTCCTTTTCTGGTTATTTGACTATAATGTTTGGCTATAATACAGATATTTCAATGTGGTCTGTTTCATTACGTTCTGCATTAAATTACACATCAAAGGATATTATTTGAAAATGCCAAGATTTTCACAATTTTGGCAGGTGTGGGGTCAGGAGTGGTTTGGCAAGAGTGTGTCACCCGGTGCAGCCTGCACCCCCAGCACCCCCACCCCCAGTCATGCCACTGCTCAGTCATGCCCAGTCATGCTCTGCTCTATCAGAGATGCCTGCCTTGCCCTCACCTTCTCTCCTTGCTCTCGGGAAACCTGTCGCTTGTGGTTCATATCACATTTGTTTCCAAGGATCATTTTTTCGACATCTGGAGATGCGTGCTACGGTGATGAAAAAGAAGCAGCATGTGATAAGAAAGCAACCCGGCTATGAAGAAGCACTCTAGCCTGTTTTGCATGGAAAACAGCTAATCTGTCATGCAGGTCTCCTCTCCACACCTGAGACTGCTTGAAAAAGCCATTTGCCAGCCAGGAGAATTTGCCAGGGCTGCTGCTCTTGCCATTTCAGAAGCCTATCAACAGCATACTTTCCCTGCTGAAAGACTTTGCATAGTATTGATATATGACCAAACATTTCACTGCACTTCAGGCACTTACAAAGCACCAAAATAACACCACTAAATCAGAAGCAAGCAGTTACTGTGTTAGTCATGGAGTTCACTGGCTCTAGAATGCCCAGTAATGCTTTGCAGGGGTAATTATAACACATACTGACAAAAAAACAAGAGTTCAAGATGCATTTTCTGGAGGCTTTTATCTGACGAGAACTAACCAACCAGAATGACTGGCTCACCATCACCTTCTACAGGGTGAGTTTCTTCTTCCCAAAAGGATTCTGAAAGAAACCGAGGAGATCTCCAGCACCCCTGAGAAGCTTTGCCAGGACTGAGAAATATCTGATAAGGAGGGCAACGAAAAGGAAGTTTTAAGAAGAACCTCAGATGTGAATCTGAGGAATTCAAGACCCACCACCACCATTGTTGCCACCCAGCCAAATTCTCTATTCCAACTTCCTTTGTGGCTGTCCTCACAATAAATGCCAAAGAGAGTGTCTGCCTTTGCTATGGGCCAAGGAATGCTCTTCCATGTCATCTGCTTCCCACAAACAGCAGTTGTGGTGGTCTGGTACTAGGGTATTGGTGTTCCAGGCAATTGTGTCCTGGTCAAATGCACCCTGGTCATTGGAGTCCCTGGACATTCACATCTGACATTCACATTTTTTGCACCCCAATCATTTACATCCCACTATAACAGGGCAATAAGCAAACTATAACTGGGCAACAAACCCCACATTATATATCCTGAACCTCTTATCCCAGGCCTATCCCTACTTTTTCACTTAAGTACAAATATCGGGACACAAATGTCCAGAAAGAATGCAAAAAGAATGGATGAAAATGTCTAATATTGGGACACAGTAGTCCAGGACACAATTTGGGCTTAATGAATGTTTCACCGTACCAACATTTTCTACACAGGGAAAACTGTTACATCATGGAAAAGACTATGCTAGAATACTTCCCCATCAACTGGCTTTCTGAATGCAGGAAACTTTTTTTGTATGGGCTTCAGGCACAATCCTAATCAACTTTCCAGCTCCGGGATAAGGGCAATGCAGCTCCAAGGTAAGGGAACAAATATTCCCTTACCTTGAGAAGGCCTCTGTGACTACTGTTCCACTGCAGGATGTAGTGCATGCCCCATTGGCACAGCTATGTCAATGCTGGAAAGTTGGTTAGGACTGCGCCCTTAATCTCCTTGGCCAGTGTTTGCAAGGACAAAGCCATGGTGTCGAAGGAAAAGCTGACATTTTAAGGACACGGAGCTTTTTGTACATAAGAACAGTGAAAACTTACTTCTTCGATGTTCCGGACCCAATTCCGAATGTTTTCAAATGATTTCTCATTAGTGATATCATACACTAGCATGATGCCCTAGAAAGCAGGAGAAGACAGACCAAATAATAGTTGCTTCTTTCTTTCTTTTAGGAGGAATTTAAAGATGCTAATGGAGATGGCAAGAGAAGGCCTTTCAGGGAGCAGCAAGTCAGAAGGAAACCAAGGGGACTGATCTAGCCAATGGCCTGGGACAGACTGAGGGCAGCAAAGGGGAAAGAGAGTTGAGTGGAGAGCCTTAAATGGAAAAATCTGGAGCTTAAACCATGATGCAAAAAAGCAGCCAGAAGAGACAGTGAGAGAAAGAAAGGGAAACATAAGTTTTGGTCTGAAGCAACTGGAGAGGTTGGAGACGACCGAAAAAGAAAGCCAGCCAAAGGGAGGCTGCAGCAATAGCATAAAAGACTGCACAGGTTTTAGCTCTGAATGCGGTGCAGTGGACCTAGTAGCACACTAGCAGCACACAAGCACACTGAGGCTGCAGCAGCAGAACTCTTCAACAAACAAGGTGGGAGTGGAAGGGGCATGCTTTAGGGACTTTTAGGCATTTTTAGGGATGCCAGGATTCCCTCCCCCTCCATGTGATGGCCTCCCATTCAAGAGAGAACTGAACTCACCATGGCTCCTCTGTAGTAAGCAGTTGTGATAGTTCGAAATCGCTCCTGCCCAGCTGTGTCCCTGGTGGAAGGGAAAAAGAGGCTGAGTCCACTGAGAGAAACCAAGCCAGAGCAAGTGTTTTCTGAAATGAAGATGCTGACCCCACAGGCAATGCTTTCTCTCCCCAGATCCATTCTAACTAGAATTTTCAGTTTCCATTTTAAAAAGAAGCCGAAGACCAGACCCTGGAGCTTCGTAGATAGATGCATCTCACAAGGTGAACCTGAAGTGCCCTACCTGCAGGTGCACGTATTCACAGTATGTGCACTCTGGTGAACATATTCACAATAGTCAGGAGAAGAGAACAACATGCAGTTACTAAAAGCAAAGCAACCACAGTCCTTGGGCACCTGGCCTCATTCTGATGCTGTGCATGCTTGCCCTGGCTTTTTGGAGGCCTGAAGAGACTTTGTCTATGCAGAAATAAGCTCCCCAGCGAGATTCCAGTTAAGATCTTGAGGCGTTCCCTACCAGATCTGCAGCTTAATCTTCTTGCCATCAAGCTCAATGGTTCTGATCTTGAAATCAATACCTGCAAAAGAACAGACATTCCTTGCTATTATTATGAACTCTTTTCCGGTGGCGTTTGTTAGTTGTTAATCTGCCAGTAACAATTTGGTGTTGCGATTTGTTGCGCTTGCTGCAAAAGATTAACATGTGGAGCCCCCAGTAATTTGTGCTCATTTGATTCTACAAAGCTGCGCTTTCCTGAGTCAACGCTGTCTCTAGGATCCTTGCCCATATTGGCCCATCTAGTCCAGTACTGTTTACCCTGACTGGCAACAGTTCCCCTGTTGCTGGGGGTTTCGGGCAAGCAACTTTCCTAGTCCTGTCAGGAGAGGGACTGACCCCAGGACAAACTATGGCCTCTGCCACCAACTTGTGAGGTCCATCTTGGCTACAACTAAGCTAACTTTCAGGGTGTTTTGGCCCCATTGATGACAACTCTTTTCCCTTTATCCGTGTGACAGCTTTTTCACATATTTTATATTATCCATCAGCTGAGGCTGACGCTTCTAGAGCCTAACAGAGTGGGCTCTAATCTGTAAAAACTTTTACCGCATAAAAACTTTTATGGATTTGCTAGTCCCAAGACTTTTCTTTGTCTTGAAAGACCTCCACTCTAGGGAGGAAGACTAGAGTGCTTCTTTAATGAAACACACAAGCCCCACTCTCTGACTCTCCCCACATTTTAGCCAAACTAAGCCCTCCCTCCCAGTCGCCTTCAGAAATAATAGTGACAGAGGTCATCACAAAAGCCCTTCTCTGACCCCTTCCGTATTTTGAACACTGGGTCACAGTGCAACTCCTCTGGAATTTGTGCCCATCTTGGATAAATTTCAGCTTCGCATAGAATTGTAATAGACTGGACCTATTTGCCCTTGGCACCCTTCCTTCTCCTCTGGATATCTTCTGCCAGCTGAGAAAACTTTCAGGTTGTCTGACTCTGCACTGAAGCTCCTACCACAGCAAATCTCTTTGTCTTGAAAGTGTCACAAGGATTCTCTTCTGCGAGTCTTAGCAGACTGTGCTATAGCAGCCCTCACCACGATGGATCTTAACAATGATAATAACGTTGGGGATGTTGTAATTGGGGAAGTGCCCTAGGAGAAGGAAGATGGGGCAGCGCCCGAAATCCAACCGATGCAGTTTCTTTCACCCACACCCGTTGAATGGCCACCTGTCGTACGAGAAAGCCTCCCCCCCCCCCTTTGCATTTCCTCTACCCCCTCCTGGGTTGTCACAGCGGCAGAAGCATCAAACGACTAAGGGTGGGGGTCCGAAGGAGCGGTTGCCATAGCAACACTGGAAAATATGGGGGGGGGGTGGGTTGGGGCGGGGCCTCCCTATGTAGCGCCCCTCCTCCGTTGCCTGGCGACGTACCGATGGTGGAGATGAAGGTGGCGTTGAAGGCGTCCTCGCTAAAGCGGAAGAGCGCGCACGTCTTGCCCACCCCGGAGTCCCCGATCAGCAGCAGCTTGAAGAGGTAGTCGTAAGTCTTCGCCATGTTCCTCGGCCGGGCTGCGCCGCAGGCACATCTCCATTGGCCGACTGGGCTGTACGTCCGCGCGATAGCAGGATCCTATTGGCTTTTGGGCGCAAACGTCATTCGGCTTCCACCCCCTGAGAACTAAGCAGGAAGAGTTGGAACTGAAAATCCCATTGGCCGACATCTGGCCCGTACTTGCAACGCTGCTTGCTGTTAGCCGGTGGAAGGCACATTTTCATTGGCTGACTGACCTGGTGCTCCTCACCAAATGGATTTTCAGGGCTTGGCAACGGGCTAATTTGGTCAGAGATCTTAGAGATAAGAACACAGTACAGTACGTTAGGGCGAGTCACAGACAGTGCGATAGTAGTCCATAGTCCGAAAGGCGAAAAGAGCGGCATGGAGGGATGCCGCCCTGGCCCTCACTGGGTTGCCTTGCTGGAGCAGCCACTCCCTCCTCCCGCACGTCTCATCGGGTGATGGTAGTGAGGATGAAATGTACTCTGCTGCGTGTACTGCAGGCTCTGTCTGGCGGGTGGGAGGAGTAAAAGTAACAGGTGAACAGAAAGGGCGAATAATTCTTAGGAAGCTTTCCGGGAGCACCGTTAGTCTATTGAAGCGGAGAATCGCTATGAAGGATCGCCCTCACAGGCATATGTGATGCTGGATCACATTGCCTACAGTGCAAACAATGGGGATTTGGGCAGGGGGACATTGTAAGCAGTGAAGTGAACAAAATCCCTGAAGTTAAACTCAAAGTGTTCCCCCAAGCCCTTGAAGCTCAAATGCATGGACACCCAATCTTAGAGGACTAGCGCCGCCGCAGTGTCTTCCAGCAAAGACACCCCAGAGCGTCCCACCCTACAAAGCGACCAGGTGGGTTGTGGGGACTGGAACTCACTCTGTCAGGTGCGCTTGGAAGACTCGCCCTCGAACAGACGGGAGGGAGGAAGAGTGGAATTAACCCGCTGTTCATACGAAGCGAGGTCAAGTAAAAGACTCAGCAACAACTGGGGCGGGATGGTATCCCGGCGATTACTCAGATCCAGTCAAAAAAAGAGGGCGTATGACAGCCCTGCAAGTGTCGGCCAGCTGCTCCATCTAGTCAGATTGCCGAAGCTCGCTGAGTTCCGCTCTTTCCACTTTTGCAGAGCCTCAGTGCAACTGGGAACTAAATTGTGTGTGTGGGGAAGTGCTATAGCAGTTTTCTATCGCTGTGGGATAATTATGTGAGCTCTGCATGGTTCGCCATTCCGTTGGGCAGGAGATTCCGAAGGTTTCATTCGTGGGTACCCCATAGAGATAAGTCTCTACCCATTTAGTCTATCGCTGCCTTTAGAGACGAGAAGTTGCCTGTCTAGCCTTGCCTCTTCGTGGCGCTTCGTGGTTAAGCCAACCCGGGCAGTTGTCACCGGAAGTACAGCTTGGGAGAGGGCTGGTCAGCGGAAGTGATTGTGGGAGGGTTTACGGGCAGAGAGGGAAGTGTTCGGTGGGTGCCGTAGCGGCTCTCGGAGGAGCACCATGTCCGCCAGCGCCGTTTACGTGCTGGACCTGAAGGGAAAGGTACGATGGGGCGGGGAAAAAGCGAAGTCTCGGGGCGTCGAAGGCGAAGCAACGTGAAGACGCGAGTCTGTGGACCAGCGGGGAAGGGGTCGGGGGGCGTCTCCGCGCTCCGCTTTAGGCGTCTAAGCCCCACCTCCGCACTCGGTCGTCTTGGCAAAGGGCGTGCCGCCTCATCGTCTGCCTGCAATTGGGCTCTGCAGAAAAGCCTCTACGTACAGAGACAATCTACCCCTTGGTATTAGATGCCATGATGAGGCGATGCTCTTGGCTTCAAGCCTTGCTGCCTTTTTGGCCTGACACTAAAAGGTGGTATTTCAAGCCTTCAAGTTGCTGCCGCCGCCGCGGGGATGATTTGCAATGAAGCATCTGTGTCCAGGGGCAGTTTACCTCTGAACGGCGAATGGGGAATCATAACAGGGAAGGGTTGCAGCCTTCGTGCCTTACTTGTGGGTTTCCTGTTGGGAAATCTGGTTGTGGGCGCAGGAACTGTTGCTGGGCTGGGTCCAACAGGACTGCCTCTGCTTCTCCTAAACAGCTGTGGCTGTAAGCAGACTGGCCATGGCAGTTGCTTCTCGTGTGCGAACTTGCTTGGCTCCAGGTGTGCACAGCTTACTATCAAGGTCTTCCTCAGTAAAGTTTTGTGAAGTCCAAATCCTCTGACAGCAGCCTTTGGCTCAAATCCAAGGCCTTCCTCCCATGCCAACTGCCTTAGTTTTTTGTATGTGTAAGTGAAACTGGGCCCAATCCAACTTTCCAGTGCTGATGCAGCTGTGCCGAAGAGGTGTGCTCTGCATTCTGAAGTGGGAGGGGCAGTCACAGAGGATTCCTCAAGGTAAGGGAATGTTTATTCTTTTACCTTGGGGCTGCATCAGTGCTGGAAAGTTGGATAGGATTTGCCCCTGAGAATGATTCTCAGCATGCTCAGTCCCCTGACATAAAGAGCCTTCCTGGTCATGTCTTAAACTGCAATCCTATGCACCCTTTCCTAGGAGTGAGCCCCACTAAACACAGTGGCTCTTATTGCTAAGTAGACCTGCCTAAGATTGGGCTGTTAGTTGCCTACCTTGTTGCTATTGTGGAAAATTGTGTTTTGTTTTCTTGATCAAGTAATAGCCATCTTTGTTTCTAAGACATTAGAAGTAGCTAGGTGGGTGGAAGTGTATGTATAACCATACCAGTAGCTTTCCTGGGAGCTGGAGTGCAGTGTTAGAAACTCTTTTTGTGTGACACTGAACTCTCTACATGTCACTGGTTCAAAAACTCCTGGAATTTAGACTTTGGAATTGTTTCTGTGTCTTGATAGCTAGTTAGGTCTCTCTCCTGGGATGGGCCAATGCAGAGAGAAAATATTTGTTTTAAACTGGGTGGCTTTCTGGCTTTCCTCCCTAGTGGCTGGCGGAAAATAGAAGGCTCCCTTTAAATGGTTCTATATCACTTTTCTCTCTGTCTAGAAGAGATTATGGTTCTGTATAACATTTTACAGTTGCAGTGTGTCTGCCTTAGGGCATAAGCAAAGAAGCCAGTCACTTCTGCATGACTTAACTTCTGTATATCTTCAAGTTGATAAGGTTTCTTTCTCCTCCTTTGGCTTCAATTTTAGGTCCTCATTTGTAGAAATTACCGTGGAGATGTGGACATGTCAGAAGTGGAGCACTTCATGCCCATTCTTATGGAAAAGGAGGAAGAAGGGATGCTTTCTCCCATTCTTGCTCATGGAGGAGTTCGCTTTATGTGGATTAAGCATAACAACTTATATTGTATCTTTTGCAAAAAGGCAACACTGTGGTAGAGGTAGAAGTAAGGTGGACTCAGCTTGGAAGATGTTGATGAGAGTAGATTTGATTCAGGAACCTGAGCACCAGGAACCTGAGCACCAGGATGTTGAAGGCTTTTTAAAAGCCACATATTTTCCTTGAGCCACAGAGGCTGCTAAACCACAAAAACTGAGAACAAAAATGCTTAGATTAGCTACTTTAGCCAAGGGCTGGGCAACCCCATGTACCTAAATTACCAGCACTAGATTCCCACACACACATTTTTGTTGCTCACCAGAGAAAACGTATGGAAGATCTGGAAGCACTTCTGGTTACAGTGCGGAACACACATGCCCAGCATTCAAAAGGCAATGATTGGAAAATGTAAATTGTGGACAAACCGCACCACTTTGTTTTCATGCTGTTGAGAGTAGCATATTTACCATTACAGGTTTTGACATGAAGAAGGAATTCTTCTTAGGAAATGAAGTAAAATTGTACTTTAAAAACAAGCAGGCAAACCAGCATGATATTTTTTAAGCTATGTACTGTACATGTTTATATATAACCGTACTTTAAACTGTAGATTCCTGAATACTACTTCTCAGTGGTTGCAACCTCCAAGAAGAATGCGTGTGTCTCCTTAGTATTCTCCTTCCTCTACAAAGTTGTGCAGGTGAGCGTGCAGCTTATTTATTTGCTCCAGCTCATTGAGTTCTGAGGCTCTGAGTTTTGGCCAGGCTGGAATTCGTTGTGACCTGAATTCGGCCTGACCGTCTCCAAAGAAGACTCTGGAGAAGGGTAAACACCAGCGTTGGGATGATCTGGTAGTTGGGCATGGTGCCACCACTAAAACCCTGGAGCTGACCTGCTTGCTCAAGCATTTCCCAACTCTTCCTCCCTTGCAGCTTTTTCTGGTATGCAGTGATTTAAATGTTAGAAGAAGATGCCTTTCTGGGAGGTGGGGAACTAACTTGGAGCTCTTTCTGGATGCCATTCTCCATACCTTTGTTGGAGTAAACAATTTGGGTCTCAAGAATCTCACAATTTCATTTCAGGTGTTCTCTGAATACTTCAAGGAACTGGAAGAAGAGAGCATTAGGGATAACTTTGTTATCATTTATGAACTTCTAGATGAGCTGATGGATTTTGGATATCCCCAAACCACTGACAGTAAAATTTTACAAGAGTAAGTTTACAAGAGTACACAGTTGCTATCCTTGAGGATAGCAGCCAGAGAGATTTCAGCTTGGTTTTAGAGAAGGAAAACCTTGGTGGGAGGAGTTTAATGAGCCCTGTATGATAAGAAGCTTAGTGTGTACGTGGAGGAATGGGAAACAGGATGAAAAACGTTGGAATCATAGCCCAGGAATAGGAGGAGAGAGGCTGGTGGTGCATGTGAGCGTTTCTGTTGTGTTAGTGGAGTACAAATGCATGAGAAGGCAGAAGTTCAGCAGCTTCTACTGCATATAAGGTGTGGGAATCATATAAGGTGGGGCTTGGCATGCAGATTTGTAGAGGAAAAGAGGCATTTGGGGCCCACAAGATGGTCATTGGATTGTTTCGTCAGTTTCAAGTTCTTGTAGAATGACACCAGGAATGTAATGTGAACATGCCATCTGATTGGATGCAGCATGAATGAGCTATTTATTGTCTGGCTGTCAGTTTAAGTGACACTCTAGCATTGAGCCACCCAGTCTTTCAGCTTTTGAACTTCTTGCCTGTGCTTGTGAAGGTATATAACCCAAGAAGGCCACAAGTTGGAAACGGGAGCACCCCGCCCTCCAGCCACAGTTACAAATGCAGTCTCTTGGCGTTCTGAAGGGATCAAATACCGGAAAAATGAGGTGTTCTTGGACGTCATTGAATCTGTGAATCTTTTGGTGAGTGCAAAGTGAATGTGTTGTGAAGTGTTTAATTTAAAATGTGACTGGGTAGGAGGCTGCCTTATACCAGATTAGTCCAGTATTGTTTGGTTTGGTTGGCAGCAGCAGCTGTTCAAAGTTTTGGTATAGAGAGGCTCCTTTCCCAGCCTGCTCTCGAAGATGCTGGAAACTGCATGAAGAAGATGTTTAGTTCCCAAAAGGTGCTGTGCTACTGAACTGTGAGATATCTCCATATTTATGAAGTTGCTTTATCTTGACTGAGTTAAGCCATTTGTTGTCTACTCTGACGGTGAGCTTGCAGTATGTGGGTAGACAGTGCGCAGCTGGTTGAATCGGAAATACTTTTCCTTATGTTGGGAACTGCTTCAGAGAAATAACTGCAACAAAGAGGGAGGACAACCAGAAGACCAAAACTCTGAGCTGCAGCAATTCAAGGGTCACTTTCCTGAATCACATCCAGTCAAGGGGCTCCTGATGCTTATGAATTCCTTGATGAGACTGGAGGGTGTGTGTGTGTGCGTTGAACCATTGTGGTTTTTTTAGCTAGTTAAATGTTTTTGTTACCGCACAGTGAGTGACACAGAGATAGTAAACTATCAAACATCTGAAATAATTTTGTGCAATCTGTTAGATGCATGGGTCAGTGACACTCTCTTACTGTTGCCATCCATATCTCCAGGTTAGTGCCAATGGGAATGTTTTGCGCAGTGAGATTGTTGGATCCATCAAAATGAGGGTTTTCCTTTCAGGAATGCCTGAACTTCGTCTTGGCCTAAACGACAAAGTTCTCTTTGATAACACTGGCCGTGAGTATGTCTGCAGTGGCTTTCCAAATGTTGTGTTTCCCCCCCCCCCATTTTGTCTCGGAAATTGCATTTGGCTGAAGAAGCTTTTTTTTTGCCAGTGTCCTTTTTCATGGTCCCTGAAATCATCATCTTGGGGTGGCCCAGGGACAGTGCCCTTCCCACATGGTTTTCATTGTTTATCAGTTTGCCATCTGAGCTAGGACAACCTCTTGTTTCCTTGACAGGTGGCAAAAGCAAATCTGTGGAGCTGGAGGATGTGAAATTTCACCAGTGTGTTCGTCTTTCCCGCTTTGAAAATGACAGGACCATTTCTTTCATCCCACCAGATGGGGAGTTTGAACTCATGTCCTATCGCCTGAATACTCATGTAAGTCTATGTCAATTCTGGGAAACCCTAAAGCATGCTCTCAGGCCAGGCATGATTAAAATTGCCAGCTGGACTGTAAACAACATAAGAAGTGTCTTTGTGTTGTATTACTCCCATGGCTTGACAGCAAAACAAGCAAGGAGGTCAGATTCCTTCAGAAGCAAAGTGTTTCCTCTGCTGGCACTGACCTGCTTGCATACCCAGCAAGGTAATGATTATTGGAATTTGCATAGCACTTGGCGTATGTGTGACTAGCTCTTAGTGCTTCATGTGGATTATTTTGTGTAATCCTTATAGTAGACTTGTAAGGATTATTCCCTATTGCAGCTGGGAAGACTGAGGTTAAGAGGGAGCAGTTTAACTAAGATTTACTGATGAGTTCCTGGCAGGGGAAGTTTTTATTTGCAGCAGTTAGCCTACACTGCACCAGCTCTCTAGTTTCAAGCATCTTTTCCACTGTAGAATGTACTCTGATGATGCTTATGAAGTGGGGGACCTTCCCTCTTTACTGTTTTTTCCACCTTTTTCTGAAACATTCTTTTGACAGGCTAAGAGCCAGGGTTGGTAATATCTGCTGTTTCTTCTTCTACAGGTCAAGCCCCTAATCTGGATTGAGTCAGTCATAGAGAAGCATTCCCATAGCCGCATAGAGTACATGATCAAGGTCTGTAGTTCGAGAGAACACTCTCTGGCATCCTCTCTGTATTTTTTTTTTTTGATACAGTGAAATCTTAATTACTTAATGTAAATGTCAGCTTCTATGACCTGTGTGTGTGGCTGGGCCAAGCATGTCTGCATCCAAGTTAAAGCATTTTCAAAGATGTGGACCATTGTCCTGAGCAAGCAGAGTGCAGGGAAGTCCTATTGATTTTTAACAGCATGTGAGCATGGTTAGTAGGGCTGTCGGTCAATAAAAGAAATTTACCTGATCAATTAGGTTAGTTTAAGCTGATAGTGTATATTACTAAAACAATAACGAGGCCACAAGAGAACTTGCGTTTTCAGCAAGTGGCATCTTAGGAGAGGCATTCTTCTGCCTTACTTACCAGGAACGCTAGCTCCTATAGCCCATCCAAAGACCTTGAGACACATTCCAGATAACAATTATGTATTTCAAGGATGATCTGAGGCACACACTGCATTGTAAAACTAAGCTGATCATTGGGACTCCCTTTGAAAATGAAAGCTGCTTCAAAGAGCTGGTTATGAGCACAGTAAATAGATAAAAAGTTCATAGTTCACAACTTGTGCACTGCTGTTGATGGATTTGATTGCTGTTTCAGTACTGAAATGTTGAGCATTTAGTGAGCAGAGCCCCCACTGGTATGATTTTTTTTAAACTATATTTTCACATTTGAGGTGGGGGGCAGAATCATTTTGACATTTGTGGGGCTTTCAATGTTCTCAGGCCAAGAGTCAGTTCAAGCGTAGATCCACAGCCAACAACGTTGAGATTCACATTCCTGTACCAAACGATGCCGACTCGCCAAAGTTCAAAACCACTGTCGGGAGCGTCAAGTGGGTGCCTGAGAACAGCGCCATTGTGTGGTCTGTTAAGTCTTTCCCGGTAAGCTTTTTAGGAAAAATACTCAACTATAAAAAACTGGGAACTGGCAGAAAGCTTTCCCAATGATGAATGCAGCCGGCTGCAACTGTGTCCTGGAAAAGCCCACACTGAAGACGGGAGACTGTTTCAGTCTTCCTGGCCTGGGGATTTTTTCCAGCAGCTGAACTTAACTTCTTGGCAGCTGTTATGTTTGGTCCTCCCTCTGCTCCCCATTCACAGTGTGTGCCAGACTTTACTTGCATGGGTATCTGAGCAGGTTTGTTTTGCCCTGCCCTGTAGAGTGAGGCTTGATTTGCTTGTGTGACATGCTCTCTGCTTCTGGCATACTCTGGCCAGGAAGATGCTGATGGTAACATCAACCCTGGTTATGGGTAATCTGTGTGGGTAGGAGCCAGACAACTTGGAATTTGATGAGGGGGATGCAAGGACTGACGCCACCCTCTTCTGCCTGCAGGGAGGAAAGGAGTACCTGATGAGGGCCCACTTTGGACTCCCAAGTGTTGAAGCTGAGGACAAAGAGGGGAAGCCACCCATCAGTGTTAAGTTTGAAATCCCATATTTCACCACGTCTGGAATCCAGGTGAATGGTGCTTCCTGATTGGACCCTCCGCTCTGTGCTAATTGCCTACAGCCAACCTATGGCTATGGTCACTTTAGAGGGGTAGGGGTGTGTGTGTGTGTGTGTGTGTGTGTGTGTGTGTGTGTGTGTTGGGAGGGGGTTACAACCTTTCCAGACCTGGGCAGCCAGTTGTCATCCTGCATCATGGCACTTTCACTGTCAACCGTCTTTTTTCCAGGTTCGCTACTTAAAGATAATTGAGAAGAGTGGCTACCAGGCATTGCCCTGGGTACGCTATATCACCCAGAATGGAGGTACGTGTGCTTCTTCTCTCAGAAGCCTGGAAAGCTGCCAGAGGTGATGGATGTCTTTTGTGGTGGGTGTCAAGTGTCCATGTGGGTGGACCAGGCCCCAGAGCTTGACCTTTCCTGGGTGTTACGAGTATGTGCCCCTTTTCCACCCAGGCCTTCAAATGCTATGCAGTATATAGTCAAGCACAACTATTGGGGTTGAGGGCAGTCTAGGGGAGCCAGGTGGGTGAAAGGCTGGCCCATTTTTTGTGTGTGTGACACAGTAGTTTCAAATACGCCAATCCCTTCAAATGTTACTTTCTGCCCTAGATTATCAACTGCGGACACAATAAGGTGAAGCCAACCGCCACAGACAAGAAAGCGATCAATCTTCCAGCTTGGAGAGACGCCTGGAGTTGGGTTGCTGTCTTGCAGGGCGGGTAGGAATTGATGGCTGACTGGAAGAGGGATCAGGCACAGCTCTCAGCTGTGTGCACCGTGCCCAAGAGGGCTTGGACTGTTTGTCTGCAGACCGTGTGAATGTTTGTCTTTTGTTCTTCTGTTCAGTGTTGATCATGTTAGGAGTAGTAGCTGCCCTGAGAGGAGGCCCAGAGCCAAACTTAGGGAGCCCCTGGGCAGTTTTATTTTCGAGTTTCAGCAGGTCAAAGTTACCTGGAGTACCTTCTGACGCTTTGTGAGTATTAGCCAAATGCCTCTTGCCAGAGAAATGACTGCTGACGCTTCTTAATTCTAACAAATCCCAGGCCATCATTTCACTCTTCTCTAGGAATGGAAGTCAGCTTGATTAGTGCTGAGGTGCTTTGTGAGGAGCTAATAATAATCTAAATGGAGGTTCCCAAAGAGCCTGTTTGGCAAGTTCAGCCCATTTGATTGGCAACGCTCAGCTCAAGGCAGCAAGAGGAGGACTGAAATATGTATGCCAGTGCCATAACTGCTCTCACATAAGGGCAGGGGTTTCGAAATGGGTAACTGAGCTATCTTGTGTTGTGCTAGTTGTGCTTTCCTTCAGCTCGATAACTGTGTACGCCTAGTTCTTGCAGAACAGCAGCTGAGATGGCAAACCCATATCTGGCTGGTGCTGATTGAGATTGCAGGTGGGGTCTTGTGCGATGGAAACATATGGAACAAACTCTCTTCCTCATAGGAAATGGGGTTGCACAGGAGGGTCCTAGGCTGACATGTTGCTTTCTGTGTGAAGGGGATTTCTTTGTTGTACAGAGGAGTATTCCATCATGTGAGCCCTCACCTGCGGTCTAAAATGGTACGGTCCAAACATGGGTTTGCCAAGTCATTTGTTGCCTGTACTTGTGCCTGTTGTAGCTCTGTGTGAGTCATTCACAATAAATGGATGTACAAAGTTGACAGTTTTTTTAAAGTGAATCTGAACTAACAGCAGAGCGATTGGCAAATGAAACACAGACAGTGGTGCCTCTCTTTTCCTCTTCTTCCATCAAGGCTCATTTGTTCCACCTACTCCTGATACACCACTCCTTGTTGGTCTACTCTGTGTTCCATTGGTCTCTTTTGGCAGAAAGGCAAACTGTTACAAACGCTTGTTTAGCAACCACTTGCATTGTGTCTTTTTCCTCCTCAGAGCGTCTGGTTTCAGTTTCATAATGTGTTTACAATGGCTATATCAGTGTTTTCTTTTTTAAAGGCAGATTAAAACCAGTGTGTGTTTGGGGACCTGATGCTCCCAGATGTATTAAGACAGCTTTGGAGGCTGGACAGCTTTGCCCCCAGAAAGCAGCCCACTCGCCACATATACTCTGCTTGAACAAAGTGGAAACTCCAAATGGAGGCAGAGCAGGAACTGGTGCTGATGGCACTTTTTTGTGGTCTCTTGGGTGTTTTCAGGCGCTTGCTTTTCCATAGTTGCACTTAAAGATTGTATTGGGGAAAAACAGCTCCATCACGGGGTAGAAATTTGGGGGTGGGGGGCAAGTAAAGATTTCATATCTGCTGAAGCTGGTTTCTGTGACCTGAACCCACTACCTCCAGCTGTCAAACATTTTCAAGCATACATCATGCCTGCAAAAGGTCATTGTATTTGTTACCTAAAAGTCTGTTAAAATAAATTGAACTTCTATGATCAAGACTTTGAGTGATGTCACTGTGTTTGGTCTTGAAACATTCTGAGTGGTGAGAGGTTGTCTGGACAGGGTGCCTGGGAGTTCAAAGTAGAGGGCTGGGCATTTGCCACCCCAAGTTGCAGGCTGGCTCTGAATAAGACCCATGTGGGTTTATTTTATGGGACATTGCAATAGAGTAGAAAAGTCTGGTTAGGGATTCCACATGGAGGCTTCTGCTCTGCAGGGTCTGTCTACTGTTATTGCCCTTGAAGACTGTAGTCATTGCATTGAAGGACGTTAATTCTCTAGGGAACAACAGAAGAATGCAAGAGTCCTCTAAATGTAAAGTGGTGGAAAATCCAACCTTTTATTTACTACAGTTTTTGTGACTACATAAATGCTGAAACATATTAACACTGAAAAGCATGATGACATCATTTGTTTTGTTTTTTTGCTTAGCAAACACCCTCGATGATAATGATGATGCACGGCATAAAGTGAGATCAGCAGCGGTGCTTAAAAACAGACTTAAAGAAATCTGAAAAAGGTGCAGGAGGAACACATAAACAAGGCAAAATAATGCCTAGCACACTTTTTTTTGTTCCAAACACAGACAAGTACAGGAAAAATGCTGGACAAAGATAAGGAAATTGAGCAATGTTCATTTGAAATCAAAGTGGAACAGCAATTCATAAATTACTGTTGTCCAACTACAGCTTGAGGTGATACACTAAATGCCTCCTCCCCTTAGCCAGGGGCCTGCCAACATTTGCCTCTGCTGTGCCTTCCCCTCCTATTCTGTGGTTTTGAAAAGAAAGGAGAAGTGAAAGTGTGGAGGAGCAGGAGAGCTAGAACCACTATTGTCTTCCACATCTACTCTTCTACCTTCTCCTTCCCGCCCCCTTGGTTTTAGAAGCTGGAGAGCTAATGAACTGGCCAGGCAGAGGCAGGTACCTCCTACTGATCATTTGGCTGGGGCAACCCCTGTTTCTAACTGGGGAAAAAAGGATGGCAAAGCTGTCCTCTTACAAAACATCTCTTGTTTTTATTTGCTGTGGAAGGGCTCCCTATGTCTCAGGAATGATTCCTTTGTGTTGGCTGATATAATATCTGATGATTGTCTTTTGGCTTCCTCTAATATTGGGAGCCATCAAGCTAACTTGAAAATGGAAACCTATGTGGGCAGAGACAAGTAAAAGAGTGCATTTAAAGAGAATAAAAGCAAATCAATCCATTTGCAGACATAAGAATGAGCAACTTGTATGGACTTGGTCTTGGTCTGAAGCACAAAAGTTATGACTGAAATGAGCAAGGGTCTGTTTTAGTCTTTAAATTGATATTGGCGCGGAGTGTGAAAATGATTTTGCTAAGATTGTGCACTATATTTACTCATAACAGTGAGGCAGTGGCCTGATTCTGCTGAATGTGGGCACAGCCTGCAGCATAATCTTCTCTGCAGTCGGGTCCCCACACCAGGAATGCTATTTTTGGATCAGGCAGACCTCACTGTGCCAAACCATCCAAAGCAGCTGAGACCCCCCCCCCACGCCTGCACTTGAAAGCCTATTCTTCCTCAACTTCCATGCACAGCACCACTACTGCCCCTACTGCGAAGTTGCCAAATAGCCAGGGAAAAAACAAAACATGAAAACCCTGCCATGTTTTTGACTTCTGGTGCCAGAATCTTTTGCAGAAGACTCAGAATGTTGGGCTGGTTGCTAGAACTGGTTGAGTGTGCTTATTGTCCCAAATTGTACAGCCTACATAGGATCAGTAACATACTAACCCAAAAGGCTGGTTTGGTGATAACTGAGCAGTCTAGTGTCATGGCGTTGATAGTCATAGGAGTTGCTTCAACAGCTGTATTCACCCACTGCTCCTCTAGTCTGTGCCACACTAGAATGCAAGCCTAAGTTCAGCCACTGCATCTGTCCTGGGAGGAAACAGAAAAGCATTTGCTCTTAGCCCAGTTCCTGTAAAGAGTCTACCAGGCTTCAGCTTTTGTGCTGACTAGAATGTTTGGTTGATAGCCAAGCCTGCCGACTTGGACTGTGGGTGGAAGAGAGCTGCTAGTTGCTTGGTAGCATGGTACAGGGGAGCATTGTTTTGGCATGGGGCAGTGTGTTTGGCACTGCAGTGGGATGCCTGGCATAGAGGCATCATGGCAGGAAAGAGGAAGGCTGTATTGTAATCCTATGAGGAATCCACCTGAACTAGGTTGCCAAATTCCAGGATTGGCCTGGAGTCTTCACGAATTGGCATCAGTCTCTAGATGACTACTGAAAACAAGCCTGGAAATTTTAACAGCACCTCAAGGAATTTCCAGAATTACATAGTGGTAAAAAAAATCTCCAGGAATTACTTCAACTTGATTTGGTAGCACCTAACCCAGACCCCAATCAGTAGGCATGGCTGAATCTGGCTTATAGCCAGCGGTGTTATGCTGCCGGAACGCTGGGTGGGACATCCGTGTGATTGACAGCCCGCCCGTCGCGTTCTGGAGCGCTACGCCGTTTGTGTAACCAATTACGCCGCTTGCGTATGTTACGCAAACGGCGGAATGCTGCGGAACGTGATGGGCGGGCTGTCAATCACCCGGATGTCCCGCCCAGTGTTCCGGCAGCATAACACCGCTGCTTATAGCTAACCATTTTCTTGCCATTTAGTGATTTGATTTTCTTGTTGAAAAGCAGTACATACATTTTCTTAATAATAGTACAATTTTCTTGTTGGATTCATAGATATGCACCCTGACCTGAAATAAGCCCTACGGAGTTTAGGGGGCCAAGTCTTATTGATAGGTAAATGTGCATAGGATTGGAGGCCAAGGCTTGTCTACCCAAACTGAAATGCAGCTCATTGTATGGCGTTGGCTAAAGTACTCAAATACATTCTCATAAAATGATTTGTGTATTTCAGAGCCATGCAATTGCTCCATTTGACTGACTGAAGCATACAACGTTCTTTAAGAAACATGATTTAGGTTAAATGCCTGATACCACCTTCTAGGTCAAAGGTCTAAGAGACAGTCTGAGTTTAATGGATGGAATGCAAGCAGATATTTAAACACATCTCAAATTAAGTTGGTAAATGCCATTTTAATGGTAACCAATTTCCTTGTTTTCAGAAATTAACATTAGGAAAACCAGAGTTAAAAAAAATTCAGACTTGTTCTTATTCTAATATCAAGAGTAGGATAATGAAAAGATACTGTAATATCTTAATTTTGCTTAGATGCAAATGAGTGATAATTTTGTTTGGAAGCTGATCGTTTGGAACTGCGGCTGAAACATTTCCTCATTGTAAATGGTTGCAACGTTCAGATCTTTATGATGTTTTATGCGGATGGCAATAAAGTGGCAATTACAGAGTAATCTGGGCTCATTGGGATGTTAATCAGCTTTTCTATAACACCAGTAAATCTTGGCATAGTGGCAGAAATGAGAAATAGAGAACAGCCGTTGCAGCTTAAATATTCTTGATCACTCTTGCCTCGGGCCAATAATCTGTGTGCAGAATCAGACTTTTGTAGGCTAGGCTTCTACATGGGGTGCCTGGGCTGGCCCAAAATTTCTTGGCATCAGCCAAGAGACAGCAGCCAAATGCCACCCACCTTACCCAATGGTTTGCCAGTCATCACCTCCTCTCTGGCTTTGAAAAGGAAGGAGGATATGATGTGCTTGGGAAAAGGAGAGTGGTAGGCTAGAGTGTCCTGTTTTCAAATGGAGGGGAGGAGAAGTGGCAGAGGTGAGGTCGACCCCTCCACCAATCTGGTTCCTGCGGCAACTGCCCCAGTTGATCTCATGAATGGATCAGCCCTGTGGGGTGCAGAAAAGCTGAAGAACCTACTTGCTTGACACAGAGGGTCATTCTTTAGTGCCCCAAACTTGTGCACTAGGTATTGTGCATCTTCATTATGTACCAGTGCTGAATCTTGCTGCTTCTGTGGTGCTTGTCGAAACAAAGTAGCCCCAGCTACTTTGATTCCACTTCAGGAACGCCTGAAATCCCTTAGTCAGGGGCTTCATTTCAAGCAGACATTTGAAGATATTCACCAGCATGCAGAGCGTCTTAATATGCAGCAAGTATGCATTCATGCTGGGCTGACTATGACAACACAGACCAATTCTCGCTGTCCCCAGCCCAGCAATGTGGTCAGCGAACTGTGTCTTGGTCTCTACCTCCCACCTTCCTGTGCACTATTGTGTGTCATCAACATGTGTCACTTTCTGCAAGGAGATGCTAACTGGAAAGTGAAGAGATTGCTCTGGGACTATTCCCCAGGAGCAGCAGCTCTTCAGTCATATCATAGAATCATCGAGTTGGAAGGAACCCACAAGGTCATCTAGTCCAACCCCCTGCCAGTCACAGGAAATCTTCTAGAATATCTCCAGCAGGTGCCTGTGAGCCTTTGCTTTGAGGATCTCCAGCAAGGGGGAATCCACCATCTCCTTCAGCCATCTGCTCCACCGTTGAACCACCCTTACTGTTAATATCCCTTAAGTCCACCTCATCTAGACCTAGGGATTGAGATGTCTAGAGTAGGAAAAGGAGGAAGGGGGGGGTGACTTCTCACTTTCTAACTTCTTCAGGTTGTGGATTATGCTGCTCTCCTTAATGTAATGTAAAGGGAGCTGCAGGCTATGGATTCTTCCTGACCTGGGTATCAGCTCCCAGCATCCTTTCCCCTGAAATGAAAAAGCCATGCTCTGTGTCATAATTAGGACTGGGCCAGGTGCGTTGAATTTTGTGGCAGTCAGATCACACGCACAGGGTATACACAAACTGGGCCCGAAGTGCTTGCACACTTACCATGCATCATGTTGCACACTGTGCTGGGGCGTGCACAAACTGAGGTGCGCCCCTGCACGCATGCATGCACATGTACCTATAGTTGAGTGTACATCTGAGAGGGCTCTGTGAACAAGTCCTGCCAGCACATGATTAAACATGTTTGTTGGCATTTTGTGGTGGGTGTAGCACCCTATCAATACTCTTCAGGGTTTTCTCAAAGGAGACGCAGGCTTGCCTGTTGATTATGCAGAAGGAGGCAGTCCCCTCAAGTAGTGGATTGGAAATAGGAGGCTTGCCACCTGCCTTTACTCTTCCTGCTCCCTGGATTTCAAAAGGAAATGGGAAATGGTTTGGAAGACAAAATGTGAGAAGAGAGCAATGAGCTAGAGGTCCCCTTTGCCTCCATATGTCTTGTACCCATGTGTTCCTCTCTTTCTTCTCAAATTCAGGGAGCAGGAGGTGGGGGAATAGGGGAAGTAGGTAGGCAGAGAGAGGTAGATACCCCACACCAACCTGACCCTTGGAACAAGTCCACATGGTTGTATCACTTTGGAAGTTCTCTTGCAGTGGGACGGGGTGGGTGGGGATGATCAGAGATGTTCTTGTAGTGGGGGGGGAGGGAGAGGAACTAGAGACGCTCTAGCCCAGTACTCTTCTCCCATAACTTCCTGTTCCTCCCTTTAATCCAAGGACCAGGAGGAGGGGTAGTGGCTGCTGCACAAGTTTCATTTAGTTGATACGCCACCTGAAGTGCTGGGAGATCTTGGGCCTCCTCTGGGCAGGCGGGGGGGGGGGGAGGGAAGGAGACATTCATACCAATTCATAATAAAAAAAATGTGTACCCTTCCGGCAACCTTTTATCCTCCTAGCAACACTCTAAAGCACTTTCAGTTTTCTTTTTCATGGCTCCGTATTGCATTTTTGAGTTCAGCCACACTTTTCTGCTGGCTTCAGAGCCAGAGGAGATCTGAACAAACCCTCACTCTGTATAGTCAATGAACACCCATGTTCTGAGCCTCTTTGCCCTGTGAAAAACATACATCCGTGGTTGCTTGTATGGTTTATTGAAGGACATTTCCAAATTCAAGTTAGCTTCATTTCATTTCATGCCCTCTGCCAGCCTTACCTGTGTGAATAACAAAAACAAATGCAACAGAATGGAAAGGAAACACAAGACAAAAGCAGCCAAGTCTCTCACAAATGCCAGTGCCTTTTTAACAACATTTCAGTATTTTAGATGGGCAGGTCCTGCTCACAAAATAACATTTTTCCCCTAGAAAAAGACAAATAAATTAAAGGAAACACACATTAAGAGTGCTGTTCTGCATTCTATGTGACAAAAGTACTACCTTGAAACACTCATTTTGGCATGTACAAGTAATCTTGGAGGAAGGAAGGGAAGGGTAACCTGGCAGTGTTCGTCATCGTAACACACATTGAAGTGCTTTGCTAAGACCATGCTGAAGATACACCCTGCAGCCTGGAAAAGCACAAAACTTCAGCAGACCTTAGCATCAGGAACACAAAAGATTGTAACATAAAACTTTGGTAATTATATACACATTTTTCCACATTGTCATAAATTAGAGCAGTGATTAAATAAATGCATATAAAATATAATTAAATTAAAATCATACCATATTAGAAAAAAATAGGAACACATTTATGTTTGTACCCTGTAAAAAGGACATTGACAATTTAACAAAAAAAAATCTTCAAATGAGAACCAAAACAAAAAATCCCTTTCTTAAAACTCTTTAGCAACAGTCTTTCAGCAACATTCAAAACCTAGACGAAAGATCTTTGTTGGGTTCAAAGAAAAATCTTTGAACAAATGGAGAAATTAAAACAAATGGAGGAATTTATAAAAAAAAAAATCAAAATCCTTACAAACAAAAATCAAACTTTCAAAATAAATAAGCTCTAACTTTGAAAGTAACCTTGACAATTAGCAAACTAGCAACTTCTGCCTTAGCACATAGACTCTCTATACAACGTAACCCTAATGATTTATTATTATGAGGTATTTGGAGGAATTGGTTAAAAGGCATGCACGGCCTTGTCTGGATAGGGGACTCAAGCTTCTTGCAGGGGGAGGAAGAGGAAAACTTTGGCTTGCCAGCAAGGAAGTGGAAATCAAAACAAACATTTCCCTTTGGTATCAAAGAAAGTTTCATTGCATGATTGAATGGCAAAAAGCACCACGGTGAAGAAGAATTATTCCTTTTATTTATTTTTTCATTAGTGGCCTTTCGAGGAGGCTGAGGTATTCAAAGAGTATCTATAAGGTGAGACATAAAGAGGTCAAGAGCGGTTTAACACTTTGGTTCAAGCAAGGCACTCATCCTAGGTTATAAAGTTTGCAACATGTTTGCCGAGAGTTTTATTGTCATCGTTGGAAAGTTGCAGTTATCGTTATGAATGAAGACACATTGACATACGGAGTAAAAGACGGGAAGTGGGGGCTGGGGTCAGCAAAATGAGTCCCCTTGTCAGACCCAGGCCGTGCATGAGAAATCTTTGGTATTCTTTGGTTTCGTCAACGTGATTAAAATCACCAATGGAAATTGAGTGAGGTAGCATCTTTGGTTCACACTATAAATAGTAGAGCTTCACACACATTTTTTTCTTTTTTCTTTCCATTTTTGTTAAAGAGGTGGGTGTAACTATTCCTGACTCTTCCTGCATCGTCGTCTTAAGGAACTAGTTACAAAAATGTATTGTAAAACTAACCACACCACAATGATAACCCACAAGGCCAAAGAAAGTCTCCAAACTGGCCTCCGGGGCCATTGAATGCCACCTAAACGCAGCTCGATAGAAAAAAAGTCAGTGCTTTCTCTTTGTTTGCTAAATGCATAGTGTTCGTCGCACATCCAAAGGAGGAAGAAAGGAGGCAGGAGGCCAACCCCTTTCTGGAAAACAGGTACGATCAATTCCCATGAGGAAATGTGTCCGAGGACTCTTTGGTATAGCTAAGCTGGCAGTGGAGTCACCATCCACATTACATGGAAACAGCTGGGTGGGCCTGGGCAGGAGTCTGCAGTCTGAAAGGCCAGTCTGATAGGCTTTCAACACCAAATCCAATAGGCCCTCTCTTTTGTGTCAGCTTCCTGTGATGTCAACGAGGCTATCTTAGATGAAAGTTGGATGGACACTTAGGGCGCAATCCTAACCAACTTTCCAGCGCAGGGGTAAGGGCAATGCAGCTCCTAGGTTAGGGAACAAACATTCCCTCCATGCCTGCCCCTCAACTGCAGGATGCAGCACACAGCTATGTCAGTGCTGGAAAGTTGGTTAGGATTGCACCCTGTGGCGGAGAGTCAGGATGGTGTAATGGTTCTGGTGTTGGACTTAGACCTGGAAGATCCAGGTTCAAATCCCCACTCAGCCATGACCTTCCTGGGTGACATTGGGCCAGTCACCATCTCTCAGCCTAACCTACCTCATAGGGGTGTTGTGTTATGAGGACAAAAGGAAGGGTGGAACTACGTACACCACCCTGAGCTCTTTAGAGGAAGGCAGTCCTGGGGGTGGGTGGGCAGCAAAATCCCCAGCACCCAGGCTTCCAGGGGGCTTGATCCATGACAAAAATTAGAACTCTATGGTAAAAAACAAACTTAAGGCAACTTTGCTCTTTTGTTTTGGTATGAAGCTAAGGAAAGCCTGTCATCATGCTGCATATTTCGAGTTTTGATCTAATTCCTATTTTGGTTTTGGAAAGAGGAATTTTTGCTTCAAACCACAAAGTATTTAACACTCCAATCAACACACGGTCAAACCTCATTAAAACCTGTTTACATCCTGATAGCCTCCTTGACTTCCACTGGGGAGTGACAGGTCAGACTTCCAGTGTTATTTAGCTGGAAATACGTTCAGCAAAGTTATATTTCCAGATATTGTACTGAAAGTCTCCAACCTATATTAACCTGAATCGTTTTTGATATAACAGAGAGATCAAGTCCTTTGTTCATAGCTCACTAGTGGACTGTAGGGAGCAAAGGAGAGGATATTTGTGCTGGTAATGGACAAAAGAGAGAGCCACCCACCCTGACTCACAAGCAATTTAGGGCGCAATCCTAAACTGAGTTAGGTCGGCATACGCTAAGCCAGCAAAGTCTGGCCAGCACAAAGGCCACCATAAAGTATGTTTGGGCCACTCTCGGAGTCAGAGAGGCCAGCACACAGACGGGCGCCATCCTCCCTGACTCCAAGGGTGGTCCAAATTCACTTTATGGTGGCCCTTGTGCTGGCCAAACTTTGCTGGCTTAGCTTATGCTGGCCTAACTCCAGTTCAGGATTTTGCTCTTAAGGGATTTTGAGCTTAAAGCCTGGTGTAGGAGTTGGCTTTATGAAAGCTCCTTGACTGGCCTGAAAGATTGCAAAGAAACCTTGCATATTCAAAGCGTGCCATGGATGGTAAAGTTGCCAAGAGATCTCTGTTAAGAGCAAAGTGAAGGAAAAAAATACATACGTACAATGAAGAAACATGAACTGAGAGTATATGCATGCATAGATCTGTAAAATAAGCAGGTGGGGTGGAAGTTAGGGGAGCTATAACCACCCTCGTGGCCCGTCCTGGATTGGTGTGGCCACAGCTCCTCTTACAGGGCTCTGCACATGATCCAGCTGTTGGATCAGGCTGGGGAATGATGTATCCAGCATCTGGGCATGTATGTGATTCTCCTTTCAGCAAGATATGCACACAGAAGCCTGCTTCCATGCTAGAACTGGGGCCCCAGCTGGATTGAGGGAAGTGTGTGTGTGTGTGTGTGTGTGTGTGTGTGTGTGTGTGTGTGTGTG
>JAJKFI010000020.1:15786753-15812253 GCA_029204185.1 Lerista edwardsae | reverse complement strand
GTGTGTGTGTGTGTGTGTGTGTGTGTGTGTGTGTGTGTGTGTGTGTGAATTGTCTACAACATAGGCTGTTTCCCACAAGAAGTGTTCCATACATACAAAAGCAGCCCTGATGCTTCCCATTTATGCATTTACATGGTCACCAATGCGGCATGTGAAACAGCATGTGGGACTTACAGCTGGCAGCATCGCTCACGGTGACACCACTTTCTAGTCACTGTGATCATTCAAATGACGGCTGGCTGTGCCCATGATTGCCTAGTTCACACATTACATTTGTCCACAACGGCTTGCAGGGTGAGTAAAGCATTTTGCATGGGCCAAATCGCTGCTTGTGTGATGGAAGATATTTAACTATATACACATCTAGCAAAGAGATAATGAAATTGCATATTGAGTTAAAATTCTATGCTGGTATTAAAATCCTCTTTGGTTTTAGCATGTTGTCTCAAAAGACATAACAAAAATAATATTAGCCTGTGGTAAGGCTGAGTTCTCAAGTTTTAACAAAATCTGCTTGGTTTGGCTATTTAAACAATTGCAAAGTTACAGACGGTCAGATAATAGACACAAAAGATACTCAAAACAAAAAGTGACCATTTAAAAAATGATCCCCAACAGAGGGATAATTTAGAAACGCTTAGAACTAAATAGGTCTAAACTTAAGCTTAGGCTTATTTGAGGTCTGATTTACTCCATGCCCTGAAATATGTCAAATCAGAGCTAGCCCATGTCTGAGGCCAAGGTGATTGTCTTGGGCAGCAAATTGGTACAGAGTGCCTGCTGCCAACCTCCATCTGCCCATCTCTGCCTCCCCTTTTGCTCCAGCTCCTTAGATTTGAAAAGGAAGAGGGGAACAGAGCAGAAGAGTAGGTTTGGAGGAAAGTAGAGTAGTGGGCTAGAGTGTATCTTATGTCTCTGACTCGCTAGCTCACCATTCTCCTCTTCACACTTCTACTCTATTCCCATTTTCTTTTTCAAATCCAAGGAGTGGGAGGAGAAGCAAAAGAGGCAGCTGGTTCACTGCCAGGTAAAGGAGTGGCATTTGGCTCAGCCAAGGGCCACACAAGGGTGATAATGGCAGCATTCAGCACAACGCTTCCAGGCACCAGAAGATCTTGAGCCAGCCCTGTCCTATGAAAGCTTCTTTGGGCTTTAATAGACACGTACCCTTTCTTTCACAATCGCCTTCATAGTGGATTTATTCTAGAATCACCCTAAGCATACCTGCATGAGTCTAGCTGGCTACAAAGCTGTGATGCCATCACAGCAACACAGGGGCAAAAAACATGTTGTATTCCTCTCATCCTTCTCACTTGCATGATGATGGATTGGAGGGCTTCTCTCCTTGTAACCAAGAGAATTAACAGGTTAAATGTTCTCATTCTTTTATCATAACTGGGTAGCAGTCTAAGTGACCACTCACCCTGCTATGCTAAAATGACTCTCAATGAGACTGGCTTCCAACGGCAAATGATAGGGTTTCCTTTGGGCCGGCCCATCCATGAGGCCAATTGAAAGGGTTGCCTCAGGCAGCAGATTGGTGCCTGAGGAGCACCCTCAGAGGAGCACCCTTCTGTGCCTTCTCTCACCTCCACTGCTCCTTCCTGTCCTTCCTAGATTGGAATAGGAAGATGAGAACAGAGAGGAAGAGGAAATGTGGAGGGAAGAGAGTGCTGAGCTAGAGCACTGGAGATTGGAGCAGAGGTTGGCACATCATCAAGTAAGGAGGGCGGCATTTGGGGTGCTGCCTCAGGAGGTCCTGGGTCAGCCCTGGGTTTCCTCATTCACTGTCAGTAAGATGGAATTTGGTCTCCACAGGCTAATTATCCCCATGTCTTCATTTACTTCCATGGACCACAGTCCAATGCAGAGGCAAATGCAAGTCATTTCACATAAGGGGCCCGCCCTTGAAACACATTTTGGAGGAAGGACTCTAGCTCATGCATAAGATCCCAGGTTCAACCCCTGGCTGCATTTCCAGGTGGGACTGAGAAAGGCCCTTCTTTGCCTGAGAGAGCTGCTGGTCAATCAGATGAGACAATCCTGAGCTGGATGGACTAAAAACGAAAGGATCAAGCAGCTTCCTCGCTTCAATTCTGGGATGGGTTGCGATTGACAGCTAAAGACTCCTTCACCAATGAAACCTAGCATCTTAAAAGTCCATTGAGTTCTTGCGAGCAGGATCAGATCATTTGCTGTTTGACTTTTAAGCAACTGAGAGCGCAATCCTAACCTGGAGTTAGGCCGGCGCAGTTAGGCCAGCAAAGTTTGGCCAGCACAAGGAACACCATAAAGTATGTTTGGATCACTCTTGGAGTCAGGGACATCAGCACATAGATGTGTGCCATCCTCCCTGACTCCGAGAGTGGTCCAAAAGCGCTTTACAATGGCCCTTGTGCCAGCCAAATTTTGCTGGCCTAACTCCAGGTTAGGATTGCACTGTAAAACAAGCTAGATTGAGGCAGAATTTCTCCAAATTACAAAACCAGATAGAAATGAATTACTGGGTTGCACAAAGTTAACCTGAATTTCAGTGGGGTATGCATCTAGTAAGAGCAATGGGGCACTAGCTAGGATTTATATTAGTATCCATGGCTTTCATTTCAATAAATGTAAGATCCTGTTCCAAGTCTCTTCGTCTACAACCCTATATAGGACGCAATCCTACCCAACTTTCCAGCACTGGAGTAATATAAGGGCAATGCAGCTCCGAGATAAGGGAACAAACATTCCCCTACCTTGAGGTGGCTTCCATGTCTATTACTCCACTGCAGAATGCAGTGCCCCATGGGCACAGCTATGTCAGTGCTGGAAAGTTGGGTAGGATTGTGCCCATACACTTACTAGGGAGCCAGTCCCATGAGCTCAATGGTCCCTAAAGCTGAATAGACGTGCTCAGGATTTCAATGCACGGTAATCACAGCAATTGTATGCTATTGTTTCTGATCAGGTCTGGGAAGGAATGGGGAAAAAACCATTGTTCACAATTGGCATAACAGTCTTGTTTACAGTTTGTTACCTTCTATCATAAGATCAGTTTACCCCTCTAGCTCTATATAGAACTTTGTGTAAAAATAGCTTTGGAGCATTAAAATCATAACAACAAAAATACCTGCAATATAATTTTAAATGTGTTCTTTGGTAACGGCTTGATATTTTTTTTGCAAAGCAATGGTGTTTGTGTCCTTTAAAAAAGGAAAGAAAGTTGGATATATTCTTAACAAACAAAGAGAATGCAACTGGTTCAGGGAGCATTCAACCTTTCTTTGCCTTGTTTGAACTTGTATCCAGGTATTGCACTGGCCAAGTTCAGACACTGAAAGAGCAAAATCACACTACTGTTAACATGAACTCAGGTGACTCAATGCTATTTATGGTCAGACTCTCTGAAGACCAGCCCTGGATAAATTCCTCATCACTGGTGTACACAGGAAAGCTATTTACACCATCCACCTCCATGGCATTGCTGGGGGAGTGAAGAGCCAACTCAGAAAACCATGTCCCTTGGTAGCAAGTAATCGCAGTGCTCCAAGCCATTAACTAGCCAAGGATGGTGGAACAGATCATGGATGAAGGTGTAAAACCAGAGGTTGGTTCTTTTCTTCTTTGTCAGTCTCTTGCAAGCCATCGTCCTACTAAAGTGTGTTTCTTAGAGCAGAGTCACAGTTAGGTGAAAGAAGGTCTTTGGTTTCTTTAGACTTATAAATAACATTTTTAAAACAGTTTTCTTTAAAGTATAAACCTGCTTTCTTGAGGCCCTGTTCATTGGTTCATCTATTTTAAAGCTTTTCCACCGAGGTTTAGTTCGTGGCCAGTCCCTTATGCTTTGGTACAAGTGCTTGATGAAGAGGATGATGATGAGTTGCCGGAATTGGAGCTGCCCTCGTCCTGCCACTTGTCCAGGCTCCTCCTCCGCGCGTTCATGAAAAAGTTGCTGACAGTGCTCAGCTCCAGACCCAGCTGCTGTGAAATAGTGATTTGCAATTCTTTGGAAGGGCGCTTATTTTCCTTGAATATGGCATGGAGAGTTCGACGCTGGACATCCGTAAAGACAAGCCTGGGTTTTTTGGGGGTGTTGCCTCTGTCCTTCCCGTGTTCTTGCTCTTTCCGTTTGCAAGCTGCAATAAAACACAACACGTAAGGGCTTTGCTTCTGGACGAAACAGAGGCTCTCCCTCTCTTGTTCTTGCTCAGTACATTTGCTATGGGAAATAGCAGGCATTTGCACAGCATTCTCAATACTTTAGGAGGCCAGTTTAGCCAAATGCCAAAAAAGTGTAACATTTTGTTAGGAAGTCTGAACAAAACACTAAGGTTGGGCCGGCCTAACCATGAGGCCAACTGAGGCTGTGCCTCAGGTGACAGGTTTGCAGGGAGCAGTCAGCTCTGCCTGCCCATTTCTACTGATTCTTCTGGAAAGGCTGCTACTGTTAGAAAAGCAACATTGCTGGCTTTGATGCTACCCACATGAATGACAAAGAGTCTGTGACAGCTCTTTCTAGCCAGGCTAAGGATAACATTGATGTCCATTAATTCACTTGGCATTTTGCAGATAGGTTTGTCCTAATTTTCTCTGGCGTAGACATGGATTAAGACAGGTGCCTTTTATACAAGCCCAGGAGACCCATGTCAGACTTGGCATCTACCCATTTGGGCTGGCCCATCCATACTGGCATTGTGGACTGGCCTGGTGTCTGTTACCCATCTTTCTCCACTTACCTGTCCCCAGAGGCGGTCCAGGCCAGGAGCGCACCCCATGGCAAGGCGACGAAACCGCGCCCCTGGCACGTAGCCCCGCCCCCATGCGTCTCCCTGCCACACCTCCCTGCACCCAGAAGAGCTCCATTTCGGAGTGTTCCAGGCACTCGGGAGGGTGGGAGGGCCAAAAAGTGCCTGGACTCCGGGCAATTGTGCTCCCCCGGCGCCCATGCAGCTTGCCATCCCTGCACCCCCCTGGATGCACAATTGCCTGTCCCTGTCTGTTTCTGCTGCTGTTCCTCCCACTCCCAGGATTTAAAAAAGGTAGAAAGAGAGCAGAAGAGGAAGGAAGGAGAGAAGGGAGTGCTGGGCTAGTCCAGTGGTTCCCAAACCATGAGCCGTGGCTTCTTGGGGAAACTAACCGGGGAGCTGTGGAATCCTTGCAACAACAACAACAAAAAAAAACACCATGGCCCTATACAATGTATACGATTGTAGCCCTAATGTGGAGCTGCGGCCAGTGGCCCAGTAGGTCAAGGGAGCCACCAAACGTTTGGGAACCACTGGGCTAGAACATCAGAGACTCTTCCTCTCCTATTCTAGCCCACCACTCTACTGCTCACTTCCCCTTCCATCCTATTTCCACCTTCCTTTTCAAATCCAGGAGTGCCAGTGGTGGCAGCTGGCACACTGCCAGATAAGAGGGGGCTGGCATTTGATGCACTGCCTCGGGCAGATGGAAGTCTCTGGCTTGCCCTGCATCAAGGGTCTTTGACAACTGATCTCATTTTGACCTAATTTCCATCTCTATCTAGTAACTTTCCACAATTATCAAGTCCAGGTGACATGATTGACAGTCCAGTCTCTGCAGTCTATAGTTTAGTACTGTATGTGAATTTGTCTGAAAAGACTTCAAAACAAAGAATGTAAAAACAATTAGTACAAATGCTCTTGTGTTTCCTCCCCTCCTTTCCTGGAGCTATTCCATTGCTGCCATTGCTGAATAATAGTGCTAATTAGCTCAATAAAGTTAAAGGACTCCATGTTCATTTTCAAATAAGTGTAATTTTCATCACCGAGTCCTTAAGCACTTGCGTTAGTGTGATCCTTAATGCTACACATAGGGATATCTAGAAGACTTTAAACATTTCAACATCTTAATTACACTTCATGGATTCCGATGATTAATATGATGCTTGTGAGATGCTTAAATCATTCATTGGAGTTTAATCATTGCCACTAATCTGTCTTAACGAATGATTTTTGTGACAGCATCAATATTTTAATTGCCTTCACAGTTTGCAGAGTACTCCTAGAATTTTTGATGTTTGCTCCTAATGGCAGTCACTAGATGGCACTCTTTTAATAGATTCTGATGACACAAAACCAGTGGTTCCCAACCTTTTTTGCACAGGGACCCCCTTTTTAGGTACAATAACCTGTAGGGACCCCCCTAAGACCTAGGACAGGAAGAGATGTCATTAAGCAGGAAGTGGTCATTGTTTTTAATAAATCACACTTTTTGAAAGTTGAAAGAACTCCACATCCTTTTTAGAGTGTTCTGAATGCTTTGTATCTAACTGATTTTCCGTTTTGAATTCAGTGATTGATTCAGCACTGAGAACAATATTGCATGGACTGCATTGTGGCTTCTCTGTGCCATTGCTGATCAAGGTGGTAAAGCCAAATTCCAGAACTTCAGAGTGTTTATGTTCATCTTCCCCATGGTCTGAGACTCACCTAGGCATGCACATGGAAGGTGTGACTTGCCCACTCGGAAAGAGACCCAGGAGAGACTTTCATGCACACACTCCAAGAGGAGCCCATACAAGGCTAATTTCCCTCGCAGCCACAAGCATTGAGGAAGTGGCAGTTTAATGGGGAAGCCTCTTCCCTGGCCAAAATGAAGCTTCCAAGATGGTGGTGCCCAGCCTTTTAAGATGGCTGCCCCAAGCTCTTTGCCCCCCTTGAAATCAGCCCACCACCCTCAGGTTGGGAATGATTACACCAAACATATTCAGCTCAGTCTGTACAGTCTCCTTCAGACAAGGTATTCCTCTTGACTGAACGCGTGTGTGAGGGAGGGGGCTGGGATCAGGGCCAGCCTAAGACTTCCTGGCGCTTGAGGTGGTGTGGATGCAATCAATCAATCAATCAATCAATCAATCAATCAATCAATCAATCAATCAATCACTAGTATTTATATACCGCTTTTCAACACAAAGTTCACAAAGCGGTTTGCAGGCAAATAATAACATTAAAGTTAAATGGCTCCCTGTCCCAAAAGGGCTCACAATCTAGAAGAATGGAGAACACCACCAGCAACAGCCATGAGAAAGACACTGTGCTGGGGTGAAGAGGGACAATTGCTCTCCCCCGGCTAAATATAAGAGGACACCACTTGAAAAAGTGCCTCTTGCCCAGTTAGCAGGGGTTGGCTGGAGCAGGCTGGAGCAGGCTCCAAGCAGGCTGGAGGTCTCCTCAGAGTAAGAGGACATTCATTTTCTTGCCCAAATAAAGCCCCAGCCTGCTTAGTGAGGCTTCTTGAGTCTATGCCAGCTAAATCTCTGATGCAGACTCGAGAGGCCCTTTGTAAGGCTTCTGGGCCCAACATGGGGGATAGGATTTGGCATAGGAGGCCTCTGCCAGTTCCACCTCCCTCCCAGGCTTGTCCCTCCTCCCATTCTGCCCTCCCCCACCTAGAAACGCCTCCTCCCACCAGCCTCTCCACACCCCCGCACTGCTCTGCACTTACCTGTGCTGCACCAACAGCCAGGAATCAATCTGTGGCATCGACAGGGTGGCGCAGGCCTCCCCCGCCTATGCTGCTTGCTCTCAGGATCGTGCAAATGTGCCTTATGGCCAGCGGAAGGCATAAGGCGGAAGTGCCTTATGGCCCCGCGGGGGCGGGGAAGACGGCGAAACGGAGCGGAAAGCTACGGGCGAGCTGCTGCTCACCCGTTCCTCCCGCCCAGCGTACCGGCTGAATGCCGCCGCTGCTTATGGCACCTTTGTGCCACCCACTGCTGGGGCTGCAGTGCTGGCAGTAGGGCCCTGCAGAATAGGGCTGTCTGATGAATAAAATATTTGTCAGGCTGAGACATGTCCTATCATTCTTTGTCAAGCAGCGTGTACAGGCATGGTGCTACATAAGTGAATTCTACTACTAGTACTACCACTACCACCACCACTACCTCTACTAGTACTAGTAGTACTACAGATACCTGCTGAATGTAGTTTCTTTATCTGTGCATTGCTCATGATCAATTCCTGCAATATTTTTGAAAACCTACGCTTATGTTCTTAGGATTCAGCACACATTGTTAAAATGTATTTGTTAAAGATATAAACTTATATTCATGATCTGTTGTCTGAGAACATCAAGTCAAACCTGAAGGAGAAGACTGCAGTTGATGTCATTCCTAATTCCGATCTACAGAGGAGACAAATCTCCAAAGATGCTCTTTACAGCCCTCTCCTCTTGTGATTCAACCGAATATTCAACTGTGTGAAACTACATTCTAGGTTTCTGCACCAGTTGTCCACTAGATGGCGCAGGACTTCTGATTAAGAGGACCAGCGCACATTGAACAAAGAAGACTACCATCCCATATACCAGTGGTTCTCAAACCTTTTAGCACAGGGAGTCACTTTTTAGAATGACAATCTGTCTGGGACCCACCAGAAGTGATGTCATGGCTGGAAGTGACAACAGAGCTTGCTGCTTTCCTAATAATGCAGCAATGTTATTTATCATCCATTTTCCAATAGCAAAATGAATCAGAAAGGGAAAAAAGCCTATTTACCAGCTTGACACAAGCAAACCAACCACACAGCCCTCCCCCTTTCCAGCATCCCATCTTCCCATATTTTCAATATGGCTGCTCTAAGTGCTTTGCAACCCACCTGAAATTGGCTCATGACCCAATGGTGGGTCCCAACCCACAGTTTGGGAATGATTGCCATAGACAGTACACAAAAGGGGCAGCTTTTGCAGCCCAACTGTTTCAGGCATTGGCATGATAAAAGAAAGAGTGTTTCCATTCTCAGGCCTTAATATTAGCAGGGGCGGATCTGTTTGAAATGAAAAGGCGCCCCAGGGGCACCCACGTCATGACGTCACAACATCGTGATGTCATGGCGTCGCGCCCCCCGCCCCCTCTAAGGAGCGCATTCTGTTGGCTCCCGCCGGCCCTTTAAGGCCAACGGGAGCCAACAGAACGCGGCCGGGGTGCCGTGTTCTGTTGGCTCCCGTGGGCCTTAAAGGGCCAGCGGGAGCCAACAGAATGCGGTGCCGCCCAGTGCCCCCTCCCGCTTCTCAAGGCGGGGGGGCAGGGCGCTGGGCAGCGCCGCATTCTGTTGGCTCCCGCCGGCCCTTTAAGGCCCATGGGAGCCAACAGAACGCGGTGCCGCCCAGCGCCTCCCCCCCCTTGAGAAGCAGGAGGGGCGCCAGGCGGCAGCATGTTCTCCATGCTCTGGCTAGCCTTAAAGAGCCAGCCAGAGTGCGGAGAGCACCGCGCGGCGCCCCGTCCCCCACTCTAAGAGGCGGGAGGGGGCGCCGGGCGGCAACGCATCCTCCTCGCTCTGGCTGGCTCTTTAAGGCCAGCCGGAGAGAGGAGAACGCGGCTTAGGGCCTAGGCAGGCCGTGGGCGCCATTTTGGGGCGGGGCGCACCATGGTTAAGGCGCCCTCTCCCAAGATGGCGCCCAGGGCTTGTGCCCCCTTGCCCCCCCCTAGATCCACCACTGAACATTAGCATCACTCCTGGCTATTTGTGGGGCACTACTGACTTCCTCCCAGGCCAACACTTCCATGAGGCTAATTGAGGCAGTCATAGGGTTACCAGATACAAACAGGGACAGAGTGCCTAGACCTTTAACCATTGTATAGAAGAGGGAATTTGGGCGGGTGTAGCTTTTGAAATCCTTCCATGATGAGCCGCACCTGCCAAAATTCCCTCTGCTGTACAATGGTTAAAGGTCTAGACACTCTGTCCCAGTTTGTATCCGGTAACCCTAGGCAGTCGGGTAGATGATTGCGGGGAGATGCCCATTATCCATCTCTGCCTATCTCTGGTGCTGCTGCTCCCATTCTTTGGATTCTAAAAGCAAGAGAAAAATGGAGCATAAGTGGATGTGTGGACCTGAGGAGGCTGATGGACTAGATGAAAAAGGAGGAAGAGCAGTGGCAGAAGCTGGGGGGGGGGGATAGATGGTGGTGGGTGGCCTCTGTAGGCTTGAGCTGGGAATCTGGGGGTGCAATCCTAACCTGGAGTTAGGCCAGCACAGTTAGGCCAGCAAGGTTTGACTGGCCCAAGGGCCACCGTAAAGTATGTTTGGGTCACTCTCAGATTGAGAGAAGCCAGCACACAGATGTGTGCCATTCTCCCTGGCTATAGGTGACCCGAGAGCGGTCCAAATGTGCTTTACGGTGGCCCTTGTGCTGGCCAAACCTTGCTGGCCTAATTCTTCTCACAGCACAGCCTTTTTCATCTCACAGCACACTGACACAGCACTAAAATTGTCAAGGCATACCATCAGGTTTTTTTTTTTGGCAATTGACAAGGCACACCACACTCCAGTGGGGTGGGGGAGAGGGGGCTCAAGTCTCCCAATGGTCCTACTAATAGATGATCCTCACCCAAACTCCCACAGTGCACCTGTGGACCATTCACAGCACACCAGCATGCCGTGGCACAGTGGTCAAAAATTGCTGCTCTGGAACCCGCACAAGACCAAACTGCTGTCTTAGCTGGCTTGACGGATGGGCCGTTCTTGAAAGGAATATGAATAAGAACTAAAGTCTGTTGCAGTGGAGTGGTCAAGAGCATAATCCTATGCTTGTCTACTCAGAAGATTCTTTACTCTCAGGAAAATGCACGTAGGGTGGAAGCCTGAGGATGAGCCAGGAAATCCCCAAATCAAATGGTCCATCACGGTGGAACTCATTTGGTGCCCTTATTTATTTATTTATTTAGCCTATTTATTAGGCTTTATTTATTTCCCTAAAAGTGGCAACCTGCCTTTCCCATCTTAAAAGAAGGAGCTCAAGGTGGCTAACGGTAACAAAACAGCACTACGATAAAACAAACATAGCAATCATGCAAATGATAAAATAGCCGCAAATTCTTGATTAAATGCCCCCTCCCAAGCATGACCCAACTCAATCAACATCAAAACCAAACCAAAAGTAAAGAGAGCAGCTACAACAGAAGCTCAGAAAACCAAATGAGGCAAGTGAGTGGGGTTGACCCCTGACCTCCCTGGACCTGAGGCCATACACAAAATGCCACCTCCCCTCACCGCCGCTGAAATCATTGTCTTTGGGGAAATGTTTTTGGGGACAATTATCCAGTCCCAATCAGTTTCTGTCCATGCAAGCAAGAGGCTTCCTATCGTGCTAGGGGTCTCTCTCATGTGTGCAGAGTTGCACCCATGTACATTGCCAGGAATAGTGAACATCCTGTTCAGACTGGATAAGACCCCCCTCATAGACACCTAAGAGAAAAAGTATATATCTAAAACATTTAGTTGGCAGGGACCTCTTCCCTCATTCCATGTAGATATACTGTAGATATATAGGTACTATTGATATAGAAACACTTAGTAGTGCTATATGAAATATTACTAGTCTACTGTTGTTGTTGTTGTTGTTGTTGTTGTTGTTGTTAATATTATTATTATTATTATTACTATTATTATTATTATTTACGGACAGGTTTTAAAAATCTCTTTATTGTTCACAATCTATTCCTATTATTCTTTTGAAATGTCATTAGCATTGCAAAATGTGATTTTGTTCTGTCTTCTTGTTTGTCGCTGACTTTCTTATGATAGCACAATTTGTAAATATGTATCCATTGTACCCGTCTTTTGCCTGAGAACAGCACCTTGAATCTAGCAGGATCAAATTCAGACCAGCATAGGAGGCAAACCTCTGAAGATGCTCTTTACACACCCCTCCTCTTGCACATATAGGCAAGCCCCGGTATCTGTTGGGGGTTCCTTTCTGGACCCCACCATGGATACTGAAACCGTGGATACTGGGGATGCATTTTTAAATATAGGAGAACATCAGTGGTTTTGCTGCAACAAGGTAAAAAAAGGGAATTGTTTAATGTTCCCCTGTCTTTTAATAGGCGTCCCGGTATCCATGATATCGGTGGATCCGTGGATACTGATCCTGGACACCACTGAATCAGTGGACACCAGAGCATGCCTGCACCAGCAAACTTAATAACCAGTGTGAATGAAAACTTCCTGCACTAGTTACGGTAGTCCACTAGATGGTGTAGGATTTCTGATTAGGAGACCAAGCACACAACTAACAAAGAAGATTTCTTTGTTGAGTTCTACCTATAACAATCCCAAAAAACACAACTCCTTGGGCACCCCACTGTTTTGCGCGCTGGTACTATGACAGTGGGCACGTGGGGTTGTTAGACTATAAAGACTCCATCTTCAGGCCCTCTTTCCCTGAGGAAGTGCCAGGCCCTGCTCCTCTGATTCTTCAATGATTAAGCTCAATACTCTCCTGTCTTTCACATTTCCTCTGCTCCCTGGCATATTTCCCTGGCACCTGGGGCGGTGACATCACAAAGTCATGTGACAGCATGACATAACTTCTGGGTTCTCCCAGAAGGAAGGAAGTGGTGCTGGCAGCTTCGTGACCCCCCGGTTCCTTCTCCCATGGAGGCTTCCCTTTGCAGGAAAAGGAACAGAGAGCACCAACCTGCCAGTACCTCCTATGTAACTAGGGTGGAGGCTGGGGGCACCCCTTGGCCTAATGTGTGGGGTAGATGCCCCTCAGGTTCCACCCTAGACATGCCTATGCCTCTCCCTCTCTGACCTCCTCTCCCTTTTCAAATCCAGGGAGTGAAATGAGAAGGAGCAGCAGTGGAGGCAAATAAGCGGGCAGAGATGGTTGGTGGGCCTCACCAGTCTGCTACCTGAAGTGACCGCTTGAGTTGGCCTCATGAGTTGGCTGTGCTTCTACCTACTCATGGGATACCACTGAATTCCTGAGGAGACTATAATCTATTGACTTTCTCCCAGAGAACACCATTCTGGCAACCATGGATATACGAGCCAGGGCCTCAGCGAGGAATTTTATCTGGGGGTACAAAGTTTCTTTTGGGCTTTCCCAAACAGGGAGGGGAGAGGGGGGAACAGAGCGGGGGAAGGTGGTGACATGAATGGGAAGAATACGGATGGAGAGGGAGAGAAACAGGGTGAGGAAACAGCATCGGCACAGCGCAAGTATAAGATAGTGCTCTAAATGTATGGGGACTTAAAGGCCACCTTTATAATTATGAATTTTGATGCCATGAGGAACCCAATCCTAAACTGGGCTGGTGCAGCCAGGCCTCACCGAAGAAGACCTCTATGAAAGATTCTATAATAAGATTCTACTTATTGCATTTTGATATTTGGTTTCCCCTTCCAAAACCAAGGCAGGCAATGCCATGCCTGTGTCAAATGTGTGCTCACAGATGACATTGTTCTGTGCTGGCGCTCCACTTCTTCAAGTGGTGAGAAGTTCCAGGGGCACAGCGGTGGCCTGGGCCTGCCCTTCCCTTGGATGAGAGAGCACTGGAAATGTATAGTGTCTGGATCATCTTTGCTTTATTTACAAATATACAAGTTTGAGCACTGGATGACCTTAGGTAGCAACATCAGCTTTATGTGTCTTCTAAGCACAGCCTCAGATGCCAGTTCCTCCCCTGAGCTTCCACCACAGCCTCTTTCAGATCAAATCCTATCTCTGTCTCTTCGAAAACTCACAGACGGTGCTGTCTTTGTCTTTTTCGCTGGCCACACAAAGGCAAAGTCACCTGATGTTCACATTGCAGCCTCTTCACTCAGGTAGATGCACAGACACCTGAAAACCTCAGTGGAGAATTCAATTCAGAGACAGCAGGGACTGGTTAAAAACCATTACGCAACTCCCCTGGCTTGCTACCTTAACAAAAGCACTGGCTGTCCATGATTATTATAGTATGCTTTGTAGGGTAGAATAGAATCTGAGAGTGTTTTCAGACACCAGCTAATCATTTCACTTGCAGTGACAGGCAGAATTGCAATGTTCCATCCAGAGGAGTAGCTAAAGAAGTGCAGAGGGGTGCAATTGCACTGGGCAACAAATTGAGGGGGGCAACAAGCTGAGCTTGACACTAGTGGCCAACATTTTGAAAACCTTGGTTTGTATGAATACCATCATATTGGAAAGGCAATTTAATGCCAAATGCTATGAAACACACCAGAGCGTAATATCTTTACTCTATCGAAAGTTATGAATAAACACCCTGAAAATAAAAATACAACTATCACATAAAAATTGCAGTTTATTAAAATCATATTTTTAGGAATAATGATAATGATAATGATAGGCGAGGGGGATGGTGGCGGTATTGAGGAATCTTCTGTCAAGCAGAACCCGTTTCATGCTCTGCATTTTTCTATCCATACTCAAAATCCCAACATGACAGTGATGTTAATATAATAATGATACTTTTTAATAATTTCATGCAGAATGCAATGAAACAAACTGGAGTGTATTATCAAAAGTTATGGCCAAAAACCAGAGAAAGCAAAAATGCAATTGTGACATCACTTCCTGTTGTGATGGCAGTTCCGGGGCAACATTTTGCCCTCTGCACTGGGCTACACTTTCATTAGCTGTGCCCCTGGTTCCATCCACATGACAGTAGATGTTGTGAGTTTGGGGGGACATAATAGACTGACTTCCCCCACTCCAAATCCTTCCTGCTTATCTCATGGTCTGCTGAATCTGGAATGCACCTTGCCCAAGAGATGCTGCAAGTAGCAGCATCCACATGAGTGGTTATCACACGGCTGCACAACCATTTTCATTATGAACAGATGCACCACATTATTTCACAGATTTTTTTAAAAAATTTATTGGCTGCCGTTCCACCCCCAGTTAAGGAGGCCACCCATATAAAGCCATGGTTTCCAAACTGTGAGCCGTGGCACCCAAGGGCGCTACAGCTTACACTGTGCAGCCTCTTTTTACTGGCTCGCCGGCCCAAGTTCAGGCAAAATCTTGCAGGAGTTCACATGATTCTTGCTGTATCTCGCACGATTCTCATGTGATCACACAAGATTTTGCATCTTGGCCCAGTGAGCTAGGAAAACCGTGCGGCAGTGATGGTCCTACTATTGTCGTTGGTGGGGCAAATGCCCCGAGTGCAGCGCTGGTGGAGCAGGGGGTGGCGATGTTGAGGCAATGAGGCAGCTCGCTTCTCATACAGGTAAACCACAGAAGTGAAGTTTGGCATCCCATCAGCCCTTGCCCTAGAATGGCCAAAAAAAAAAAAAGAGCCTGGTAGGCAGCACACCTTTCAGCTACGCCACTGGGTAAGTGCCACACCAGGTGAAACCTGCTCTTGGGGGTCCTCTGAGTGTTCCTTTGAATTCCAGCTTCACAGGAGCAATGGCAGGTAAGAACTGTGCCACTCTCTCCTGCTTGTGGACTTCCCTGAAGCATCTGGTGGGCTGGACTGATGGGCCTGTGGCCTGATCCAGAGGGTCTCTTCTTGTGTGATCAGTGATGTCATGCAGGGGGTACGCGGGGGTACGCGAGTACCGGTTTCTAGGATTACAGCTGGCCCCGCCCATTCGCCCGCCCACTCGTCGACTCTGCCCTCTGCAACGTTTGAATTTCCTGCATGTTTGAGTTGCCTGCATGTTCTCAGAGCCAGGCAGGCAGGCAGGCAGGCAGGCAGCGAGCGGAGCCTTTCCTTTCCTTGCCACTGAAAAATGAGTTGCTCTGGGGTTTTAACATGATGCCAGGCCTCCTTAACATGTTCTGGGGGTGCTGTGGAATACTGTTGCAACTGTTGGGTCAGTTGAAAATCATCTGAGGCCTCAAAAAGGGCTTTTTTCATGTCACTTCCTGCCACGACATCACTTCTGGCTTATGACGTCACTTCCGGTGGCGGGTCCCGACATGTGCCAATCAAAAGTGAGTACCTGTTCTTAAATCATTTAGATGACACCACTGTGTGTGATGCTGCAGGCTGCCCGTTGAACAAGTTATCATTTTGAGCATATCAGGCTCGTGTGAGCCCGAGAGGCCTCTGTACCTTCAGACCTCCTCCTTTTACAGCTGCTGAGAGGACGGACTGCTGCTGCTGTGCCTGTCCTTTGACCACAACTGACCGTTTGCTTGGCACATTTTTGCCACCAACTCTCCTCTACATCCTGTAGGAAAAGGGGGTCTGCCAACCTGTTTGGAGGACCAGGCAGCCACCTTTTCATCTGGCTGGTAGATAAACATTAACAGAGAATCAACGAGGCCGAGGCGAGACGGTTATAAATCAATCGGCCACAAGGACGCTGCCAACACACCATGGCATACTCTCGTCGGGAGGATTTTCTCAGAAGGCTTGCCATGAAAATGTCAAAGGAATTGTGTGGGGATGCACACTTCTGGCTTTCTGGGGCATGGGTGTGTGAGAGGGGCTTGGAAGAAATGCTCACTCCCCATGGCTCTGAAAAGGCCATCCATGGACTGAGGTGGTCAATGCAAATGGTGGACTGGTGTGAGGGGTTGCCCTCTTCTGCCTGCCCACCTACCTCCACCCCGCCACCTCTTTGAATATGAAAAGGAAGTGTGGAGGAGAGGTGGGCTAGGCCATGACCCTTCTCTCCTCCATACCTCCTCTTCTGCTCTGTTTCCCACTCCATTTTTGAATTCAGGGAGTTTTTTTCAGAAGCTGAAAGGAGCAAACTGCACAAAGTGGAAATGACACTTGAACTTGATCAGAGCACAGTGGCATCAGTATAGGGTGTGGAGGGTGTGCACCACACCGGGTGACTCACTCAGGGGGTGTGTGACACTGTTAGTGGCCAAAATTGTGAAAACAGTGTATTTTTGAATACTACCATCACATTATATATCATTCAGTGGGTAACGTAATGCAGAATGCAAACAAACCACATTGAAATATCTATATTCTATTAAATGTTATAACCCAATAACCAGAAAAGGAAAACATAACTGCCTTATGTAACAAAAAGTGGATTACCTTAACTCAAAATTGAACAAATGAGAGAGTCAACCAGGTGTTATTCTGACACAGCAGGGAACCAATAAGGTGCTAGTATGAGTCAGCTCTCATTTCGTTGTCTCAAAGTAAAGCTGTTCTGTCTGGTCTGGATTGTGAGGAGATCCATCTTAAGGTTGGCTCAATGAGCTCTTGCACAAGGTGCTACAAACCTTAGTGATGCCTCTGCCAGAGCAACTCCTGTGATCAACAGAAGACCTTGGGCACTCATTGCAATGTATTTACCAGTTACTTTGTGGATAAAATTGCTCATATCTGCCCTGCCTTGGACATGATATCTGCAGAATGTGTGGTGGAAGTGTCCTTGGCCTCCTCTTGTCACATTACTTTGGGTGAATTCCAATTATTGTCACCTGAGGAGATGGACAAAGTTCTTGGAGGGATGAACCTTCCCTTATGTATTCGGCCCCTGCCCAACCTGGCTATTTTACTGGGAGATACTGGAGAGACTTGTTCTCAATGCCTCTCTTTGGCAGGGAGTCGTTTCTGCCTGTTTCTGTCAAGCAGGTGCCAGGAAATCGGCATTAGATTATTTGTTCCTGTGAAATGACCATTTTAGGACAAGATGATTGAGAGCGCAATCTTAATCTGGGTTAGGCCAGCATAAACTAAGCCAGCAAGTTTGGCCAGCACAAGGGCCACCATAAAGCATGTTTGGGCCACAAGCCAGCACAAGGGCCACCATAAAGCATCACGTCTGTGTGCTAGTTTCTCTGACTCCGACAGTGGTCCAAACATACTTTATGGTGTCCCATGTGCTGGCCAAACTTTGCAGGCTTAGCTTATGCCGACCTAATTCAGTTTAAGATTGCGCCCTGAGTGTCTGTGCACCTCCAGAACATTGTGGATGAAAATGATTACCTAGACACATTTCAGTTTAGCATTTTCCATGGTTTGGGGAGTTAACCCACCTTGGTCACCCTTGTGCATGTTCTGTGTTGGTAAGTAGGCATGGGGCATATAAACTTGTGGACCTTGTCAGAGGCTTCTGTGCTTACTACAGCATACCTGTGTTTACCACAGCAGAAATGCTGCAAAACTGCATTTGTTATCTCCCTTAGAGTGCAATCCTAACCGGGAGTTAGGCTGGCACAAGGGACACATTAGGTTGGGGCTACTCATAGAGTCAGAGAGACCAACACACAGATGTGCACCATCCTCCCTGACCGAGAGTGGTCCAAATATACTTTACATTGGCCTTTGTGCCAGACAAACTTTGCTGGCCTAACTGTGCCAGCCTAACTTCAGGTTAGTTTGTGCTCTTAAAAAAAAAAAAGAAAAAAGAAAAAAAAAGAAAGAACCACATTGGCTACAGTTAGATAGTATAAACCAAGATAGATAACTGAGAGGTGCTCTGTGAAGTGGTGCCTGTAGCATTGCTGAAAGGGTGGCTCTGAGAGAGCCCAGTTATAACCAGGGGGAAGATAAAAAGATTCTGGGAGGTGCATCCAGGATCTGCAACATCCCGAGTTTGGATGATGGATAAGGTGAAATGGGAAGCATCTTCTGCAAGCAGAAAACGTAATGTTCAATTCTTTTTAAAAAAAAGTGATGCTGAAACAAAATCCTCATTAGCCAATAAAAATGGAAGGGCAATTTTCCCCTGGTAATTTGGACCTTTAAATAGTAGCACAACTGGATCATGGTTGCAATAAAAGCTTGGCAACTGCAAGAACATGAGTTTTTTTTTCCCTTCCTATTTTCCTGAATAGCTCAGATGAAATATGAGTGGACCAACAAGCCAGTAATTGTTTTGTGGTCTAACAATTGTGCGAGGGTGGACTGATTTGCAAGGTGCATTAATTCAATATGCAAAATGATTGTTAATGATATGTTAGGAATAGAAAGCATGAAGATTCCTTACTCTCAGTAAAATACTTGAGTCATGAACAAGACCATGAATACTATGAAAGATCTGGGGTAAAAAGCAATCCTTACCCTACTACCATACTAAGGCCCCAATGGAAAACCTCGTTAAGCATAATCAAGGCATAACAGACTCATCACAACCACCATGGAATAAAATCTGCTGATTTCACAAAGCCAATCATCATCTAGTAGCATTCTTTTACAGAGTCTAAAATGCTGTAACTGACTGAAATCATTTGAGAGCTATCAAATTAATTATGTAATAATAGCAAGATCCATTGCACCACAGACAACTATACTGGCTCATAAAAGATGTTCATAATACCCATCTGGTGTTCAGTGATTCCATCCAGTGTTTCCCAAGTTTTGAATATAGCCTTTAATTTTCCTGGGCTGATACAAAATAACTGCAGGTGCAACACAAGGAATAGGGAATATGGCAAAGAAGAGACAATGAAGAAATAGCAAGGCAAAGAACGTAAGAAGAACCCTGCTGGATCCGGCCAAAGGTCTATCAAGGCCAGCTTCCTGGATCTCACAGTGGCCCACCAGATGCCTCAGGGAGCACACAACACAACAAGATACTTGCATAAGTATCACTTGTGTGTATGCATGTGTACAAAGTTAACCAATATATCCTCAGATCGGGGGGGGGGGGGGAATTCTACCCACCTCCGCATCTCCTCCTTGCATGCCCTAAATCTGAAAAGGAAAAGGGAAATAGAACAAAAGAGGCTGTGTGAAGGAGGGGAGAATTTTCTCTATCAATCAATCAGCAGCATTTATATACTGCTTTTCAACACAAAGTTCACAAAGCAGTTTTCAAGCAAATAGTAATAATAAACTTAAATGGCTCCTTGTCCCAAAGGGTTCACAATCTTAAAAAATGCAGAACATCACCAGCACTAGAAAAGACACTGCGCAGGGGTGAAGAGGGACAATTGCTCCCCTCTGCTAAATATAAGAGGAACACCACTTGAAAAAGTGCTTCTTGCCCAGTTAGCAGGGGTTAACATTTCCCTGCTTTTCCTGTCTTGAATTTGAAGAGGTTGGTACACCATAAGTTTAGAGGTCTTGGGCAGGCAGGCAGGCAGACAGACAGGCTGGCTGGCTCTGTGTGTGTGAGAGAGAGAGAGAGGGGGGGGGAGAGAAAGAAACTTGCCCCATTCTAGTTCCATCTCTATTCTTGATGTAAATGGATTTGTCTTAACTTGTACCCTCCTTAAAGTGTTGACATTAGACAGGCACTTTGGAATACATTCTGAGTAACCACTCTATAATTAGGGAATTCATTTTCTCGTGAAAGCTGTATGAGGTTTTGGAAGCGAGGATAAATTTTGCCATCATTGTTTTGAACAGATATCGATTGCTGCTTTTATTACACAGCTTTAATGATCATTTCCAGATTGGGAGTGCTTCAAGATGCCTCTGTAACCCTTTCTCAACTCATGAGTTTAAAAATGCAAGTGTCAAGCATGAGCTTTTTTCAAAGCTCAGCATCACAACAGGATGTCAGCACCATCTCTGGAAAGACTCAGAAAGAGATGAAAGAAATGCACTGCTGAAAGAAACGTACTCCTTCAATGCCTTTCCCCTTCATTACAACTCCACATAAGCATGTGATGCATTGCAAGCCTATTTAACTCTCAAGGACCCCTCTTTTTCCAAAAGGTTGCCTTACACAACTATTGGAGTCATTCTGGAAACGAATGAAGATGAAAATGCATTTAACATAATCTTGCATAAACTTCCTTAAATTTAGCATTTAGTCCAACAAAGAGAACATGGAACTGGAGGAAAAGTAATCTGCTGCCACCTGATGATGGGGTGTTGTTGCTGTTGTTAAATGCCCTCCACTCACTAGGCAATACTACCAGTTCACCATCTAGGGACTCTCTACCTAGTGCATCACCTGAATATCATCTTTAGCATTTCTAATATAAAGGCTACCAAAGTTTTTTTTTAAAAAAAAAAAATCAGGTCTGTGCTATTTGACTGCAAGGGACTGTATGCTTCAGTTAGCACTGGGAACAGGACAGAACAGCTGCTGCTGGACTATATATTTCTTAAAACCATTACCAGCCATTATAAACCCTTCTTCATTCCTGAAACCCTGCATGCAGACCAACTGAGAGCCAGTCTGGTACCTATAGCAATCCTATTCCAGATTGTAATGATGTAAATGGTAATGTAATGATGTAAATGTAAATGTAATGATTGTAATGATGTAAATGTAAATGTAATGATGTCTGCATAAGTGCTCCTATATTCCTCTGAAAACTCTGGGGTCCTATTACTCCATGCCAAATCATCCTCCCCTCCTTGCCCCCCCTCCCTTGCTTAACATCTAAACTGAGCAAGAGTTCTGGGGAAGTTGGAACACCTCTTTAAAATGTTGTGCCTTGGTCTTAATAAAAGTACAAGTATTATGGCCTGGCTTGGGACGTTTTCGAAATGGATCTATGCAGCAATTTTTGTTTTTCTGCATAAAGAGGATGCACTAAAAGCTCTGGAACAGCAAATGCTTATAAGTTATGGGAATACTCAGAGGGAGCGCAGAGTTTAGGTGACGCTGAGCAACGCGTTTGTGAACGGAGACTGGGGTGGCAGAAAGCAGCTACACGCGCGCGCGCGCGCGCACACACACACACACACACACAGACACACGGGGGGGAGAGAGAGAGAGAGAGAGAGAGAGAGAGAGAGAGAGTCGCCGATGATGCTGAGCTGGTTTTACTGATTTAAAATACATAGTTAAAAACAACAACTGTTGCCCGATGATAGCACAAAATTGCTATTTTAAAATTCAATTGTGTTTTCTGTTTTTATTGTGGTGCTGTTATTAGAATCCTGGGCTACCTCGAGCACAGGCAAGGAAGATGATAAAAGCAAATCAATACACGGTGCAAGTAGCAAACCGCTCGCTCTGGAGCAGGGACGGAGGAGGGCGGGATGCGTGCGCGTCACTCGCCTTGTTCCACAGATATAATTGCACGAGGTTTAAGTGTTACGTGTGAAAGCTCCTTGTCAGCCGATCTGGTCTGGTGCAAATCCCGAGGGACAGCCCTGTCACTGTTGTAGTGTGTGTGTGTGTGTGTGTGTGTGTGTGTGTGTGTGCGTGCGCGCGGGGGGGGGGGAGGAAAACAAACACAACAAAAAGTCGTGTGGCAGCTTAAAGCCCAATACATTGTGGCTGGAGGTTTCGTGGGTCAAAGCTCATTTCCTCAGCTGCACGAACCAAATTGGTTCGGGATGCGCTTCTTGATATTGCAGAAAAAGCACAAGAAAAGGAGAACTACCATAAAGCCACGGCAGGCGTTATACTTGCAATATGGAAGTACAACTGCTGCGGCGGGGAACAACGTGCGGGGAGAGACTTTTCGTGTCACGTGTGAAGACAAAGTCAGATCTTGCCGCAGACGCGTGAAAAGCCATTATACAAAACTGAACCTACACCACGGCGCGAAATAGTCTATTTAGTCTATAGTCTACAATCGTCTGGAAAGAATAAAAGTAGGATTCATTATGAGAACTATATGAAACAGGTAGTCTTTTCTTCGCCTTTAAGGAGTTTTTTTTCATAGCCTAGAAAAGCATTCCCATGCCCAGCTTTTTGCACTTTGCGCTTTTTTGCAAAGGGGTTTCCACCCGAAGGTGCTTTTTAAATGATTTTGTGCAAAATGGTTCAGTTAACTATTTGCGATGTCTTCTTTTTAATTTAGCAGACTTTTTTCTCCTCCCCGGAAACTGCTGGAGAAAAAAGCGCTAATCTTTCTGACCCTGAAACGTAAACAAAATAAATCAAAATAATAACAGATTTTTTTAGATGAAAAATTAAAAATCTGCCCAGGCCCATCCTGGAACGCCTGACGGGGCAGTCGAAGGCGAAGAGGTCTCAGTGGATAGCCGCGAAGGGGTGACTCGCCGGGTCTGTGCTAACGAACTGGCTGGAAAAGCAGTTTGGTGGCGAGGCTGTTTCTCGATCAGCCTGGTTGTTGTCGCAGGAGCGTAAACGCAGCAGCAGGACAATTCCCCCTTTCTTGGCTTCCCTGAAGCTGCAATCATACACACACCTTCCTGGGAGTAAGCCCCATTGAACTCAATGGGACCTACTCCCGAGTAGACAGGCGTAGGCTTGCGCCCCAATTGCGGTCTGCTTCGGGAAGCAAGAGGAAGAGAAACGCTGGCCTGGGAGAGACCTCCAGGCGGAGAACGTTCCCGGGATTGAGGAGGGGGACGCCCTCCCCCTTCCCCCTCCCCCCTCCCCCGCGCTCGGCGTTGAACAAGTCGAGGAATATAAATAAGGAAGTTAAAGGGCCGAGTTGCTGCGGATATTAATCTGCCAGATAATTCTCTAAATGCCGGAGAGTGAGTTATAATTTGGACGCGAAATTTAATTTGCGTTGGCTGGAGTAATTTATGATATTTTGAACTGATGTTCATACATCAATATCAATCGGAGCAGATTTTTACCACTTAGGAAGATCATCTCACATTTAAAACCGGCAGAAAATAAAATCGATAGTTGATGCATTTGCAGCAGCAGCAGAAGGCCGGGCTCGGCTCAGCCCCAGCCAGACGCGGAGCGCAGCCGGTTCTGCCCCCGGTCGGTCCGGAGCCACCGCTGAAAGAAAATATATATATATCCTGCACGGTACACCGGCTATGCTGCTCCCCCGCCGCTCGGGGTGGAGAGGCTTCGGCAGTGAATCTGGGCAATGCAGCTTCCCAGGGGACTGGGCGGTAGCTGGATGGAAATGGGTCACCTCTCGTGGCCAAGATCCGCCGGGAACAGAGGGAACGAGCCAGTAGAGCAAGGAACAGCAACCAGACACACTAATGGTACAGGGGGCATCCCTTCCTGGCCCCCGATCAGAGGTGGCACTATGGGGAGGGCACAAGCACCACCCCAATACGAATAGATAGGGCCCCCATCCCTGGATCTCTGGGGTACTTTTCCCATTCTCCAAGTGCTTTCCTTCATTCCTTATTTTTATTTTTTTAATATGATCAAATAAATAGATATAAATAAATAAATAAATAAATAAATAAATAGCATCATTAAAAAAAAAATCATCGGTTCTATAACGAGAAAACAAACAAGCAGATGCACATATTCCTGAAATTGTACAACTCAGCCCAAGAGCTGGAGGCCGCCTTGGCTTTAAAGTTAAATCCATCAAAATCAATTGGATTTTCTTCAATGAAAATTTGCTTAGCGCAGGGGGTGTCCGCGCAAAATGAACGCGGCTTTCTCCTTGGGGAATCCAACCCGTGCAATATCGCTCGCTCGCTCCCCCCCCATGCACTTTGTCCATTTATGTAGGATCCGACCCGTGCGCGCGCGCTTATTTAATTAATTAATTAATTAATTAATTAATTTATTTATTTATTTATTTATTTATTTATTTATTAGTGCCACCACGGCTCCGGATTCCCAGTCGAAAAGCGAGGAGGATCAAGAACTCAATTCTGTTCGCGCTTTGGCTGGTTTCCTAGCCAGCTGGTGAACTGCAAATGACTTTGGGGTGTGTGTGCGTGAGCGCGACGTTGTGCTATTAATGCCAATTAACAAATAATAATTAATAACTCGTAATTAATTAATTAATTAGTTGATTATTTCGGGCTAGGTCGGAGGGAGCCATTTCCAACTTTCCAGAATTGAGACAGAAACCGAGGGGCCGCTTTTCTGGAGGGGGGAGCATTAGGGGCGGGGGCAGATTTCCCGTTTAAATAGCATCCTGGCTGGCGCTGAGAGTGTCTATTAAGAGGGAGCACTTAGCGCCCCAGAGGGGGTGGTGGGCAGAGAGAAGGAGACAGGAAGTGAGGGGCGGGGCGGGACGGGGGTGTAAGGGGCCGGCTGAGCTTTGGCCTCCTCTCCCCCAGCAGCTGCTGCCGTCCCTCCCCGTTCCGACTCCGACAGGATTGGCTTGGCGCCGTTTCCTCTCGGAGAAAGGGCGTGTCGACAGCGCTTGATTCAAGGGGTTGTTTCCAGTATCGATCTATGCAAATCAGCGGCCGTTCAGGTCGACCAAACTATTGTCCAAATCCACTCGCGTTTCAAGTCGGCGAGGAAACTCCTCCCCCCGCCGCTGTTTCCCCCCAAATCGAAACCCAACCGTCTCCCTCTGGGTCGCTCCTCTGGAGTTCCAGAAAGGCGAAAGAGCCCGAGCGAAGGGGGACTTTTCTGGGCCAGACTGCCGAGGTATCCGCCGGGGCTGCCACGCACCACCTCCTTATCCACCGCCCCCGCCATCCTTTCCTCGGTGGTGCAGGGAAACCAGCGCCCAGATCGCGCCCAGATCCCACGCTAGTCCCGCCGGCGCTGACAGACTCGGTCGCCGATGGAGAAGCGAGCCGAGGCTGGACGTTTCCCTCCCCGCCGGGATCACTGAGTCGCGCGTTTCGAAAGATCCTCGCAGCGCAGCCACTTCACTTTTGCCTTGCCCGTGAGCGCAGCAGGGCCTTTCCCAAGCGGATCCTTCGGGATTTCGATCCCTCCCAAACCGCGGGGACCATTCCGCCTTCTCCTCCGTGGACACGTTCCCAAAGCCCCTCAAATATCGCCAAATCCTGCAGCGGAAGGCACCCCCAGCCCTCCCGGGCAATCAGTCAGAGAGGCGCGCGAGTGTGTGTCAACGAGGAGTTATCTGGCTCTGGGCCTGTCAGACAAAACGGGTTTCAATCTGAATCCAAACAGGAATCACACGGTAGCTGGGGGATCACTTCCAGCAGCCCCCCAATCCACCATTTCTTCCCGGCTGCCATTCTTTGAAGTGCGCGCGCGCGCGCGCGCTCACACACACACACACACACACACACACACACACACACACACACACAC
>JAJKFI010000020.1:15757993-15786743 GCA_029204185.1 Lerista edwardsae | reverse complement strand
ACACACACACACACACACACACACACACACACACACACACACACACAAGACCTGCGCAACCGATATCTTTGCCTTTTCTCATCATCAGAACGAGTGTGAAAGACAAATTCAACTTTTGTGTGACGCCCCCTTTGTACAATAATATATATAAACAAACAACGTCGGTCTCTTTGCCAAACAATACGGGAGACCAGGACATCTGCGCTCCCGCCTTCTCCCTTCTAACCAGCCGCAGTTCTGGGTAGGAGGTAAAAACCACCTAGCCTGGCTGTGGATACCCCTTGCACGGTACCAAAGCAGAACTGAACAGAGACAAGGGAAACGGCCTCCAAGTGCGCGCAGCTGCAAGGAAGGAACCACACAACCGACGCGCTGTCCCGGAGCTGCGAAAGCCTCCACTTCAAGCGTAGGGCACGACTCTCCCCTCCCAACCAGTCCCCCTCCCCAACGTGCAATCAAAGGGCGCCAGCAGCCCCCGCCGTCCTAATGCCGGGACAGCCGGGCAGGCTCACAGCGCACGTGCGGCGACGGAGGAGGACCCGACCAGGTGAGCTGCAAGCCGCGGATGCCTCCGAGCCCGCTCCCCTTGTGGGTCCTCTTTCTTCGCCCAGGCGCCGGCCTGTCAAGGCACCGCTGCTGGAGCTGGGGGCTTCCAGCTCGGCCCCGATTCCGCGCCCCATCGGACCCGACAAGCCTAAAAACTCTCCGGCAGCGGAGCCCAGGCGGTTGTCAGCGCCGCGCTCAAGGGGTCCGCCGTGCCAGCGAGCGCCCCTTCGCCTCCCTTCCCAGCGTCGCCCCCCACGGCCCTCTTTTGTACGCCCCCTCCGACCTCTCGCCCTCCTGGCGTGCCATTGTTTGGAAGGGGGGGCGGGGGAGCTTCTCGGAGGAGGCAGAAGGGGAACAAAGCCCGGGTGCCCCCGCCCGTCCCTCTCCTTCCCTCCCCCGCGGGACTTCGGCAGCCGCGAGAGCTCGGCGGAGGCTCGGAGCGCGCCGGTCCCGGGTGCCGCCGCCCCGGCCCGCTCACCTGCCAGCCTGAGCGCAGACATCCGCTGGAACTCGGGTTCCTGGAGCCACTTCCACATCCTCCGGAAGGTCTCGCGCCCGGACTTGAGCTTGCTCCAGGGCTTGGGGTTCCGCAGCAGGTCGGACAGCGTCCCCTGGGAGCGGCACAGCACCCTCTGGGCGAAGATGGCCTGCGGGATGCTGTAGCGCTTCAGCTCGGTGGTGATCCGCTGCGCCACCTCCTTGGTGTTGATCTCCTCCATCTGCCCGCCGCTCGCCCCGCCGGGCACCTGCGAGGCGGCGGCGGCGGCGGCGGCGGGGTTGGGCTCCCTGGCGCTGCCCAGGATCTGCCCGTGGCCCTGGGCGCTCAGCGCCGCCGCGTGGGGGTGGTGCGGGAGGCCGTTGAGGGAGACCATGCCGCCGGCGGAGGTGGGAGGGAGGTGCTGGTCGCCGTGCCGGGCCAGCATGGCCGGGTGGTGCGCCTCGAAGCCGTTGGGGGTGAGCATCTTCTCGGCGGGCATGGGGCCGCCCGGGTGCGCGTAGTGCGGCAGCGCCTGCTGCGAGCCGTGGAGCCCGCCGAGGCCGGAGCCCGAGAGCGGCGAGAGGCTCTGCCCCATGCCGGCCACCTCCTTGTGGTAGGGCGGGTACAGGTTGTTCATGGTGGCGGCGGCGGCGGCGGCGTCGCGCATGAGGGTGAAGCTGCCGCTGACGTTGCCGGCCAGCCGCTGGGGCGGCGGGTGGTGCGGGTGGTGGTGGTGATGGTGGTGGTGGTGGTGCGGAAACTTGTCCGAGACGGTGGAGATGGGCGGCAGCGGCTGCAGGGGCGTGAGCGTGGTGTAGGTGCTGCTGAGGCTCATGCCCGGCGGGGTCTCGCACGCCATGGTCATGGTCGGGTGCAGCGGGCCGCCCAGCGGGTGCTCCGCCGGGTTCCGGTGCGGGTGGTGGTGGGCGTGCGGGTGCGGGTGCGGGTGGTAGTCGCCCGCGTCCAGGAGGGCGGCCATGCCCATGGAGCGGGCGCGCTGGTGGGCCACCGAGCCGCGGGCGTGCGGGCTGCCGCCTCCGCCCGCGCTCAGCAGGTCGGCGCTGGACGGCCCCGGCTCATGGCTCACCCCGTGGAGGTCGCCCAGGCTCTCCATCGCCAGCTGCGCGTTCATGGTGCTGACCCGGCGGGCGGGCGTGTGGACCGGACATCTATCCTGCCTGGCAGGCGAGGCCCCGAGGAAGCTGCTCTCCGCCTGGCGGGCTCCGGCTCACATGGAGGAAGGGCTTCCGCGCCGGGGCAGGGCGAGGAGCCGGCGCTGGGGAGGTCTCTCGCCTCGCCCCCCTCCCCGCTCGCTGCCTGGAAACTGGGGCTCAGCGGAGATGGTGATGGGCTGCGGGGGGGGGGGGGTCGGAAGATGCCCTTTGTTATTGTTGTGGTCCGCTGGAAGGCCCCGTCCCTTCAAAGCCGCCTCTGCCGCCCCGGCCGGTGTCTCACCGCCTCCCTCGCCATCTCCAGCCCTACCTCTTACTGTTTCAGTGGCTTTGGCTACAGCCCCCGCGGTTGCAGCTGCTGGTGTTGGGCGAAAGCGGGCATGCGCGCTGGGGACCGGTCCGGCGCCTCCCCCTTCCCTTCCCTCCCCGGCCCGGCCCTCCCCCCTTCTGGGCGGGCGAGCGCGCACACAGCCCCCGCGCGCACACACCTGCCTCTGACATCAGCGCGCACATCAGGGCAGCTGCCTTGGAGGGGCTCTGGCAGGTGGTCCCGAGGCGGCAGCGGCGGCGGCGGCTGTTGTGGCTGCTGCTGGCTCCGATCATCCGAGCTGGAGCGACGGAGGGCGCCTGGAGGAACGGGGGGGGGCGGAGGAGGGGGGCAGCCGCTCCACCTCCAGAGTGCAAGGAAGAGAACGGCACCGAGACCCCCGCCCCCCTTGGCCGCCTGGGACTGCCTCCTGCCCGCCTCCGCCCCGATCCCTTCCTTGCCAAGCGGCGAAGGGGGATAGGAAAGCACCCCTCGGGCTGGAGGCAGCCCGCTGGCCGGCGGGGCTGGGCTGGAGGCGCTCCGCACAGCAGGAGGCAGCCGCTGCCTCGTTCCAGCTCCGAGGGTCCCTCCCTCCCTCGCTGTGACTTCGCGCTTGGAGTCCTGCTGGGCAGCGGCGCATTTTCATTTTAACTTCCGGGTTTCACAGGGAAGGGAGGGGGGGGGGCGTTGAAATCCCAGCACCAAATCCCTGACAGTTTTCCCTGTCAGGCAACAAAGGAAGGATCGCAGAAATGGGGGGGGGGCGGGGCGCGGCGGCGGCTCTTGGACAGCTCCCTCTTTCCCCCGGAGTGGCCGAGAGAATCACACACATTCCCTTGGGAAAAACGCGGGGTGGCGAGGCGCGGAAGGAGCAGGAGAGGTAGAATGAACATACGGTACATTCAACGATTCCGGTCTTTACAAAGTAACCAAGCCCAGGCCCAGATATCTTCCATACGAAGAAATGTCGTTGTCATCCTTCTTCTTCCGGCTGGGTTTTGACGCTGGACTCGGCCGATCTCCTCCTGTCTCATCGCTACCCCCACCAAGGTGTTCAGGGTTACAGGTTCTCCGTCCCCCTCCCCCGTCTAGGGTGACCAGATACAATGGAGGAGAGAGTACCTATTTAACCATTCTATAGAAGAGCGGAGTTGGGCAGGTGCAGCTTTTTAAGCCCTTCCACGTTACGCTGCACCCGCCAAATAAAAATTCCTTCTTCTCTACCGTGCTTAAAGGTATAGGCACTTGTCTCCCCTGGGTCTGGTTACCCTGGCCCCCTCCATTCTAGCTTCACAACAGTCCAGGGGTAGGTTAAGGGAAGGGACGATTCCTGGCCCGAGAGTTCCAAGGCGAGGCAGGGATTTGGCCTCCTCATTCTCGCCCCAGCCACGAGGCGCGGGAGGGCCAGGAGCGGTCGGCTCCTCCTGTCTGCCTTGTTGGCCGAGGAAATTGACATCAAGGTCTCCAAAGCGGAGCGTGTCCGGCCGGCTGAAACAGCCCCTTCCACGGGCAGGTTCGCTCCCTTGTTCCCTTCCCCTCCGATCTGCTCTTCTCGCCCCGACCTTCTCGCCTTCTGCACCCCACACAGCGGAATTCCCCGACCGCGAGCGACAGACAGGTCCTGGCGAAGGGCTGCCGATCGCTCGCCCGGCCGCTCTCCCCCCTTTGACGCCCCAGCAACACCTGATGCTCTCGAGGGGCGGCCTGGGGAGGAGCAGCCCTTTGGCCGCGGGAGGGGGACACGCCCACCCACCAGATGCTGCGGAGAGCGCTCGGCTGCCGCTCCCCCCACCCCCGGCAACGGAAAGGGCCGGGAAGGCAGATGTGCCCATTGTTCCTTCACTAGCCAGGCGGCCGGAATGCAGCCCCCTCGCAACTGGGTCAGGCAGGACAGGAGGACCCCGCGCCAGTGAGGCAAAGAGGAATTCCCGCAACGCGGCATCTGGGCACAGTCCCCTCCGGCTCAGCACTGCCAGCATTAGATGCCGCCGAGGCTTTCCACGGCTCCGTTTTCACGCGCTGTGACGGCCCAGCCTTGGGGGACCGCTGGCCCCGGAGGTGACCCCAGCCGCGCAAGGGAACAGACCTGACCTCCCTCCCTGCGGCGTCTCTCACCCTCCTTCCCCTTGTCCGCAGTTTCAGTTGTGAGTGAGCGTCCTTATCCCTGACACCCATTTTGATACGCGTGTCTTAATGTCACTTGTGAATGATCGCGTATCAATACCGTGCCATTTAAATTCCGGAAACGGGCTCTGAGGTGCAAACCGGTTATCCAAGAATTAGGCGGTTGACAATCAATCACAGTATCAATCATAGGCGGTTCCTCCCCCCCTTTCATGCCTCCTCCAGAAACACGCGCAGCCTTCCCTATTTTTGCACAACGGTTAGGGGTGCGTATAGGGCTCGTGACGTTAGAACCACTGCAGAAGTGTTCTTTAAAGTGACGTTTATTTACTGGCTGCGTTGACATTCCCTGAAGGCTGAGCGTTTACTTACTTTTTCATTTGAAAACTCGTGACGCAAGGAAACAAACAAAAAACCAAGCAAACCAAAAAACCAGGTTATACTTTTTCCTATCCCTCCAAGAATGCTTTTTGTAAATGGCAAGAATTTGCAGCGCCCTAAAGACGAACTCATCTATTGTGGCAAAAGTCCTGAAGACCAGAGTCCACTTCAGCAGATGCAAGAAGCGCAGCATTCGCCGGCCGGATGGTGGTTTGCTGTAAACACATTTTTCTTCGGGAGCAGATACGGAGGGCATCATTTGCCCCTTTTGATGGGATGACTAGGCTCCCCCGCTGCCCCCGCAAGGCTAGCCTAACCTTAATCCTGCAGCAGGTTTCCCCAGCTCCACCCCCCCCCCCGCGGTGCTCATGTTATGTTCAGAGACAACAGTTTTGGGGAAAGGACTGGTGGTACCCCAGGTCAGAACGGAAGCGGGAACGGAGCCACCGCCAGACCCAACGTGGGCACCCAGCTAAGCCTACAATCCTATCCACACTTTCCTGGGAGTTAAATGCAGTGGGACTTACTTCTGAGTAGACACGCATAGGATTGCCCTGTCGGTTTGCTGGTGGCTGGCTGATGTGGACGGGCGACTGAAGAAGGCACCGAACAGGAGCCAGCCCAAAGCAGAGACAATGAGAGGGGAAAGGGGATTTCGCAGGGGTTTGCACGAGGCACCCGGGTCCCAGCCCCCCCCCCCCCCATCCTAGTATATGTGACATGTTCAATGACAGGAGCGCCTACTTTCAACGTCTACCCCGGCCCTGAAATCCAAACCTGAGCCATCATCCCCCCCCCTTGCGAAACACGTGTTATGCCTCCTGGGACCGTGGAGTTATGAGCGCGTCTGTCCCTCCCCCGCTTTTTGCTGGTAACAGACGTTACACTGCTTGAATGTCTGCTTGATTTCAACAGGGCGCTTTCCCTTTTGATCCTGCGGTAACAATGCAGAAGAATTTAGCTCCCACATGGGAAGCGGGAGAAAGCTTTAACCAGGACACAGGCACCAGACAGGTCCAAGAACTCTTGACCATTTCCCCAGCAGCTTCTATTTTCCCAGTAGTGGACCACTCCTCTTCCCTGAATTTGAATAGGAAGAGATGAAAAGAGGAAAAGCGGAGGCAAGCCCAGAACTACTGATTAAGAAAAATTGTTTTTTCATCCAGTTTGCAGTTAATCTGTGGAACTCCTTGCCACAGGATGTGATGATGGCATGTGGCTTTGATGCCTTTAAAAGGGGATTGGATAGATTTATAGAGGAAAAGACTGTCACACATTGCAAGCCATAGTGGGTCTGTGCATCATCCTGGTTTTAGAAGCAGACTATCTCTGAATGCCAGGTGCAAGAGAGTGGTAACAGGATGCAGCTATCTTGTTGTCCTCTGTGCTGTGACATACAGGAAGCTGGACTAGATGGACTTTTGGCCTGATCCAGCAGGGCTCTTCTTATGAGCCCAAGCCTTAAACCTTAGACCAACTCTGGTTCCATGACTTCACCCACAAGGCAGTGGTGGGATTCAGGGGGTTCGCCCAGGTTCTATAGAACTGGTTGTTAAATGGCCGGGCCCCGCCCACTCGCTTACCTCGGCTGGCTTCAGGTTTTTTTTGGCTCCGGCTATGATGTCATAGAACTGGTTGTTAATTTATTTGAATCCCACCACTGCCACAAGGGACACTAGCAAGTGTCTGGTGGCTTGCAATGGCTCTAGCACTAGCAATGGCTCTGGTGCTAAGCAGGCAGCATTGATGCAACAGGATTGATGCAGCAGGATCTACTCCCTTACTAATTAGGCTCATCTATTAGGGATGAGAAGACAATAGTTGTGTATTCCTTCTTGCAACATGGGTTCAGGATTTTATGATTAAGTTGTTTATGATGGGGGGGGGGTCACCCAGGGAACCACACTGCCTTTCCCCTGGGGCATAAGTGAATGTCTGCTTGCTCTCCCCCCCACCAAATTCTCCTAAAAATTATCCTTTATGAATTTTTATCTTTAACATTCAAGACACAATATCAGCAGGGCCTCTGATTTTATCAGGGAGTACAAAGTTTCTTTTGGGACCCTTCTCTTCTCCATTGGATCATCCTTTCATACAATAATTGGCTCATAATTTATACAAATTATGATACATAAAACCTGAGATCCCAGGAAATGTTTTGTCTCCCTTCTTTTCCTCCCTGCCCCCTTTCTGAACCCAGGCCCTGGTATAATTTACACCCTGCACCCACCTCTCATGGGCCCTGGGTATCAGTATCTGACACAGTGGCATTCATGAGAACGTTAAGAACATAAGAAGAGCCTCGCTGGATCAGGCCAAAGGCCCATCTAGTCCAGCTTCCTGTATCTCACAGCGGCCTACCAGGTGCCCCAGGGAGGCACGAGACAACAAGATGCTTGCATTCTGTTGCCACTCCCATGTACCCGGCACTCTGAAGTAGCCTACTACTAATGTAAGGAGGTTGCACACAGAGGCGGATCTAAGGGGGGGGCAAATCTGTAAGTTTTGCAAGAAGCCTTACCTTGCAATGGAAAACACTCCTCTCCTGCACTGTTCTAGCCAATCCTCACAGGGAACAGCAACATCTAGGCATTGCTTACTGGCTACAGCAGCAAGGGAAAGGAGGGATTTACATGACAGGGTAAGGCTTCTTGCAAAACTTACAAATTTGTCCCCCCTTAGATCCGCCTCTGGTTGCACAACCCATCATGGCCTATAGCCCACAATGGACTTTTCTTCCAGAAATCTGTCCAATCCCCTTTTAAAGGCATCTAGGCCAGATGCCATCACCACCTCCTGTGGCAAAGAGTTCCACAGATTAATTACTCGCTGGGCATTCCTATGTGGGGGGACGACACTGAGGGCACAATCCTATGCATGCCTACTTGGAAGTAGGTCCCATTGTGTTCAATGGGGCTTACTTCCAGGAAAGTGGGTATAGGATTGCAGCCTTAGTTTTGCAGGAGCCTGAGCTCTTGTGTAACATGGCCCCTCCCCCTTGCCTCTAGAGCCATTTGAGGCTTGGAGAGCAAAGCCTCTGAGCCAGCTCCTTGAGCCACAAATGGCTTTGGAGGCAAGAGGGAGTGGCTGCATTACACAGGAGCTCAGGCTCCTGCAAAACTTAACATTTTGCTCCCCTTATAGGACCGCCACTGATCTGACATCCAATGTGACTGCAGCATTCAATATTTGACTGTGATTGATAGTTCCCTTTCAGCGGCAGTTTAGTTTTGAAGAGCCATGCATTTATTAACAAAGCACAGAAACATTTCAACTTTCTAGGACAAACTTTTCTTCACCATTCATTCCTGCTCCAATTTGCCTTTGTACAGTACTCTGCTGGAGTCAGAGGAGAATTGCAACACCACAGTCATCCTCCACACCATCCGCCACAGAATCCTCACAGTCAGAGAAGAATTGCAGCACCAGATGGATTCATTGACCCCCTGCCTTCCTGGATCAGACCAATGTGAGTCCAGGCAGCCCAACGTTCTAACAGCAGCCAGTCAGGGGCTTCTAGGAAGCAGAATCTGAAAGAATGGGCCTTCACTTATGATTTGTTCTAAGCATCTGGTAGTCAGAGGTATATTGCCGCTGTTATTCCATCCAGCTGTCACCCTCCATATTAGCTGCTGTCAATTCCCTGAACATCCTAGTAGGATATTCTGCTACTGTTGCTTTTCAAGTGGATACTCACAATGGGAGGTTCTCACCATGAAAGCAAGACCATCACATTCTTGGGTAGTCTTATAGCCTGTTGCCACTTAGGATTTTTTTTTGGTCCCAATGTGCATCATTTCGCCCTTATCAGATGTCACCTTCCAGTTTGTGGCTCATTGACACAACCTGGAGAGTAGCTTCTCTTCTCTTTTCTCTTCACAGCCGCCTTTGGATTCTACCACCCTGCATTTAGATTTAGTATCCCGTGCAAATATGGTTAGTAAACGACATACCCTGACACTAGATCATTTGTTAAGTAAGTGGGGCAGCTGGATCCTATCCTGTGCTGGAACAGGCCGGCCGGGTGGCCTGAGCCATATCCAGCATGAGGTAGGAGGTGGCTGCCATGGAATAAGGAGAATTTTTTCCCTTTTACCCTGTAATGCACGGCTGCCACCCATATAGACCTACTTGGATTTGTGCCAGCAAATCCAAATCCAAGCAGCCCAGGTAAGGCTGACTGGGCCAGGGATAGGGATTTGGATCCAGCCTAAGTCACCCAGGCCATTCCCACACCCTTCCTGGACCAGTCCACTCACCAGCCCTCCCTCCTTCACCTTCCCCCTGTCCCATCTGTCTTCATTCTGCCCTCCCCGTGCCTTCCTCAACCCCTTCCCTGGCCAGCTGCCCTTGGCTGGCTGGCATTTCGCTACCTCCTGACCAGCACAGGTCTGGGAATTGTGTGGGTGTGTGGGGTGGGTGGGGGGGTGGGGGGTGGGAGGCTGGTGTGTCCCTGTTCCAGCCTCCTAAGGAAGCACAAACATGCCTTAGGGCACATTTGTGACATTTCTGGGTTGGCACAAGGGACTTGCCTTGGCCCAAAAAGTGCTTGAGATTGAGCCCAAAATAACACCAGTCCCAACACCCCTTGGGGATAACCTATGTGCTCTTCTAAGAACATTTGTATTTGACATCCGTGCCTCTGAAACTCCAGCCCCCCACCCTCCTCTCCACCACACTTCCTCTTTTGCTCCATTCCCCAATTTCATTTCAAATCCAGGAAGAAGGAAGAGAAGCAGCTGTATGAACACCAATGGAACTGGGTGTGTGAGTATGGATAATAGGGCAGGGATCTAACTGCTAAAACAAAGTGCCTCTTACCCTGCTCCGATTGGGTTTATTACACCCAATCACACCCAATGAACTGGAGGTGATATCCTATACTCACTCGTCCTATTCCTGTGTTTAGAGGAAGGAAAACAAATGTACACTACTTAAAAGCAATTGAGTCAGTGGGATGAAGCATTGATTCCCAGCCTTCTGCTGTGGTGCTCCAGCTGCAGCCTTCTGTCTATCCCAGCCTCCAAAGGAACACCACGCTGAGAGGGATCATCACGGTTCTTGTATGATGCCTACAGGAGCCTACAGGCATGCCAAGAGCCGGTGTATCTGCAGTGTATGAGGTGAAACGATTCCTCTCTAGCAAGGTCTGCAAGCAGCACTTAGCCTGCTAGTCCTCCATGAGGATGAACTTCCAAGAGGGCAGCGGAAACTCTAGGACTACTCTCCAGGTGCAATTTGGAACCCATTCACTCGGCATGGATGTAGTTACAGCCCCATCTGCTGCAGGAAAGGCTGAAAAAACCACCCAGGCTATAGGTAGGACACCCAAGGGCCTTTTGGGGTTGCACTCAGGGAATCAGAGATGGAGAACATGTGGGGACAACTCCTCAGTCCGAAAGTTCATTTCACGTCACTGATGTAATGGTTTTGTTGTGTTTTGTAAGCACTGCCAAAGCCCTGGACCTGTAAAATGTATTTTGATGTTCTGGGCTCAGAGTGGAGCATTATTAACAAGTGGCTTGGAGATGCCATCGGGTGTTGATTCAGTGGTACAGTATCCATGGAAGTGTGATGGAACTTCTTGGGAAGGCAGGTGAGAAGGAGAATCTCCATGATCCATATTGAGGAAAATGCATTGGGTGGAAGTGGAAAATTGCTAAAGGATTCTTGGCTGTTGGGCAGCACCATTGGGGAGAAACAGTGTATTTTATTGTTGCAATGATCTTGGAAATACTGTATCTCCGTCTTGATTTGACCCATCGCTGGCCTGGCTCAGGAGCCCAAATCTGTCATCCTGAATCTATTCCAGTTGATGCAATCAAGGGCCACGGTGAACAGAATAATCTTACCTTGCCTGTGAGGTTCTTTCCTGATAAACTTTGCTGAGAAGCTAGGTCAGTAGAATGAGCAGGCCTTTTGTTTCCCCACCAGCGCCACTGCTGAGTCAAGCAGCAGGATTAGCGAAAAACCTGCAAATCCACCACTTGAAATTAATGGACGCTGCAGTGTGAATTGCTGTCGGACGTCAGGTTGAAATGCACAGGAAGGCAGTAAAATGTGCAGATTGTTATTAATATTGCCACAGCCTCAGCATGCAGGAGGCAGAATGTGCTCCTGTGTGTGTGTGTGTGCGTGCATGCGTGCGTGTGTGTGTGTGTGTGTGTGTGTGTGTGTGTGTAATAAAGCAAAGATGAAGGAGGGGCCAACAGTGTGCAGACAAAGGGAAAAGTGGATTGGGGCAGATCAGTTCAATGGAGGTGAAGCCAGGGCATTGTGTCGCTCTCCGAAATCAGCTGGCCTTTCCTGGCCTCTGGGCTTTGCAAGGTCTGTTTATTCCCAGCTGATAAAAGACTCTTTTGCTGCTCTTTGGCTGGTGACAGCTTGCAGTGGTCAGTGGATGGAGGTTGTTTCCTTTTGCAAAGGAGAATGTGTCAAAGGTGACGCTTGAAGACTCCAAAAGCCAACAGCTGCCAGAAGGAGATTAGCTCTGGCGACACACGTTCCCCCGTTGAGCTTCTTGGAAACTTGCCTGGTGACAAAAAAAAAAAATGTCAGGGGTAAAAGTGGGAGCTTTATAAGGCTGGAACAAATAGGCAGGGGCAGGTGAGGGGCATCAGCATAGAATATATGCAGGCAGACAACCAACCAGCCAGCAATCAAGGCTGGGCTGGCTTCCTCTCTAACCTAACAGGCAGTCCCTGTGAAATGAAATCTTTCAGCCAGCCATTGCAGATCTCTTAGGGCACAAAGCTAACCAACTTTCCAGCACTGGGGTAAGTAAATATTCCATTACCTTAAGGAGATCTCTGTAACTGCCCCCTAAGTACAAGATGCAGCACATGCCCCATTGGCACAGCTATGTCAGTGCTGGAAAGTTGGTTAGGATTGCACCCTTACACTCCACGTCAGGGCCATTTTTGGGGAGTGCTACCCTAAGACCTGAAAGTTCTTGGCCAGAAACCAGAAATTGACTCATCTCCTGCAGAGAAGAAAGAATGACCTTAACCAGCAAAAACAGCATGGAGACCGAGAGCCCCAAGCCTGTGCATGCCTACTCAGAAGTAAGTCCCATTATAGTCAGTGAACCTACTCCCAGGCTGGTAAGTATGGATAGGACTGCACCCTAAGACCAGACTGCACCCTAGGCCAGAGAGTCATTCTTTTGCACATGCAAGATCCCATTGCTCTACCCTGCACACAAGCACATCTCTCCTTCACATGTGTGTGCGTACATGCATGCACAAAGAATGCCCCCCTTCATCAAATTTGGGCACTTCAAGGTGAGTGGCAGCCAGTTATTGCTTTTCTGCTTGCAGTCACTTGTGAGAATCTCAGCATTCCTTCCATGGAGGCAGATATAGCTTTGGGGACCTAGTAGACTGATTCTCTCCCCTTTACTCTTCCTTTGCAGCCTATTGAATCCTAGCATGTGCCTCTCAAAGAAGACAGAACAGTAACACTAACAATCACCATCACCTGCAGTTATTGTCTTGCTATACTTCTTTTTCCATTATTTACAAAAAACAAAATTCCATCACACTTATTGTGTGATGATTTAACCACCGGGATAGTATGGGTGGACCATTGATGGTAACATATGGGAACAATGAATAATAATTCTACACTATATAATGCATTCTGTGTTAAAACACTACTAACTAGGCAATGATGGTATCTTTTAAATGCTCCCCCTTATCTTTAGCAGGGAGAAAGCAACTCTCCTTTTTAATCCCAGCATAGCACCCTTTCCAGTGGCTGTTGCTGAAGTTTAACTTGAGTCTTTTGTTTTTAGATTGCCAGCAGCTATGGAACAGTGAGCCATCTTTTCATGGCTTTTGCTAGGCAAACAGCTTTGAAAGCCAGTACTGATAGATGATCCCTTATCGGGACATCCAAAATCCAGACTATTCTGAAATCCAGAAATTTTTGTTCAAAGCTTCTTTTTTTTTTTAAAGCTTTCTGTTAGTGCGAACACCCGAAGGTTTTGTGCTCATTCTCACGTAGAGGCTGGATGTTCTATTCTCTACTCTGTGATGTGTGCCATTGTTGAAAAATGTCAGAGGCCAGCAGATCCCCAAATGGGTAACAGTGGAAAGAGCAAGAGGAAGCATTTCTCATTATATTTATACAATTATTCTGAAATCCAGACACCTTCCTGTGCCAAGCAGTCCAGATAAAGGATACTTAACCTGTATTTTATATAGATATCATCATGACTGCCCAGTATTTGTCATGAAATCTAGAGACGTACCTAGTTGTCACAAGTTGCTAACAACACAAGGTTGCTGGTATATTGAGATTTACTCAGTCCCTACACCTGGGTATTCCATCTGTTACCAGGGTTCAGTTTTGAAATAGTCCGGAAGGGATCACAACTGGATTTAGATCACAATAACTTTAGAAGCAAAGTAATAAAAGAAATTTACAGTACCAAAAAACCATAATTTTTTAATCCTGGAAACCTTCCAACTCCTCAGAGGTTCAGAGAGCAATCCTAAACTGAAGTTAGGCCAACATAAACTAAGCCAGCAAAGTTTGGCCAGCACAAGGGCCACCATAAAGAGTGTTTGGACTATTCTCGGAGTCAGGGAAGATGATGCACGTCTGTTCACTGGCCTCTCTGACTCCGAGAGTGGTCCAAACATACTTTACAGTGTCCCTTGTGCTGGCCAAACTTTGCTAGCTTAGTTTATGCCGGCATAAGTCAGTTTAGGATTGTGCCCTCAGTCTTGTAGTGTACTGGTAGTGATGTTTCAGGAGTAAAAGCAGACATGTCATGTAGCGGGTACGTGGGGGTACGTGCGTACCCATTCCTAGGATTAGGGCTGGCCCCGCCCATTCGCCCGCCCACTTGTCAACTCCGTCGGCGCTCCGCCCTGCCCCCTGCAACGTTTGAATTTCCTGTACATTTGAGTTGCCTGCATGTTCTCAGAGCCAGACAGGCAGGCAGTGGAGCGAGGGAGACCGACAGCAGCAGCAGCATAAGCAGGTAGGCCACCTGGGGCTCCCTCCCGAGGAGGCGCGGCGGTTCCTGGGGGTGGTTCCTGGTTTCCTGCTATGACCTCACTTCCGGTGGGCGGGCCCCCGACACAAGTGCCAATCAAAAGTGAGTACCTGTTGCTAAATCATTTAGATGCCATTACTGAGTAAAAGCCATAGGACATAATTAAGAAACACCCTGCACAGAGTGTATTTGGATACAATTTAGAAATTTTTATTTAAAAAACCCATAGAAGTACAGGCACAGCAAATAAAAACTAGCTGAATCATCAGTTTTGGCTTGGCATTGTTTGCTAATGTAAAGATGCCTAAATACAAACCAGTGCAATGGTTCCCAAACTGTGGGTCAGGACCCACCAGTGGGCCATGAGCCAATTTCAGGTGGGTTGCAAAGCACCTAAAGCAGCCATATTGAAAATATGGGAAGATGGAAAATATGGGAAGATGGGAAGCTGGAAAGGGGGAGGTGTATGTGATGGGTTTGGTTGTGTCAAAAATGGAATTGCATTATGAGTGACAGAATCTCTATCCTACATAACCTTTTTGTTTGTTTGTTTGTTTGAGGTTCTTAGAATGAATTAAATATTTAGGCGCAAGCCAATTTCTTGGAAAAAAAACATACATATAACAAAAGTAAAGTTCAAAAAGGAAATTATTGGCCAAGAGGCTGAATAATCCAATTTGAAACAAATTATGAAAAGACCTTTGAGCTTGGTAGGTAATAGCTTGACAGCAACCAGGAAACAGGGGAGGCTCCATCATTTATGACAGTGGTATTCAAACATTTTAGACTAGGACCCACTTTTTAGAATGGCACTCATGTTGGGATCCACCAGAAGTGATGTCATTAACCTGGAAGTGATGTTGTGGCAGGAAGTGACATCATCAAACAGGAAGTGCTGTCACTGAAACATAATAAAATGACACGCTAGAAATGCAAATTGGCATTCTTGGACTGCAGCAATAGCACAACCAGGAAACACCCCTGACAGAAAGCAAGATTAGGACAAAATATTATGTAAAAGCATTGAACTGAACAAAAATGTAAAAAAAAAACCTCACTTGAAAATTCAAACTGTTAACACTCACAAAAGGAATATAACAGGAGTAAAGTCTGCAATTTGCAAGATGGCTGCTCCCAGCTTTCCATGACCCACCTAACATCAGGTCACAACCCACCAAGTGGGTCCTGACTCACAGTTTGAATAACATTGATTTATTAAGTTGACTGGACCCTGATCTTATCCCATCTCACTTGTTCCAACTTAACTATCACCTTTCCAGTCCCCTCTAGTTCTGTCTACCTTTGCATCTGTTCCTGCAGCAGCAAAATTATACTGCTCCAGGGGCCCTTGAGAAGAGACCATTCCTTCTATCTGCTGCTACAGTGGCAAATGCTTTGACTCTCATAACATGTTGCCTTAATGAGTTAAAAGACTTGGGCAAAGAAGGAAAATGATTTGGAAATGCCAAAGTCAAAAAACAAGACAGTGCACCAATAACCTTACGTCTGCAGCCTATCGTGTATAATGAAACAAACAGGCAGCCCAATTCTAACCTGCGTTAGAACAGACAGGCCAGCGCAAGCCTGTCCTGCTTCCAGCACAGGGTTGGGGCTGGCTGCAGCCCAACTTAGGGTAAGGGGAATTAATTCTGTGTCGCTGCCTGTGTCGCGTGGCAGCCATCCCAACAGAGCTCCTCGGATCGGTGCCCAGCAAAATTGCTGACGCAAATACGAATGGCCCAGAGAAAGCCAACCAGGCTGGGGTTGGGAGTTTGGATCCAGCCTACATCAGTTGCTCCAGTCCCACCCACCTGGGCTGGTCCACCCATGTGTCTGCCCTCTTCTCAACTTCCCCCTTCATCCACCCTAGTTCTGCCCTCCCCTTGCCCTCCCCAACCCCACACTGGCTTCCCTTGGTCCAGGAATTGGCATAGGGAGGCCAGCGGACGTAGGGAGCCTTGCGCTGGCCTCCCTGGCTCTGAAGTTGTGCCTTCCAACATCTTTGCAACATTCCTGGGCTGGCACAAGCTTGCTATTCCAACGAGCGTTCAGGAATGCACTCTGAGTTTCCTAATGGCATGTGTGACCGATATGAGCTTCTGTTTATGACATCATTAATAATTTGTTTCTATGCGAGCCAAAAACAAGAAAAACAAACATTACCCTTCCTAGCAGCTTCCTTTGCTGATCTTCCTATAGCCAACCATCATTGCTTAGGCAGCTTAGAGGGTCCCCAGAGAGTAATTTGGCTTCCTTCCACATTCAGGTTGAGTATTCCTGGTCGGCAATACGGGAGACATGAGAGTCAGTGTTGTGTAACAATGTTGGACCATCACTCACAGGCCAGTCCTAACCAACTTTCCTGCACTGATGCAGCTGCAGTGCAGCCCCGAGAGATAAAGGTGCAAACAAACCTTGAGGAGGCCTCCGTGACTGCCCCCGCCCCAGAATGCAGCAGTCGGCATGGTTGCATCTATGCTGGAAAGTTCATTAGGATTGGAATGTCAGGTTTCTATTATATCTGGTCCCAGCCATGTAGCTCATGGGATGACCTTGGGCCATTCACCAATATCCAGCCTAGCCTATTTCACAGGGTTGATGTGAGGATAAAATGAGAGAGGATGGGAAGAATTAAATGTGACTCCCTAGAAAAGTGAAAAGGAAAGATATCAATGCTCTATTCTAGGGGTTGATAGCTCATCTTTAAGAACAAAAGCTGTAACAAAGAAATTGTTATAACAGTACTGGAGATCTCTCCCTGTTGAGAAACTGCTGATATGGTTGCTAATAAAATTCTGTCTCTGGTGTTTGGCAAGAATAGCCTACTTCTGACTGTGAGATTATTATGTCACCAAGAGCCATCGAGGCAAGAGATCCTTTGCCCCTTTCTCCTTAGACATGCTGTAACTTTGCCTTCTGAAGGAAGCCCTCTATGATATTGGATCCCTCTGACCTCTATAGCTCCTCTCCTATTCCTGATGTGGTACCAGTTGGCTAGAGAATGTGTAATCCTCACCGCCACATGTCCTTTGGTTGATGGAGTGTCAATGGAATATGAAGAGGGTGGCTGGGTTAGGGTGCCAAGCTGCAGGGTGTCAAGACAGGCCGCCCCAAGATGTTTAAACTTCTTTTTCAAGAAGAAAATGCATTTTTTACACTTATTTTTCAATTTTTTTGGTATAATTGCACAAAGTTACGAAGTTATATACAAATATAAATGTGTGTATGTATATAAAAGTGTGTGAGCCCAATCCTAAACTGGAGTTAGGCCGGCATAAGCTAAGCCAGCAAAGTTTGGCCAGCACAAGGGCCACCATAAAGTGTGTGTGGACTACTCTCGGGGTCAGGGAGGATGGCTCTCATCTGTGTGTTGGCCTCTCTGACTCCGAGAGTGGTCCAAACATATTTTACGGTGTCCTTTGTGCTGGTCAAACTTTGCTGGTTTAGGGTATGCCGGCCTAACTCAGTTTAGGATTGCGCCCTCTGTGTGTGTGTATGTGTGTGTGTGTATGTGTGTGTGTGTGTGTGTGTGTGTGTGTGTGTTTGTGTGTGAAAATGTATGCATATAATAAATGTTTCAGTTATCCATGGATACTGGGACACCTATTGGAAAGATAGGGGAACATTAAACAAATCTCTTTTTTTACCTTGATGCAGCAAAACCACTGATGTTCCCCTGTCTTTAAAAAGGTGTTCCCAGTATCTGCTGTTTCAGGTATCCACAGGTGTGGGGTGTCTGGAACAGAACCCTAGCGGGTAGTGAGGCATGCCTTTACATTAATTTTGCTTCTGGGTTGTGGAGGGTTGTGTGTGTGTGTGGAGCTTGCAGGTCACTGACGCCCACTTAAGTGGAACCAAGACTTTCCTTCTGCCCCATTTAAAAAATGGCATCACAGATTTCCAACATGCTTCTAAGCCTTTACTTACAATGACAAAGACTGAAACCCAGCCAAAAACCCAGAGATTGCTGATCTCTGTGCTACAATTCCCTATTCTGCATTTGCCACATTCGTACATAACTGTGGGATATACACAGCCCTTTCTCCAAGTCTTAGGAATAATAAAGAAGTGGACACAGCTGGCAACCAGATCCCAGATTTTTGGATGGACTGAGTTTAATTCCAGGCCTTACTATTGAAATTGGCTTCCCCAAAGGCTCAGTCTCTCTGGAGAAGGAACGAACTTCCACCATCCACTCTGTTTATTTCTTGCATGTATTTATTTATTAGCTGCACTTCAGCAACAGCTCCCATGGTGGTGTACAATGCAAAGAACAAAACAATGACATACACCAAACAACAATACAAACTCAGAGCAGGAGCAACAGAAATCAATTAAACAAACAAACAAACAAAGAGCTATAAAATAGCAATTAAAACGAGATGTATGAGATGATGGAATGTCTGGGCAAATAACACATCTTTGCTTGGCACCAGAAACAGATCACAGTTGGCACAAGGCAAACTGACTGGGGAGGGCATTCAATTTGTGGGGCACTGCAACTGAGAAAAATCCTCTCTGGTCTCTTAACCACAGATAGTGGTGGTGTTCAGGCAGATTTGCTGTAGCTCAAGGTGATTTTTTTCCCCAGGTAGCAGGGTCCCAAGCAATACAGGGCATTTTAGTTAACAATCAACACTTTGAATTATGTCCAGGAACAGACTTGCAATCAATACAGCTGCTCAAGAATTGGTGAGATGTGTTCTCCATAGTTGGCCCTGGTTATCTAGCTGCTGCATTTACTACTAGCTGAAATTTCCAAAACTTCTTCCAAGACAGCCCCATGTATAACACATATAATAGCCATAATCCAGTTTAGAGGTCGTCAGGGCATAGATAACTGTGGGCACATTGTCTCTGGGAGATATTGTGGCATACCAGCATTGCCTACAGACAGGGACTACATGCCATGGATGCCACACTGGCCTCCAGTGAATGCTTGCAGCACCCCCAGACTGTGAACCTGCTCCTTGAAGGGGGCACAACTCCAGAATAGGCTGAACATAACTTCACCCATCAGACAGACCACCTACAAACAGAATAGCCATCTTATCTGCACTGAGCTTCAGTTTGTTAGCCTTCATCCATCTGTAACATCCCAAATACTGATTTAGTACCTCCACTGATGCCAAATTCTTGGGTGACCCCACTCACAGCAGTTCCATATAAATTCTAAAAAACACAGGCAGCACAACAGAACTTTATGGAACTATAGTACAGTGGTATTCAAACTTTCTAGCCTGGGACCCACATTTTAGACTGGCACTCATGTCGGGAGTCGGGACCCATTGGAAGTGATGTCATTAACCTGGAAGTTATGTGGTGGGAGGAAGTGACATAATCAAGCAGGATGTGCTGTCATTGTAACATAATAAAATGACACTCCTGGAATGCAAATTGGCATTCTTGGACTGAAGCAATTATACAAGCATGAAACATCCCTAACAGAAAGCAAGATTAGGACAAAATATTATGCAAAAGCATTGAACTAAACAAAAATGTAAAAAAAAAAAAAACCCGCACTTGAAAATTCAAACTGTTAACACTCACAAAAGGAACATAAGAAGAGTAAGCTCTGCAGTTTCCAAGACGGCTGCTCCTAGCTTTCCGCGACCCACCTGACATCGGGTCTTGACCCACCAAGTGGGTCCTGACCCACAGTTTGAATAACACTGCCATAGTAGATAGTACAAGTACTCCAGCATCACCTTCCCCCATTGGCCACGCAGGTAGGTCGACTCTAGGACCACTGAAATATAGTGCCTTCAACTCCCAGTTCTATCCAGCAGAATGATTGCATGGTATTAAAAGATCCTGAGAGGTCCAAGAAAATCAACAAACCACACCACTCTTGTTCTTCCCCTAGTACAGGGCATCCATCCCAACAGCCAAAGCACTTCTCATTCCAAACCACAAATGAAACCAGGTTGAAAGGGATCCAGGCCATCATTTCCATTCAAGAGGGACTGGAGTGGTGCAGCAAAGCCCTTACTTGAGCACATAACCTAAGAAGTGGACATTGGCAACTAGCCAAAAGTTATTAGTGGCATAGCTAATAAAGTGTAGCCCAGTGCAGAGTACAAAATGATGCCCCCAAAATGACATCACAACCAGCACACCTGAGTTTTTTTAAAAAAGGTAAAAAATGGGAGGGAATCTGCACCCTTCCCCCAGCAGCATACCCCCTGTTTGGCACACTGCAATTTTTACATGACCGTTGTCTTTTCATTTTCTGTTTTTTTGGTCACACCTTTTGACAGTAAAGATATTACACTCTGGTTTGTTTCATTGCATTCTGCATTAAATTACCTTTCCAATGATATATAATGTGAGTTCTATTCAAACCAAGGTTTTCACAATTTTGGCCACTAGTGTCAAGCTCATTTTGTTGCCCCCTTAAAACTTGCTGCCTGGTACAATTGCACCCCCCCCCTGCACTTCTTTAGCTACACCCCTGAGTACAATCCTCAGTTTCAGAGGTGGGTTTCTTGAGCAGCGACCTTTTTCAAGATGCTCCTAGGCATGAATCACCATCACACCCATTTCCCCTGAGTGTTGTTAACCAAGAATGGCAGGGTTTCAACCAGCAAACAAATGGCCAGCTGCACCCTCTGCCTCCTTGGGCTGCAATCTCTGAAATTTAAAAGCACACACCAAAATGAGGGCTCACTTATAATTGTAAAGCTCTTGGTTGAGAAGCAGGCAGCAAGGTTTTGATGAATTAAAATACTGGCAACAGGGGGATGTTTTCTTTTGATTCTCTACCACTTGAGTATTGGTAGAGTATTGGAAACATTTCCATAAGGAGGTAATTGGTTAGAGATTAATGGACGAACATTTATAATCAATGAAAAAAGATGTTCTGTTTAATTGGGACAACAGATAATAATAATAATTATAGCAGCAGCAGCAGCAACGATATTTTTCTTTTTTTTAAAAAAAATCATCATTATTGCATGCACTTCTAAACAGAGCTGTTGGCAAGCAACACTCTCTGAAATGGGGGATTGCCCCTTTTCCAACATACATATCGTCCGATGTCTGTCTGCTATGACAAACTCATACATAATCCTTAAAAAACACACACACACACACACACACAGCAAAGAAATCCCGGTTTTAAACTATTTTTTCCGCGCATGCAAATGTAATTGATTTATCAATGATCGATCCACGAACCCCCAGATGATTAATCGACTTAAGGCTTCTTTCATCGGGTGACAGCCTTAGTTGAGAAGTCTAGGAATACCCTCCCGCCCATATTAATTGTATTGATTTCAGCTGAATCGATGGACATGGCTTGCTTTCTGGCTTCTCTCTCGGTTGGTCGGCAGATGCTGCCACGTTCACTTTTGCAGAGGACTCTGTTCCTTTTATTACTTCGGATGGCAGCACGAGCACGATCGCCGCGCTCGGAGAGGAGCAGGGCACGCATATTTTTTCTGTTCCGTCGTCGTGCATTTGTCTTGGGGCTGGCATTTCCTCAACCTCCGGCCTTGGCTGTTGGATTCTGCGGCATTTTTGAAGCGTCAGACCCGCAGTGCCTGGTTGGTGCAGACCAGACGACTTGCAAGAAGGCAGCGGTACCTCTTGGGACCTTCTCTTGCCTTGAAAGTATCAAGAGAGGGAGGGTCAGTAGCGTCCCGGGGCGGGGGGGGGGGCTTCCGCTAAGTTTTGCAAGGCGCCTTTCCTTGCTGTAAACCGCTCCTCTCTCTCCCCTTCATAGCCATTCCAGGCGGGGGAAGAAAGGAGAAGGAGACGCCTTTGCATTCTCAGCTACGACGGCGAGGGAGAGGAGCGGTTTACTGCAAGGAAAGGCGCCGTGCAAAACACAGCGCCCCGCCCCCTCGGGACGCTACTGGGGAAGGGCACAGCATCAGGGTTCCACCACCTGTTCATCACCCTCTCTAGCGTGGTGGTATCTGCTCTCGCCCGCCCACGGTGCCCTTCCACCGACAAGCAGGTCCTTCTCTTGCAAAAGGATAAGCAGGCACGAAGCTGGCGCCTCACAAAAATGGCAACACTGAGGGCACAATTCTAACCAACTTTCCGGCACCGGGGTAAAGACAATGCAGGTAAGGGAACAAACGTTCCCTTATATTGAGGAGGCCTCCGTGACTGACCCCCAATTGCAGGATGCAGCACATGCCCCATTGACACAGCTATGTCAATGCTAGAAAGTTGGTTAGGGTTGCCCTCAGAAATACTCGGTGGGAGGAGCAGAAAGAGTCTCGAAAGGGAGGCGTCCCAGCATCAAAGTGCTGAATTAGAATTGATGGGCAAATGAAATTCCATTCGGGCTTCATCCAATTCCAATTCGTTTTGTGGGTCCTGTCCCCCGGCCAGTAACCCTGCCTTTAGCTGCCAGTGCACACCTTTCGCTCCCACTGTTTCCCTTCCCCTTCCCTCTCTGTACCCAGTTGTGCCCATATTGGAATTGCCAATAACGACATGGGGTGATCCCCGTAGAAGCCGATGCCACGATCAAGCCAACAGTCTTTAGGGCGACACAAAGCTTTTTGTTCTCTTTGAAAAATAGGAGCCTAACTAGGCTATTTCTGTGGAAAAGACATGAAGAGCCAAATCCTATTCAGTTTTCCAGCCCTGATGTAGCTGTAGGGGTGTGTGCTGCATTCTGTGGCAGAGGGGGAGTTAGGGAGGCCTCCTCAAGGAAAGAACATAAGAACATAAGAAGAGCCCTGCTGGATCAGGCCAAAGGCCCATCTAGTTCAGCTTCCTGTATCTCACAGCGGCTCGCCAGGTGCCCCAGGGAGGCACGAGACAACAAGATGCTTGATCCTGTTGACACTCCCTTGCACCCGGTACTCTGAAGTAGCCTACTACTAATGTAAGGAAGTTGCACAATCCATCATTGCCTATAGCCCATGATGGACTTTTCTTCCAGAAATCCAACCAATCCCCTCTTAAAGGCATCTAGGCCAGATGCCATCACCACCACCTGTGGCAAAGAGTTCCACAGATTAACTACCCGCTGGGTAAAAAAGTACTTCCTTTTATCTGTTTTAACTCTCCCAACTCTCAGTTTTAGCTGATGCGGCTGGTTCTGGTGTTTTGAGAGAGGGAAAAGAACATCCCTCTATCGACTCTATCCCTTCCGTGCAAGTGCATAATTTTGTATGTCTCAATCATGTCCCCCCTCAGGCGCCTTTTTTCTAGGCTGAAGAGCCCCAAACGCTGCAGTCTTTCTTCATAAGGGAGGTGCTCCAACCCCGTAATCATTTTTGTTGCTCTTTTCTGCACCTTTTCCAGCTCCACTAAGTCCTTTTTGAGGTGCGGCGACCAGAACTGTACGCAATATTCCAGATATGGCCTTACCATTGATTTGTACAATGGCATGATAATATTGGCTGTTTTATTCTCAACCCTTTTTTTTAATTACCCCAAGCATGGAATTGGCCTTCTTAATTGCTGCCACACACTGGGTCGATACCTTCATTGAATTGTCCACCAGCACCCCAAGATCTCTCTCTTGAGCTGTCACAGACACCTCAGAACCCATAAGCCTATAGGTGAAGTTTTGGTTTTTGGCCCCAATGTGCATCACTTTACACTTGTCTACGTTGAAATGCATCTGCCATTTTGCCGCCCATTCCCCCAACATGGAGAGATCCTTCTGGAGCTCTTCACAATCCTTTCTGTTCTTCACCACCCAGAAAAGTTTTGTGTCATCCGCAAACTTGGCCACCTCGTTTGTTTGCCTACCTTGGGGCTACATTGCAGCTGCATCAGCACCAGAAAGTTGGATAGGATGGGGCCCGAAGACAGATAAGAATCCTGGGCTGCAAGCCGGTCCAAGAGAATAAGTTCAATTGAACTGAATGGGGCTCACTTCTGCGCAGACGTGCATAGGATTACACAGTACTGTTGGAAACGGAAAACGGACCAAGTTTCTAGCTGTGCTTGAAAAAGGAACTCCCGTTTCCGGGAACGTCCAGAATCTTCCTCCTGCCCACCTGGCTGAACCTGGATGGCTGAACTCCAGCCAGGTGTGTCTCCCGCTCCACCTCACCCCCTCTTACACACCCCACACTGTACATATAGGCCCATATGATCAGAGATGTGATATTCAACGTAATTATGACCAGGAGCTAGATGTTATCGTTCAAGTCTTCAAAATTCTGTTTCTTTCAACTTCGGTTTCTTTCCCCCACCCCAAGGTGTAGAGAAAACACGAGATCCATTATGTCTGGTGAGATGCGATTGGAAGGAAAGTACATTGAAGACTCATTGGGCAGGAGGATCCAAAACAGCTTTTTGCACTCCTATCCTATGTTGTTCAGTATCATCGCACAATATAGCGCTGGGCTACGTATAAGCCTTTGCTCTTTTTAACCTGAGTACTTCACAGTAAGTGCCCCCCAAACTGGGAAGTGTCATAGGGGATCTTATATACAGGGCTCAAGAGCACGTTTCCCAGATGGCAGTGGTGTTCCTGGGGGGGGGGCGGGAATGCTAAGTTTTGCAGGAACCTGAGCCAGTGACTTCCTATAGGGGGGCAAAACGCTGTTGCAGAACTCTGAGCCCCGTCTTCAGAGCCATTCGCGGCTAGAAGACTTTGCTCTCTGGAGGGAGGGACCAAGTTACACTGGAGCTCAGGCTCTTGCAACACTTAGCGTTCCCCCCCCCCAGGCACACCACTGGCTGAGCTCCTGGGTAAAGCTGCCCCTCCCCCTCGCCAACACAGCCACTCGCAGCTCAGAGAGCCGGGAATGGCTTGAATGGGGGAGGGGCCGCTTTACCCAGGAACTCAGGCTCCCGCAAAACTTAGCATTTCCCCTCCTCCCCAGAATCGCCACTACTTGATGGGGGTTATGCTGTACCCCGAGAGAGTTCATGTGCTTGATCCTCACTCCGGACCCAGATCAAAGAAGTCGCCTCGCGGAATCTTCTTGCGCACGTGGAGGGGGCAACACAAGCATCATCGCTAACGCAGCCCGGGTACGCCGACCATCTCCTGTGCGTCCATGAGATAGGAAACTTTCTGCAGTCTCTGCCGCTCCTGCAAGCGCGGTGGGCATTGTGAGTGGGTCTTACCTACGCTTACTCTCTCGACCCCTCCTCCCGCCGCGCTGCGCCCCCCGCCTTGGGCCAAGTGCAGCGTTTCATAATGAAGGAACTTATGGAAGCTTGCAAAAACACTGTAAATAATTTAGCATTGTATTTCAGAGGAAAATCGCTATCTTAAATCACCCCCCCCCCTATAAATTGCAGACTTACAGTAGGAGCTGGTGAGCCTCCATGTTAAAAGTAGCAATATTCAAAGAGACATAGATGTCTGTATTAATTATTCATCGGCTGGTGCCTTCCTTCGTTTCTAACTTATTATTAATTAGGCGCCTCCAGTCTTTTCGCAGAAGGCTCCGCAGAGCCAGTTGCAGCTTTAAATATGAATTAAAAGCAAATCCAAGTGACTGTAATGCGAAAATTATTCCGTGTCTTCCTTGGCAGAGATGAAGAGGCGCGCGGATCAATACGGTGAAACTTGGCTCCACACGACAGGGGGGTTATTGATAGCTGATTTTAATGATGTTAATGACTGAAAAAGGAAAACAAAAAAACAAAAAACCACCCACCAACTTATAAACTTTTTATCTGCTGGAGCTCCAGTCATCAAGCATGAATTAAAGGAGCGTGGGGGCAATCAGGGCAATTATTTATGAAACCGGATAAATTCCTCTGGTCCCTCGGATCCCCTTGGACATCTGTGTCTCCGCAGCTCCAGACTAATGGGGCTGCGAAGACGCAACTCGGAAAACCGGATCCTAAAGCGCCTGAAAAGCGAGGAGGGAAGGGCAGGTTGGGGGGTCATGGGGAATGTTCGGCCTGCCACACTTCAGAAAAGGGGAAGCTGAAGAGCTGAACCCCACAGAAAGGAAGACTGGTCAAAGCATCCTTAAACATTCTTTAACTACCTTCAGAAAGTGTCGGTTGTGGTCTGAGAGTTCGGCATTATGTTGCACGATTATGTTCTGACCCCAAAACACAAGGACCCATAGCAGCCAGAGGGGGCAAAGCTTCTGGTTCGAGAAGGAAACTATTGCAGCCTCGAGTAGCGATCCTGGATAGAAGCCGAAGGCGGCCTGTTTGTTTGCAAATGAAAGCCCAACTTCCATTCAACCGCGGGCCGGATTCCCTCCAAACGCCTTCCAAAAGTCCGGCAACAGAATAATTAAAGACAAAGACAAACCTATTCTCGTTGCGCCTTTCCCGCCTGTCTTTCATTCTTTCAATAGCCGATTCAATTGAATAACCAAAACACAGAAACCACGCAATGTTTATGAGAGACCAACAAGTTTAGAAACTCTCTTGTATTTACAGGAGAGGGACAAAAATCAACCAACCGGCCAAGTCACCGCTTTTGGGCTGCCTATTTTATAACCCAGTAAAAACAGGTTTAAACGGAGAAAGACTTGCTGAACGTAAGGATCGCATTTTATTGACCTTACAATGAGAATAGAGAGATAAACGGATTAGATTCAGAATAATTGAAAAGAGTGTGCGACTCAGGTGAAGATTAACATTTTTAACGCCTGCAGCAAAACCAGCATCGACGATTGGCATAAATGAATGTTAACGAAATAGGCCCCGATCCGGAAAAAGAGAAGACATTAACATCCGGTTGATTTCAACGAAACTTAGGCATGACTAACTTCTTTACACTTGGGTTCGAGAGAGGAGGTTCACACAGTGCTTCCTTTTTCTGGCAAACGTGGAGACTGCCAAGGATCACCCTGTGTGCCTGTCCTTTTGGGCACACTTTCTTCTACGAAATTCTCCCACTTTCCAAGAAAAATGGGTCGAAAAGAAACCTGTCTTTGATTCCCTGTGGTTTCCTTTTTGTTTGGTTTTTCCCCATTACCATTCCCAAGGGGAATACTAATACTAATACTAATGATGGTGACGATGATGATGATGTTTTAGTTTGCATCATCAGCAAGTGGACATTATTGTCCCTATAAACCTCTGCCTAGACTTCCTTTTCTCCACCCCTTTTTGATTTCTTAAAATATTCATGTCAACGTAATTGGCATATATAGATCTGTCTTACTGAAATCAAATTTCTTTCTCCCTTAATTTCTTTCAAAAAAGTTTAAGCCCCTTTAAGCTGCAGCGACCTTAACTTGGCCCACTTATAGATGGGAGGGGAGAGGACATGGTCCCTCCAGAACTTCTTGGTCGAAATACTGTTCAAACAGAGGCAAACAGTTGCCCCAGCAATCTTAAATTCCCGTGGCAAAACCCTCCCTGGGAAAACAAGATTTGTTCTCAGATCTTGTCGGTATGGGGCTGGAAATGAAAAAGGCCCCCCATTCCGATGCTGCTGTTTAATTTAATATTTTGGAGGCGCTTGTACTTCCTCTTGCCTCTGCATTTGGGTCTCTCTTGCCTTACTCGCCCGGAGACGTTTTGGAGGGAGGGGAAGGAAAAGGGAGGGCAAAAGAGGAGCATGCTGCATGGGAAAAATGTTTTTGTGACATTTTCTAGTCCTCGGGAAATCTGGGTTCACCCCGACGTTCCTTAACCCGCTTCTCAAAGGGAACTGGACTGGAGAGCCAGATTCTCGGACCAAGACGTTTTTGCCGTTGCTATGTCGGTGCCGGTTTTTGCTGGGCTTGGCCAAGAGAGGCTCAGTGTTTGTAAGGAAGGCGAGCGCACGCGTTCACAAGAGCATCAAACTCTTGAAATTCCGCAGCTACATAACAAGCTCTCTGTCTGATTTTTTTACGCCAATCCTAAACACGTGGGAACCAATCTCGTTTACTTCAGTGACGCTTCCTTCCAAGAGGAAGGAAATCCTTCGCCTTCTCGCTTTTCGATCCGCGATGGGTGCCTGTTCGTGTGTGTGTGCGCGCGCGCACGTGGCCCCCTTTTTAAAATAGAAGCGACAAACGTCTCTCTCTCTCCATGGAAAAATAATACATCCTTTTATTAAAATGCATTAACAGGGAACTTTTACACCGTGGTCCTTCAAGATTCTCCCTCTCTTTTTCCTTCCCCCACTTTTTCGACACCAGGAACCGATTTAGGGCACAATCCTAAACTGAGTTAGGCTGACATAAACTAAGCCAGCAAAGTTTGGTAGCACAGGGGTCATCGTAAAGTATGTTTGAACCACTCTCTGAGTCAGAGAGGCCAGCACACAGACGTGAGCCATCCTCTCTGACTCTGAGAGTAGTCCAAACATGCTTTATGCTGGCCAAATTTTGCTGGTTTAGTTTATGCCAGCCTAACTCCAATTTAGGATTGCACTCTTAGTAGTTTATTTATTTATTTATTTATTTATTTATTTATTTATTTATTTCAATTTATTTATAGCCATTTATTTCAGCTTAAACATTCGTGATTTACAGTCCACTTTGGTGGGGTTAGCCTTCAAGGTACCACAAGATGGTTCTGCTCCAAAGAGGCTACTCCTTTGAAAGATTTTTCTGTTGAAAATATTAAAAGGCTCATTATGACCTATTTAGGTTGTAGAATAGTCTCCCCATTGGCGTTAACAGGACAACTATGGAGTCAACTAGAAATCTGTTTCCTGCCCCTATATGAACCTAACATTACCATGACACTTAAACCTCCAGAGATTGTAGTACATTTCAATGAAAAATTCGATTTATTTTTGTTGGATAGTGAATTGGTTTTACTCCTCCTGACTGAAACTTTTTTTGCTTATTATTATTATTATTATTATTATTATTATTATTATTATTATTATT
>JAJKFI010000020.1:15736717-15757983 GCA_029204185.1 Lerista edwardsae | reverse complement strand
ATTATTATTATTATTATTATTATTATTATTATTATTATTATTATTATAGTTTGCATTATACTTTATTGTTGTAGGCCTCCTTTGATTCTTTTTCATTTGAGAAGGCAGATATAAATACCTCCCATGGAATCAATAAATCAATCAAACCCACATCCGTTCCACACACGCATTTGAATGATTTATGTAAATTATTTTTAAAAATTCTAGGCACTGTAAAGTGCCTACCACTTTTAAACTATTTTAAAACGTTTTTTAAATTTTTAAATGTCAAAAATAACTCCCTCTTTTTAAAGAAACTGAGGTAGGAGGCACTACACTCTTAAAAATAACAACAAATTAACTACAAACATCTATCACTTAATTCATGATAGACGGAATTAAATGTATTGACTACTGATGTTCTTAAAAGTGAAAGACTGAACGCTGTTTTTTAAAATACATTTAAACATAATTTAATAAAGCTTTCAGGTTGTTCCGTTTAATATCATACTCAGCGCATCAAAAGAAGGCAATCTGTTTAGGGACATGTCCAGGAAAGGGAAGCAGAACAGAAGACCACGTTCGGGATATGCCTTTTTTCCCTGTTGAGGAAATGAAGGAGGGGTTTGTGTTTTTCCATTAAAAAAAAAAAAAAATCTCCCCGGCCCTCATTCAGTCCGAGTCTGTAAATAGCAAACTGACAAGAGACGCTCGGGTTGCCGTTGTCTTTTTTTTTAAAGCTTTACCCTCACTCGCAAGGTGTGGAGGCAAATCTTGCTTTCCAAAGCTCCCCATCCCTCTCCCAATCCAGCGAGAGCGAAAGCCTCGCCTTGAGAATCGAGCCTTGGATTTCGCTCAAGACACGACTGCCTTCGGCCTCTCCCGTGTCGGGGTGTGTGTGTACGTTGTCTGCTGCGAACTCTGCGGACAACCTCGGCAGGTGAAGGAGCTACAGGTGAGCTCCGGTTTCGCCTTGCCTGCTATTGCTCCATCTGCCCACGCCGACGCCACGAATGGTTGACATCACACCATCACATAATAATCATAATAATCTGTCCTAACCACTGGGAGCTGGGGCAGCACCGTGAACAAACTGGGACCTTCTGGGGGGCCTTTCGTCAGGAGGTGAAACCCCGCGTTTCTCCACCCCTGTTTCTACCCTGTTCCGCCGCGCAGGCGCCACCGAAGAAATCGAGAAGCCGGCCGTGGTCTTACTTCTACCCTGAGCCCAGGCGTCAAAAGACCCACTGGGCTCGCTCGGCCGCCGGTTATTCGTGGTGTGTCTTAGATCATCACGCAGCTTTGGTTTGTTCACACAGATCATCACACACGGCTTTTTTTTTAAATTATCCCTCCATTCCCACACATTCCTGGTTCCTCATCTATTGCCTCCGTCTCCGTGAAATGATCTAGCCACGCCCTCACGTTAAAGGTCCTTTTCGTTTTCGATCTCTCTTTTCTCTATACAGTCCAGTTTACTCAGATAGTTCTAGGGCTGCCGCCCTAAACTGGCTTACTAGGGAACGCAGCGGGACTTACTTCCAAGGAAACGCGCTGAGGATTATAAATCCGTTCTACTCTGTTATGTGTAGCCCGTGCCTTTGTGGACGTCTGGCAGCCCATTGCCTTCCTAGCGCTGCAAATCTGTCCTTCTCATGGAGAAAGCGCCACGGAACCCAATGGGACTTTCTCCCTTCCGAGTAAACGGGAATCGGATTGCACTGGCCAGCTGGACCGTTTTGTTGACACAGGAATTGGGGGCGAGAGAGGGGGGTAGCCCCCGGAATGGGGGTCGGGGTTAACAGGGCTTGCCTTTGATTGCTTTCCAAAGATCAGTTTAGAGATAAACTTCACAGGCGTAGGAGAAATTAAGCGAACGTTTCAAAGTAAGGAAACGGCCTCCACCTCAAGCCTAGTCATGCCTACTCAGAAGTAAGTCCCATTGTGTTCAATGAGGCTTGCTCCCAGGAAAGTGTGTGTAGGATTGCAGCCCTCGAGTCTAATTCAGGCGTTGGGCTGAATGTGGAAATGTGCGGGATTTGCCTTCCTTCCATATGATTCAAGGATAATCGGCCCTCCCTCCCTTCAGCCATTCAGCTTTTGAGCGTTTGGGTGTTCCGACGTGTAGCCAGAATCTCTTTCACCAAGGAAGGCGACCCAGAATTGACTCCTTGAAGCCCAGGCGGTCTTTCGTTTTAGGTCAGCGACGCCCCGGCAAGTCAGACAAACAGAGGCGAGCCTTGTCCCTCGGTTTTGGCGACGCCTAAGGCAAATCTCCCTGCTGGGTTTCTGAGGCAGCTGCTCCCAACGGAGGAGCCCTTTCCTGGGTTTGCAGCCCTCCGAGCCTCTCTCCACTGCTGCCGGAAAGAAACCTCGGCTGGGGTGGAAAGGTCGGCTGGCTGAATCCCGGATTGCAACTCGCTCGAACTCGGCAGCCGAGCACCTGCCGAAAGAAGCGCGCCTTCTCCGGAGAGAACATCTGGCCGGGCTGGAAAAGGGAGGGCGTGCGCTCTGATTGGCACCTTGGACAGCGACCGCTGCCAGCCCCAGTACTGGGCGAGGTGGATAACGGTGAGACATCTGCATGCGGCCAGGCCGGAATGGCGGGAGTCGGGCGGACTGAACGGATCGGGGCGCAAGAAAATCTTCGTCTGTGCAGAGAGGAAAACGTCACTCATTCATTTGGAGCGAAATTCATTCATTGTTTGGGCAGCGAGCAGCGCCTGGCCCAGCTGGGTGAAGAGGCCGCGAGATTTGTATCCCTGTAAGGTCAAAGGTGTGCCACACACACACACACACACACACACACACACACATCTCTCGTTGGTCCCGAGAGCCAACGCAGAGCACGTTCTTTCAACGTCATTTCCGCCTGGACCCCAAAGCTACCATGCAGCTATTAACTGTACTTCGAAGGGACCGTCGGGGCAATGCTAAAAAGGCACTTGAAACCTGACGGGACGGAGAAGAACTGGGCCTCTGTCCAACCGCGGCGTCGAGGTCTCTATAGCCCTCACTCGGAGCAAGTTGGGGTCTCGATGAAGGCTTGAATAGATTGGGGGGGGGGTCCCAGCACCGTAGAGACAAGGACGGTGTCCGGAGGATGAGCCGGCGCAAGGAACTCGCTTCCCCTGCACGCCCCGATTCCACAAGGGCTCAGACCCAAAAGGCGACGTGGACAGCAGTCCGGCGCGCTCCAGGAAGACGAGCGCCTCCTATCGGAAGCACCGGACTGTTTCCAAAGGAGAAGGAGAAGCGGAGCTCTTTCGCCACGAGCGAAGGAAGAGCAGGGAGGAGTCAAGCGTGGGAAGGGCGTCCTTCTGCCCGTTCGGTGGGACCACTCGTACCGCGCAAGCATGCCCAGGTGGCGCCCCACAGAGTTCTGCCTGCGTCCGAGTGGTCCAGAGGTTTAGCTGTAGGCGCCGGAGGGTTTCACGAGGGGCTCCCGGAGGGCCCCGAGACAGGCAACATCCCTGAAAGCGTTCACACTGCTGGGGCTGCGGCTTGTTACATGCGTGGTCGACCTGGTTAACAAGGGCCTCCTCCTAATCTTGTTCCCCGTTCCCCCCCCCTTTACGACGTGTGGGATCTAAAAACGGACCTGCCTAGCCGGAGTTGCACCGACTCGCTCCAGCCCCTGAGCTCACCCCCCCCCCCGCCGGGGACGCCAAGGAACGATCCTTCGGGACTGGGGAGGCCTTCCCTCTGGCCCCGCGCGGGTGAGGATCCAGGCTGCGACCACCTCTGGAATTCCACCCCCACCCCCCGCCCTCAGGAAAGAGCCCTTTCCTAACCCCGACCACCTCTCGTGCTCGATTCCGCCACCGCCACCGCCCCCCCCCCTGTTGCCGCCGGGAGCGCTGCGCACGCGCGCGCCCGGGCCTCTGCAGAGTTTCTCTGGCTGGCAGGCAGGCGGGGAAGGGCGCTCAGCATCTCCGTCCCCACTGCCTACTGTGGGGTTGCAGCAGGGCTCAGCTCCCCCGGGTCCATCGTGTCCCTCCCCACGCCCCATCCAGAGACGCTTACCCCGCCGTCCACTTGGTCAGCTCCTTCCTTCGGACACCGGGGAAAGAAGGGCCCGTCCGCACCTCGCCACTGAGCCGGGTTCGGGCCCCTCGGATCGGACTCCCTGGGGCGTCGGGGGTTACCGGCCACAGCGCCAAGCCAGACTTGGCGGCCCATTGGCGCGCTCCGGGAGAGAAGCCGGGCGGGGCTCCCCTTCCACGGGCCGGCTGCAGGCTGGAGCCCGGCGGCGTCCTGGCCAGGGCAGGCAGCGAGACCATCCCGCGCCCCCAGGCGCTCCACGCTGCCGTCTGTCCGGCCTCCGCGTCCTTCTAGCGCGCGCTTCTGCCGGCCGGCCGGAGCGCCTTTTGGGCCAGCCCGGCGTCTCCTCGCCTTGCCGCGGGAGAGGCGACGTGCCTGTGAATCGCCGCCGCCCGCCTTGTTATGGATCTGCGAGGCTAAGCGAGGGGGATCAGTATGCAAATGGGCTCAGTTACAATCGAACCGTTCGATACGGAGGAGCTGCCGCTGCCGAACGGAAGTGCCTGCCTGTCAGCGCGCCCCGCACCAGCCCCCCCCGCCCCTCCGCGGCTCGCCGCGGGTAATTAAAACGCACGCGCGCAAATTGGGCAGGTGGGATATCGGGCCGGCCGGAGTCGGATGCGGGCGCGCCGCGGCACGTGTGTGTGGCCGAGTGACGCAGGCTGGAGCCCTCTCGCCACGCTCGGGGGCCTCCAGCAGAGGCGGGGGAGGGGCCGGGCCGGCAGCTGCGAGGTGCTGATGAGAGGCTGCTGGAGAGGAAGCCGGATCAATACGGGCCCGGTAATTGCAGCAGCGCACAGCCCGAGCGGAGGCTTTCTGGTCGAGGCGAGGCGGGGAGGGGCGGGCCGAGAGTCTGCAGGGAAGGCCGGGCGGGCGGCAGCGCGCGGTGGGGGCCCAAGACAGACCAGACGGCAGGGCTCGGGGCGGGGGTGGCTCGGGGGGGTGGCGACGGAGGCGGCCCCTTGCCGCCCGGCCTCCCCACGGCCTGCGGTCGAGGCCCCCCTCCTCCTCGGGCTGCCGCGGGCCTCCCCCGCCCCCTCGGAAGCCATCCATCCTGGCTACCTGCTGCTTGTCACCTTGCCCGGCTCCGGCGTCCTCGCCAGCCAATCCGGCCCCGGCAGCTGCCCTGACCTCTGGCCTTTCCCCGGGACCCCGTCAAGGAACAAAGGCTCAGCCGAGGCCGGCTCCGAAAGGGGGGGGGGGCGGGGTGGGAGGGGGACGTGTGGCCTCCTTTGGTGGCCTCGGCGCGGCGTCTTCCTCGCCCGCCCCCTTCCCAGGGACAGCCACCCCCACCCGGACAGCTTCGCCCGTCCCTTTTCCTCCTGCCGGGGATCCGAGGACCGAGGCGATCGACCACCCTCCCGGGCTGGAGAAGGAGCGGGCGACATCCCCAGAAGCGCGCACGTAGAGACCCAGGCCGGTCTTTGGCTCCTGCTGGGAGCGGTGCAGGCCTGGCCAGCGGGTCGCTCTGGAGCAGGAGGCCGCGGAGACAGACAGGTGCTGGGAGCCCTTGAGTCAGGAGAAGCCCCTACCAGCCGGCAGGCTCCCATCAAGTCCGGGGGAGGGGGGTGATAAGGAGGCCTGTGGGGGGGCGGGTGAGGAGGTGGATGCTGGAGCGGTGGGGAAGCGAAAGGTCCCTGGCATGGTCTGTGGCCTCATTTATGGGGATTCGGGAGTCGGGACCACCAGGTGTGGAAATGATCATTAGGGCAAACAGAAGTTTCCACTGACGGAAATGTTTGTCTCCGAGTTACAAATGACGGTGGGGCGGGGGGGGGGGGACCCCAGCGGAGGTGTGTTGGGGAAGGGGAACTGGCCCTTGTCCCCAGACCTCCGCTGCCTTAAAGGTCAGGGCAACTCCTTCAACACAACGACTGCACATTTACTCTGGAACTGGGGGTTAGACTCCAGGGCGGGAGGGCACTGAGCATCCCCAACGCTGCTTGTGTATCTCTCGGACAAGAGATAGAGTGCAAGGGGTAGAAACACAGAAATACTTTGTTGCTGCATTCCATCCCCCACCCACCCCCCCCACACACACTCCTGGACCACATGCCAAGTCATCAGCCTGTTTCTAACCCTGGGCAGCCAGATGCCTCCAGGAAGCCCGCAAGGCATGAAGGCAACAGCCCCTCCCCTCTTGTCTTCTTCGCCAACACTTGGTGTTCAGCGGTAGTCTGCCTCTGACTATGGAGGCTTCAGAGCTGATGGCTGCAGATTGACCTTTCTTCCTTGGCGGGTTCCAGCTACAGCTCTGTTGCTTTTTCGAGCTCAACTGAAATTGGCAATGTGCATTCTCCACATTGTGGAGTGGCAATGGGCGTTCTCCACGGGGCTTAGGACAGTGCTCTCCCCGTTAAAATCTGTAATATCTGCCCCCATCAATCTCCTGCTCCCTCCGCTCCCTCCACCCCATCGGAAAATTGGTAATTTGCTAGTTCACAGTGACTGGGTCAGACGTTGGAGATAAAACAATGCAACACAGAAAGCAACGGCCATCCTTTGAATGCTCCTCGCCCCATGAACTATGCTAACCCAAGACAGCTATTCAACAGGAAGTGTCTCCTTAAAGCCACTGGCTAATAACCATCACCGCATCTTGTGGCCCCAGAAACCCAGTAAGGGGAAGGAAGTTTTTGGATTGGCCACTACAGGCTCTCCCCACCCTGGCCCACCCCAGCAGCCTATCTGCCATTGGATTTTTGCAAGGCAAGCTAACTGCCGAGAGGAGAGGGAAGGCATAGTATTTGAGGCAGCAATCCTAGGCACACCTATCAAGGAGTAAGCCCCATTTACTATAATGGGACTTACCTCTGAGTAGACATGCACAGGATTGGCCTGTAAGTCAATAACATAGGATTCCATGCATGTTTACTCAGAGGTAGCTCTCACTGTATTCAGTGGGGCTAGTGCCCAGGAAAGGTTCTTGTGTCATGAGAGGAATTGCACTGCTACTTCTACACGTTCCCCTATTTTTGTGCTGCTATCCATCCGTTGACAGCTTAGCCTTCCTTCTCCCCTCTGTGGTCCTCCCTTTTCAACCTTCCCTCAGTATTGTTTCTGTGGACACCTTTGTGTGCCTTTTTTTGTGTGTGAGACAGTGCAAAGTATGAAGGAGAGAGTAGAGTAGAGTAGTGGGGTAGAGTGTCTTAATGCTCTAGGCCACCATTCTCCTCTCCTATACACCTTCTCTTCCATTCCATTCTCTCCTTCTATTCCTTTTCTAATCCTAAGAATGAGAGAGAAGTAAAGATGAAAGTGGCAGAGGAGGGTGGAGAGAGGCAGTTCCCCCAATCAATCTGGTTTCTGGGATGTCAGCCTCATGGGCTGCCCTCCAGAATCCAAAAGAAGATGGTGCCAAGTTAAGAGCCTCCTTACACTCTTTCAACTTCACACGCAAGAATTCTGCATCTGTGGTGGTTTGTTGAATTGTGCAATCTCTGCATGCTAAGATCATTCTGTGTACATTATGAATTCATTCTGTGGACATTATACACTGCTGAAAGTATCCGAAGCATTGTGAAAAGAATGCAGCAGCACATGAGATCATGGAAGGCATTGCCGCTACCCCATCCATATGCAGGTGTTCTCCTAGGAACATCAGCCCACATGGATCTGGTCAAAGGGGCTTCTATTCCAGCATCCTCTTTCTTACAGCAGCCAGCCAGGTGCCTCTAGAGAAGCCCCCCTCCCAAGTAGGGCATAAAGGCCCCAATCCCCACTGTTGTTTCTGCACACACACACCCCTCCCAAGCATTGGGCATCCAAAGGTATAGATTGTACCATTCTGTGTTTCAGCACAGAGTAGAGTAGCAATTTAACTTTGCCTTGAAATGCTGGCCTTGCAATCTGACTCCCCTACTCCCTTTACATTTCACCCTGGAAGGCTTATATGCCTGCTTTTGGTAAAGATCTGGAGGTAGAGTCTATTTCCATCCCAGAAAGTAACCCTGACCTAAGTGGCTAATGATGTCAGCAGCCGCCAGTAGAAACAGCTGAGGCTACTATTGTTCTTTGACAACAGCACTACCGATTTCAGACATACCAACCTTCGGTGATTTTTCGTACCTTCTCTCTAATACAGAATAAGCCATTTTGTATCCTCAGGGATGGATCTGGGCACCAGTTGTCCACTGGGCCTTGTGACACAGTTGGTGAACCTGGGTAAGCCCTTGGGTGCTGCTGCAAGCAGATTTGTAAACCATGCAGGAAGCTTTGAATTTGGGACAGGTGGAAATTGCGGCATCTTGTTGACTTTCCTCCCCCAAACTAAAATGTTCCAAACATACAGTATGATTTGGCTTGCTTGCTGATGAATCCAGAGCAACTTCTGGCGTAGGGACACCCTATGTGCTGTACAGAAAGCTCCAGTTCCTCAACTCCCAAGCTGTGTTCACTGACCTTTGCACTACTTCTTTTTGGCCATGGTCATTCCTGTCACGCTCTGCAATCCTGTCCATATTTACATCGACCAGTTGTCAATCAGAACCTTTATTGGCATACAATGCACAAGACATAATACACAATACATGGGATTTAAATAAAATAATATGAAATGAAAAATATAAATGAAATAATTAACCAGTTGTGGCTCAGTGGTTGGGGAGGGAGCACTAGTTGACTGTATATCAGTCTGTGGGTGCAGATTTTCTCCTATATATGTGACAGACGTGCACCATCCTCCCTGACTGAGACTAGTCCAAACGTGCTTTATGGCGGCCCTTGTGCCAGCCAAACATGGCTGGCCTAACTGTGCCAGCCTACCTCCGGGTTAGGATTGCGTCCTTAAAAGTATCGTAAGGATGGAGGGATGGATGGACATGCGCACCATGCTCGCACACATGCACAGAGAGAGAGAGAGAGAGAGAGGGGGGGGATTGGAGTGGCAGTGCTGGAGAATGGGAAAATAGAAGACCCAGAGAGATCAGAGCAGATAAGATTGCACTACTGGGATAAGGAGATGGGGTATTTAGATCAGGCAAATAGTGCAGGGGGAAATGTGCATCACACCTGCCAAAAAGCTGCTACACCAATCAAATTTGAAGCTCCTCCTCTACTTCAAATTCCAAGCAACAATGCAGTGAGATCCAATCACTGTTCTCCCAAGTGACAAACATATTCTGCCTAGGCTCAGATACAGATGTTTTTTTCCAGCTGTTTACAATGCCACTCAGAGAAACTGGACCTTCTCCATACAAACCAGATTCTGCTGCCAAGCTGAATTATTACACAACAATAGTCCTGTAGGCCTCATCTAGCATTGACTTTTCTAGCATTTTAGAGTATTTTTTAAAGTGACAAATATTTTATCTAGCAATGCTATTTGTATTTTTAATAAATGTATTTTCTCACCATCACTATGTTAGTGGTATTGTGTGTGTTGCATGTCTCTGTGTTGCCATCGAACCAAAGTGCAGCCATCTTGAGTCTTTTGCTTAGTCACTTGTCTAAAGTTGCTGAAGTAAGTAACTGTTTCTCTTTTTGCTCTCATTGTTTTCACTCACTTGCCCCGCCTGTAACCTTCTCCAATCCAGTACCGCTAGCCCTCACAATAGATGGAGAACTGGTTCAAGCCAGCAGAGCTTCCTCCCTTACAGCATATTCTCAAGGCCTAATTGTCACAGAGCTTCTCATGTCCCAGCCCCTGTGTAGTAATTTTCCACCAAGCAGCAGCTTGGGGGGGGGGAGAGGGATATAAAAATGATTTGGAATTGTATGCTCTTGCTCTTTTTCTCTGCCTGCCGAGTGGGGCAGGGAGATTGGCCCGCCTGCGCAGGTGTAATAAAGATGATCCTCATACTTTCTCGTTTGGTTGTTTGCCTTTTAAAATGCTTTTCCCGCAATGAAAACCATTTTGGGCCGATTTTCGGCAACATCTGTTGCATGACCATCTCTGTCTCTCCGTTACTTTGTGCACCAGGAACTATGTACACTAGTCTGAGCTCCTTGGAAGAAGAGTGGTGTAAAAATGTGAAAAATAAAATAAATTGCATCACTGTGCAAGTTGGCACATCAAGCATCAAGAGTTTAGGAGGAACAGAATGCTTCAATTGCTTCACTATGTAGTGCACCCCCTGCTGGGCTGTTCATGCTGGTGCTGGTGTTTCCATTAGGCATACCTTGTGGCTCAATACCAGCCCAGACAGTTCAGTAGGAGGTCCGCAAAAATGAAGGGAGCAGTGGGCTTCAGCGCAACCCAAAGAAAGACCTGGAAACAGCTGTTACCTGGAAACAGCATTTGCAAGAGGAAATGAGAACCCACAGCAAAACTTCCAGCTTGTTGACAATGTGCTCAATGGTGTCTCTCGGGGTAGTGGTGCAGAGAGTGGTGCAGAGAGGTGACGCACTGTAAGAGGGTGATGTGCACCAGGAGGATATGATGCATGCCAGTGGTGCAATTCAAATGAATTAACAACCGGTTCTATGATGTCATAGCCGAAGCAAAAAAAAACCCAAAGCCAGCCGAGGTAAGCGTGGCCTGGCCATTTAACAACCAGTTCTATAGAACCTGGGTGAACCTCCTGAATTTCACTACTGGATGCACCCCCACCCCCTGCCACTGCCTAGTGGAAACCATTGGCCCAAGCTAGGAGGTGCCTCTCTTCTGAGGCACCCTTAGGCTGGAGTTTCTCAGGGGCTTAGTGTGATTGTGCAAGGCACATGCACTAAACCACTGGGAACTCCAGCCCAAGTTCAGAGGGGGCTGTCATGCTTGTGTGCTTATACAGGGGGTGAGGTGATGGTGCGTGGGGGGGGGGAAGTGCACTAGGTGATGTAAACCATAATGATGATGCTAAATGTGCAAATGTGCTGATGACGTGGGGCGCAATCCTAACCTAGAGTTAGGCCGGCACATTTAGGCCAGCAAAGTTTGGCCAGCACAAGGGACACCAAAAAGTATGTTTGGACCATGCTTGGAGTCAGAGAGGCCAGCATATAGGCATGCACCATCCTCCCTGATTCGGAGAGTGGTCCAAATGCACTTTACAGTGCCCCTTGTGCCAGCCAAACTTTCCCGGGCTGGGGCTAACCCTGGGGCAAAGGGAAAATATCTCCTTGAGTTCCAGCGCAATATTAACGGGTGTTAGGATGTAGCACAGACCTGCCTACTCCTGCACAAGTTAGGATTGTGCCCTGAGACACATTTGCCTACTTGCATACACATGAAGCTCAGTTTCACTTTCTATAGGGCCCAATACATTTTCTTGTCAGCTAAACATCAGTTTCATGACCCAGTAACAATCTGGTCATAACCTACTAGTGGGTCGTGACCCACAGTATGGGAAACATTGCAATAAGAGTAGTATGACTTTCTGAAAAAAGTGTTGAATTTATCTCTTACATTTTAATCTCATCACACCTGCAAGGAGTTCAGAGCGATGTGCATGAAAGGTTACTCCATTTTATCATCACAACAGTCTAGTGAGGTAGATTAAACTGAGAGACAGTATAAGAGTGCAATTGTAACCTGGAGTTAGGCCAGCATAGTTAGGCCAGCAAAGTTTGGCTGGCACAAGGGACACCGTAAAGTATGTTTGGATCACTGAGTCAGAGTGGCCAGGACACAGACGTGCACCATCCTCCCTGACTCTGTGAGTGGTCCAAATGTGCTTTGTGGTGACCCTTGTGCCAGCCAAACTTTTCTGGCCTGACTGTGCTGGCCTAACTCCAGGTTAGGATTGCGCCCTAAACCAGTGGTGTCAAATGTAAGGACCGTGGGCCAGATATGATCCCAATCTCTTTATCTGGCTCCTGTGATCATTGGGATCTCCTAGTACTGCTCTTTAGCACGATAATTCTATCTGACGTTTTACCTTCACTAGAGCAGGGGTGTCAAACCTAAGGTCTATTGCAGGTTGGAAGCGCTTAATCTGGCCCCTATGATACTTAGGTTCTCCCATCCACTGAAAAAAGCCCATTCAGTTCACTCAGAGCTCCTTGCTTGCTTGTGGATTGTGGAGGTTAACCTGTAAGAGTCTTGTGTGACTGGCCCTTACTTCCTTATCAAGGATTTTTACTTTGGTGAATTTCTGGCCTTTTTCTGCTACTGAACTTCATGCAAAAAATTAGGAAAATAAGAAGTAATTTGTTTTGATAGCTCATTGTCCCATTGAGAGGAAGAACTACTGGAATTTACCCCCACCCCAAAGCTCTGGTCCTTGATAAGTCTGAAAAGACCTACAAGGTACTTGTAAGAGAGAGGCACTTACAAGCAATTACAAACAACCATTCATTCAGGGAGAATACATGGAAAGCTACTTAGATATTATGTTAATTAGGATATTCTCTATAAATGGAGAGTTTGGGCACTAATAATAATTAAGTACTTTTTATCAACAAAAATGGTCTTAAATGCCTATTTGTCTAATGGCCCCCAAGGGTGTCTTTGCTCTGAATGGGCTAAAAAAACCTTTAGCTGCAAAATAAGCAGGTTATCTGGATCAATATAGCTAGAGGACTCCATTGATTACAAGAACTCCATTCTTTAATTATTAACCCTGTGTGCTCTGGATAGAAGCTGCATAGGACAAGACTTTGCTACTGTGGATAGGAGGAGGAGTGGGTGGGGAAATAGGGGGCTGCTGGATGGAGCCAGGACCTGGTTCAGGAGGTGGAGATTGGATCAAACTTGTTTCATATAGTGGGCCAAATAGCATTCTTGCACCTGCGGAGGGCCGGAGGTGAAATAATTAAGCAGGAAGTGACATTAAATAGATCAATGATTTTCAACCTTTTTCATCTCATGGCACACTGGCACAGCACTAAAATGGTCAGGGCAGCCCATCAGTTTTCTCACAATTGACAAGGCACACTGTGCTGCCAGTATGGGGTTCACATACCCCAATGGCCCTACTAATAAATGACCCTCTCCCAAATTCCTGCTGCACACCTGAGGACCGTTCGCGGGCCACACCAATGTACTACAGCACAGTGGTTGAAAAAGACTGAACTAGATGACGGCCAGAAATAAGCATTTTATTCTCACATAGAAAATCATTAGCTGCAAATGACAGAAGGGAAAATGTGCAAATCTGGTTCATAATTTCAAGATATGAGAGAATCCAATTATCATGCTGGGAGAGGCCAATTATAACCAGGGGGCGGGAAGAGAAATTGCTTCTGGGGCTGGGGGCCACATATGGTCTGCAGGCCTTATGTTTGACACCCCTGATCTAGACTGTAATACTGAAATCTGAACTGGGATGTCAGCACCAAAATGATGGAGCAATAAACAAATTAGTGATTTACAGCCCAATTCTATGCAGCAGAGTGCACTTCTGCTGTTCTAAAACGGATGTCAATTTGGGCCGGCTTTAGGCCAGTGGATCGTGGCACTTGCCTGGGAGATCACTTCCAGGCAGCACTGCACCAAGCTGGTGGAAGAGATACTGCCTGGACTGAGCAAGCACTTGCAAAGCTTGCAAAACACATGTGCAGAGGCGGATCTACAGGGAGGGCAAAGCTCTAAGTGTTGCAAGAAGCCTTACCCTCTCATGTAAATCCCTCCTCTCCCTTGCTGCTGTAGATGTTGCCAAGATGTTGCCAAGCAACGCCAAGATGTTGCTTTTCCCTGTGAGGATTGGCTAAAATGGTGCAGGAGAGGAATGATTTCCACTGCAAGGTAAGGTTTCTTGCAAAACGTAGAGCTTTGCCCTCCCTTAGATCTGCCTCTGAACATGTGTCCCACCTAGTCCCAGAGCCAGGACCAGCCGATTTGACCAAGATGGCTGAATCGGCCCCTGTGCCTGGAAGGAACATACACTGGGGCATTGAGCAGAACATCTGCAGCCATAGCCAGCATCTCGCTCAGTAGCTGACACTCTGGCATGGAATCTTCCATGCCAAGGTGTTGTGAGGAGAGTGCAGCAAACAGAGCGTTGCTGCTGGGCAGCCTGCCTGCTCACCCTTTCATCCGATTGGCTCAAAATCGGCCCCCACTTGAAGTAGGTGGCGGTGATGTTGTCATGTCACTGCCACCAATTCTGGGTGCTGCACTTTCCAAAACATTTCACATTGGGCCAGTGGTGGAATTCAGCCAGTTTTCACCTATTCTGCAGAACCGGTTGCTAATTTTAGGTTGGGAGAGGGAAGAAAGGCAGCGGCCGCCCTGAAGGCTGACCTGAAGGACACAGAGCCGGTTGTTAATTTATTTGAATCCCACCACTGCCTTGGGCCCCGCAGCCTCTAAGGATGACCCTGCTGCCAGCAGTGCTAGCAATACTCCATTGGCAGCCATTTTTCAAGCTGCAGCAGCTCCGCAATGCCGGTTCCCTTTGCACCTGCTGGACAAGATAAGACAACAGTAGGGACAGGGGGAAAGGCTGGAAGGAGGCGAAAATGGGCAGGGAGGGGGAGGAATGGGGCAGGGAAGTGGTGGGAGGGGTGGAACCGGTGGCATTTCTTAATAATAATAATAATAATAATAATAATAATAATAAATTTTATAAAAAAACAACATTTGGAATGCAACAGGACTGCCGTGTGATTCATTGAACAAATGGTCAGAGTTCAGCCAGTCCTTCTTTATGAATGAATGAATGAATGAATGAATGAATGAGAGCAAGAGAGGAAGTGGAAGGTATGAAATGAAAATGTGTGAAATGCAAGCAGTGGACTTTCTCCTGAAAGGATAGACTTGTGCAATCAGAGAACGAGATCTGGAGAACTCAGACAGTATTGCTGTTTAAGGGTCCAATTCTGTCCAACTGTCCAGCACTGATGCAGCCCTGGGGTAAGGGAACAAGCATTCCTTTATCTTAAGGAGGCCTCCATGACTGCTCCCCCACTGCAGGGTGCAGCACACACCCCATTAGTGCGGCTGCATTGGCGATGGAAGTCGGCGATTGGATAGGATTGGGCCCTAAAACTCCCAGAGTGGGAAATAGCAATCTAAAAAAAATACCAGATGCCTAGAGCAAAAAATTGTCCAGTTAGTTGAAATCAATATGTGAAATTCAGTTCCCAGTTTCTTCTGCACTTTTCTTCAAGCCTCCTTCTCCTTTACCTACCTTTCTGGTGTCTTAGCATAGAGACATGTTACATCTAACATGTGTGTGATCTGAAGGCAGCAAATGTTGGAGAAAGTTCAATAGGCAAAGAATGTATTTACATGTTTGGTGGAGCTGCCTTTCTCTCATCAAATTACAGGGGAACATTCAATAAAACATTGAAGGTAAAGGGAGTTATAAGATGCTCCAAGTGCATCCCACTAACACTGCTGCTGGCTACAGAAACACTGCAACCTGGGTGGGAATTGCAGCTGCTGTAATATAAGGGCCATTTGTCCCCTTGACCTAGGGTAAGCCCCAGCAGCTGTAATGGGGCAACTCAGACGTACACAAGATGCACAGCTGGCGCAAGTCCACATTGCCCCATGTGGCCTAGGAAAGGGATAGGATGCAGTGTGAGCCACTGCCCCCAATCCTGCTCACCTCCTAGGCCTGATCCACCCACCCCTGCTCCGTCACCACCCTCCCCCAGCCCCATTACACTCCTCCCCACCCCCTGCCCCATTCTGTTTCCATGCTGCTTGGCGTGGCATGTGCCAAGCCTCTATGGCATGTGCTGCTTCTTGTGCCAATGTATGCATGGGCTGGCATAGGCCTTCAGACCAATACCAGCAACTGCTGTGCCTTCGCAAAGTGCTGTATGGCCATTTTGCACCAGTGCTGTGCCGGCATGCGTGCTGCTCATGATTGTGCCAAAAATCCGGCAAACATCAGATTTCACTCCAGATGCCATTACACTGGGAGGTGGCAGCATCTACAGTCTGGAGGGCTTGGGCTGGCTCTCTGCATATGACTTCAGAGTGACACTGAAAGTACTTGCAAGAGACCAGCACAAGCTTTCAAACACACACACACACACACACAAGTGCGCAGTCCATGCACCACACACACGTGCACACACACACAAGGCATGCACTCATGCACATGCGCACGCGCGCGCGCGCGCACACACACACACACACACACACACACATCTTGAAGCCAGTTTCATTTCCAAGCCTGACACAGGGAGGGAGAGCTCAGCTTGGAGGGCTCACACACTGGCCCAAATGTCAGGCTGCAAACCGCTCTTTGAAGATTAGACTCTCGCCTCGGTTCCAAAGGACTGGGAAATTCTCAAAGACAGATGATCCAGCCATTGTAGAGCCATTTACTACAGACAATACATATCTAGGAGAAACACATGTGGACTTTTCAGCTGGAGCTGCCCTCAGTAAAATATGGATGTCAACCGAAAAGGGCATCCTTTCTGAATGAATGCTGAAAGCCTCGTACAGAAGGGGACGGATCGATCTGGGCTTTCCAGCAGTGTGACCAGGGCCGGCAAAGAGCTGCTCTCGTGACCCAGTTTTCAGAGTGCAGCGACTCCTCCAGGCCCGCCTCTGGTGCCCAGCATGGCTGGGGCAGGAGGAAGGGAAGGCAGCGCTTCAGAAAGAAGTGAGAGGCAGAGCTGTCCTTTGCATTGCAGTTTGCTTGTGTTTCGAAACAGGCACAACGCAACCCTGGCTGCTTCTTTGTCTGATATTAGGAGGCAGAGCTTTTGTCCCCTTCAGATTCAGAATGCAACGTCGAGGACCAAATATAATGCTGTAGGACAGGGCTGGCCTTAAGCCTATGTGGCCAATGTCATCACGTGGTGTACCACACTTTGGGCCCCCCGCACCAGCGCAGTGAGCATATTGCCTGCTGCTGCAGCCGGGATCTCTACGAACTATAAGTCAGTGGGGGCAAGCAGAGCAGCTTTTCCCTGGGCCCTCCCACCTGCCCCTGCCTCCAAACTGCCCAAAACGTCTCCTGGAAGCAGTTGGCGGTGACGTCATCATGTCACCACCAACTATTTCCAGGTGCCACACACAGCAGCACAAATTTTATTTTATTTTGAAGAATTTATACCCTGCCTTTCCCATGCCAAAGCAAATGCCCAAGGCGGCTTACATGGGCAGGCTAGTCTAAACCACCATTTTTCAATGGGTTTTTTTAAAAACAAATATACAGTATTCTGCGATTCACTGAATCCTCAGTCCCAGATATAGCCTTCACAGTGTGGTTCTCTGTTCTGGCCGTGTGACATCGAGCTTCAGCGGGTGATCGTAAGTCCAGTCCGGACGGGTCCTCAAAGTTGGACTCCGTTCTTTTGCCAGCTGGTCTTCTCACAGCATTCCCGCAAATGCTTTTCTTGGTGAGTGGGGCCCCGAAGGGAGCGTGGGGAACCCCACGGGAATGCCCCATATTGGGCCCCGCTGCTCCTAGAGCTGGCCCTGCACTAGGATTATCTAGGTGGGCTCGGACAGGTCTTGTGTCTGATGCTCCACAGAGGTTTTGAGCATGAGGGTGGACTGAACGTCATGAAGTGCTATAATAGCAGGCTGAGAAACTATTGATCAGTAAGTGACATTTTAATGGTGTAAGCTGAGAGTATACTCTGGAGCCTGTAATGCACAGACACACCACTCACCCACCTCGTTCCTTTTGTCCCAGACTCACCATCCATTGCTTTTGCCCTTTTGCATCTTTCAGCTTCAAAGATATGATGCATGAGCGGCAGACTCTTGCATACTTGGCAGCATCCCCAACTCCTGGCAGGCCAGAAGTTCACCTGGTGACTCTTTGTCCAAGGTCAGAAGATGGAACATATCCACATTCTGCAGATATCCCTACCCTTTGGACCGAAGCATATTACAGCAAGTTTCTTGGGTAGCAGACCACTTAACTCACTCGGTTCTGCAAAGGTTAGTGCTGTCCATTTAGTTTCATTCTCTGCAATACTCCCTGTTTCCAAATGTATAGAAAGCCTTTTGCATTGATCTGTGTAAGAGTCATCCAAACTAGTGACACCATTCCTTCTCAGCTGAATCTTGGTTTTTGACTACACACTGCAATTGATAACATATCATGTTCCCTAATAGGGTGATCAACTCCCTGTACTGGTAGTGTTCTCAGTTCAGGTTTGCTGCAGGGTTTCCTGCTGTGCATGGGAGGGGGTAGTCTGCAGGATAGTATGGAGGGTTGGGCTATACTTAAGGGAACGGTGCACATTTAATTCACAGATCCTTTCTGGTTGGCAGTGCAAGCTCGGGTATATAACACTTCAGAATTCAGCTATCCTAAACAAGGTTATTTGAAAGGACAAATGCATGTGGAACACACAAGCTGGGACAAATATTAGTAGTGACCTGCTACCATTCCAGACATTGACAATCAGAACAACAGATAACATGCTATACAAATTAAGAGCGCAATCCTAAACTGGAGTTTGCATAAGCTAAGTTTGGCCAGCACAAGGGCCACCATAAACCATATTTGGACCATTCTCGGAGTCAGGTAGGATGGCTCAAGTTTGTGTGCTGGCCTCTCTGACTCCAAGAGTGGTCCAAACATATGTTATGGTGTCCCTTGTGCTGGCCAAACTTTGCTGGCTTAGTTTATGCTGGCCTAACTCAGTTTAGGATTGCGCCCTAAGGAAAGCAAAGAAGTATTCATTTCAGCAATTTCAATTAATCACCAGTGTCTTCACTAGGGTGTCTCCCTATGGGTGGGGGGGGCAGAGAGCTAAGTTGTGCAAGGAGCCTTACCTTGCTGTGTAAATTGTTCCACTCCCTCACCATTGTAGCCAATCCTCATGGGGAAAGCACTGCTTCAGCACTGCTTACTGGCTACAGAGGCAAGGGGAAAGAGCAATTTACACAGCAAGGTAAAGCTCCTTGCAAAATGTAATGCTCTCCCCCCCCCCCAGTACGTCTTTATTTGGAGTATTCATAGCTGGGTGTCTTTTTTAACACTTCAGAATATAAAAAAGAATGCAAGAAACAGGATGGATTCAATAGGTGAATTTCATTCATATTAATAAAGGTAGAGGTTTCCCCACGACCGAACAGTCTAGTCATGACCGACAGTAGGGGGTGGTGCTCATCCTCGTTTCTAAGCTGAAGAACCAGCATTTGTCCAAGGACAGGTTTCTGTGGTCATGTGGCCGGCATGACTATACGCTGTAGTGCACGGAATGCCATTACCTTCCCACTGAAGTGGTCCCTATTTATCTGCTCACATTGTTATGTGCTTTCGAACTGCTAGGTTGGCAGGAGCTGGGACAAACAATGGGAGCTCACTCCATTGCGCCGTCTCAAACTCCCAGCCTTCCGGTCAGAAAGCCCAGCGGTTTAACCCGCAGCGCCATTCATATTAATATGCCCTTTTAATAAACAGGTTGGTTTTACTTGCACTTAGATACTGACACCTACTTACAGTTATTTGTGTTGATGAAGTTATGTGTCAGTGGGGAAGGGATTCATTCCAGTGCCTAGTAGCTAATTGATCTTGGACTGAGGATGTTGGGGTAAATTATTAGAAATGGGTGGGTGTTGTGTCCCTATCCAAAATTGATCGCCGGTCTGATGGAGAAGAGATTTGCGGCCAAACCCTATCCAGCACAGGAACGTTGGCTCCAGAAGGCGACCGCCGGATGCTGTGCTGGATTTGAGCAGGCTGGAGGTCTCCTTGGCAGAAGGGGACACTCATCCCTTTTATTTACCCCAAGTAAACCCCCAGCCTGCTCACTGGGGCTTCTTGAGTCTGAACCTGCTAAATTGCGAGCACAGATTCAAGAAGCCTCGTGTTGGGTTTTCAAGCCTGACACTGGGGACAGATCCAGCAGAGGACACCTCCCAGGCCAGTCCCTCCCCTATTCTGTCCTCCCCCTGTCCAGAAACACCTCCTCCCAGCCCTCCTCATGCCCCTGCACTGCTCATGCATACCTCTGCTCTGCTGGTGGCCAGGGGCCAATGGCGCAGTGCAAGTTTCCCTGCAGTGCTGCTTCCTCTCCAGGTGGCACAAACATGCCTTATGGCACATTTGTGACACCCACTGCCAGAACTGGGGCTGCAGCTCATCAGGTTACCTGCCTGAGAGCCACAGGGGCAGTTAATTACCATATCCTGAGCATAGGATCTCACTGAAATCAAGAGCACTATGAAGAATAACAAGGGAAATAAATTTGTGGCAGTGAACCTATAGAGGTTGACAAGCTGCATCCCTGCACATGTGTCTAAATCAAGCAAACACATTGGATTTGTTCATCGCTTAAGCCTTCCTTTCTCTCTTTCCCTGACAACATGTTAAATGTGAGAATGACTAGAGTGAGTGAATATAAATATTGTTATACAATAGGAAAAAAAACCCAGCCACTAATAGGAAGAAATCTCGGTATGGGATATGGCAGGGCCAGAGAAGAATGGAAACCCTCCTGTACCTCCAGGAGGCTGGCACATTCAGCGCCATACAATGGACTCCTGCACAGCCTAATTCCCAGCTTGCTACAAACTGCAAACACTGCCTGGATGAAAAGGGAGGGACAAATCTATGCTGGAGGCAGTAAGAGCCAGTTCTGAGCGCCTTCCACAGGCAGGCAGGAATCAATAAATCAATATGGAGTGTGTGTTGGCTCTGAAATGGGTAGAGAAGCCAGTTTCAAGCTGCCCGAAGACAGATGAATAATCAGCTGTCTGTCTGTCTGCAGGCAGGCCAGAGAGGTCTGTCACCTTGCAGTAGGATCAGTGGAGACTAGCAGGTTTTGAACTGGGGCTGGGGCAAAAGGTCAGACAGAATCTGAATTTTGCCCTGATGCTTTTGCCAGCTTTTCTTTCTCTGCTGTTTTATTGTGTTGCTCCTCTTGTCTCTTGCCCAATGAGCCCAGAGCCAGTCCATCCATGAAACCGACGGAAGTGGCCAGCTCAATCTTCCCACCTCCCTCTTCCTGCTTCCTGGATTCCAAAAGCTAGAGGGGAGCAGTGTGCAGAGGAGAGAAGAGTGGTGGGCTAGACTGTCAGAAGCACGTCTGACAGTTTGGATCCTTGCACCAGTGAAACAAATTCAGGGGGTTGTCTTTGGAGAAGGAGAAGCCTGACCGCAGAATGCAGAATTAATTGGCGTTGGCATAATCATGTCACTGCCAATTACTTCCAGGTTGGCACAGCCAGGGTTCATGCAAGGGTCATTTGACCCTCCCCAGCTGCCCAATGTTGGACTACCCTGCTCAGTGCCCCTGGCACTGCCCCTGCTGCTCCAGCACTTGTTCTTTCCTCAGCCCCCCAAAATGGACCGCACCAGCACTTGGACCTGCATGCATGATGGGTCTGTTTTTCACCTCCAGTTTACCAGGGGTCAGGTAGTCCAACCCCTTCTTTGCTGGAAAAGAGAGAGAGAGAGAGAGAGAGAGAGAGAGAGAGAGAGAGAGAGAGA
>JAJKFI010000020.1:15681096-15736707 GCA_029204185.1 Lerista edwardsae | reverse complement strand
AGAGAGAGAGAGAGAGAGAGAGAGAGAGAGAGAGAGAGAGAGAGAGAGAGAGAGAGAGAGAGAGAGAGTCCTATTTCTCACCTGTAGATGCCAGGTGAATCTTCCCTTAAGAGAACCTCATAATTACCACCCCAAGCAAAAGGATGATTCAAAAACAAACATGTAATGCAATTTATTGATATGCATTCCTGCTTCTTCAGGGCCTTGCACCCTGCACATACTCCGTGGCTCATTAGTTCAGGCATTTTGGCTCAAGTTAAGAAACTTACAGCGCAATTCTAGCGTGCCCTTTGCGTCGACGCAACATCATAGCGTCAACGCAAGGGGCGGAGCGCCAGCGTGGGAGCACCGAGCAGCACCTCCGATGCTACTCGCAGCGTCAGCTTCAGAGCGCCGACAGAGAGCCTCCCTTGCGCCGACCAAAGATGGGATTCTCTGTCCCGTATCGGGACAGGGATTGGTGGGAGGGGGGAGGCGGGAGGCGGGAGCGGGACCTGGGCAAGCTTGGGAGGTGGCCTGCTGCCTTTTCCCTTTATCTCTCTGCCTCCCACAATCAGGCTACAGAAGCCGTATGATATACATAAGCTGCCCTGAGCGTACAGAGCAGTGTATCCATGTTAATAAATTGATTTAATTCAACCTGACCTATCTATTTATATTAGTCCTCTGGGGAAAGGGGAAGCAGGCCAGCAAATTTAGACAGAGAAGCTTGTACCATGATGCATTTCCTCTCATGTGATTCATGGGAATCAACAACCATTGTTCTGACCTGTGACACACGGCAGCCGGCGTCCTCTTGCTGAGGGCCCACGAGTTTGAAGGGAGGGCCCCTTGATTTCAAATAGCTCAGGAGCTGGGCGTCAGTGGGTGAGAAAGCTGCAAACAGGTCTGAGAGGTGGAAGTAAATGAGGGTTGCGACCCTAAGCACAGTCACAAGAGAGTAAGGAGCAAGAGGATTTGTTCCTATGAAACGTGTTAATGTGCAAGGCAAAACCAGCATTGAGACCTTACCACGGATACCAGCCCAGTGCAGGTCCTGAGCGCCCTACATGCCCACATGGGGTGGCCAGTGGGTGAAACTGTTACCAGAGTTGCGGCATTTTCATGGGAATGGGGAGGGCAAAACTGGTTGGAATGTACTTCTGAGTAGACATGTATCGCCTTGAACTGTATTGTAGGCAGGGGTGGAGGAAGGGTGTAGCGAGGGGTGGCGGGAGCCATGGGTGCCAGCAGTGGCGAGGCGCCATTGTGCGGAAGAACCCACGCACCTTTTGGCCCTCCCTCCCTCTTTCCTGTTTCTCTCCATTATGGAGCTATTCTGGGCGCAAGGAGGTGTGGCAGGGCAATGCATGGGGTGGGGCAACGCACTGACGGCGTTGTTATGTTGCCCTGCCCCAGGAGCGTTCGGGGCTTCATCTGTCTCTGATTGTAGGCCTACTAGTTGCTCATGAAGCAAAAGCAGCCATCCAGAGCACAATGGGAGGATGGTGCACATCTGTGTTCTGGCCTCTTGGACTCCGAGAGTGGTCCAAACATACATTACAGTGTCCCTTGTGCTGGTCAAACTTTGCTGGCCTAACTGTGCCAGCCTAACTCCAGGTTAGGATTGTGCCCTCAGAGAGGCTGGTTGTGTTTTGCCCCATGGCAGTTAAAAGTTGTGGGTATCCAAAAAAAAACCAAAACTTTTTTGTTTTTTCATTAGGATTTTTAAAAAATGTATGGCATATAAAATGTATTTTTTTTCTTGCATTGTTTGCTACTTTGATAAGGCCCCTTTCACAACTCCGTTGGGCTGGATGAGGAGAAGTTTAAATGTTCAGTCTGGCTGCACGTGTAAATTATGTGCCCGGAAACTGGCAAGGAAATCATGAACAAATACCATACGCCATGCTGAAAGGATGATCCAGAGTAAATCTTGCCATTTTATTAATTGATGCTCTGCTCCCTTACGGCAAGACAATTTCGCCGGTGTCAGCATTGGTGTGAGTGAACGATGCCCCCTCCCCCACCACACTTGGCCATAAAACAAAATCCTCATCTTCTCTCTTTTATCTTTTACCATTTTTTGTGCGCTTCTTTGGCCTTGTCAAAACATATCGTTCAGCTGGAGACCAAAAATATTGGAGCCATTGATTTTTTTAAATCTGTACTTTGGTTTAGAGAGCTTGGGTGAAGGGTGAGAGTTCACTAGCTTAGTCTACTCTTTTACCTGGACAGCAAAGGAATTTATTGGCCCACATGGTGTGATGGACCGTGTATTGGCCGGCTGTAGCCTTTCCAAGCACCACAGAACATGCAGTCGGTGTCATCCTGTCGCTTGACTCTGAAAGGCTCCACCTTCCTTTTGATTTACTATCTTCCAATTTTCAAAAGTCAATATTTTCATTCTTATTAACATAAAGGTCTCAGAAATCAGATCCCTAACAAAGCTATATTGATCCTTCCTAAGCTTAATTTTTTTTACTGTGCAATCCTGTATGTTTAACATCAAGCCCAAACCTGATGCAAATGTCAATTTGAATAGAAATCCAGACCAGCTCAATGACATCTGTCATAACACTGAATAACAGACTAGAATAACTTCGGAAAGAAAAAAAAAAACATCTCCAGGAAAATCTCATTGACTCAACTGCATTTGCAAAAATCGAGGATGAACAGTGAAGGATGAAAATGAACCTTAACTCAGCGCATTGGCCAAAGTGCGTCAGACTTTCCTTTCTAATCTCTTTACTAAACAGTAAGACACAGAAGAACAAAAGTGGAGATGTGGTTTTTAAGCTGACTTGGTAGGCAGAAATGGAACTTGTTGCTCTTTCATCATTTACATAATAGCACACATTAAATTGCTTCTTTGAACACCAAGAGGAATCCTTTCAGCAACCTTTTTTTTCTTGAAAAATGTAGATAAATAATGTGCCTTGCTTAAAAATGAGCTTCAATATTTGTACAAATTGTAGAGTGGAAAAAAATCAATGTCCTATTGACTGCTGGGGATGATCACATTCGTTCTGCCCTTTGTGGTTGGCGAAATCCACGCTACAATTACAGAGACTGGCTGGCAGCAGAGAGACTCTGTTGGGCTTTTAGCTCCACATTAATCCAAAGCTCACCATTTGAATGCAGATATAGATTGCCAGGAGTCAATAGCTGACTACTTGAATTGTGAAGGAGCAGTTCCATACTGTATTGGCAGGAATTGGCCGCTACCCTAGCTTCAAGCCTGCTTGAAATTTCAAAGCATTGGTCAAGGAAAGCAAAGCACTTAATCGACATGAGAGCAGAAGGCCTTTTGCAGGAGTGTCCACTCCAATCGCAGGGGTCCTGGGATCTATGGCATGTTCTTGTGAAAGTTAAAGACCTTTAGAAGAGATCACAGGGATTTTTCATACTGGGCAAATCTTCATATGCATTTATGTACCAAACGTGCAACTTGGGTGAACACCAGCAAGCTTTACCAGAGATGACCAAGAAAGTCTTGCATGCAGCACCTGGTAGGGTGAGGTTAGCTTGGGACCATACCATGTCAGGAGCAATGCTTGAGAGCACAATCCTAACCTGGAGTTAGGCTGGCACAGTTAGGCCAGCAAAGTTTGACTGGCACAAGGGACACCGTAAAGTCTGTTTGGGCCACTCTCAGTCAGAGAGGCCAGCACACAGACATGCGCCATCCCCCCTGATTCCGAGAATAGACCAAATGCACTTTACGGTGGCCCTGGTGCCGGCCAAACTTTGCTGGCCTGACCATGCCGGCCTAACTCCAGGTTAGGATTGTGCCCTGAGTCACATTCCAAGGACACTTACCACGTGAACTTCCTCCTCCCCCATCTCAACATACTCAAGGAGGGGTACTGCCTGGACCAAAAGCATCAGGTTGCTTATTTCCTTCTTTCTGATTCTGACACAGTTGCATTTGCTGTGTGAATTTGTGGGATCGCTGCTATTATCTGCATACAGGATTGCTTGGTGGCAGGGGTGGGGGTTTGGACGTGCATGCACCATTTGTCCACTGCAGAAAAACAAAGCACATCATTGCCTTGACCTGCCAGGCTCCACCTTGTCACAGCCCTCCAGGTTCTGCTGATGGCAGTGATTTGACAGGGTGCATGGACTTGTTCCATCCTCATTTTTTGGAGCACTTTCCAACACTGGAAAACAAGCAGAGCCAATAGCGATGGCTGCAAATATAAAATACTATCTTTGACGCGCCAAGAGGATGTCAGCAGCAATTTATTTTCGGCCACAACAAGCTGAGCCATTAAAAGAGAATCCGCCTTCCATTAGCAAACGTAGGCAAACGTGCCACGGATCCAAAGGACTGTCAATAGCAGTTGAACTATTAAGTATTTGTCCCAATGCCTTATTAAATTAACCTTTAAAAGGAAACATAATAAACTAAAAGTTCACCGCTCAGATCTTTACGCTGAAAGTAGAAGCGAGTAGTAGGTTTATTTAAAAGTGGAGAGTAATAAAACAGAGGCCAGATTTGGAATGGACTGGAAACATCCAAACAGGTGGCTGGGCATTGAGAGAGCCTCTACACAGCTCTGGCTGAAATGATAATTCACATTACACTTTGGTACAATTAGAGAACCTTGAAATAAAATTACACAAAAAATTAAGGGCACATCTCCTGCTGGGAAAAAGGGTATTGGCTGATACAGGTAAATGATTCCTTATCCGGGCATCTGAAATTCAGACTATTCTGAAATCCAGGCATTTTTGTCCACAACTTTTAAAAAAACTTTCTGTAGTGTGAACACCAGAAGGTCTTGTGCTCATTCCCGTGTACAGGCTGTAAGTTCTATTCCCTTCTCTGTGGTGTGTGCCATTGTTGAAAAATGTCAAAAAGAGCAGAAGACTCCCAAATGGGTTACTGCCCAATCCTAAGCACCGCCAGCATAGCAAGGCCAGCGCAGTAAGGCTGCATCCTAAGGCCATTAGGAGACAGCAGCAGCACAGTGCAAGGCAAGGGGAGGTTTTCCCCTTGCCCCAGGTAAGCCCCAGCCAGCCCTATGGGGCTGCTTGGATCTGCGCCTGCTGATTTGCCCCAAATTGGGGCCACCAAGGTCAGGGACAGGGCTTAGGATACTGCGCAACAGCCTAGTACATCACCACCCTCATCACCGCCCACTGCACCGTGCTGTTACCCCCACGGCATGCCTCTGGCACGCTCTTGGAGAAGTCCTGCGCTGGCCAAGTGCCGCTGCAGCATGACCGGTGCAGCGATGGGTGCAGAAGCGCCCGTATGCCAGTGCTACAGATTGTGCTGGTCCAGTGCCTGATTCTGCAGCACAGATGTGCCTGGCGACATATTTGCGACAGCACTGGACCAGCGCAATAGCGCAGCGCCGGCACAGTGCAAGAATAGGATTGCGCTCTTAGTCATTCCAGAATCCAGACAAATCCGAATCCAGACACCTTCCTGTCCCAAGCAGTCCAGATAAGGGATACTCATACTGATGGTGAAACTGGACTACTCAGATCAATAGTCTGATACAGTATACAGCAGAGGTGCAGAGAACTGTGCTCAAAGTAGTGTTTTGATTGAAACCTGAGTCTTGTTGACAAAATCTGATCATTGTTATTAAGTGTCATTAGAAACTTTGGTTCAGCTGCAGACTGGCACTGTGTAGAATGTTAAACTGAAACCACCAACTTGGAGGACTATGCAGCTACTGGAAATGCCGGAATGCAACTGAAAAACCATCCTTTATGCTCCTCATCCAGTCACATCTAGGCTAACAATAAAAAAGGTGTTCCCCATGCTGATCAGATTGTAGCCAAAATTCACCTACGAACAAAAGGAAATGTTTTTAATTGCAAATATATGCTCAGGTTAGCAGAAATCCAGTTCCTCCAAAACCGAGCCACTGCAAAGCAGGCAACCTCTCCAAAATAGTACATAAAGACTGCACATGAGTGAGGTACAGGAAGGCATCCAAGCATGTTTCCCCATTCCTTTCTCCTGGGCAAAGGTTGATTGCATTTACAGAGGCTGACAGTGGCCAGGTGCACAAAGTTAATTCTTTTGTCTGTTATCCTCCCATGCCCAGAGCAGAGAGCCATGCCCTGGTGTGTGCAAAGGAGCTCCACCTGCTCAGCAGTACAACGAAGCATGTGTCAAGCCAAAGTCCCTTCTCCTTGGGCTGCTTCTCCTTTGCCTTCCTCTATTGGGCTTGACTAGCCCCTTATATTGGGGCACTGAGGAGGAAGGAACATGACCACCAAACCAGCAGAGAAACAAGGAGAAATTGGAAGGCATTTGCAAGCGGGACAAAGATGTGATTTGACAGAAGGAAGGGCTGGATGGAGAGAAGATGGTTCCACTGTGAAAACCCTCTCAATTTGATTCTATCCCTCATGTGTTACCGTAAAGTATGTTTGGACTACTCTTGGAGTCACAGACGTGCGCCATCCTCCCTGACTCCGAGAGTGGTTCAAACATGCTTTCCAGTAGCCCTTGCGCCAGCAAAACTTAGCTGGCCTAACTGTGCCACCCTAACTCCAGGTTAGGATTGAGCTCTTAGTCAGTCAAACCCCATAAAAACATCAGATGAGTCTGGCTAAATCAGACCAAAGATGCTTCTTGGTCCAGCATTCCAGTTTTTGTAACCTAAAAAAGCCCTCAAATGCTTTGAGCTTTCTTTGTAGGCAGTAATGTTTGCACTAGCAAGCTGTAGATAAATTAGCAAGGATGTCCAAAGCTCCCATTTCTCTTTTCTCCACTCCAGAACCATTACACCAGTTCTTTACTTCTAAAGTACATCCAGTGTTTATAACATCAAGTGTAATGGGATAAATTGCAAAATTAGCAGCCCACAGAACTGTTTGAAGATCAGTCTTTAATTCCTGTCTGAAACCTTGGAGAGCCATTACCGAGAGTGGCCAACATACTTTACAGTGTCCCTTGTGCCAGCCAAATTTTGCTGGCCTAACTGTGCCAGCCTAACTTCAGGTTAGGCTTGCGCTCTCAGTGTTGCAAAAACCACTCAAATGGTGTGTAGACTTCCAGACTGCTGCCACAGAGGCTGAAAAGGCCCAGTGCAAGGTGAATGGAAGAGCTGAATAACACATGAGTGAGGCAGCTTCTTTTGCCAGTGTTGATTTGCTCTCCAGGGGAATCATTTCTGATGATGACCGAAGCATAAATCCAGCATGTCTCTGCCCAGAGCTGCCCACCACCGAACCATATTTGATTGTTCTCCCAAAGAGAATTGTCAATGTCAGGCATTCTCCCGCTATTATTTGAATATCTGGTGTCTATATTTGACATCCAGTAACATTTGATTTCAGTGTTTGATATCTGAAAGTTGATTCTTTTTGCCACAATTGATGGCTGAAGCACAATGATGTATCGCAGCAATTTGCTGTTCAGTGTCTTATGTGAAAGCACTGGAAAAGGTTGTCAGGAGGTTTGGAGTGCCGTGGCATCCATATGTGGATGACACCCAGCTTGCCTGCTTTCTTTTCCATTGGATCCAAAGGTGGCAGTAGTCAGTGTTATGGACTGGATGTGCATTAATAAACAGAGGCTTAATCCAGATAAGGCAAAAGTGCTGTTGGTCAGTACGAACACTGAGGGTACAATCCTAACCAACTTTCCAGCATTGGGGTAATGCAGCTTCTAGGTAAGGGCACAAATATTCCATTACATTGATGAGGACTTCATGACTACTGTTCCACTGCGGAATGCAGAACATGCCCCATCGGCACAGCTATGCCAGTGCTGGCAGGTTGGTTAGGATTGCAGCCTAATTTAGGAATGGGTATTCAACCTGTCTTGAGTAGGGCAGTACTCCAGAAAATTCAGGTGTGCAGTCTGGGAGTACGTATTAACCCAGCCCTGCATCTGGAAGGCCAAGTTGCAGCTGTAGTTAGGAGCACGTTGGCGCAGCTTTGGCTGGTCTATCAACTGTGGCCCTTCGTATGGCCATAGCCATGCATGCATTTGTTTCATTCAGGTTAGATTGGATGTCATGGGGTTGCCCTTGAAAACTATTCAGAAACTGTAGAAATTGCTGCCAACTGCTCTTGGGAGCTTGGTTTTTGGGGTGTATGGCTTGAATTTGCATGGGCTCCAGCCAGTGGCGTCATGCAGCTGGAATGCTGGGCGGGAGGAATGGGTGAGCGGCAGCCCACCTGTTGCGTACCGCTCCGTTTTGCCATCTTCCCCGCCCCCACGAAACGGAGCGGTATGCAACAGGCGGGCTGCCGCTCACCCATTCCTCCCGCCCAGCGTTCCGGCTGCATGACGCCGCTGGCTCCAGCCCAAATCCACATGACCAAAGCTCCAGCCCCTCCATTCTTCTCCTCCCCCTCCCCCTCTTCAAATCCAGGGGGCAGTGGTAGAGGAGTAGCAGTGAGTGTTGCCTTGCAAGGTAAGGGGTGGGGCCACAGGATGCTGCAGTAGCCGCCAGGCCACCACTGTGCTCCCAGGCAGGCAGTTTAGGATTGGGCTGCCCATCTTGAATTTGAAATTATGAATAGAGGGAAATATCCAATAAAATAATGCTATGTGGCTTGTGGCTTCAACTATAGCTAAACAGGACAAGGTATCATCAATTCAAAGGGACCTCCTGGCCACAAATTTTTGGCTTTACAGGAAAAAGAGCAACAAATGCCTAAGGAAGGAGCCCAAAATCTAGCAACTCACAGATCTCATCTTGGCCAAGGAACCTCTGATGGAGATCAATTTTGCTAATGAAACATCCAGGACATGGATAATTTTGTGTATTACTGTCTATCTGCCTGCAGCCAGGTGTTTTTTATACCCAGCAATTACTTAAGTGGCTTTCATTATATTAGCATTTGTAAAGCTCCCCTAATATTCTTATTATTGATTTTAATACATCAGAGGTATTATTCATGGTGCCAACCACTGAAACCAGTTCAGTTCTTTCGATATATGCCATGATGATAACGTCGACAGCCTTATATTTTGATAGCAGCTGCGTGCCGTGTGATGTGTAAGCAATTAACTCACAGACATATTTGTCGTTAGCGGAAATGTCAAAGGCTCAGAGCTGGCTTCACAATGTCTTAGTGCAGGTTTGCAAGGCTCGGACTTGCATCCATTTGCATGGGAAAATTAGTTTTTTCCTCTGCTACAAGACTAGTCATATCCAGGGGAGGCCTCAGGCAACTGGGGCACTGGCTGGGAGCAAGCACTTATCAAGGAGCTCCTAAGCAACACTAGTGGAAGATGAGAGCTGCCAAGACTGACTGGCCCTTTGCTGCTGCTGCCACTGCCAAGGAAAGCCTCCCCCAAACCCTAGTGGGGGCTTATCTTAGCAGTGTTGGTGGCCTGGAGTGCTCTTTGGTAGTCACACTGGTGCCTGCCACTCTTGCTTATTACTTGTAATGCAGTGCACCAAACCAGGCTATTTTCAACCAGTGTGCTGTGATTGGTCCATAGGTGTGTCACACAAGTTTAGGGGAGGGTCATTTATTAGTAGGGTCATTGGAGGATGTAAGCCCTCCCCCAGCAGCATGGTATGCCTTGTTGATTGTAAAAAAAAACTGATTATGTGCCTTGACAATTTTAGTGCCATGTCGGTGGGCTGGGAGACGAAAAAGGTTGGAAATCACTGCACCAGACTCTGTTGATCTGCATCTAGTGATGCAACAACAGTTGGTGATTGGAACATTGTATTGTAGTAAACAAAGGTGGCAGATGCCAGCTCAGCTAAGCGAGGATCTCCCAGCAACATGTGGATGAGAGTCCCCACAGATTGTGTGCTAGCACTGGTAAAGCACTATGCTGCTTTGGGTTGACACTTCCCTCCTAGGGGGCCAGCCCAGGCAGAAAATCCCAGGTTAGCCAGAAGCCTGCAGTGCAAGATGCCAGAACAGCAGCTACAGCCCCATCATCTGCATCCCCAGGCTCATAGATTTGACCAGGAGCAGATGGGAGTGCTCTGGACGGATGCAATGACTTTGGGTGGCCTCTGCCATCATGCTGTTCCTCTGAGCTGAGGGGTTGCCTGCCCGTGCTGGTGCTGTAGGGAGGAATTGACAATCATCAGCCCAGGTGACATTCTGCTCTCAAGCCCAGACCAGTCGCTCCCTCCCTGTTTCCCTTAATTACAGTGCCAGTAATTGATACAGTTTTCAGAACTCTGTAATGGTATATCTTGAAGGGATGGATTTACCCAAATATAACAATACTTTTGAGCTTGTTGCCTGGCAACCAGGAGCTACCGGCTGATCAGAAAGTCACTGATACAGAAATTGCTCGTGGCAAAACATATATCAATTCCCCCCCCCTTTTCATATTAAACTGATAAAGGTTTTCTTTGATGGCTCTCAGATACTGTTGCTCTTCCTTTCCGCAGTTGAAGGATGTACGTGGAATGATTGGCAAAAAGGTATGAAGACTTAAAAACTCTTTTTAGCATGAAAAGAGAAGTTACACGCAATGTACATTTCTATATATCCTTTTCTTTGTTCCTCATCCTCAAGAGGCAACTGGACACAACTAGGGGCCTGATCCTATTGGATACAGAGCGGGCGGTACAAGTGTATTGCCTACACTGATGCCATAAAGGTGCCATAAGTCACCTCCAGCACTGGTGGTTATTACCACCCATGCCATCCCTGTGCACTTGGTGGTGCCCACATGAAGCCAGCGAGTGGTGAGTTTTACTGTCACCATTGGTGCACACTTTCTAGAGGAGAGGAGTGTGGTGTGCTAGAGTGTCTACTCCACAATTCTTTTTCTACTCTACTCTGTTCCTCTTTCCTTTTCAGATGCGGAGAGTTGTGGTGTTGTCTGGTGCACCTCTGGGTAAGGAAGGTAGCATTTGATGTGGACTGATGGTTGAGCTGCTGGTACTGCCTGAAGCTAAGCAGGAGAATCTGCAGTTTGTTTTTGGATGGGAGACGGAGGCCAGGTTGTGACAAGCTGCAGTACCTGTGGTGGCAGAACAGAGTCGCTGTGGAGCTGATGACTCACCGCAAGTGGGAGTTGCTGGGGAGTGTGTGAGAAGGCCAGCTGGCAAAAGGACGGAATACGACCTTGAGGATCTGTCCAGGCTTGACTTGTGATTGCCTGCTGAGGCTTGAAGGCCCGCAGCCAAAGGAGAGAACCACACTGTGAAGGCAACATCTGGGACTGAGGATTTGGCAGATCACAAATAATAACGTATATTTGTAAAAAACCCATTGAAAAAAATGGTTAAATCACCATTAGAGAGCAGTCTATACCCTGCTCATGTAAGCCACCTAGGGTATTTGCTTTGGCATGGGAAAGGCGGGGTATAAATTCTTCAAAATAAAAAATAAAAATAAAATTGTGCCTTTTCAGGTGCCAGGAGAATTTGGACCAGCTCTGTGTTCACTGAAAGCTCCTAGAGACCTGCACTCATTCTGGCAACATGAACATTTTCTCTTGGATGACCTTGACCTCCGTGGTGTCCAGTGGCAGACCCTGGCCCCCCATTTCTCACCTAATGCTGCTGTCACTGCTCAATAGTCTTTGTTAAAAGCTCCTGTTCAAATGTGCTTCTCTCTAAAGCTGTTGGAAGCCAGTCATAAAGAGGCCCAGAACTAGAGAGAAGCAATTCCAAGGCAACTGAGTTTACTTTGTTTTATTTTTATGTAGTTTGCCCAACTCTGTTCATGTCTTTTGCAACCAAATGCCTGGTCTGTGGACCTGAGAGATTTGGGGTGGGTAGGTGGGGGCAGGGGAATCATCATGTGTCAAGAAAGTAGAAACTGCAGAAGTCAGAAATAGACAGTGGTGTAGCTACCTAGGGGGTGGGGGCACAGTGCCCCAGGTGCTATCTTCAGGGGGGTGTCACCACTGAACCCCAAATTTCAAAAATTGCGAGTTTACAGAATAATATGGCCATGCTGTATATCAATTAGATGTGCAATTCCACCAGGAATTCAATGAAAAAAAGCCAGAGTGTAATATTTCTGTTCTATCAAAAGTTATGGCCAAAACCGTAAAAACTAAAAATAAAACTTCTTTTGTAAAAAATGTGGTTTTTAAAATAGCTGTTTTAAGGAATAATACCATCATAATGTATACCGTTGGATGTGGAATTTCACCAGGAATTCAATGAAAACTCGCAGAGAAAACCTTGATGCTAGCAAATGTTATGGCCAGTCCCCCCCAAAAACACCCCAAAATACACTTTTTTAAATACAAGGGTGTCAGACACAAAGCTTGTGGGCCTGCATGATGAAGCCATGAATGAGGCCCAGAGAATCTTATCTGCCCCCTTCCCCGTGTTGCTTGCCTTGTCTCCTGACCTCTTGCAGCAAACAAGCAACTGCAGTGCAATTAGTCATCTGAGCCTGCAGAGAGTGCTGAGAGAAGGAAATGACATTTCCACCAGCAAAGGCACAGAGGGAGGCCAGTGCAGGAATGCAGAGCAAGCAAAACATACTAAGAAATTAGTGTGTGTGTTGCTCGTAACCCACTCAGGCCTCCTTTCTGGCTTTCCCTGGTAGCCATGCCGAGCTCAGTCCTTCTTCCTGGAAGATGTGGTGCTGCTGCTGAAAGGCAGTTTGTGTGATAATTGGGCTTTCCATATCTAAAGCGTTTCTAGGTAAGAACAAAGTGCTTATTTCTTGTCACTTCCTGCTTAATGATGTCACTTTCTGCTCATTGATATAACTTCCAGCCCTCAGCAGCCACAATAAATGGTAACTGGCCCTTTGTACGAAGTGATTTTAACACCCCTGGTCTTCTGTAACAAAACGTAGATTTCCTTAACTCAAAAGGTGTTAGTGACAATCTCAGGTAGTGGTGTGTGTGTGTGTGTGTGTGTGTGTGTGTGTGTGTGTGTGTGTGAGAGAGAGAGAGAGAGAGAGAGAGAGAGCACTAATGACCAAAATTGTGGTACTTGTGGTTTTTATGCTATATATATAGTTCAGTGTGTAACTGAATGTAACACACTGTTAGGCAGAATGTAATGAAAGAAATCTTATCTGCATTTTATCAAAAGTTTAAGCCCAGCAATTTTCAAGCAGTGTGCTGTGGCACACTGGCATGCCACAAATAGTCTGCAGGTGTGCTGCAGGATTATTTTTTTTTGCGGGGGGGGGGGGGATTTGTTAATAGGGCCATTGGAGATGTAAGCCCTCCTCTGGCAATGTGGTGTACCTTGACAATTTTAGTGCCTTGTCAGTTTGCCCATGAAATGAAAATGGCTGAAAATAGCTATTATAGCCAAACAAACACACAAAACCTGACTTGCGTAACAAAAAATAGATTTCCCTAACTCAAAATTGACCAATGAGAACATAAGAAAAGCCTTGCTGGATCAGGCCAAAGGCCCATCTAGTCCAGCTTCCTGTATCTCACAGTGGCCCACCAGATGCCTCAGGGAGCAAGCAAGACAACCAGATATTTGTATCTCGCAGCCACTCCCCTGCATCTGGCATTCTAAAGTAGCCTACTACCCTTGAACCTCCCCCAAGGGAAACACCAGAATGAGGTTGGGGCTTGGCTTTATTAAACACAAGTGCAAATCATGAAATCTACTGAACACCCGTCCCTCCCTCTCCAGTCTGGGGTAGGCAAAAGAACCCCCCCCCCAAAAAAATGGCCATGGCCAATTCAGATGACAGAAAAAAAATTCCTACCTACTCCTCATGATCAGCAACCAGCTTATCTCAGACTGGACATGCCCGTTACAGCTTGTAACCTGTGATGGAGTTTTCCTCCACAAATCTGTCCAATCCCCTTTTAAAGGCACCCAGGCCAGATGCCATCACCACATCTTGTGGCAAGGTGTTCCACAGACTAATTACATACTGGGTAAAGAAAAATTTTCTTGTGTTTGTTCTAACCCTCCCATAACACTCAGCTATAGAGGATGTCCCCTGGTTCTGGTATTGTATGAGAGGGGAAAACGTCCCCTCTATCTGCTCTATCCACCCACTGCATAATTTTGTACGTCTCAATCATGTCCCCCCTTCAGGTGCCTTCTTTCTAGACTGAAGAGCCCAAAATGCTGTAACGTTTTCTCATAAGGGAGGTGCCCCAGCCCAGTAGTCATTTTGGTTGCTCTCTTCTGAGACTGTGTTCTGAGAGCTAACAAGGTGTTGTTATGATACAGTATGGAACTAATAAGCTATTATATCAGCTTCCTTTTCCATGCATCAGAGCTAAAACTAGAACTCTTATTCAGTTGTGTGAGTGCCACCAAGTAGTCCATTGGGTTTTTTGTTTTTTTTTTGGTTTACTGATTTGCTGGGTGACCTGTACTGATCAATAGTTAAATAAAGTTAATGGGTGTGACACCATATGTTATCTCCCTGGGGGCGCAATCCTAACCTGGAGTTAGGTCGGCTCAGTTAGGCCAGCAAAGTTTGGCTGGCACAAGGGCCACCGTAAAGTACGTTTGGATCACTCTTGGAGTCAGAGGTCAGATGTGTGCCATCCTCCCTGACTCAGAGAGTGATCTAAAAGTGCTTTAAGGTGGTCCTTGTGCCAGCCAAACTTTGCTGGCCTAACTGCCGGCCTAACTCCAGGTTAGGATTGCGCCCTGGGTGACATCAACTCTAGTTGTAGTAGTCTGTGGAACTCCTTGCCGTCAACCCTGGTGGGATGTCACTGATGGGAATGTCACTGGTGGGAAGTTTGGGTGGGTGTTGGTTGGTATTGGGTGGGAAGTTTGGGTGGTGTTGGCTTAGATGACTTTTTGAGGTAGATTCTAAATATGGTGGACTATAGGTCTATCAGTGGTTATTAACCATGTTGGCTACATTGAACCTCCAGATGCAGGGGCAGTATGTCATTGAGTACTATGTACAGAGGAGCAATAGCAGGGGAGGATTCAGACGTTCATTGCTAGTGGGGAATATTCACTGCATTTATTTTCTGGCCATTATTATTATTCACTTCCTGTCATGACTATCTCAGCCGATGTCATTACTCAGCCTCATCTCCTGTGCAGGGTTGTTGTGATGACCAAAGAAGAGCACAACACCATTAGCTCCTTGGAGGTATAAAATGTGAATGAATAAATAAATAAATACATAATTTTGCCATGGGGTACATGTAAAAAAATTAAGTAGCCCCGGCCTAGCTACGCCACTGGAAATAGACCCCTTATTTGTTTCTCCAAATGGTCCACTTGCCATAGGATCAGGTGACAACCGCCCTTGGAAGAAGAAATGTGAAGTAATGTTGCCAAAACGGAGGGCCTCTCTAGTTTCAGTCTCTCTGTATCATGTTCAGATTGTTTGGCTGGAGGTTGCCAGAATGTCACATTGTCCTTTTCTTTTGTCAGACGTCCAAGAAGGAGGCAGCATTGCGTCCCCCTTTGTGGCTGATGCCTGACCCCTCACTCTCGCATTACCACTCTGAGTGGCCATTTTCAAGCCAAAAGGTCACCTGCAGCCGTATCCCAGTGGAGCTGATGCACATCAAGCCATAACCTTTGCCACAGAGAGATGAGAGCTGTTTGGGAAGCAGGCCCTACATTGCAGATGGTCCCTACGTTGTGTGGAAGGTCAAAGGGAGGCATGCCATGCCCCTGGAAGCCAAGGGCCGCTGCCCCATATGGTGATTTCTGTATGCCGACAGTATCACTTCCGTGTAAGAATAAGTGCCTGAACCCCAGGATGCTCAATGATGCACCCAGGCCAGGGAAAAAAGCAACATTATAAGAAAAATCTTCCCATGAATGTGAGAGCGACAGAAGTCCAGCTTAGTTTGACCCCCCCCGCCCCAGACCATTCCTTGCAACTTAATACTTTACACAAAAGAGCTAGAGGAACAGGCAGTAAAATTATCCAACCCAGCCATCACAAGAGTAATGCCAACCAGTTCTGATCTCCCCTGGTGTGAGTGTTGTCTCTCCCATCAGTTACACTCTGGGGAGTTGTGAGGCCAACTTCCATCAATGGGGAGGCTGCATCTTTTGTAGCTCACCAGAAGGCTCACAATGGCTCATCCAGCTGTTGCATGGCTTTTTTGTGTAGGTGTAACGCTTGGTTTTCAACCCTGTGCATTGAGAACAGGGCAGGTGGTCAGCACTGGAAGAGTGTCAGCCAGGCATACCCTGATGATTGTTTCAGACGGAGGGCACAATCCTAAACTGAGTTAGGCCATCATAAGCTAAGTCAGCAAAGTTTTCCAGCACAAGGGCCACCATAAAGTATGTTTGGACCACTCTTGGAGTCAGAGAGGCCAGCACACAGATGTGAGCCATCCTTCCTGACTCTGAGAATAGTCTAAACACACTTTATGGTTGCCCTTGTGCTGGCCAAACTTTGCTGGTTTAGTTTATGCTGGCCTAACTCAGATTAGGATTGCGCTCTGAGAGAAGCATAGGGTAGTTGGTGAGGGCAACCTGTGTTTTCTTCTGCTGAACTACTCATCAACACAAGCAAGTCAGCCAAAAGCATCTCCCGCTGGCATCTCAAGGCATCTCCCACTGCAATCCCTAATGGCCTTTTGGTGGTGGCCTCCAATGCTTCTATTTTGTAGCAGGCGCAAGGAAGGGCACGGTGGCATAGGGCAAAACATCATCTGCAGGCATGCACCAGTTCTGGAACTCCCCCCCCCACCTCCACCAGTGTTCAATTATATTACAAATGTAAATATCTTCTGGAAGTGATACAAGCGTCTCTTAGTGTGGGCAAGTCGCAGATTTCATTTTTTTTTTAAGTTTCTAAAATGTTGCTTGAGCTTACTCTCTGGGGATGTGACAGATTCAAATTCAGAATCAACAAATAAATAAAATGAAGGAAGTGCCTCTGGGGGTTAAAGAGGTACACATACTTCCTTTAGGATGATTGAGTTGGAGCTTGCCATTATAGTAAGTCTTACATGCTCTGCTCTCTGTCTGTTATAAACCCAGTGAAATATTTCCTTTTCCTTTTCTCTTCCTTTCTTGCTCCTGCACTCAGGGCCAGTCCATCCATGGGGCTGAGTGAGGCAGGAGATTGGGGTATGTGTGTGTGTATTGACTTCAGTTCAGCCAGTGTGGAGAGCCCTAAAGCACTGAGGGAGAAAGAGGATACCTTCTGCACTTAGATACATTTAGACTAAACAAAGCTGAGAGAGAGAGAGAGAGAGAGAGAGAGAGAGAGAGAGAGAGAGAGAGATCAAAACACCATCTCAGAAGTAATAATAAGGACGGTATTTCCTGACTTTGGCCATTTAGATTTTCCCCTCGAGATGTTTTTACTGGTACTCCCTTGAACTCTTACGTCTTTCCTATTTTGAACTGTAGAGATGAAAATTTAAAAGGGTTTGTGAGAAAATGGAAGATGAGCTTGGCAAAGAGCAAACAGTGGGGCAGGGGTAGGTGAGTGAGCTGGGCAGAGAGGGATGGCACATGTACAATGTACCCGTAGCTTTATGAGCATTGCAGGGCCGAAAGTGCAATCCTAACCTGGAGTTAGGCTGGCACAGTTAGGCCAACAGAGTTTGGCTGACACAAGGGCCACCGTAAAGCTCATTTGGACCACATTTGTAGTCAGGGAGGATGGTGCATGCCTGTGTGCTGGCCCCTCTGACTCCGAGAGTGGTCCAAATGCACTTTACGGTGGCCCTTGTACTGGCCAAACTTTGCTAGCCTAACTGTGCCGGCTGAACTCCAGGTTAGGATTGCGCTCTGAGAGATGGTGTCGATGGGGCAGAGAGATGGGGAAGAAATGCTCTGGATTGGCAAGACTCAAGCTTGGACCTTGGTGTCCTCATATTACATTTGGGCTTGATGCTGGCGTTTGTAGCTAATTGTGAATCATCCTTAAATGCTTACAGCCAATCATCTCGAAGTGCATGTCTTTTGGGCTCTGAAGTCTATGCAGCCATAGCCAATTACGGCATTGCTCAGAAGGCAAATCTGGATGTGCTCATAAGAATTCATCATGATTTAAACAGAAGGAATGCATGCTCTGTAAAGAGGCCTCTGAGGCAGGCTGGAACCTTCCTCTGAAAGGCTCCAGGAGAGAGACTTCTCATGCGGGACAGCCGCCACCATCCAAAACATCAAACACACCTCTTCTCTTCCAGCCTCCAAGAGAAGTGAGAGAAGCAGCAATTTCTTCCCCTTCTGATTGAATTTTCACTTAATTTAATTTCATGGGAAACCACAGATGGTGTCATCCAGCAGCTGGAGGTTAAAAGGGGCACTTTACAAACTGAAAGACAACTTATGAAGTTATAATGAGCTACTATGGCAAATGGGGTTGGAAGTTTTTACTGTAAATAATATGCTACAAGCCTCATTTCCTGTACATCCCAATTCCAGTGCTCAGACGATCTGCTTTAGGTTATTGTGATGCTCTCGGAAAAAAACGAGTCCTCCTGAAAGGCCAGCACTACAAGTCTATATGTGTTTACTCGGAAGTAAATCACCCAGTGCTCAGTGGCGCCTGTTCTCTGGTAAGCATGTTTTGGATTGCAATCTAAAAAGATGAGCGGAGTTCATAGGGCAGTAATTTGGTACCTGGGATGGAAGGAATGACTGCCCATCTCAGCAGTGTACAGACAATTGTATACAGACAATGTGCAGGCAATTAAAGAAGTGCAACACACTTTGTTCTGCTGGAGAGCATTCAGAATATTCACTTGGATGGGCTGTTGCAGGAAGTGCAATTGGGACTGCATGGTGGACACGCCGTTGATTTAGGGCCCAATTCTATCCAACTTTCCAGTGCTGATGTAGTTGCAATGCATTCCTAGGCAAGGGAACAATTATTCCCTTACCTTGAGGACACTTCTGTGACTCTTTCCCCCCCCCCCCACCATTGCAGGGTGCAGTAAATGTCCTGTTGGCACGACTGCATTAGTGCTGGGAAGTTGAATAGGACTGGGAACTTAGGAGCATAGGAAGCTGCCCTGTGCTCAGGCAGACCATGACTCTAATCTGTGCCAGCATTGACTGGCGCAGCTTGCCAGGGTTTCAGACAGGGGACTGTCCTCCTTGAAAGAACCAAGGATTGAACCTGGGACCTTCCCCCTGCACAGCATATATTCTTCCCACTGAGCTACAGCCCCTCTGCAGGCAGCAGCATGCACCCAAGAGAAGAGAGTGTTGAGTCTGCCTGATTCAGGGAATGTGGATGTTAAAATGCATCCATCCACCACAATAGGACGACAGTTTCTAGAGTCTGATCCCTGCATAATCCTTCAGTGCTGAAAGTGGGATCCAGGAGTTGGGTTTAAAAACACTCCTTGCCTCAATATGCTGAGGACACCCAGTGCTGGCTTTTCCATCAGCTCCAGGAGCATCAGTCTCTGCCCTGAAATGGGGTCTGCCAGCCAAATGCTGTTCCCCTGACCACCAGCACACCAACTACCACCGGGGCTGCCTCTCCTTCTCCACCTACACCCTGGATCCAAAAAGGGAAAGAGGAATGGAATGGAAGAGGAAGTGTGGAGCAGAGCAGAATGGTGGACTACTGGTGGAGTAGAATGGAAGGGGTGTCAAACACAAGGCTTGCGGGCCATGGATACTCTTTATTTGGCCCATGTGATACTTGGGCTCTCCAAGTGCCACCCTTTCAGCAGTGTTGCTTCTGCTGAGGTTCTGGGAGGGAGAGAGGGAAGGAGGCCTCAAAAGCCAAGGAATGCTGCACTGGAAGGGGCAGACCAAGAGAGGTGAAAGAGCAAGACACTGCCAAGGCACCGAAGAAGCCCAATTATTGTGTGCCCCCTGCCCCTCTCGGTTGTGTCCTTAACTGTAGTGTGCCGAGGAAGGCTCCAGGGGTGATCAGAACCCGCTGTCCCTGGAGCCTTCCTTGGCATGATGCATACAGAACAAAGCACTCTGACCACACAGAGAAAGGTTCTGGCAGAGACGCCACCCTGGAGCCTTCCTCAGGATGGCCGATAAGCCTTGGTGGAAGTAATTGCAGTGACATCATCACATCATCACATCATCACAATTACTTCCGGGGCAGGGCTGGGTGGGGGCGGCAGGTTGACCGGCATGCCCCAAGGTTAGGGTTATGCCACTGTTGCCCCTGAACATGGATATTCCATCAAGCCATCTAATTATTGATAGAACTTTCCTTCGCTGTGAATTCATATAATCCTCTTAGACAGCCAACTTAACTCATGGCCGTTGCCACATCTTGTGGCTCTGAGTTCCATAAATGTAATTCTGCATCACCTGAAGGACTTTCTTGTTTCTGGCCCAGATCTAATGCCCAGCTATTTCATAGGGGGACCGCGAGTTCTAGTCTTATCAGACAGCAATTCATTAGGGACAGATATCCAAAAATAAGGACTGTCCCTGGAAAATGGGAACAGATAGCTCACATCTCAATTAGGATCTCAGCCACCCCACAGTGCACTGGCTCACTGCTGTATTTTAGTCTTTATTTATCAGTCTGTATAATCTGATTATCTCTCATTAGTCCAAAGCTGATTATTTCATTTATCTTTATAAATGTGACAACAAAAAGTTCAATTAAGCAGATCAGCAATTAGCTGTTTTATAGGCAGTTTTAAGCACCCTTGTACAAATAGCAGAGGGAGCATGATTGCAATCAGCCACTCAGGGCAGAATTGTGGATGGAGACACTTTGATCTATGGCACCATTTAGGTTAAAGCTGCCCAGGCAAAGGGCGCTTCCCAAGGAAAGACTGATGAGCAAGGACGAAAGCCAGCAGAGTAATAGGACAAACGGCTATTCCAGAGAAACAGGGCCAACCCTGAAGCAGGGGGTACCTGCCCTTACCTCTCCCTCTCCTCTTCCTGCTTCTGGGAGTTGAAAAGGAAGAGGGGAATGGAGCAGAAAAGAAAGGCAGGAGGAGAAAGGCAGGAGAGTGGAGGGCTAGAGAGTCCCAAATGCAGCAGTAGTGCAGGCTGGTGTGCTACAGGTACAAAAAGGACAGTGTTTCGCATGCCATCTGAGGGACCAGTAGGTGTCAGGTCAACCCTAAGCAGAAGTGGTGAGTCCTACATTTGAAGGATCCTAAATAGGGCTCATCTATGCCAGCACAGCAGCCCTTTTCTTGGACGTTTCCCAGAATGGAAAGAGAAGTCCAAAGCAAGACCCTGCAATGGCAGCTCTTTCCAGGGCTCCATTTCAGTCGCATTTAGGTTCTTAACTCCAAGGACCTCCAAGGACCCATCTCCTCCAAGTCTTAACTTCTTCTAAAATCTTTGTGTCCTGTCTAGGGGAAGAGGAAGTGTGAAGAGACACTCTAGCCCACCATTTGGTTCTCCTGGAGGAGCAGCAGAGGCAGATGCTGCCTGGTGAGTTGCTGGGTAAGTGGAGGCAACATTTGATGTATCATCATGGGCACAGCCTTAGGAACAGAAAGCAATTGCAGCAGTTAGTTTTTGTGTACAAAAATGGTGTGTGTGTATGATGCTGGGGATGGGCTTGGAAGAAGTGATGGGTGTTATTTATAGCTGAAAGAAACCAAGTGTTGAGTGATGCAGATGGAATCAGTTTCTCAAAGGCAGCACAACAAATACCTTGAGTCCTGCTTGGCTCCCAAGGCCAGCTTGTTAATCGGTCTGGCATTGTTCTAATTTTCCTTATGGCTAACTAAATTGGAGCATGTAACAGGATAAAAATGTGTGTTTGGATACCATGTACTTACTCCGATTACTATTGAGCTGATTGATGACTTTCTGATTTTCTGAAACAATGCCAGCACAGTGGCTTTGCGGTAACTGGAACCCAGGAAGGCTGCTTGTTGTGTGAGGCCAGGCTTGGCTATTTTTAAAATCAATACTTGCTCTCTGAGCATGGGATAATTTAGAGAACATAATTCAGAATTCTACCTTTCAGCATGTCGGTTTCCCAGAGTCAGCACAAAGCACGCGTGATCCAAGAATGCACAGATAAGGTTAAAAGGAAATGGGAAGCAACCAAATGAATATATTGGTTTGCAAGAAACATCATCAGAGATGTGTAGATCTCTCTCTCTCTCTCTCTCTCTCTCTCTCTCTCTCTCTCTCTCTCTGTTTTCTGAAACACACAAGCAATGGCCATGCAGCCTATTTGATGGGAAATGTGAACAAGGTGCATGCTTTCTCCATTCTTAATATGACCAGGGATAACACATCCAAGTGGCCAGATCTAGTGGTGATGGACTCTTGGAGGTCCAGTTCTGGTACCTGATATCATGGGTAGAGTTTGAATAGCGTAGAATTCAGCTTGTGACAGTGGGGTGTTGGGTGGTTGATATGACCACACCGTATCCCTTAGACTTGCCAGGTTTTCAAAATGACAATACACTCAGGTATCGGGATACTGCTTTCTATCAAACCACTCCATGGTTACCAGAAATAATATAAAAATTATGCAGTTAGCTGTGGCAAGGCAGCAGCAACAGCAGCAGAATTTTAGAATGGGATTTTTTAAGTCCCGTTCAACATTGATACGGGACACGATTTTTACATTTTAAATACGGGAAGTCCCTTATAATAAGGGGCACCTGGCAAGTCTAGTATCCCATGAGTATCCCTTTGAGGGTTGAGTATCCCTAATCTGGACATATTGGGATGGAGAGGTGTCTGGATTTTGGAATTGCATAAATATAATGAGAGAAGTTTTCTTTGATCTTTTCACTGTTACTGATTTGGGTGTCTGCTGGCTTCTTCCACATTTTCCAACAACAGCACACACCACAGAGCAGAGAATAGAACTTATAGCCTGTATATGGGAATGAGCACAAGATCTTCTAAGGTTTACTTAACTGAAATTTAATTTTTTTTAAAGTTTTGGACAAAACGTCTGGATTTCAGAAAAGTCTGGATCTTGGATGTCTGGATAAGGGATAATCTACCTGTATTCTTGGGGTTCAGCTGCTTCTATACACCGTTATAAGAGCCTGTCATTGATACGCCTGGCTCAGGACTGCCTGCTCTGACCGGCAGAACATTTCCAGTGCCTCAAACAGAAAGGTCTTTGCCTGGGTCTTTTGATTTCTTTAAAATATTTTAAAAGGACATATTTTTGTGGTTCGCTGCACTGTAGGTGGCACAAAACCCACAAAGCTCTTCCAGAGCCAGCCCGTATCTGAGGCCAACTGAGGCAATTGCCTCAGGCAGTGAATTGGCAGAAGGCACATGCTGCCTGCTATCATAGTTCCTTCTTGTCCCAGGAGCTGGAAAACAAGAGTGGAACCAGTCATGGACCCAGCTGAGGCACCGTCCCAGGGCAAGGTTTGAGGAGTGCCTCCCTTGCACCGGATCCCGGCCCCCTGCGCCTCCACTACCACTCCCCCTGCCGTGCCTCCTGCCACACCAGGCTCCATTTTGGAGCCATTCTAATGCAAGGGTGGTCAGGACAGCCAAACTCCGCTCCCGCAACTCACCTCTGCAAGAGGTGAGCCATCTCGTCACTGCCCCCCTGCTCCACTAGTATGGCTCTCAGGGCATTTGCCCTTCCCCAACAATAACAGTAGAACCACAACCTAGGGGGACAGAGCAGAAGAGGAAATGTAAAAGAGAGGAACGTGGCAAGCTAGAGTGTTGGAGACTCTCTAGCTTGCCACTCTCTCCTCCTTTCCTTCACACTTCCTCTTCTGCTCTTCTTGTTTCCCAAACCAGGAAGCAGGAGGGAGCAGCAGCAGAGGCACTGGTGGCTGGTAAAGGGGACGGCACTTGGTGTGCCGCCTCAGGTGCCAGGAAACTTCAGGCAACCATGTTCTCTTCTCCGATATCTTTTCATCCACTTCTGAGAGTTGCTCCTCCTTTGAGCCACAGTGACAACACCCTGGCCTCTGTGTGGCTCACTGGCCTGGCCAGGCTGCAGCTGCTGCAGCTGCCTATTTTGGTCTCTATTGTCCCCGTGGCCTCTGCTGACCTTAAGCAAGTGACCTTTGGTACCCCTGTCTCGGGGGAAATGCTCCTTCAGCATGGGGGAGGAGGGCCTGTGGCCCATGGCCGTGTGCTCGGCATAAACTTCCATAGAGTCGCACTTGAAGAGGCAAGCAGGGCCCATCTGCCGGTGTGCCTTTCGCCTCTCTCCTTGAAAGGCTGACCAATGAAGGGGAGGTGGGGCCTTTTAGAAAAGATTTTAACGTGGGGAGAAAATATGAATAGCTCCTTGGAACCCTCTGGCCTATTTCAGGGCCTACTGCAAGGCAAACGCCCCAAACAATACGATAAATGTAACTGTTTCGCTAGCCAGAGCTCAGCATACACCTCTTCGGTCCAGTGACGGCAATTGACAAAAGGCTGTTGTTTGCAGTTGCTTGAAAATTGTCTTCCAAATTTCTCCCAGGGCAGACATAGAATATCTGGCAGTTTGGGTGAGAGTGGCTGAGCCCCCTGGTCCCCAGAAATGGGTCGGAAGACTCCCTGATGCTGCTTGCCACTGCAAAAGAGACCCTGATCACTGGATGACCTGATCTCTCAATTATCCCTTTGTTCTAGTCCTTCCTTCCTGAATGTTTCCCTCTTCCGTAGTCAAAAGAGAGTTTACAGAAAAAGAAATGCTGGTTCAGGAGCCTCTTTGGATTTTCACGGCTGTCTTCTCTGTGTTGAATAAAGGTATCCCTGAAGATAGGGTCTCAAAATCCAAACTGGGGGGGGCGGCGGGGTTTCCATTCTGGATCAAGTATCTTTTTAAATATATAAACTCTCATTTTAGAATCGCTTTTTACGTCGCCTCTTTCAACCACAGATGCCTCCGCCAAACTCTCCCACGAATCAGGTGTGTGCCTTGAGAATGTTCACGGCTTTATTGGAAAAGCAAGACATTTTTTGAAGGAGGAGGAGAAGGAGGCTCTCAGCCCAGTGTCATTTGTCTTCTGGCCTGCTTGGGCCAGTCACACTTGCAGAGTGATGGCCTGGCATGCCAATTGTTCCCTCTAGGCTTGGCTGCGTAGGACTGCAGGAAGCAGAGAGTGTGGCGGGAGGGGGGGGGAACGGATCGATACGCTGATCCCGCAGCACCTGCCTTCTTTCCAATCTGCCGAGCCAGGGCAGTGCAGCGAGGATGACCACAGCGTTGCTTGCATGCATTCCGGGAACAAAACACGCCGTGGTCCTTCATCAGGTGTGCCAAGCCCCTCTAGCAGTCAGGAAAATAAATTGCACCCATTTGTAAAACTTTGCAAAATGGCATAGTGGTGGTGGGACGCTAGAGAGAGTAGGGGAGTGCCACTCGTCCCAACGCTCTTCAGAATCCCATGCACAGCCGCCTGCAACGCTCTCAGCAAAATTCCTAATGGCAGTGGGTGCGCATGCAAGCACATGCATTTTTCCTGTGACAGATGGGACTTCCCCAGACCAGATGCACCAGCTGACTGGCAGTGGTGGGAAGACAATTCCTGCAAATCTTACAGCACAATCTTCTCCCTCCCCCCCACTCCCCGAACCAGCACAAGTCCCTTGTGCCAGCTCCCGAGTATCATGAACATGCCATAAAGCATATTCATGGCTACTCAGAAGGGAGCTGAGCAAGTTCACAGATGTCCACTGGCTCATCAGTGTCAGATCTGCACCCGGGAGCAGGTAGGTTTGTGCCAGCCTGGACAGGCCATTGCAGGGGGTGGGAGGGGTGGAGGGAGGGTAGAATGGAGGTGGTTTGGGCAGGGGGAAGGTGGTAGAGGGTTGTCTGGGGGGCAGATTGGGCCTGGGCGGGGGGTGGGACTGGCCTGAGTGACCTAGTCTGCATCCTAGCCCCCATCCCCAGCTTGATTGGCATTACATGGGTTGCTTGGATTTGTGCCTGCAAAATCTCAGACACTGTTCCAAGTAGCCCCATAGGGCTGGGTGGGTGGCACATGACGCAGGGTAAGGGAAATAAAATCCCCTTACTCTGGGTTGCGCCCCAGCCTGATCCTAATCTGTGCTGGATAGTGCAAGCCTACCAGCCTGCACAAGTTAGGCTTGTGCTCCTAGTGACAACTGACTGCACATTTGTTGAGCAATGAATACCCTTGTTCAGAAAGACCAGGGATCACACCAGTGTAGCATCACATACTCTGACTGGCAGTGGCTCTCCTGGGCATTTCCCAGTCATACTATCCAAGAGCCTTTTTAACTGGATATGCCAGGGTGGATGTGGCCCAGAAGTTATGCCACCAACTTAATCATCTCTTCATTTCTGTAGCTTGCAAATGGCCAAGGATCAATGGGAGTATTTCCCTGTTTGTCCTTTGTTTAGTTGCATTTAATTGAATGTTTGCAACGCTTTCTGTGCAGCCTTTCAAGAAACATGTATGCCTGCATAACAAATGGATCTGAAGTCCCCTATATCAGGCGATTCTTGTTTAAGCTCTCCACCAAACATTACCAAAGCCACGTGATTGCTGCACATCAATCCTGTTATTTAATCACATTCCTACCCCTGCAACCTATTTAATAGCATTCCTACCCCTGCAACCAGCCAGTTGTGGGAGTAACAAGCTTTATACATTCTTGTTGTCAATCAGGTGCAGTGGCATAGCTAAGGGGGTGCAGCGGGGCAATTGTACCGGGCAACAAGCTTAGGGAGGCGCAAGCTGAGCTTGACACTAGTGGCCAAAATTGTGAAAACCTTGCTAAGTATGAATAATACAATCATGTTATATATCATTGGAAAGGTAATTTAAAACATAATGCAATGAAACAAACCAGAATATCTGTGTTCTATCAAAAGTTATGGCCGATTAATCAGAAAACCTTTTATTTAAACAAACAAACAAACAAACAAACAAACAAACAAACAAATACTTAGGACACAATCCTAATCTAGAGTTAGGCCAGCATAAGACCCTTGTGCCAGTCCAGGAGTGTCACTAATGCGCTGTAAAGTGCGTTTGCACCATTCTTGGAGTGAGGGAGAGCATGCGCCGTCCTTCCTAAGAGTGATGCAAATGCGCTTTACGGTGCATTTGTAACATTCCTGAGTTAGCAAGTGGGACTTGTGCTGGCCTAACTCCAGGTTAGGATTTCACCCTTAATTAAATTTGATTTCGTTGTGGAGGAGAGGCTACAAAATCTTCTTTGACACTGGGTGGCAGATGCCTTAGCTATGCCACTGATCAGGCGACTCTTGTGAGTTTTTCTTATCATCTGCTTGATAAACTGGGTGCCCCAAACATAGGCCCTGTCCAGGTAGAAAGAGATGAACTCAATAGCAACATGATGCTTCTTTAGCTTGACATTGCAGAGATCCAGAAAAGGGAAAGGATATCCAGTGACCTGTACAAATGACTATGGCAGAATCCTGAGAGTTTCTGCTTTACCTGTTAAAGGACAAGAAGCTGTATTTGGTGCTACACTGACTGTTGAACAGCCTTCATAGTTAAGTTAATAGTGACTGAGCACCACATGCCAAAGGCAGTCAGTAAGGGACGGCTGCCACCTTCATGAACTTCCCAGATGCAACTGGTTGGAAACAAACATTAGGGACTACAGTCGTTGAGCCCTTGGTCTGATCCAGCAAGGCCTGTTCTTTTGGTCTTGGACATGACTCTTCTGATGCCTAAGAGGGTCAGTCTACAACGTGAAATATCCGCACACCTTCCTCGCAGGTGGTCCCTGATGGAAACCAACTAGGTAGCACAAGACGCTACAAGTGCAAGAACCACGGTAGTTTAATGCTGCAGTGTGAGCCTGTATGAGAAAGTTCCATGTCATATGGCCCTTCCTTGAATGAATGTGTGCTCAGTACAACTACAGTAACTTCTTGCTGAGAAGGGCAGCCCAATGGGCCTGCCAATGGGCCTGCGCTGTAGCCAGTGGTGCTTTTGGGAGGCTGGAGCCTCTCCAGCGCACGTTCGTGCCCTTGCATGTGGGGAGGCACGAGCTTCCCCTATGGACTCCTTGGATCTGCGTCTGCTACACAGCAGGCGCAGATCCGAGGAGATCGTGCAGCCCAAATTGGGGCCATGCGGCCTGGGGAACAGGTTTAGGATTTGGCCATAAGGCTGAATCCAAAGCCCGACCCCCTCCCGGGCCGGCACACCTGCCTGAGAGCCCACAGCCCACCCAGAAATGCCCTCCCCCGCCCACTCCCTCTCTCCCTCCCGGCTCACCCCAGTCTCGGAGTGATGCTACATGGTGCCCAGGATCGTGCCCTCAATGTTTGCCTATCTGGTGTAGGATGCAGGCAATCCACAGTTCATACAAAGAAATCAGCCCTCTGAAGGAGAAAGACCTGCTCTTTCCCAGCTCTTCCTTTGAACATGCAGGGTGTGTCATGGCAGAGCGTCACACAGAATGGACGTTTCATCCTTCGCTGCACTTCCTTTGACTAGCGGGGTGATTTCTTTTAATCCACAAATTAGCCATCTGAGGCTCAGTGATCCAGAGTGATTGAAGAACAGGCTGCTGTAGGCAGAGCACCGCAGGGACAGCGGCAGCCCATGCAAGAGCTGAAAGCAGCACTCCGGCTGCGTGTCATCATTGCACCCAGCTGTACAATGGGACACCAGAAGAACCTTCGCTTTTTAATAAGATAACTGCTAGTCCTTAAAACTGTCTGCTGCTCGGCAAGAGCAGTGAAGGACAGCAGCCAGGGACAAGCAGTAGCAATGAAGGAAGGGAGCATCAGCACTTGGAACAGCTCCCAGATCTCAGTCGCGGTCCTACCATTGAAGGGGTGGGGCAGATGCCCCAGACGCAGCACTAGTGAAGTGGGAGGAGGGCGGCACAATCTGGAGAAGCATTAAGGCCATCCTACTCTAGCCCTGCAGTTTCATTGAGCCCCACACCTCTGTTTGCCCGCTTGCCTCCACTGCTCCTCTGCCTTCCCCACTCCCTGAATTGGGAAAGAAAGGGAGATCGAGACAAAGAAAGGAGAGCAGTGGCCTAGAGCGTTGGAGACACTCCTCTACACTTTCTCTTCTACTCCCCTCTTCCTTTTCTAAGTCAGGGGGTGGGAGGGGGAAGATCACCAGCAGGCACACTGCTGGCACACTTTTAGATTGGCACACACAGATGCCAGGAGGTCTTGTACCAGCCTCTGCCTCTCATGTGGGCAGCCAGTGCAGGGCCTGAGGCCATCTGTCCCCTCAGATAGCCCTCTGACAGGCCTCGCTACCAGCCGTTTCATTAATGGCAGGGGGGTGTTGCACTAACAAGCATGCTTACCATCTACATTCCTGCTGAGAAGGGCCTTTTACTGCCTTTTAATAACGTTAAACTTCAGAATTGATTTCCTGCATTGTTTAACATCGGGATGAGCAAAAGGGAGTTCAGCCTGCTCAACCCTTTCCCTCTGTTATTGCATAATGCATCATACGGTGTAATGCGAAGCGCTGCTCCCAAAGACTTTACAGGCACTCATTAAGGTTAACAAAAGCTGCCGTGACTACAGGATCATTACACTCTAATGCACAACACCAAAGTATTGTCTTGGCATCAGAAGTGCTGCTTCCGTTCTCACTCTAGAAATGAAAGGGAATTCTAAGGCGTGCCATACCCAGTTGTGCCCTGCAAAACGGCCAAGTGCCGTGTTTCTTTCACTTGATGATGACGATGAAAGAGCGAGAGATGCCCCTGTGCCAACGATGCTGGATCTTGCAGCATTAACAGCCCAACACCTGCCAGCACCAAATGCCACTCTCCCTATTTGGCAGTACACCTGCCACCACTTCTGCGGTCTCTCTTCCCACTCCCTGGTTTCAAAAAAGAAGAGGACAAAAGTATAAGCCTGGGGGAGAGAAGAGTGGTGGACTAGAGTGACTCCAACACACTAGCCCTCTGCTCTCCACTCTTCCTGTTCTGGTCTGTTCCACTCTGTCTTTTCAAGTCCTGGGAGCAAGAGGAGGAGGAGTGGTGGAGGTGGGAAGATGGGTGGAGATAGGTGCTCCCCATGTGCCATCTGACTTAAGTCATCCTTACGGACCACCCTGAACCAATTTTCCCAATACATTTTAGTGGAAGTTCATGGAGCCCTCCACAATGGCATCATTGTCACTGCTGAGCACTGGAGTGCAGTGATAGAAGCTGCATGGAGCTCCGGCTGCATAGCCATACAGCTTAGTGGCAGGCGTGCACGGAGGCCCCAGCGCGCCCCATGGCTTGCGCTGAAACCGTGCCCCCCCCCCACGTCGCCCCGCCCCTGCACGTCACTCAGACATGCCTCCCTTACCCCGTAAATGCTCTATTTCCCGGGGTAAGGGACGCATGGGGGGGGGGGTGGGCCAAAAACCGTGCGGTTCCGCGCGCAATGGCGCCCCGCTGTTGCCCAGCGCCCCATGGCTCGTGCCACCTGTCGCATCTGGGTAGGTCCGCGCCTGCTTAGTGGGCAGGCAATCCTGAGCCACAGCAGCACCTCCCAAAGCAACAGGCAATGAGAAGATTCCTTTAGCAATAAAAAGACCATAACTCTTGAGTGATGCAACTGGGCTGGTTGATAGGCAACAGTCTGAGGGTGCAATCCTAACCTGGAGTTAGGCCGGCACAGTTAGGCCAGCAAAGTTTGGCCCACACAAGGTTTGGTCACCATAAAGCATGTTTGGGCCACTCTCAGAGTGCGGGAGGGTAGCGCACGTCTGTGTGGTGGCCTCTCTGACTCCGAGAGTGGTCCACACATACTTTACAGTGTCTCTTGTGCCAGCTAAACTTTGCTGGCCTAGCAGTGCCAGCCTAACTCCAGGTTAGGATTGCGCCCTGAGTCTCCAATATGGGCTTGAAATATAACTGAGCCCTCCTCAATGGGCTCCCTCTTGCTCTGTGTGCTGGATCCCTGTTGTTTCTGCATGCATATCAAACCCTAAACCTCCCAGAGATCCAGTCCTTGGCTCATCTTCTTTCCTTATCTGCGGTTCCCCTTGCTTCTTCTTACTCCTGCAACTATGTCTCTTCCCTGTTGCTTACTGTACCACCCCCTTCCAAACAATCAAACCATCACATCTCTCCTTGAACTCTCTAGGTGCAAGAATAATGCCCAGGGTAACAATGTCCAAACCTAATGAAAAGCACATTGATTATCCTTGACAAAGAAGAGGGCAATGCTTAAAAAAATGGGTATGACTCTCTAAGCCAGTGTTTTTCAAACTGTGAGCCAGGACTCAATTGGTGGGTCACGACCTAATGTCAGGTGGGTCACAGAAAGCTAGGAGTAGCCAACTTGGAAGCTGAAGACCTTATTCTTGCTATATTCCTGTCATGAAGGTTCACAGTTTGAATTTTCAAGTGACTTTTTAAAAAAAAATGTTTTTAGTTCAGTGCTTTTACATAATATTTTTACCTAATCTTGCTTTCTGTCAGGGATGTTTCATAGTTGTGCAATTGCTGCATGTCCAAGAATGCCAGTTTGCATTCCAGGAATGTCATTTGATTACATCACACTGATGACACTTTCTGCTTGATGATGTCACTCCTGGCTATGACATCCCTTTCAGGTTCATGACTTCACTTCCAGTGGGTCCCAACACCAGTGCCATTTTAAAAAGTGGGTTCAGGTCTATAACGTTTGAGAACCACTGCTCTAAGCCATTGTGGCTTTCTTGTCATTGATGGCATTGTGGCCGTTGTCATATCCTGTTGCTTTGAGTTTTGTAAGTTAATTGTGTCTTCTGTGAGAAGTATATTTTCCTCTTGTTTTGTTGGTGATGGTTCATGCTTTGCCTGGTGCATTGCCTTCACGACTCCTGTTATGTCTCCTGTTATGTCTTATGAACTCCTTTTGGAAGGAAGTCAGTAGAAAGGACTTTGGGGACCAAGTGCTATGATGGAAGCCATCAGTGTGTGTACTCTCAGCTAATTGAGAGGACCCCAGGATGGCTGTGGATGTTGGCATAAGCCCAAGTGCCAGATGATTTATGGTGTTTTGTGTCACTGTGGTGTGTGCTTGGTGCAATTTGACTTGATAGTGTGCTTAGCATGTTTGAAACCACAGTGGTGGGGAAATCAATAGCACAAGATACACACACACACGCACCCATGGGATGAATAGGCTTATGTGCGACACTTTGCATCTGTGCCCAGGTTCAAAAGGATGTGCTCGAAAAGCAAATAAGGATAACCCGAGGATGTTTCTTGTTCACCTTTTCGCGAGCCAGACCCTGAGCAATAATTGCAGCAAAAGTGGATTCCTCCCCACCAACTTTGTGCTCTATTGAGTTCACTCAACATGTAATTGGAAAACAAATACAGCCACAGCAGATCAAGACAGAAACAAGTGCTTGCCCCGGGAATGAGCTCTTGGATAATGGGAGGGGACGTATTCCAACTGACACACATTATTCACAGAGAATCACAGAGTGGAGCCCCAGTCCCCGCAACCCCCCTCACAATAATTAATCCTTGCTGAATGGCTACCCTGTTGACGATTCCAAGGGGTATCTTAATAAATCCACAGCAATAAGAGACCAAAGAAAAGAAAAGGCAGGCTTTCTGCTTGATGGCTGTACTGGACTTTAAGGAGAAATTGGAACTGATAAATTTGGTATTCCTATTCGAATGAAATTCATTGTATATACCTGTGGATTTCAGCTAGAAATGCTGCATTCTGGTGTTACATGAGATGTATTTTTAATGCGTCTGTCTTTAAACCTTCTCAAACTCCCCCCTTGTGCTAGTCACCAAACAGAGTTTCACAGCCAGCTCAGAACAGAACAAGAAAGAACCATGTGGTGAAAATGACTAAGAGCCAAATCCTACCCAATTTTCCAGCACTGGTGCAGGTGTGCCAATAGGGCATGCGCTGCATCCTCCAGTAAAGCGGCAGTCATGGAGATCTCCTCCAGTTAAGGGAACATTTGTTCTCTTTCCTCAGCGCTTCATTTCAGCTGCACTCGCACTGGAAAATTGGATAGGATTGAGCCCAGATAGAGGGAAAAAATAATAGGGACCAGTGAGATTTCACTGTCAGTTTCTCATCAGCTTATTCTTTTAGCTTGGAAAATTCTGGAGGGGAGCCAGCCAGCTAATCAACTAGGTCTCTCTCCCCTGCAAAATCCCACCTTGAGGCCTGCTGAAGTAAGACACAACTAAGATAAGAAGAAGGGATCCCTACCTGCTGACAAGGAGACAGCAAGTGGAGTCCCGTCAAGATTTTTATTGAACAGCATCAGTGGTAGAGCAGCATCTGAAACAAGTGCAGTTGCCAACCATCTCCTCCTAGCAATGGCTGTTGTGCCATTGCAAGCTATTGCATTTCATCTGATGGTCAAGTAACAGGTGCCAGTGAGATCTGGCTGCAGCAGTTGGCTCACTGCTTGTCATTAAGTTTGCAAAGTTTCAGGGGTTTGAGTGAGGGGAGTAGGTCGGCATCCTTGCCAAACAGCACAGGGCTCACTGGCTCTGGATGCAACAAAAGGAGATATAAGGGAAACCTTAAAACATAGCCAGATGCAGGGGAGTGGTGACGAGATGCAGGTATCTAGTTGTCTTGTGTGCACCCTGAGGCACCTGGTGGGCCACTGTGAAATACAGGAAGTTGGACTAAATGGGCTTTAGTCTGATCCAGAGTGGCTCTTCTTATGTTCTTAACATGCCATTCTTACTATGGGTGCATGGAAATTGAGAGAATTTCAAATGAGCCACATTTTGATGCCTGACTGTACCTAAGAATGAAGGATCTGTGCACATTTTTCACCAACTCATTCTTTGAGCTTGGAAGATTTTGTCGCTCTCCAAGAAGGTTCAGTGCTTCATTGTGCGTTCTGCGTATGGATGACTCTCACTTCATTCCTGTGGCCCATTAAGACTTAGCCAATCCTTGAAAAAGATACTTTAAGCTTTATGGGCATTTGCAGACTGTCTTATGAGTACACCAGAGTGTGTAGAATGAAGACCAAAAAGAGAGATTAAAAAAAAATCTCTCCTCCTTCCACTCTGAAACAATCATCAATTACCCTTATCCACCTGCACCATCTCATCAAAGTTCATTTTCAAGATGAAGTTTCTTCGTTGGACGGTGGCTGTCCAATCCTCTCTCTGTCCATCATGGACTACTTTAGAGCTGTCCCCAGATTGACAGCCTGAGAGTGAATCAATAATAATTATCAGGCTGCAACCGCACTGAGCAGAGTAATTCTGCCATGGGATAGCAGCACTGAACACCACGTCGGCCCACAGGTCCAGCTGCGGCTTGAAGCGCGTACGTCAAGGCTCTCCAGTCGGCTCCTGGGATCATGTGAATCAGTAATAGGTGCATCCTTTGGCCCCCCAGCCCCCTCCTCCCCCCACAAACACATATGAAAACCTTTAAAAAATGGAACTCCGGTTTTGGTGATGGATGACGAATGGCGCACAGGCAGTCTTTCATTATATAAAAAGCTCTCTGCTGGTTGACATCAAATAAATCAGTGGGACCCAGAAGTAGATGATCACAAAGGAAGAGGCTTCGCATTGTTTTTGTCTCCTGTGATGGAAAAAAAAAAAGTGAAGGGGAGGGAAGGGGGCTCAGTACTCGAGCCCAAGTGCAAGGGCAGGGATGTGGCAGTGCACAGGAAATATCATGCTGGGAAGCATTGCATACCTTGGGACATGGAGGACTTGGCAACATGGCTCCAGCTTGCAGATCACGGCTTCCAGTCCATGTTGTTGACCCAGTTGGAAGGGGTACTATGAGTTGCACAGTCCAGCCTGCTTGCTCCTTGGGCCCCCTGCTTGTGCCTAAGGATGTCAGCCTTAGAGGATAGGCTATTCCTTTAGAACAGTGTTATTCAAACTGTGGGTTGGGGCCCACTTGGTGGGTCATGATCTGATGTCAGGCGGTTCGTGGAAAGCTGGGAGCAGCCATCTTGGAAACTGCACACCTTACTCTTGTTATATTCCTTTTGTGTGTGTTAACAGTCTGAATTTTCAAGTGAGGGTTTTTTTTAAATTTTATTCTTAGTTTTGTGCTCTTGCATCATACTTTGCCTTAATCTTACTTTCTGTCGGGAATGTTTCCTGGTTTTGCAATTGCTGCAGTCCAAGAATGCCAATTTACATTTCAGAAGTGTCGTTTTATTATGTTACAATGATGGGACTTCCTGCTTGATGATGTCACTTCCTGCCACAGTGTCACTTCCTGTGGGTCCCAACAAGAGTGCCATTCTAAAAAGTGTGTCCTGGTCTAAAATGTTTGAGAACCACTGCTCTAGGCAAACACTTTTTGTTCCCACACACTTCCCTTCCACTCTCCTCTTCCTATTTAGAGAAAAAAAGCTCTAGATGCAGTGGCTGAGGAGACAGAAAGAGATGTGCAAATGTGAAAGTAACACCTGAGGACGGGACTGAGTGGAGAAAAAACTTGGGCCACTCCTGGAAAGGGAAAAGGATGAAAGGTTGAACCATGCTACTATTAGAGCACGAAAATCGTCCTTGCTACAGAAAAGCACTTTCATGTTAAACCAAATCAAGCTTGGATTTGCACACACATTCATGCTGCTCCACACCTTTTTCCTGATTTCTGGAGGGGAAGATATTTGTTGCATTTAAAGACCTGTTAACCATTACATTTTATGGGGAAGAGTGGCTGAGATGAAATGGAACCGGGCAGAAGTACAATCTCCACACTGCATAGATTAGAAGAAAGACTGATGGCAGGAAAGGGGCAGCGACACATTTATAAAATCCATCACACAAGGTTGGGCTTGACGTCGGGGGGGGGGGGAAGAAAAATTGCCCTGTTTACATGTTTACATGAAGATTAATCATGGCTCTTCTGTCATGTAGGACAACCACGTTTGAGTTTCCCTCCCCCCCCTTCCATTATTAACAAGACAAAGAGAACAATTATTTTGTTCACTAATTCCAACAAATATATTCTGACTGCCTTGATTGGACAGGGATTCTTTAGTTAAAGACTCACATTTCAGCAGCCCAAGACCCTTTGCAGTGGTACAAAAGCCAGGCCATTGTTGCACACTTCCAAGCCACAGCCACAAATGGATCGTGGCACAAAGCACACCGCAATGGCTCCTGGACACTCCATTGGTGCCCGTAAGTTGGCAGTGGGAGCTTGTGGTTGGTGGAGAAGAGGAGAAGCGTGTGGTTGGTGGAGAAGAGGTTGGGGGAGGAGAAGCAGAGGAAGTCGGCAAGTACAAGTGGGCACCCCCTTTCAGTTCACTGCCCTTGGTAACCACCTTATCCAGTTTCCTCGATGGGCCATCCCTATTGCTCCTGCACCAACACTCTCCCCTGCATGTGAGTTATATAAGAGGAGCCCAGCTGGATCAGGCCAAAGGCCCATCTAGTCCAGCTTCCTGTATCTCATAGTCATCCACCAGGTGCCCCAGGGAGCATATAAGACAACTAGATACCTGCAGTTCGTCGCCACTCCCCTGCATCTGGCCACGTCTTTTAAGGTTTCCCTTATTTCTCTACAAAAGATACCTGCATCCTGTTGCCACTCCCTTGTACCTGGCATTATGAGATATCCCACTTCTAAACCCTGGAGGTTGCACATACCCATTGCAGCTTATAACCTATCATGTACTTTTTGTCCAGAAATCTATCCAATTCCCTTTTAAAGGCATCTAGGCCAGATGCCATCACCACACCCTATGGCAAGGAGTACCACAGATGAATTACATGCCGGGAAAAGCAATGTTTTCTCTTGTCTTGTTTCTCTTAACTCACCCGACACCCAGTTTTAGTGAATATCCCCTGGTTCTGGTGCTGTGTTTCCTTGAGTCTGCTTCCTTCCACCCTTCCCTTCTGCAAAAGGTTTTTTGAGCTCAGGCCTCTGGATGGAAGGAGGACCCCAATAAAAGGAGAAAAGCACTCCATTCTTCCTGAAACTATATCAAGTGAGCACATATTTACTCTTTGTTTGAAGAATTCTGGGACGAAAAGATGCTGATATGATGCTGCTGCAAAATTAGTCTCCACCTGGGATGGCAAGGTTAATGTTCCCGCGGTTGCTAGGATATGCCACACTATCATTGCTGATCTTGATGGTGAAAATTGGTGCCTTAATTTCCCAGTGGTCTGGGCTGCTTGTGACTTAGGCCTCATTCCAGTTAATCACACTGTCATTCCAGCTGCAGATTGCCTTTTGACATCTCCATCGCCATCAGCAAATGGCTTCCACACAGGCAGCGCCGACTCGGTCCTCCTGTTCAGTGGTCTTGCCTGCAGCGGTGGCCGCAGAAAAGCTCCGGATGCCGAGAAGGTCACTGGTGCTTCTCATTTTAACTTGCGAATGCTGTTAATGTGGCACGAGATGCAGGGAACAGACATTTTTAATTCCAATGATGGTCCTTAGAAGTAGGGGCATTTCATTCCTATTAACACCGATTGGATTGATCTTCTTCAACCTTTCTGCAACTTTTGGCACAGCTGCCCTTGAAGACTGATTTAGAATGTGGCTGCTCACCTCCAAACCTGGTGGGTGGGTGGGGGGAAGTGCCCTTGTACCAGTATTCACCAGCTTCCTGTTCTCGTTCAGACATAATTCAAACTGCTGGATTTTTTCCCCCTGCATATCAAGTCCATTCTAGCATTGCTGGGAATATCTGCTAGCTACATTCCAGCAGACAGTTAAGAACAGACCTTTTTTATTGACAAAAGAGCTTCTTTTTTCCAGTGTTGCTGCTTGTATACCGAGTTTGTTATTTGCTGTTTCTTCTAAGGCTTAAATGTTTATGGATTGGTTGATTTTCGAGTTGCAGTTCACTTTGATCATTTTGGAAAGTCATCTAATTAATCTTGCAGTTCAGAAGTAGATGACTTAGGTCCAGCAATACATTGGAGACTGTCAGCGTCTTTTGCCTGCCATCCCTAGCTGGACATGCCCTCCTATTGATACCATCTATGCATCTGGTTCACTGTACATCAAGGGTATGAGAAGGAGCATGTTTGCTGCTTGCCGCTTCTGCAGTTATGGAACTTCTGCCCACTTGAAACTCACTACATCTGAGCTGGAAATGTTTTAAGATCTACCTTCCTCGGGAAACTGACTTTAGAAGCTCGAAGTTAAGACAGTGTGGGATGCTGTAGTGATTGTTCACAGTGATGGATTTCTGACTCTATGTTCTTGAGTGTGTGCATTTTTCTTTGGTTACCTACCCAAGTCTTTCTGATGGGGATAGCTGCAGAGAGCCACCTCCAATGAATTAAGGGCCCAATCCTATCCAACCTGCATCCATGCAGCTGCAGTGCAGCCTCAAGGTAAAGGAACAAATGTTCCCTTACCATGAGATGGACTCTGTGACTGCCTCCTCAATGCAGGAAGCTGTACATGGCCCTTTGGCATAGCTGCATTGGCACTGGAAAGTTGGGTTGGATTTGGCCCTAATTGTTATTCGGATGTCATATTCCTGTGAATGGTCACAATCGATGAAAGCATAGCTAAAAGGTCTTCATGCAGCATGTTACATTTCCCTATACTCTTCTCTCTAGCCTAGTATTGGAGCATCTCTCTGGTTGCAGTAGAATGATCACTGTAAGCCACAGATCTTCCCACATGGGCAGCTAGCTCCTTGGCCTTCCTGCTGCTGTTTGCCCTTGCAGAGTGACAAACAACCTGCCTGTGTCTGCTTTGACCCTTCTGCCTCATGGGAATGGGGAGCTTTAGGGACTTGGATGGGCTCTCTCATGGAGTGCACAGTGCATAGGAAGATTGCACTTGCCTAAGTGAAGAAGTCAATGTGGACTGATTCCCTCCCCACTCCCTCCTTATCCTTCTCGCTTGATTTAAGGGCAAACTCTTCAAAAAAAACAAAAAACAACCCACTTTTTTCTATCTCAGGGAATATCATCACTGTTTGGGGAACAATGAAAGGATCTTGTAGCTATGAAGGTTCTGTAAAATTGCCAGCCTTGAGGAATTTGCTAATTTGCTAATGAGAGTGTTACGGTGAAATGCATCCTTTCACACTGAATCCATGTTTCCCCATCACCCTTCTTCCCCCCCCCATTCAGTTTTCCCATATGATTTACAACAGGAAGTGAATGGAGTCATTAACTCCCCACCCCCACCGTTATATTGTGAAATGGCTTCTAAAGTAGGGCGACACTTTCAAACAATTAGATGATCATTATTAATTCATTTGAATTCATTTTAACAACTGGGATGGCAAGTGACTAATGTCACATTAGCACCGAGCGAAAACGTTTGTCTAAAGGAATCCAGAAGGCAGCTGATGGTTGTGAGGCTGGAAGACTGAGCTCAGCAGAGCCCTCACAGGGAAAAGACTCTTTTTCTGTGAAAGAAAGGGGACAAGAATGTCCAGGAGACAGGGGGAAGGAAGTCTGTACCAGGTACAGAAAATTATATGTGCATCCGTTACAATCCTATAGGACAGTGGTATTCAAATTTTTTAGACCAGGACCCACTTTTTAGAATGGCACTTGTGTCGGGACCCACCAAAAGTGAGGACATTAACCTGGAAGGGAAGGCAGGAAGTGACATCATCAAGCAGGAAGTGCTGTCAGTTTAACATAATAAAATGACACTCCTCTGAAATGCAAATGGGCATTGTTAGACTGCAGCAATTGTACAACCATGAAACATCCCTGACAGAAAGCAAGATTAGGACAAAATATTATGTAAAAGCGCTGAACTAAAACAATAAAAAAAAACCCTCACTTGAAAATTCAAACTGCTAATACTCACAAAAGGATTATAGCAATAGTATGTTCTGCAGTTTCCAAGATGGCTGCTCCCAGCCTTCCGTGGCCCACCTGACTTCAGATCATGACCCACCAAGTGGGTCCTGATCCACAGTTTGAATAACATTGCTATAGGATAAACAGCCTTTCCCCCCCCCCATTCCATTACAAATATGATCTAACCATGACATGTCTGCACTTTAAAGAAAAGGATTATATACAGTATTTGGGAAGCCAGTTGCTGACCAAATTATATATAAATCCTGAAGGCAGATGAACTTCCTTTGAGCAGAGAAAGAGACGAGGCAATGTTTTCCTACCCCAGAAAAGCCTTGTGTGGCAGGCAGCCCGCTCTCTCTGCCCCTTGCCTCAGATGTCGTGATGGTGCCGTTCGCTAAATAGCACCCAGCCCATAAAGACCTTGTTGGCGAATCAAGCAACATTAACTCATTAAGTCAATAATTCATGGATTCTTTTATCTCAAGTGGCAACATCACACCATCAATTCGCAAAATAGCCACTTCTCCAAAGTGTGTGTGATGATAATAATGGATTTTCTAACAATACACTCTCAGAACAAGGTCACTGAATACAGACACAGCGGACACGGGGAGCTGACCTGGGTTGGCAAAACAAGGTTTATTATTGAACCTAATTATGAACTATCAAGATAATAGCCACGTTTCCTGGGGGATTCTTTGGAAATGAGTCAGCCTTTTTAGCTTATATCTGCAGCAAAGATGGGGCAGAGGCTTCAAGTACAGAATGCTCAATCAGTGACCTGCATCCGAGCCTGTGCAAGGAATTAAAATGCGCACAAGATTCTTTAGAGCTTAACTTGCCATTCATGGGGTTAAGAAATATGGAGTAATTTATCTTCCTTAATGGGACGTAATGAGCAGATCAGTCTAGGGGTACTTCCAGGTGGGGTGTTTAGTACAAGATTATCATACATTGGTCATGCACTATTTACAGATTGTTTCCACAACATTATCATCCATCTGTCATCCATCCTTGGTACATTCATATGTTCCCTGTGTAGTGATTCGGTCATTTGAATCACATGTGAATCAAATGTGATTCAAACATTTATTGACAAGGAAAATCTGTCGATCATGCAGGTGCAGGGTATTGTTGGTATTACCTTTTCAGGGTTCTTTTTTTTTTAAAGAGGTGCATGCATGCCCAGATATAACAGGAAGGGTAAAAGAGAAACAGGAAGGGTAGAGTAAAGGATACACTGTGTCTCCCAAACACACTATATCTGTTGTCCTTTGGAGGAACATCCACAGCCCAATCCGAACCTGCATTGGAGCAGGCAGGCTGGCCGGCCTATGCTGCATCCAACGCAGGCTGGAAGGCTGCTGGAGCTCAACTTGGGGTTGTTGTTGTTCAGTCGCTAAGTCGTGTCCGACTCTTCGCGACCCCTTGGACCACAGCACGCCAGGCCGCCCTGTCCTCCACTACCTTCCTGAGTTCGCCCAATTTCATGTTCATTGCTTCGGTGACACTATCTAACCATCTCATCCTCTGCCGCCCCCTTCTCCTTTTGCCTTCCATCTTTCCCAGCATGAGGGTCTTTTCTAAAGAGTCCTCTCTCCTCATGAGGTGGCCAAAGTACTTGAGCTTCAGCTTCAGGATTTGTCCTTCCAGGGAGCAATCAGGCTTGATTTCCTGGAGGATTGACCGATTGGATCTCCTTGCAGTCCAGGGGACTCTCAAAAGTCTTCTCCAGCACCATAATTTGAAAGCATCTATTCTTCGGCGCTCTCACAGCCATACATTGCTACTGGGAAAACCATAGCTTTGACTATGTGAATCTTTGTTGGCAGGGTGATGTCTCGGCTTTTGATTAAGTTGTCTAGGTTCGCCATAGCTTTCCTCCCAAGAAGTAAATGTCTTTTAATTTCATGGCTGCAGTCACCATCTGCGGTGATCTTGGAGCCCAATAAAATAAAGTCTGTCACTGCTTCCATTTCTTCCCCTTAAGGGGATATTACCCCGGGTAAGCTCCAGCCAGTCCTATGGGGCTGCTTAGATCTGCACCAGCAAAATCACTGGTGCAAATCTAAGCTGCCAGAATCAGGGCCGACCAATCTGGGAACAGGAGATAGGATCTGGCCTATGTGTCAGTTCCATGCTACAGCCCACTCCTTGGACCTGCCTGCCCATGGGTCTGCCCAATCTCCATCTGACCCCTGCCCCAATCCACCTCCCTTTTGCCCTCTCCCTGCCCTACCCAAGCCCCCACGTCAGCCAGTGTGTGCCCAGCTTACCTGGGCAGCCCAGCTACGTCCGTGGGCCAATACGACTGGCCTTGGGCTGGTCCAGTGCCTTGTTTGCAACAGTGCTGCGCTGGCACATGTGATATGCGCCCGCCTAACAGGCACATAGGATTGTGCCCTGAAGGCACACAGAAGGCAGCAACTTCCTGGTACTACAAAGCATCTGGATAGATGGAAGTGTCCTTAGGAAAGAAATGGGAAGAGATCACTACTTGCTAACAGGGCTGTTCTTTCATAGAACGTCAATCATTTGCCAACCAGCCCATTTCTTAGAATGTTTCCTTCTGCACCCCTACACAGGAGCAATGTAAGGGGCAAGTTTTTGTCCAGTTGGAATGATTGTCTAAATTTTCCTAGCGCAAAAGGATGGCGCCTACTGTATGACGTCACTGCTCTTGATGTCTGAGGAGGTGGGATGACATTGCTTGCAATAAGACGGTGCAATACTAACATTGCGCTGGGCTGACGTAAGTCCCTACGCCAGCCCAGGAGTGTTGCAAACATGGCGTAAAATGTGTCTGTGCTGCTCATAGAGGGGCCTGAGCCAGCGCATAGATGTGCATGGGCCCAGTGGAGCCAAATCCAGGCCCCACGCTGCCCAGAGTGGATAAGTATGTGCCGGCCGATTTGAGCCAGTGCAGGGGGTTGGGGAGGGTGGAAGGAAGGCAGAACGGGGTGGTGGGGGAGAGCAGGCCTGTGGGCAGGCAGGCCTGGGGAGGGCGCGGAGACATGATCCAGCACCTAGGCTAGATCCAACCCCCCATCCCTCTCCCAGTCATCTCCAATCTGGGCTGCTCAGATTTGCGCCAACAATTTTAATTTTAATGATCCAAGAAGCCCCATGGTGGTGGCTGGATACCTTATTTGGAGGTGGTCTCCAGCTGCCTCCTAACCTGTGCTGAATATAGTGCAGGCCAGCCGGCTGGCCTGTTCTGGTGCAGGTTAGGATTGAGCCCTGAGTCAGGAAAGAAGTGTTGGCCAGGATGCAGTTGGTATAGGGAGGGGCTCAGTGTTTCAGGTACTAGGGCTTTCTGGCTGACCTTCAGCCAATGCTACCCCCAATTTACCCAATGGCACACTGGCAAATACTCATTTGGAGGAGAGCAAATACCTTCCTCCCATTCCTAGATTTGAAAAGGTGGCATGTAGGCTATTATTTCATCTTCTTCCTTTTCAAATTCAGGGGGCAGGAGGAAGAGATGTGCTGAGTTCCCCTACAAACCTGCTGCCTGAGGCAACTGCCTCATTTGGCCTCATGGGTAAACCAGCCTTCCACAAAATTAACTCTGTTTGACAGGGATTATTCTAATTAGCACGTCGTTCTTATTTTTGGCTATTTAAATTATTCAGCCTTAAAAAGAGGGGTATCAAAAACTGCAAAAAACAAAACATCTTAGAACGCGATTTTGGATTTCTCCTCTGCTGCTCGCACAAAGGAAAGAACAAGAAGGAGTTTCAGGAGATTCCCATTGATCTTCATGGATTTATTACAAACCCGCTGAATCTGTTTTATGGAAGCATCCTTGAAAGACATATTGAGTGTCAGAAGGAGATCTGGGGATAATAAAGGTCACTGAAGTAGCCTGCTTCATTCCATCAAAGAGAATAATATAAGAATGACCAAGAGAAGCCACTGTTGCATATTGCTGTTTGAAGCGCTCTTAATAAATTCTGGGCAATCCATATGCACAAAGAAGGCCTTCGTGCCTCTTCGTTGTTAACTGCGTAGGTGGGCCGCATGGATTTGGATCTGTGGTCTGCCCTGAAGCTCACTGAAGCACATCACAACGTGGCTCTACATGGGAAAGAAGGGCAATGGAGACAGTTGAATTCAGAATTGATTGCTCCCCTTCCTTTCCAGGCAGGGTTGCTCCTCCTATTTGGGATTCTGAATTGTGAGCAGATCACTTTGTTCATCCCTGGGTTCTCGCTATGCTGCCTGGTCTTGATTCTTGCAGGGCTCCATTTTCTATCATCCTAAGCTTGAATCTTCCCTTCCTCCTTACTTTAGAAATCCTTCCTTCCTTCCTTCCTTCCTTCCTTCCTTCCTTCCTTCCTTCCTTCCTTCCTTCCTTCCTTCCTTCCTTCCTTCCTTCCTTCCTTCCTTCCATCCATCCATCCATCCATCCAAATGGTTCAAAACCTCCTGATGCCTGTGGTGATGTGCTAAATGTCACTCCTCCTTGGCCAACAGCACACCAACCAAGCACTGCCTCTGCTTCTCCTCCACCTGGCCTGGGCTTGAAAAGGAAGAAGGAAAGGAAGTGTGGAGGAGAATAGAGTTGTGGGCTAGAATGAGATGCTGTAGCTTAGCAATTTTCAAACTATGGGTCTGTGGCTCACCACTAGGTAGTGACCCAGTTTTTGGTGGTTTGTGAAACTGACAGGGCAGATCAGGCAATGTGCATCAAGGGTTAAACAATCTGCTTCTTTGGGAGGGGAGCACTGCTGGCCAATCATCACCATTACAGCCACAGAGGCTTGAGCAGCTGGTAAAGCAGGACTTCTGTTTAGGTGGGTCCCAATGCGCAAAGGTTTGAGAACCCCTGCAGTAGCTCACCACTCTCCTCTCAACACTTCCTCTTCCCCTCCATTAAGCAGAAGTGAGAAAGGTACTTTCATTATTCCATGGGAGAAAAAAAAAAAACCTCATGGATAAGGACACTCATATGTGTTTGAGATCCACACGTGCAGTTCTTCCATGACAAATGCTCATTAAAATGTGAATTTCTGCACCTTTTGTCAGGGCCTTTGTGTATGCAAGTGTATCACTCACGACTCTTTGGCAGCCCCCCCCCCCGCAACTTCACCTGGGCTTGTTTGTGGGTTGCAGTCAAGCCGGTGCTCCCTTGTGGGTTAAGCCAGCCCCTGTGGTTTCGCCGGGATGTCCTCCCAAGGCAGAGTCCTTACTTAGGCTGCAGAAGACTGACTGGCTGCCATTTGCCCTGCAGCAGCTGCATCCACTTAAGCTGACCCTGCTGTGTGCCGGAGTTGTGCCCACCGCCTGTGTATTCACCTTGCTTCACTTGGCATGCCACACAATGTCACATCCCAAGTTTCCACTCGAGAGCACAATGTGCATCCAAAAGTTTAGACCTGGAAGCGCAGAGAAGAACTACCTCTGACAATGACAGAAACAAATGTATTCCTCCCACTCAGTGATTTCACTTGGGTCCGGATGTAGCTTCGGATCCAAAGAATGGCTGTTTTTCATAAGAACTCCTCCGTCTTCTGACTTTTTCTCCAGGTGTGTAACTCTTGCTGATTATAGAGATGTAAAAACCTGCTTTGCATTGACCAATGATGTTTGATGCATGTTCTACCGCTAACAGGTGTATAAAAACCACTGGATTGTTACATATTTTGTCTGTCTTCTTGAGTCTTGGCTTCCTTTGTTTTGCAATACATGCCTAATGGGGATGGCATAAGAAAACAATGTTCTCTACTAATGGAATGGACTGTTCAACTTTCAACATGTATCAGCCTGGGCACAACTTGTGATAAGTGGAGATTGCTGAAATTCGGAATAGGATGTTCCTTACATCCATTTACTCACTTGGGGTGTTTGGAGAGCCATAGCACAGGCCATGGCTCAGCAACTCTGAGACTATGTGTTGAATGCAACAGCACTGCGGGCAGGTTCAATGGTTGAGATTGGGATTATACAAACAGGGCCAGTCCAAGATGTCACAGTCTCTGTTGTTTTTCCCTCTCCCCAGATTTCTCTGTTGTTTTTCCCTCTCCTCAGATTTGAAAAGAGAGAGGAGAACAGAGCAGAAGTGTGGAGGAGAGAAGAATGGTGGGCTTGAGTGCCTCTGACTCTCTAGCCCACCACTCTTCTCTCTTCTCCACTTTCTGCTCTGCTCTGTCCTTGTCTGAGAATCCAGGGAGTAGCAGAAGGAAGAGGAGGAGATGAGCATGTGGAATGTGCTGTTTGCTAAGGCATTGCCTTGGGTAATCTCTTGCTGGGCCTGCCTTATCCTTACATGTAAAATGTAAAGGTTCCCCCCACAATCCCACATGGTCTAGTCACAACTGACTCTAGGGGGTGGTGCTCAACTCTGTTTCTAAGCCGAAGAGCTGGCGTTTGTCCAAGGACTATACACCAAGGCACATGGAACGCCGTTACTTTCCCACCAAAGTGGTACCTATTTATCTACTCGCATTTTTACATGCTTTTGAACTGCTAGCTTGGCAGGAGCTGGGACAAGCAACAGGAGCTCACTCCATCACGTGGTCACTCCTTCTGGTTAGCAGCTCAGCAGTTCAACCCGTAGCGCCACCACACACTCCTACAAAATTCCTCAGCTAGCAGCCCAATCCAACGTAAATCCCCATGCAGCCTTGGGCTATACTGCATCCTGCGTGGGGAGTTTCGCTGTTGGAAGGGTAAGGACATTTGTCCCCTTCCCCTGGGGTAAGCAGATGTAACGGGTCAACTTGATACCACTAGTACAAGCCAAATTGATGAGTGCAGGCAGATCAGGCCTGGGAAGGGGTTTGGATACAGTGCATGCCGGCACTGCCAACCCCATCCCTCTCCAGGACCTGTTCTGCCTTCAATCACCCTGTTCAAATCCATACCCACCCTCCCCTTGCTCCTGCGCTCGACTTACCTGCTCCAGCAGGCCTCGCAATGACTGCCGGTGCACAAGGGAAGGTCCCAGTCTTCCCACTGCTCTGCCTAGGCCTTGGGCTGTTGCAGAGCAGTTTATAGGACTTTTGTGACAGTGCGCGCCAAAGGAATGCGAGTTCCACCGGCTTAGACCCTCAATAAAATTTCCCCTCCATTCATGATTTTAGCCAAGTTTCCCCTCCATTCATGATTTTTTTTTTCCAGTTGTGAAGGAGCAGGCCCCCTCACCACCAAAAGGATCCTTGCTGATGAATTACGGCAGGTTCTTTGCACACTGGCCACCTTTGCAGTCACTCCCCTAACCAGTGGTGTCATCTAAATGATTTAAGAACAGGTACTCACTTTTGATAGGCACGTGTCAGGACCCGCCCACCAGAAGTGACGTCATAAGCCAGAAGTGATGTCGTGGCAGAAAGTGACATGAAAAAAGCCCTTTTTGAGGCCTCAAGACGATTTTAAACTGACCCAACAGTTGCAACAGTATTCCACAGCACCCCCAGAACATGTTAAGGAGGGCTGGCATCATGTTAAAGTGACCCAACAGTTCCAAAAGTATTTGAGAGCAACCCCTGAGCAGCTCATTTTTCAGTGGCAAGGCAAGGCACGGTCTGGCCTGGCCTGGCCTGGCTAGGGAAGGCAAGGCAAGTTTTAAAAAGCCATCATCTCATTTCAGCAATTCCAAAATCTTTTGGAGACAAATTCCAAAATCCCACCCCCCAGGAACCGCCGCGCCTCCTCGGGAGAGGGAGCCCCAGGCAGCCTACCTGCTCATGCTGCTGCCGCCGTCGGTCTCCCTCGCTTCACTTCACTCCGCTCCGCTTGCTGCCAGTACAGGCAACTCAAACGTGCAGGCAATTCAAACGTTGCAGGGGGCAGAGCGGAGCGCTGATGGAGTCGGCGAGTGGGCGGGCAAATGGGCAGGGCCAGCCGTAATCCTAGGAACGGGTACTCGCATACCCCCGCGTACCCCCTACATGACATCACTGTCCCTAACCCAGCAAGCAAGGCAGCAAATGTGTCTGGGTCTGTTCTGCAGGGAAGAGCAAAGCATCCATGCCTAACCTTCACGGTAGGGGATCTTTGCTCTGGATAAAGATCCCCTTTTAACCTGCTCTCCTCTCCATTCAGTTTTCTTTTTTTTTCTTTAACACAGTTCAAGACCTGCAACTGAGGGAGAGAGAGAGAGAGAGGGAATCCCCTGCTGGTCAGAGCAGATGGTGAGGGACCAGATGGACCCAACAGCCCAGTGCACTGAGGGCACAATCCTAACCTGGAGTGAGGCCGGCACAGTTAGGCCAGCAAAGTTTGGCTGGCACAAGGGACATCGTAAAGCGCGTTTGGACCACTCTTGGAGTCAGGGAGGCCAGCACACAGACATGCACCGTCCTCCCTGACTCAGAGAGTGGTCCAAACGTGCTTTATGGTGGACCTTGTGCTGGCCAAACTTTGCTGGCCTAACACCAGGTTAGGATTGCGCCCGGAGTGTTTGTCTTTCCAGTGCCTCTGGTGGGACTTCAAGGTATTAAACATCTGCCTATGATTACAGTAATATTTGCTTGCATTGGGCTGCATTGCTTCCAGTCCAGGCAGGCCGAAGGCTCTTTTGTTATGCGCGAAACAAGCTGCAACGTCTTCTCCCCATAAACCTCAGAGAGGCCTCCATTAAAAGAAAATTCCTACCAATTTTGTGATGTTCTAAAGTGGTCATGATTGTCGTTGCCTCCTGTTGACTGGAGTGGTTTGAACTTCATCTGACATTCCAGGCTAGTTTTCTGAGTCCATATTACCACTGAATGGCACCCATTGATCAGCTAAGTGAAGCTGCAAGAAATGGATTTGAGTCAAAGGGGAGGGGAACATTGCAAGGGAAGTTGTAACAGTGGCTTAGCAGGGCAGAATGCGTTGTGTTTTGATCGAGGCCTGTGCAGCCCAGGCCAAGGCCTGCCACTTGTGAGTTTACTTTAGCTGCTGGGTCCAGATTTCAATGGGTCACTGCCAGGGTTGGGCTGCCTATGAGACTTACTGAGGCATTCAGGCAGTGGACCTGCAAGGGGGACAGCTGCTTCTGCCTGCTTACCTCCACCACACCTCTTCTTCCTGCTCTCTGAATGCAAAAAGAGGGAAAATGAGAGAAGAGGAAATGTGAATGGTGGGCTAGAGCGGCTCCACTCTAGCCAATTACTCTTCTCTCCTTTGCACTTCCTTTTCTGTTCATTTTCTGTCTTCCTTTCAAATGCAGGGAGTAGGCGAAGGAAGAGTGATGTGGGGGGGAGATGTCCCTGACCAATGTGCTGCCTGAAGCAAGTGTCTCAAGCAGCCTCACTGAGGGGCTGGCCCTGACCAGCTGTTAGTCACTGCCCAAAGCTTCTGAGATCGAACTGCCATGTCTTTATCAACAAAATGCCGGTAATGATGAAGTCAGCTGAGCTCCCCTAGAGAGGACATTCCAGATCGTGAGGCCATGACTGAAAAGGCCCATTCTGTCACACCACTCAGTTGCCGGGTTGACATTGAGCACGGCTTCTGATGTTGATTGGAATGTATAGGAAGGAATATACAGAGGAGGAGGACTTGAGGTCCTCAACACTGGGCAATGGCGTTCCTTTGCCATCCTATATGGGGGCAAAATGTTGAACGTTGCAGGAACCTGTGTAATGCTCCTTTCTCTCACCTTCAGACCCATTTGCGGCTCAGAGGGCAAAGCCTCCAAGCCAACTCTCCAAGCTGCTAATGGCTCAGTAGGCAAGGGGGAGAGGCCTTGTTACACAGGAGCTCAGGCTCCTGCAACACTTAGGACACAATCCTAACCTGGAGTTAGGCCGGCACAGTTAAGCCAGCAAAGTTTGGCTGGCACAAGGGACACCGTAAAGTATGTTTGGACCACTCTCTAAGTCAGAGATGCCAGCATACAGACATGCACCGTCCTCCCTGACTCCGAGAGTGGTCCAAACGTGCTTTACGGTGGCCCTTGTGCCAGCCAAACTTTGCTGGCCTAACTTGTGCTGGCCTAACTCCAGGTTAGGATTGCGCCCTTAGTGTTTTGCCACCCCCCTGTAGGAATGCCATTGGCACAGGATATGTTATTTTGCCTGCATTACCAGTCTGAAAAGCACCGTTTATATGATAAGTGCAGAAGTCTTAACTATGCAGAGATGATGAAACGGCTGTCCTGCTGTTCCTCTGCCTGGGGAAACATGCCAGAGTTATTTTCTTCATTCTCCTGAGAGGCCAAATGGGAGGGCCCTTCCTATTACTTATCCATGCTGCTAGCTAATCCTCTGTGACTGAAGGAAGGTTAAGCCAGCTATTAACTTCTCCCTGGATGAGACTCACTGCAACCTTGTTTAAGTTTTCACCGGCTAAAGGAGCTGTTTTCTGCTCGCCACCTCCAAATTGGCAGTTCTGATTTAGAAAAAAAAACCCAACAGCCTGTGATCTGCAATTTTGCAAAATGATTCTCCACTCTTCTTTTGCTTGTTTGGATCTTGGTTGCCCTATCATGTCTTATTGTGTTGTTTGGTAGCATCTCATATGCTCCAGATATACAAGCCATAGGCCAGCCTTGATAGAACAATCGGCAGTTCCTTTTGGGTCTGGGTGCAGGCAGGCTGATCTGCTGGATAAAGGTTGCTGAGAGCCCTGATTTCACTCGTTGTTAAGATACCCAGCAATTCCGAAGTCCCTGCCCATTCACCAATGACACCAGGATGACCAGCACATGGGCCAGGTACACAGCTGGGCAGATGGGGGGATGCATGCCTCCATCTGCCCACCTCCAACACCCCTCCTCCTCCCATTCCCTGAATTGGAGAAGAGGGGAACAGAGAGGAAGAGGAAGTGTGGAGGGGAGGGGAGTGGTGGGCTCATGGAGGTAGAATTGACTGGAGTCGGCATGACGTCATTTTCTTGAAGCTTCCGGGGCACACAAATATGGCTGACTCAGAACTTTCCCGCCAAGGTCGTGGATTGCTGCGAATAAATAATTCACGAATAAAAATCTCCCTGCACGTGTGTAAAAGTTAATCTCAACCTCTTTAAGCATGCCTGCGTGTTCTGCATACGGGTGTGCAAATCGCTTTACGAAAAACGGGATTTAATTTCCACGGAAAGGTTCATGTATTCACATTACATCGGTATGTAATATTTCCCCCCTCCTTTTTCCCCCCTTCCCGTTTACACGTTTTTTCCCGCCTTCCATTTTCTACTGTAATATTTTCGAAATTCTGAACATTAACAGAATTTGTTTTATGGGGGGGGGGTGAGTGTGGAAGTTTAAAAAAATACTCTTAATAGTCTAGAAGTAAAAAAGAATTACTCTCATATTGACAACTACTTGTGTCATGAAGAGATTTTAATGTAATTTTCCTATATATTTATCTGATTTTTGCCCACCCTCCCCTTTTTTTCTTTCTTTCCCGTTCACACGTTATTTCTGCTTGTGTAGAGTTCAAAAAATAAGTCTGTCACAATAGTGCAATCTGAGTTTAAATAGACAGCAAGTAGCATTTCGTCCGGTATGTTCAGTAATATAATTATGAGGAATTTAACCTTGTAATTGCATATTAAATTACAATAAGGTTACCAATAATGTTTCTACACGATCACACGTTTTTATTTTCGTTTTTATTTCAGGAGTAAATTATTAAGTCCTAAACAGTACCAGAAAAGCAATCTGAAATGCTTGGAATAAAGATTGTTTGGGGCACACAAACATGGCCGCTAAGCCCGCCCCCTGGCTTCACTCGATTCCTATCAATTCAACAGGGATGCCGACTCCAGTCATTCTACCTTCATGGGTGGGCTAGAGCAGAAGAGGAAGTGTCTCTCACACTCAAGCTCACCACTTTCCTTCATACTTCCCTTTCTGCTCTGTTCCCCTCTTCCTCTACAAATTCAGGGAGCAGGGGGGAGAAGCAGAGAAGGTGACAGATAGCACACTGCTGGGAAAAGAGGTGGCATTTGATGCATCACCTTAGTTGCTGGGAAGTCTTGGACTCCCTGAACTCTTAATTCTAAATACATTTTCCTGAAACTGGGTCTATTTGAGTCCATGGATATGTATTCCAGGAGAGGACCCTTTATGGACATAGAACAAAGCTTGCATATCAACCCACATGCCTGGAGAAGAGGCAAAGCATAATTACCGCTAGTGCCAGCTTCCCAGTGAGCTTGTTCCAAAGCAATTTCATCAGCCAAAAGTTCTGATTTTTCTATTTTTAGTTAGGTATTGAAATCTAGACTGGTTGAAGAGAAGAAATTGCTTGAAAACCCGACACACTTCAAAGGATTCCTCCATGTGGGTTTTCTGTTCAACTTGCAAGACGCTTGTGGAGCCAAAGTTGGTCCTGACTATGAAGCATTCTGTCACTGTGATTGGAATCAATAGTTCCTGCACTGTCATTTGTCACCTATTTACAAGCCTGAAAAACAGTTAATTTTGTTCTGATCCCATAACTCAAAAGATTGAACCAGAACCCTGGAGGGTTCTGCCCCCTGTGACATGTTCATTACAGATTACTGCTCTTGGTGATGCTTTAGCCACAGTCAGGCCAAAAACAGAATCCCTGATTTGTGTGCATGTGCGTGCTCATGCACACTCATGCACGCACAGCCCTGTTGCTTTCATTCCCAGCTTAATGTAATGAACAGTTATTGAGCACACTCAGATGGCCGATTTCCAATTTACATTTCTGTACACATAGTGATGATATGAGCATTTTGTAATGTGGGAATAGCTACATCCATTTATGTTTTTGTCCTGGTGCATTATTGCACGCAGGCACACAGGCATGCACACACACACAGCATGCATACCTACCACTGCACATGCAAGCATGCAATCTCAGGTCCAAGTTTTCCTGGCCCAGAATTAAAACCAAATTGAGGGAATTTTTCACACCATAACCAGAGGGGTTAGGATTCTGTGAATGGCACTTTTTGAACCATTGACTATATAGTGGAGCAAACAATATCAAAGTGCCTCTAACTCAGCTAACATTAACCATTAGACAGAATTTTACAAAAAGAGTACAGATTTTATTGCAAGATAAGGACAAGAAAAGGCAACATTTGCTTGTAAGATGAATTGCATAGAGCAGGGGTTCCCAAACTGTGGATCAAGACCCACCAGTGGGTCACAAGCCAATTTCAGGTAGGTTGTGAAGCACCTAGGGCAGGTGCTGATTGAAAATATGGGGATGCTGGAAAGGGGGAGGGCTGTGTGGTTGTTGCTTGTGTCAAGGTTGTAAATAGGGCTTTTTCCCCTTCCTGATTCACTTTGCTATTGGAAAATGACTGAGAAGTAACCCAACTTACTGCTGCATTCTCAGGAAAGCAGTAGGCTCTGGCATCACAATGATGGCACTTCTGGCCATGACATCCTGAACAGATTGTCATTCAAAAAAGTGGGTCCCAGTGCTAAAATGTTTGAGAACCATTGGCATAGAGGTTTAATGGTTATGGGAGAATGATGATTGAAAATTGTTCGATTTAGACAGGCAAGGAAGGCAGGCAGGCAGGCAGGCAGGCAGGTGAGTTCAGCAACTGGGCTGAATTTTGGTCAGTGGGATTTTTAAAGCTGACACTGGGAAATGGGGATTTTAGAATGAAGTTGTTAGGGGACTGGAAGAAGTAGAGAGAAGGAAAATCTACTATCCTTAATCTGCTGGGTAGACTGGGATATGATGTTCTGTGAAGCAAGGCCAAGCTGAGAGGTCCCTAGAAAAATGCAGCCGAATAGGTGCCCCTTTGCTGGATGGGGCAGTTCCTCTGCAGATGACAAAAATATAACTGTAACATCACTTCCTGTTGTGACATCACTTCCAGGGCATCATTTTACCCTCTGCACTGGGCTTCAGGGCACAATCCTATACTGCACTGGATTGGCAAGGCTGGCCGGGGCCAAATCCAATGCAGTATAGTGGAGGCTGGAGCCTTCCCACGGCAAGGGCACGTTTGCACCCTTACCAGCCTCCCCATGCACTACTCGGATCTGCGCCTGCTAACTAGGTGCAGATCTGAGGAGACCACACAGCCCCGATTTGGGGCCATGCGGCCTCCCAATCAGGCTTAGGATTTGGTCTTATGGCCGATTCCCAAGATCACCCACATCCCGCCCACAAGCTCCCACCCCCCGCTAATCCCGTGTCCGGACGTACATGGAGCCTCCCTCGTGCCAGCGCCGTTGCTCGAGCGCCAATGTGGGGGTGCTGATCAGCGCCCCCGTGTCGGTGCTCACGTCTTGCATCGACACTATGATGTAGTGTTGCCACGATGGGCATGCTAGGATTGCGCTGTTACTTTCATTAGTTACACCCCTGCTCCTGGGTTTGATTGAGTTGAGATGTGTCTTTCCAGGAGGGCAAAAAAGGTTTAATTGCACCCCACTCTAGGAGGTTCTTGAAGGGAAAAAATGGCATGGCAGAGTGTGGGCAGCACCTACTGAGATTCCTCCAGGTCTGACCCAAGTCCTCCTGGTGCTAGAGGTGATATGCTGCTGTCCACCCCCTCAGCCACCAGCACACCAGCTTGGCCTCTGCTGCTCCTCTTGAACTTCCCTGATTCAAAAAAGGAAGAAGAGAACAGAAGAGGAAGTGTGTCCTCCCCACTTCCTTTTCCATTCTATTCCCTGGCTTCTTTTCAAAAAAAGAAAGATGGGTGAATGAGGGTGGATGGATACCCTCCCCTTCCCCCATCCAACCCCTGTAGCAACTGCCTTCTCATGGCCTCCTCATGACTTGCTCTTGCAGGTGATAGATTGATAGATTCAGGTGATCAGCCTATAATTCCATATCTTCTGTAAACCTGCTCATTATTAGAGGATGTTTTCATTGTCTGGGATAGCCCTCATCAGTACCTTCTCACCTCATCTGAATGCCTGAAGATCTTTCTTAACTTCATCAGGATGAGAGATAAATAACTTCCATCTCTCCTCTCTCAGCCACCTCTGCCCCCCTTGACCTTTGTCTTCACCAAAGCATTATTTATGATGCGCCTCTTCTTCCACTCCTCCGTGAATCTCAACGGGCCCTTCCTGCTTTCCTGGTCAGTGGGTTTGCATTTTCCTTGCATGCCTTGAACACTTGCTGTGTGCACAGGTGATGAAGGCAAGGCTTTGAAAGTGGAACCGAATTCAGAGGGAAAAAACGCACTCATGTTAATAGTGACTGCAGTTGATTCAAGACCAATATTCATTTTATCAGGTTTGTACATTCCCATTGTTCTGCTATTAGGGGTGTGCCCAGGGATGTTCCATGGATGCAAAAACAGTCATTGCCCCCCCCCCCCTGTATTTAACAAATAATTGAGCAAAGTAGTCATTTAATCTCACAAAGCTAAATGCAGATGGGAGAACAAAATGATGCTTTTTTCCCCCATGGGTAGTTCCAGGAATGTGTCAGAGTTCAGAGAGATTGCAATTATTCTTTGCTGGGAGATGGCCTGGAGGGAAAATTGCAGGGAGGAAAGTGAGCAGCCGCATCCAACAACGCATCCAAAATGACTCTGACAGGGATGAGCCCATATAGCCCTCAGAAGGCGACACTGGCAAACACCATTGCCTTGTGTCACTACCTCTGGAGGAGTGTCGGAGGAGAAGGAAGGGTCGAGAGAACCTCGGCATCGCCTTTTTGCTGACGCAGGCCTGCGGTGGATTTGGCTATAACTAAGCAGGAAGAACAGCTGCCCGCTCCAGCACAGGGGCCTGCAAGAGGGTATACCGGCTGCCTCAGAAAAAGAAAATTCCAGGCTAAGGAATGGCTCTTTTTGAGCTCTTCACTTTTGAGTGTATAATGCTCCAAGCTAGTGGTTCCCAAATTATGAGTGGTCTAGGGAGCCACGGAATCCTCCCCGACCCCCCACAGCTATATAAAATGTATCAGTTTGTGGCTGTAATGGCCAATGGCCCAGTACAGTGGTGTCCCTGGGGGGGCGGAGCCTGAGCTCCTCTGTAATGTGGCCTCTCTGCCTTGGCTCCAGAGTCATTCATGGCTTGGCTCAGAAGCTCTGAAGGCAAGGGGGAGGGGCAGCATTACACAGGAGCTCAAGCTCCTGAAAGAACTTAGCATCCTTCCCCTTGGAATGCCGCTACCCCAGTAGGTCAAGGGAGCCACCAGTTGAAAAAGTTTGGGAATCAATCAATCAATCAATCAATCAATCAATCAATCAATCAATCAATCAATCAATCAATCAGTCAGTCAGTCAGTCAGTCAGTCAGTCAAAGTATTTATATACCTCTTTTCAACACAAATTTCACAAAGTGATTTACAGGCTAATAATAATAATAATAATAATAATAATAATAATAATAATAATAATA
>JAJKFI010000020.1:15655755-15681086 GCA_029204185.1 Lerista edwardsae | reverse complement strand
ATAATAATAATAATAATAATAATAATAATAATAATAATAATAATAATGGTAAATGGCTCCCTGACCCCAAAGGGCTCACAATCTAAAAAAATGCAGAACACCACCAGCAACAGCCACTAGACAAGGCACTGCGCAGGGGTGAAGAGGGACAGTTACTCTCCCCCTGCTAAATATAAGAGGCTCTTGAAAAAGTGCCTCTGGCTCAGTTAGCAGGGAAATCACTGCTCTTGGCCACCACTCTTCTCCCCTTTGTTCTCCCTGTACTCCCATCCCCTGGCTAAAACAGGGAGTACCAGCAGAGGCAGGAGTATCAGGAGCACCAGCAGAGCCTGAGGCAACTGCCTTACAGCCCAATCCAATGCCCAGCGGCCCCCGGAGGAGTAGTGGTGCCAAAATGACAACCACCACATCCTGAGGCTGCCAGGCCACTGCTTCCTCCCTTACCCCGTGTAATGCTGCTGCGGTGCCAATGGGTTTCCTAGGCTCTGCACCCACTATTGAACAGACACAGAGTCAAAGAGACTCTGGGCTGCCTGCTCACATGGAGGGTTAGGATTCAGCAGCAGTAGCTGCCACCATCCCCACCTCCCACACGGGCCCAATCCTCCCTTCCTCCACTCTCCCTCTGCCCCATTCCACCCCTTCCCACCTCCCCCGGCCCCAGCAGGACTTACCATTGGCCAGCACTGCTAGAATGCTTTGCCAGCTATACCACCCAGGCTAAGGAACAGTGTCACTTGGCACAGCCCCAGCGCAGGCAGTAGTTACTCTCTGGGTGCTCTTTACAACACCTGGAGTTGGCATCATCATCATCATCATTAATATTATTATTATTATTATTATTATGCAATATTAAAATATCTTCAGTGAGGCTTACTCTCAGGAAAGTGTGTCTAGGACTGCAGCCAAAGTGGATTACAGAGAAAATGAAAAAAAAAATCAAGTTCTCACTTCATCTTCTCTATACCACCCATAAATTTAAGGACTCATCAATGTACCCTCTTGTCATGCTTTTCTGCTACTCCTATTAGAAAGAAAAACTCAACAAATACTGAGGTGCTCTAGCCTACCACTCCTTTTCACATTTCCTCTTCTGATCCATTCCCTTTTTGATTCCAGGGTCAGTGGAAGTGACAGTGGTGGCTCATGCACTCCTAGGTAAGGTGGTGCAGTATTATATTTGGCTCACTGCCTCAGGTGGTGGGAGGTCTTTGGCCAACACTGTATGTTGCTGATAATTTCATCTACACTAGCTGCTTTCTCCATACTTACAATATACACTTTGAAATGGTGCAATTAGAACTGCACACAGATTTCCAATATACGCCAAATATATTGGCATATATTTCTTAATGCCAATATATCTGCACACAGATATATTGGCATTAAGAAAGTATTTTATTTTCAGTTTCTTCCACTATAGTCCCTTCCCTTAAGTCCCCTACGTAAGAATATTCAGCTTTCATAATACAAGCATACCTGGCCATAAGTTCATAGATGGCATCAGCCCCCTTTCCCAACTTCCCCCACCTATTTCCAGCAAGCCTTGTTAGTCTACTTTTCAAGGGAAGGTGTCACAGTACTGTAAATGTACTGCAAATTTCATATTTCACTTTATTTTCTCTACTGATAATAGTGATGTTGGACTTAAAAACAAAACAAGTTACAAACCGATCCCCGAAACCTAACCTGTTCTCAAGTAGAGAAGCTCTGTAAATAACTCTCAAAACAGAACATCTATGATGCCCCAGCACATCTCCAGAAAATCATTCAACTCTCTCTATAAATATTTTCTCTCGCTCCCCCTCTCTTCACACTTTAACCAAACTCAATTTCTGAATGTGTATTTCTCTCTGGCCTGTTCACTTGCAATGTTTTCTTGCTTCAAGTTGTGTCCATAAAAGTGTGTTTTAAACACAGAGGCATGCTCATGCTGTGTAGATGCTGTGAAATCTCCAGTAACATGTAGCTGAATTTTTGTGAACATGTCTACCAACTGAGCAAACACCACAAGAACATTGACATGTGCACGGGGATAAATTTGTAAGCATCCACATCTTTGCAATACAGGAGATATTTTTAGCATGCAGCTGCTCTACCTGTCAAGTCATGTAACACAATTTCATTGTGGATAACTTTTCCATCTCTCATGTGAAGAATGTACAATGTTTAGCTGCTGAAATACCTACAAGGAAACACAAACAGCATTCTTGACAGTCGTCCACGAGATTCAAGCAATTTGGCTGGCATTTTGGCTGGCATCCTCCTCCTCCACGGCTCCTACTGTTCCCTAGATGCGAACGGAACTGAGTGGAAGTATGGAAGAGAGACAAGTAGTGGACTAGAGTGTCTGGTAAGCTCTCTCTCTCTCTCTCTCTCTCTCTCTCTCTCTCTCTCTCTCTCACACACACACACACACACACACACACACACACACACACACACACTTTTCTATGTTTTGTCAGTGAGATACTTCATAATGTTGGCACCATTCTGGACACTTTCTAACAGTAGCTACCAAAAGTGTTTCCTAATTGAAATTATAAGATATGATCCATTGTGTGCTTGGAACCCAGCATGTTTGACCATCAGCCTCATGGCCAAAAGCTAGATCGCCCCATTGGTGTCACTTCTCTCTTTTCAGGCACATTTCTTGAATGTAAAGCACACTAAATTTTATGTCTCTTTAATACTACTCTCATTTTTCCTCGAATGCCTCTGGGGCAAAATCCAAACCTGGAGTTCAGCTGGCACAGTTAAGCTAGCAAAGTTTGGCTGGCACAAGGGATACCGTAAAGCGTGTTTGGACCACTCTTGGAGTCAGAGGCCAGCACACAGATGTGCGCCATCCTCCCTGACTGAGTGGTCCAAACACACTTTATGGTGGCTCTTGTGCTGGCCAAACTTTGCTGGCCTAATTGTGCTGGCCTAAATAATGGAAAAAAGTGAGGAAGACCTAAAGAACCTCTAGATGAGGGTGAAAGAGGAAAGTGCCAAAATTGGCTTGAAGCTCAACATTTAAAAAACTACGATCATGGCAACCACTCCCGTCACTTCCTGGCAAATAGAAATGGAAGAAATGGAAGCAGTGACAGAGTTTATTTTCCTGGGCTCCAAGATCACCGCAGATAGTGACTGCAGCCATGAAATTAAAAGACATTTACTTCTTGGGAGGAAAGCTATGGTGAGCCTAGACAACTTAATCAAAAGCCGAGACATCACCCTGCCAACAAAGGTTTGCATAGTCAAAGCTATGGTTTTCCCAGTAGCTATGTATGGCTGTGAGAGCTGGACCATAAGAAAGGCAGAGCGCCAAAGAATAGATGCTTTTGAATTATGGTGTTGGAGAAGACTCTTGAGAGTTCCCTGGACTGCAAGGAGGTCTAATCGGTTAATCCTACAGAAGGTCATGCCTGATTGCTCCCTGGAAGGACAAATCCTGAAGCTGAAGCTCCAATACTTTGGCCACCTGATGAGAAGAGAGGACTCTTTAGAAAGGCCCTCATGCTGGGAAAGATCGAAGGCAAAAGGAGAAGGGGCCGGCAGAGAATGAGATGGTTAGATCGTGTCACAGAAGAGGTGAACATGAAGTTGGGCGAACTTGCAAGCTAGTGGAGGACAGGGAGGCCTGGCGTGCTGTGGTCCATGGGGTCGCGAAGAGTCGGGCACGACTTAACGACCGAACCACAACAAAACTCCAGGTTAGGATTGCGCTCCAAAAATGTCAGTCTGAACACCTCCCACTCCCAATAAATAATCCAATAAAATGAAGGTGACAGGGAGTTTCCCAGGGCTCCTAACTGTGTGTGCTCCCTTTACTATTCCCTTGTTTTTTCCCATCTTCACAGGAATCAGACACAACAAATGAGAGACAGGAGGCCAAGTAGCTGTTGTGCCCTGCACAGGAGACAAATTGGGATTCCCAGTTAGTCACAGATGTTTAATTTAATTACAATTAATGAATTACCGTTTACCCTAAGGGGAAATTGGCTTTCCTTGCCAAAGAGGTGTTTAGTGAAGAGCATTCAAATCCATGACCTAGACCTCAGATTAACAGGCTGTCCATTAAGAATGCATGAGTAGCTTTAAAGGCTGCATTTATCTGTTATCGTCCTTTTAATCACTTGTAATGTCTCAAAGAAGACCATCAAATGGTAAAAATACTATAAATTAAGATTCTAGACTTACCATGGCACTTAAAGGGGTGTTTCCCCCACTGCAGGAAAGCAGTGAGAGCCGCTTCCAAGTGTCAACAAAACGCATCTGGAAAAGAAGGATGATGTCGAGAAATTGAGAAGCCCAAGTCAAACGGCTGCCCAGAGCTGTACATGCAGTTAAGTCTTCATGTATACAGGGGTCATGCATCTGACCATGAGCTTCATTTATTAAGCACTTCTAGCAGTAGGCACCACGTCATGGTTACATGAAAATGCAGAAAGTGTGGTCTGCATCTCAGCTGTTTACCAAGGTCATTTGGCACCCGGGGCCCATACATTTTTGACAAGATTATTTTCAGCAATCCACATATGAAATGCAGACAGTAAACATTTTCCTTTATTGAAATAAAAAGGTAAAGGTTTCCCCACGACCGAATGGTCTAGTCGTGACCGACTGTAGTATAGGGGGCGGTGCTCATCTCCGTTTCAAAGCCTGTAGAGCCGGCGTTTTAGTCCGATCATGTGGCCAGCATGACTCTATGCCGTAGCACACGGAACGCCGTTACCTTCCCACCGAAGTGGTCCCTATTTATCTACTTGCATTTTTTAGGTGCTTTTGAAATGCTAGGTTGGCAGGAGCTGGGGCAAGCAACGGGAGCTCACTCCGTCACGCAGTCTCGAACTCCCAACCTTGCGGTTGAAAGCCCAGCAACAGCAGATTAACTCGCTGCGCCACCACGTCCCCTTTATTGAAATGTGTGTGTGTAAAATTATATATTTATATTTGTATTTTTATATATAACTCTGTGTGTGTGTGTGCGTGTGTGTGTGTGTGTGCATCTATATAAAACATGCTTCTCTTGCAGGCAGCTGCAGCCAGCGCTAACCAAATCGTGCCTGCAATGAGGGCCACCCTTCCTGGTGCCACCATCTTGGTGTGGCCTCTTGGGTACACTCCCCACGTAGCTTGGCACCCAAGGATGGGGGCTCCCTTGGTCACCCTCACCACTGCTCCAGCTTGCAGTCGAAAGAAGCTTGCAAGTTTGTGCCAAAGCAGAGCTTTCTAGGTAAGAATTCCACATTATTTGAATCACAACGATACGTCAGCTCTCTCCCCTCGAAATCGAGGGCCCAGGGTGGGGAACACTGATTCAATAAGTGGAACGCACCCCATGAGGTAATGTTGAAGTCATGGGGGGAACTTCCTCAGGGCTAGGCCAACGCTTCCAGTGCTAATGTCACATCCCTTTTTATTCAGCAGAGCACCAGCTGGTGTCTCTGCCATGCCTCCTTTCACTTTCTGGATTAGAAGAGGGGAAACAATGGAAGAGGAAGTGTGAAGGATTAGAAAGTAATGGGCTAGAGTGTCAGAGAAACTTTTTTGAGAGAGAGGAGGAGGATGGGCAGGCAGGTAGAGGCAGTCGCCCCCCCCATCTCCTGGACTGGCCGACCCCGGAAAGTGACATTGCCCTTCATGCAGCTCTAGAGACCCGCAGCTGCTTAAAAGTTCAGCTGCATGAGCTGGTGCACTTCAGTCTCTATCTGAAGAGGTCAGTCTTGTTATCATTCAAGAGTCCTTGAGTCTGTCTTCAGTCACTTGGTTCGGTGACATGTATGTAAATATTTCCTGAAGTAAAACATCTGCATTTCTCAGTAAATATTTGCATTTTCAGGCAGAACTCCATCATCTGTGAGTGAAGCACCACCTCAGTGCATAGTTTTATGAAGTGCAGCATTTAGCCTCCTTAATAAATGGCCACATCCCAGTGCTGGTTCACTACAGCAAAAATCATTTAAAGCAAAACATCTAGAAAGTATGATGTGAGAATCACAAGCAGTGGAGAGCTGAGGATTTTCCCATTGCTAGACACATCTGGAAAGAAAGTTTTCCACTTTTCTGAGGCAGGCGATGCTGTTGCTTCTCCATCTGCAGTGGGAACAGAATTGTCTGGAGAGAAAAAAAGACAATTTGCTTCCATGTCTGAGTGAGCATTTTTGTATCTATGATCTTGGGGCTTGCACAGGGGTATTCAGTCCTTTCATTCTCATCCACAGTTCTGGTTTGTCTGTCATTTTCCCTTGGTCTTAGCCAAAGAACTTTAAAACTTTTAAACCACCAACTATCCCTGAGGTAAAAGATATTGACATGGCTCTCACAGCAAGAAATGTCTCCTTAATGAGGAAAAAAAAAAAGAGAACAATTCCATTTCCAAATAAGTCGTTCTCCGTTTGAAAGCTCTCTCTGGTTTTCTCTCATAGTTTTGCAGCATGTCCCAGTTCTAGGAAATGTCACATTCGTCTGGTGACTGAAATGTTGGCATTTTGCACTTTGGTAATATAAGCTGTAGGGTTGTATCTATTCCATTGAACCAGAATGCTGAATCATGAAAGAGCAGGCCTGGTCCATCTATGGGCCCTACTGAAGGAGTTCTGAGGTGGCATATTGAGAGGAGGTATCTGCACAACTGCCTCTGCCCACTTCTGCTGCTCCTGGTCACCCTACCCTGGTCTCCGAGGGAGTAGGGGCAGGGATCCTGCCATCACGCAGAGACAGATAGGCAGATAGGGGAGAGGCAGCCAGATAGACCCAGAGGAGGAAAGAAACAGCCAGAACCACCAGAGGAGGAGCTGGGAGAAACTGGTCATGTATTTGCTCCAGGAAGATCCAAGGATGCACCTACAAGATAGGAGGATTGCCTGGCCTTGCCGGGAAACGGACTGAGCCACAGACTCATGAAGACAGCTGGCTGTATGGGACTATGTACAAGGGGTATGAGCAGGTGAAGTCCCTGTCCGTAGGAACACCTCTGATAAGAAGGGGACGTTTTGGTGGACTGCCTCAGACATCAGGGGACTGTGGGCTGGGCCTTGTGAAAGAGGGTGCATTTTTTCATGTCTGCATTTTGAAACCTTTGCTCAAATTATATTTTGGTCTTTCATGTTTTGGAGCATACTTATAAGCAAAATTCGGCCACAGCACTGAGAATAATTACATAAAGCAGCAGGCGGTTGGGCATTGCATCTTGCCTCCTGCCTCTTCACGCAGGGCTTGCTTCCTACAGAGTGAAATACAGTACAATGAATGCAATTTTGCTCAAAGGAGGAGGTCACGTTCTCCCAAAAATCTCTGGGTTCACTGGGAGTACAACCTCCCTCCCTGTCACCACCCGTTTATGTGTGTGGGTCTGTGGAGCTTGGCATGACTCTTCTGTTTGCTGTTCACTTGGATTTACATAGGTGGTAATCAGAGGCGTGTGAGGGGCAGAAAATCTCAGGACAGTGTGCAAACTCAGATCCAGGGTCATGACCTTCACTCCTATTGATCCACCCTCTCTAATTTCCACAGCTTGCTGAGGCTTGTTCTTCTGACCTGCTGGTGTACATTAGAGCAGAAATCCATAACATGGCCCTGTTCATCCAAGCACAGGAAGAAACTAAATTAAATGTTAAAAAACAATCTGAGGCCAGAGTTGGAGACAATTCATCATGATTCGAGATGTCACCCAGACAGGATGACCAAGAGGTCTTCAGCCAACAGGCCCAAAGCAGATTCTGAAAGTGGGGCTGCCTGAAAGTCTTCTAATTTTTTACCCCCTGAAGATTCATAGAATCACAGATTTGGAAGGGACATACAAGATCATCTAGCCCAACCTTATTCCCTAAACAAGTCACAGTTAGTTTGAGGGTGGTGGTGGTAGAAAACTGAAAACATGATACTTTTTTATCAACTTACTACATAAATATTTGTGCTTAAATACATTGTGGTGTGAATTAAGGGGACATCAGTGTTAGCTTGTTATAAAATTATCTCACTAATACTGAAAGCCACAAGGGTGTGTGTGTGGGGGGGGAGGGCAATAAGGTGAGAACATGGCCATAGCGTAGACCTATGCTCCCCCCCCCCCCGCCGAGTGTAGACCACAGTTTGTGATGGCCAGAGATCTACTTCAACTTGTTGAGATTGTTTAAACACAAAGTTGCTTGCTCAATTGTCTCTTCTCTACGTAGTTTTAAGTTTACACAGTGTTGGCCCCAGACCTTCCAGCACCTGAGTCAGCATGCCAAATATTGCTCCTCTCTTACTCAGTGGTATATCAGCTGCTGCCTTTGCTGTTCTTCCTGGATTGGAAAAGGAAGAAGGAATGGACAGAAAAGGAAGTGTGGAGAGAGAAGAGTGGTGGGCTAGAGTGTCTCTAACACTCTAAAACTAATACTTACAGCCCAATCCTATGCATGCCTACTCACTTGTGAGTCACATTATTGTCAGTGGGGCTTACTCCCAGGTAAGAGTGCATAGGTTGCAGCCTGAGTAAGGAAGGAAGCATGTTTGCCAATACATAGATGCTGGAAAGAAAGAAACTGTCTATAATTGAGCCAGAATGATAAAATCCTGTTTAATAGAACAAGAGAAGATGTTACATGCTGTACGTGTGCAATGTTTTTGTGCGAGGAGTATTACAAACTGGCTGGTTTCCAGTCTTAAAAGGCTCACAATCCAAAAAAAGATGATGAAGAAAAACCAGGAAACAGCCGTTGAAAAAGATGCTATACTTGGGTGAAGAGGGACAATTGTTACCCCACCCCTGCTAAATACAATAGGAGCACCATTTTAAAAAAGCTCCTTTTTGCCCAGTTAGCAGGAGACTTTTGGTGCATTTCTCAAATATATTTTTCAAAAGCTTTTCAGTGCTCAGGTCTGTAAAAGGCTTTGCTTCTAAGAATGTTCAGTCATCAAATACTATTTCTGGGCTAAAAACAGGTGGCAACATGATGTCATGACTAAAAGACAGATCCAGGTGTGGAACTCCGGCTGATTTGTCTGTCTTCTGCGTGCGCTCTCTCTTACGGACTCACTGAGGTAAAAATTATGAATTGGCCAAGATTCCTCAACCAATTCAGCTCTTTTCAGAATCAAAAGAGTGTCTTTTTTTCTTCACAAACCACAAGCCCAGCATCTCTCAAAACCATCGTTTCCACAATCAAAAAATACAACATTGACCACGGCTTTTATAAAAGATTTCAATTCCCCTCATCTTAAGGAAAATAACCCTTTTATTTTGTTGTGGACATAAAATTATGGCCCTGAGAAAATTGGAAGCATTTCTGTTGAAGGAAATCAATGTTCTCACTGCTACACGTACTCAATATGTCACAGCCATCACCCAGATAATAACAGCAAAGTACAACCAAAATGACTGGTGGAACAAGCTTTAGCACTGAACAAGGGAACACCTTTCCTTCCTACCAGGCATATTTGCAGTTCATATATATTTCCTAGAATCTTTAAAAAAAGTTTCCCCTCAATCAGGCATTTGGGACCACCAATCAGTCTGTTGGGGTTTATGACAATGCTGTAGATAATCCACTATTTAAGGAAAGTGGCAACACTTAGGGCCCAATCCTATTCAACTTGCAGGGGCCTATACAGTTACAATGCAACCTGGAGGTAAATGAAAGAATGTTCCTTTATCTTGAGAAGGCCTCCATGACTTTTTCCCAGAATGCAGCACAAACCCCATTGGGATGGCTATACCAGGCTATACCAGGACTGGAACATCGGATAGGATGTGGTCCTTATTGCCACCATATGAAAGCAGCAAAAAGCAGGATTCAACAAATGAACAAGAATGTTTTAATATATCATTGTTCAATATAACAAATGTTCACTGTTCAGAAATATTCAATTTCCTCTCAGTGGTGTAGCTAGGGCATCTGCTACCCAGGGCCAAAAAAGATTCTGTAGCCCTCCCGTCCTCAATGAAATCAAATTTAGGGTGCAATCCTAAGATGGAGTTAGGCCAGCACAAGTTAGGCCAACAAAGTTTGGCTGGCAAAAGACACTGTAAAGTATGTTTGGACCACCCTTGGAATCAGAGGCCAGTACACAGACGTGCGCCATCCTCCCTGACTCCGAGAGTGGTCCATACATGCTTTACGGTGGCCCTTGTGCAGGCCAGTCTTTGCTGGCCTAACTCTGCTGGCCTAACTCCAGGTTAGGATTGCGACCTTAATTGAGAGCACAATCCTAAACTGAAATTAGGCCAGCATAAGCTAAGTCAGCAAAGTTTGGCCAGCACAAGGGCCATCGTAAAGAGCATTTGGACCACTCTCTGAGTCAGGGAGGATGGCGCACATCTGTGTGCTGGCCCCTCTGACTCCCAGAGTGATCCAAACATACTTTACGGTGGCCCTTGTGCTGGCCAAACTTTGCTCACTTAGCTTATGTGGGCTTAACTCCAGTTTAGGATTGCGTCCTAAGTAAATAAATAAAAGTTTTCTGGTTAATTGGCAATAACTTTTGATAGAATACAGATATTGCCTTCCTTATATTCAGCATTAAATTACCTTTCCACTGATATATAACATGATGGTATTATTTGTACTTACTAAGGTTTTCATAATATTGTCCACTAGTGTCAAGCCCAGCTTCTTGTCGTTGGTGCAATTGCCCCCTGCACCCCCTTAACTATGCCACTTTCCACTTATCTGTGAGACTCGAGAAGGGTGGTTCTGCCCTATTAGGCCATGATCCCAAATGTTTCTTTCAGTGATCAGAGACACTGTGATCAGAGACAAGGCTTCCTCGGTGGTGGTGCCTCAGCACTGGAATTCTATCTTTTTTCAGGGAGGCTTGAAAGCAGAAGTAGAAAGCAGTAGGGGCAATCCTGGAGGAATCGGCGCTGGGGAGCACACCTCCAAGGGCGCAGCCCCCAGCAGGTGCTGCTGCCCCCCCATGCGGCTACACTTCATAGCCACACCGGGTCGCTTCTCAGAGTGACCCAACATGGCTACGAAGCACAGCTTGCCCCTCAGAGAAGAGTACCTGCTGTTTCGGGTCACTCTGAGAGCAACCCAACATGGGAGTGACCCGACTCTGAGAGCGACCCGACACAGCAAGTGCACAGGGCCAGCTCGCCCCTCTGAGGAGAGCAACCAGAAACGAGTTTGGCAGGGCCTTCCTGCCCCTCTGAGAAGGGACAAACCGGCTCTTTGGAGCACACTTGGTCGCTCTGAGAAGCAGCAAACATGGAAGCTGCTTCCTGGAGCAACCCAGACTTCCAGGGCGGGGGCTAGTGCTGGTGCTGGTGGGGGGGGGCAAGTGCTGTTGCCACCCACCCTCCCTCAGCCCAGCACCTGGGGCGTTTGCCCCCTTGCCCCTCCTCGGGTACACCACTGGAAAGCAGATAAACAGCATCCTTTCCATGTTCCTTGCATGGGTTCTTCAAATCTTCTTAGGTATGCCCAGAAAGCATTTCTGCCCATGCCCCCCACCCCCTACCCCCCACAGACACACTTCAGAGTTCAGATTTTTCATTCAAAGTCCACTCCCCTGATACGTATCAAGGAATTTGTTTCTGGCTAAACTCAAAAATGTCCAGCTCAAACAGCAGATACAATTGTCCCCAAATCTTTCATTCTGGCGTCGCAGCATGGATTTATCATGACAGCTTTCTGTACATTTGCACCCACAAATATTTGGTCACAAGAAGAGAGACCTCTGGGCTGCCTAGTGTTGTCCAGCAAGCTCAACAATAGAGAATCTTATCTCTGGCCTTGAAGAAAATGAGATAAAGCCTGGGTATAACAAGCACTTTTTTCTTAGCCCAAATTAAGTCACTGTCTTCTAGTCAGCTATTAATCTTTTCATAGTAAATACATTTGTTCAGATTAGGAAGAGATTATTTTCAGGAACATTCCCTAACATGCTCGTTATGTTATCAAGAATTAAAAGGTAACATGAATCAAACATTTACAATGTCTATTAGTTAGGACAAAGAGCAAACACACAATGCTGATAATGGTAGAGCCACTGTAGAGCTATCTGGCTGCAAAATATTTGCTTTTCTTTTGGGATGATTTATTCAGTGTCATGTAAAAATATGACCATTGACAAACATTAGCCAATAAGTCACAGTCAACAGCTTCCTTATATGGCATGTCTTCCTTATCTCTCCAATGGCCAGAGAGTGTGTGGGGTGGGATGAGGAACAGTGGCGTAGCCAGAGGGGAGTGACGTGGTAAGTACCGCAGGTGCCAAAACGCACCATGTAAGTGGCTCCTCCCACTCGCCATCTGAGCCATTCTGGGCTACGACAGCAATGTAGGGGTGCTCCTGCTCATTGCCATTGCTGCCCAGAACCACTGGTTAAAATTGTGAAAATCTTGGTATTTTTGAATAATAACATCATACGTCGTTCAATGGGTAACTTAATGCAGAATGAAATGAAACAAACTGTGTTGAAATATCTGTATTTTTTCAAAAGATATAGCCAAATAACCAGGAACTGAAAACATAACTGCCTTATGTAGCAAAAAGTGGATTTCCTTAAACAAAACTGACCAATGACAGAGCAATCCTACCCTGCCTGTCATGTTGATGCTACATGATAGCATTGATGTGACGCCATTAGCAATGACACGGGGGTGCCAATCGGCACCCTATGTCAGCGCTCAAGCAACGGGACCAGCACTGCAGGCAGTTCCGGTCCCATTGTGCTCGTGCCGAGCCTCCCTCGCGTTCGCCAAAGCCGGCTGGCGCAAGGGAGGCTCCATGTCCAGACGGACATGGGATTGGCGGGGGAGGAAGGTCATGGGTGTGATGTAGGCGGGCTTGGGAATCAACCATAAAGCCGAAGCCTAAACCCATCCAGGAGGCCGCATTTAGCAGGCGCAGAGCCGAGGAGCGCATAGGGGAGGCTGGAGCCTCACCTATGATAAGGATGCGAACATGCAAGTTGCGGCTGGTTTTTTGTTGGTTGATTCTAGGGTTTTGTTACACTAACCCTAGAGGTGCTACTGCATTTCAGTTGTGCATGTGATATTGTAATGTATTCTGTATGGTCTGGTATGGGAGGAGTGAGGAGTCCCATCATGGTGTGATGCAATGTGTTCTCGCACTGGGGGATGCAAACCCTAGTGACGCCTCTGCATAATTGAGAGGCACTGCTCTACAAGGCTGGTCCAAGACTTCCCTAAGCCTGAGATGGCATCCAAATGCCACCCCCTCTTACACATGTGGTATGCCAACCACTACCTCTGCCATCCCTGCAATGAAAATGTAGCTAAGAACGTGGCAGAAGTGTGGAGGAGAGTGCCTGTTCCCCTCTTCCTTTTTGAGCCCAGAGAGTGGAAGGGTGCATGTAGACAGAAGCAAGTGATTGTCTGCCAAACAGCTGCCTTAGGCAATGGCCTCAGTTGACCTCCTAGGCAGGCCAGCACTGTTGCTCAATGCCTGAGTTATGGATCTGCCCTTGTGCTGGCTTTGCTGCAGCTGATCAGCAAGGCTCCTGTTTGGGATTTCACAGAAATATCACAGCTGCTGCATGAATGATGTGAGCCCCAAGCAGTGGCCAAGCCCTGAACTTTCTTGCAGGAAGCATTCCAAAGAGTTATTGGCATTGGCAAACGACTGCAATGTAAAACTAAAAGCAAGCCGTGAAACATCATGTTGCATCAATGTAATTGTTTCTATACAAACACCCAAGAATACTGTAGACAATGCCAATTACGACTTGGCCACCACCAGGCCTCAGCTCTGAATCACATGGTCTGGCTCAACACAGTGGAAGGGAGCTGATTCACTTCATGTTGTGTTTGAACCAAGTTGGGGGGGGGGGCTGGGTGTTACTATGGGATCCCTGTAGTAGACCTGCATTCACTTCCTCCTGCCCATTCACCTCATAGCAAGCCCATTTGTCTTGCCCAACATTCTCCTCCACATTTCCTCTTCTGCTCCATCCCCTCTTCCTTTTCAAACTGGAGAAGCAGAGGCTGGCACATCACATGGTAAAGAGGTGGCATGCCATCTCAGGTAGCTTGAAGACCTTGGGCCAGCTGTGCTACATACCATGCAGAGATGGCACCAGGTTCCCCTCAGTGGAGTTCTCCTCTCCCACCATGGCACTTCCCCCCTTTTCCAACTCCATTCATAAATCAAGGTGCTCTATTGCTTGAGGAGCTACTGAATTGCTGCTTGCTTTTCTATGGGCTTGCCTGTTCGGTAGGATGGTCTCTGGAGGCCTCCACCCTCCATGGAATTCCTCCCTCAGAGATCCTTGACTAGCTCCTCTAGCCTTTTAGCTTGTGCCTAAAAGCTATCTTGTTCTCCTGAGCTTTCAGTGGGCAATGTTTTATTATGCCATTTTCTGTTCTAACTATTCCATTCAATCATTCATTTATAGTTTTCCTGCCGTTTTTGGCTTTTGTGGCCGTTATGCTGTTTTGGTTTTAGCCTTTAAAAATTGTAATCTTTAGCATTGCATAGATGGGATAAAAGCATCTTTTAAATATATACAAAATAAATTGTGACCTGTCTTTGCAAATAAAAGAGTTTCTTGGACACAGAGCACAACTGTCTATTTGCAGAAGATGTGGCTTTTGTTTTGATTTGGGCCTTGGCAGCCTTTTGATGGGAAAGAAAGCTTTCTAGGTAGAAGCAAGCAATTGCTGGTTCAAGAAGCCTGTCAGTGCAATTTCACCTTTCTGTTTAGCAGAGAGTAAATCCTTTGTTTGCACTTACAAGTGGGCTTAAGCACATTGCATTGTCTTGCAGGTGGTTCCCTTGAAACAACTATCTGTTCTTTTCCATAGCAGGAAAAATGTGCCTTATGGTCCCTTCACTTTTCTTAATATGTGCACGATGAGTCTTGTTCCATTTGCATACATCTGGAGTCCTACTTGCCATCTCTCTCCAGAGGGATTCTGACAAGATCCACCAATCAACTCTAGACGGATCATTCTACACATGCCACATTTTTATTTGCAATCTTTGTTGCAGGTTTGTTGCACAACTTGATCATGTGCAGTTGAAGGACTTCCATGCCTGCTTTGGCTTCCACACTTCTGTTTCTGACAGCAGAGACAGTTCATGCTCCAACAGGTCAGAAGGGCAGCATCCAGCCAGTCCTGGCATGGTGAAAATTTCTGCTTTCCCCCTAGTTTTGCCCTATTTTTCCTAATTTTCAGACATTTCTAAACCACCCTCTGAGGCTCCGTGATCTCTCAGCATCATTAGAGGTGCTGAAATATTCTCCTGCAGGAGCCCTGGTCTTTTTTGAATGCATTACCATTACTGAAGAGCCACAGGTCAGAAAGGGCAGAACAGAGATTCTCTGTCTTCTCATTTGGTTTATCTGACAATAGCTCAAAGCCAGCCTTCCTACCAGGGCTGGAATATGCCTGCCACTTGGCCACCTCAATCTACCTAATCACACCAGGAGGGAAGTAGAGGTGCCCAAGTGGTTATAAGTCATTAAATCCATGACATAATCAACCCTAAATGTTATACAGTCACACAATGAGATGCTTTGGGTGATGTCCTGGTCTATCTTTAAAAGGAGTACTGTTTTGCAAAAGGGACAGCCATTCACTGGATGAGCAAAGTGACCAGATTCCTGGAACAATTTGAGGCATATAAGAAGAGCTTCACTGGATCAGGCCAAAGGTTCATCTAGTCCAGCTTTCTATATCTCACAGTGGCCCACCAGGTGCCTCAGTCTGCTCCACACAAGACAACAAGATGCCGGCATCCTGTTGCCACTTCCTTGAAAGAGTAAGGCAAACATATTTGGATAGTTGCATCAACATTGCATGTTTTGGTTTGCTTGCTTTTTAACTTCTATGCCCCTCTTTTTTTTGCTAGCAATGTCCCTTCTCTGCTCTGCAACTCCTGTTACTGTTTGAACGATGCCTATTTTTCATTTTTTCCCCCTCATCTGTTGTGTTTTTCTAGTCCTTTTAATAAATTTCCTTTTTAAAGGATTTCTTGCCTAGCCTCAATTCATTGAGAAAGGAGAAGGTTGCCATGCTTCCCAAGACTGCTTAACTTTTTGTTGGTGATTAATAGTGGACTGCCTTACAGGTCCATTGCAAGAATTACTGAGACTCCAGGTGAAGCAAAAGCATTATGTAAATGTTGAGCATTTATTATTCATATCACAGTACTATTTATCATTCCTTAAAGGGCTACATGGCATGGTGAATGTGTCTTTAGGTCTTGTCCTGTTTCTACCCACAGAAAGAGGAATCCCATCTGGTAAAACAGACAGATGTTTGGATTGAGTGGGTGCACAGGAACTGGGGAAGGTATACAAGAACCAAGGAAGTTTCAGCAGGTGCATTGAGAGAGACACTCTGCAGCTGTACATATTTTGGACAAAGCTGAGGCAATGACTGGGGTGATTCGATGGGTTCTTGGATGCATTCCCATTTTTGCCATCATCCTCCATCTCCTGGTTTCCTTGAAAGAGTGATCTTGTCTTCTAACACACCTTGCAGGAACATACCTTGAACATCCAAGGATGTGGCTTCTCATCTGAAGAACAAAAATATTCATTATGGGTTTTTTTAAATCTTCTGCTCATTATTACACAAAAGGTAAACCTTTTGTGCGATGATTTCTTCTCATTACCCTTAGTTAGGTCATCTGCAGAAGAGGCCAAAGATTCCCCCAAAAGCCAGTGGACAAGGGAGGGAAAGAGCTAATGCAGAAGAGTTGCATCATTGGAGCGACAATGAATAGACTCCGGACACAGGGCTTGCCTAAGGACTTTCACTGCCTGAGTTGGTGAATCAAATGTTGTTCCACTCTATCCAGTGGTGTTCCGACTGCCCTCCTCCATTACTCCTCAACCTCCTGGATTTGAAAAGTGAGAGGGTAACAGAAATATGGAGAAGGGGAGAGTGCACTGCTAAAGCACTCTATCCTGCCATATTTCTTCTTCTGCTTCATTCCCCTCCTCCTCCTTTGAATCTAGATAGCAGAAGGAGTGAAGGCAGGTGGGCAAATGGAGAAGGAAGACCAGTCTGGGTGAAGCAGAAGGTAACAGAATGAGGAGCATGAGGAATGGATTAATGGGCCAAGGCTAGGCTACTGTAGGTCCACACCAACCTTCCAGGGTAGTCAGGTACAAGAGCAGCAGAATCCTGGGATCGATCCCTGGTTGAAGACTGCATGTTCTGACTAGGGTTTGGTGGTAATGGAGCCCTTACATTACCAAACTAACCCCTGAGGTTCTGCCTCCTTGCTGGGGAATAAAAAGGCTTAAAGGGAAAGTCCTCCCCCCACACTTCAGGCTGATATGGTACAGCCCAGGCACAGGTTGCCAATCTCAGGCCATAGACTTGCTTGAAGATGAAGCAGAGCCTGTCTGAAATTCCCGAGTCCCTCACAAGTGAGAAGTGTTAGCAAAAGAGTGGCTGAGCAGGCTGGAGGTCTCAATGACTTCCTTGAGTCTCTCTTAGACTCAGGATCACAGATTAATCCTGGATTATTTTCTTGCTTGGTTAATTTGATTTCAAAGCCCAGCAGATGGATGATGGACACAAGATCTGGATAATCAGGGATTCCCCAGGAAAGCTGGATAATATCAAGAAAGCGATTTCTCTTCTGATCTGGTGTTGTTAATAAACACTATTTCCTGAAATTTGGCTACTGTTTCCATACGTTATCCAGGTTTGGTTGGATCGCATGCAGAGTCAACTGCTTTAGCAGACGGTTGTGCCTGAGTCACAACGTTACCCATCTCTTCAAATTGTTTGTTTATACTGATATCAAACAGCACTGACTTTTCCATGAGTCTGACTTGAGGCGGTTGTCTCAGACAATGGATTGCAAGGGGTGCCCATCACTCAGCTTCACATGCCTCTGCTGCTGGAGCTTCTCCCTGGGTTTGAAAAGGAAGGGGAGAATGGGAAAGAAGAGGAAGTGTGGAGGAGAAGAGAATGGTGGGCTAGAGTGTCACATTCTAGCCCACCACCACCATCTCTTCCATATGCTTCTGTTTTTCCTTTTCAAAGCCAGGGAGCAAGAGAAAGTGGTGGCTTATGTCTCACCACGCCAAGTGACAAAAGACAGAGAGTCAAGGAGAGCTGGGAGGTAACAGCAATTCAACTTTAACAAGGTTGTAGCTCCTAGTAGGCAGAGCTAATTCCACACTTCCCAGCTCTTCTTGACGCTCTGTCAAAATCAGATTGCAAGATGTAAATAGGTGGACAGCCTCTCAAATGTCCCTGGGAATCCGTGGTCCCTGGTGGTATGTGTATATGTGTGTGAAGCAGCGCCCATAGCAGCCCCAGCCACACACCTGACCAATGAGGCTATTCTTGGTTGAGGATTGTGGTCAGTACCATGTGGGGAGGTGCATCCTGAGCTCCCAGCATGCAGTGGGCAGTATGCATGAATCAACCCTAACTGCTTTGTGCACTGAGGGAAGGCATGAGAAGCAATGAGGGGAAGTGCTTCAGCTCCACAGTTTAGATGTGCGGGAAAGGGATGGTGATGGTGGGGCCCTACGAAAACTGGTGAGGAGGTGAGATTTGGAGAGTGGTTGCAGGCAGGATATGGAGCCCTGTAGCTTTGGTTCAATGGGGGAGAATGAGGCTGAACTCAGCTTATCCTGTCAAGGTTGACTCAAGATCTTCCAGCACCTGAGGTAGCATGCAAAACGCCCTCACTCTTCACCCTAGAGTGCACCAGCTGCCACTGCTTCTCCTCCTGCTTCCTGGATCGGAATAGGAAAAGAACAAAGCAGAAGAGGAAGTGTCACACACTAGCTTCTAGACTCTCATATCCTCCACACTTCCTCTTCCTTCCTGTTCACTTTTTCAAATCCCGTGTCCAAGGTCCAGATTACCTGACATGGCTGGTGAGCCATAGGGTGATAATGAGGCTCAGGGCATGGCAGGTGGCCTCATCCTAGCCCCTAGACTGCTGTGGCCTGCAAGGTGGCTCAAGTCTGGGCCAGTGGAGGCAAATGCCAGGGGTCATACCACAGAGGCTCCTGAGGTAACCTCCGGGTGTGGGTGTTGGAAGACACCTGGGCCAGGCCGCAAACGGTGAGCACAGCCGCCTCACTTGCGGCACCCTCAGTGCACTATGTCTGGCTACTGCCAGGGAGCCTCCCCAGGTCCAGGCCTCAGAGGGGAGCATTTGGGGGCTGTAGGAGTAGGGAATGGGTGTGTGGAGATAACGGAGCTAAGCCCCATATTATACTACCTGATTGGGAACCAGAAGGGGTGGTCCCTGGAGATAACCAAACTCTTTGTAAACCCCAACAGGCTGATAAGGAGATGGCTCAGTAAAGGAGAGGAGGCCAGGCCAGAAGGAGGTCAGAACCTCCAGGGACCCACAAAGAGAGCCAAAGCTTGGGAGGACGACAGTGATTGAACTCCCTCCCCCCCCCCCCCGGTTATATCTGAGTCCAACATTGCCGGGGGGTCAAATCTAGGCCCTAGCTCCGCCAGCTCAACCTGAGGTTATCCCAAGACCTTGACTCTTGCTGGGGCCTGAAGTTCCGGGAATCCTTTTGAGGCCTTACCCACAGGCCCTGACCCAGATATCCTGGGAGCAACAAAAGTGGAAGTGGGTAGGTAGACAGCGGCAAGTGCCCGCCTCATCAATTTGCAGCCTGAGGTGACTTCATCATTCAATTTCCTGGGTAGGGCAACAGTTGGACCCTGTAATTCGACATAGCCCAACTAGCTCACCAGTGTTCGCCAAGTGTGTGGCAACTGCCTAAGTTTTGGTTTTTGCTCCTTTTTTAAACATTCAGTCTTGCTTCCGAGGGCCGTGGGGTGCTGACATTCCTCCCATCCTCCAGTCCAGCCCCCACAGTGCAGGCTTCCCACCTCGGACGCTCCTTAGTGGTAGGTGCGTTGGGGTTGCAGCACTAATGCTGGCCTTCCAAGGAGTTCGGAGGCAGACGTCAAGGGACGGCCCCCGCTCATCAAATCTCCCTTTTCAAACCGGGGCTTCTGTCAGAAGTGTCTTAATTTCTTATCACATAATTCCATCCATACAAGCAGCAATAAATAATTCATGTCCCCGGCTCTTTGTTGTGGGTCCCCGAACTGCACAGCACTGGGGAGGCTGACAGCTGTGTCAGGACAAGCGCCACAGATCTGACGTGACAAGTGACTAACAAGTTTTTTTCCCAGTCGATGGTGGAAGTTGACAATTGCACAAAGTGTGAAAACAAAACCGGGGGAACGAAATGAAGCTGTTTCTTTCCCTTTCTCTGGGCACTGGCTATGAGCTTATTTTCCTCCCCATAACCTCTGGTCACATTAGAGGACTCACCAGCCCCCTTTATTCTTCACACTCGCCTGTCCATTTACGCCTGTCCACAGATCAATATGAGCAATTCTTGGAGAAATACGATGTTGCCATGACAACCAAGCCACAAATTCTCAGTGGGAAGCAGTGAGACCCGTACGGAACTCTCCTGAGGCTTCCCGACCTATGAGGCAAGTTGTCTTAAAATGCAGGCATGGACTGAGGCAAAGGCTGGAGGAATTCACTGCTGATTGCAGAGGTACTAATGACCACAAAGCCAGGTCACACTTGGCTGTCATTGGAAGCGGAGATTCTTTTATCTGAAAATATGTTTGCATCCCCTGATAGTTCTACAGCTTTTGTATTCTGAATCACCCTAAATTCCTCTCCGAGCCTGTGAAAATCTCTTGGATTTTGAATCCTGGCAATCAGAAAAGGGAGCAATTGGCACCATTTCAGGGGTGCTAATTGCAGCCTCAGAACAAACATTCCTGGTTGCTTCAGCCCAGAAAAGATCGAAAGCCAGAATATACATTTCCTTCAAAGGGCAAAACAGCCAATTCCTGGAGATTGCTGCAGCAGCAGCAGTCTATTTGATGCAGCCAAATGAAGCAAGAGAATGTGCTCCTTTGGTCAAACTGATTGTAATTAAAAAAAATGGCCATTTTGCATAGGCTTAAAATAGAGACAAGCTTGAGAAGAAACTTGGCTCTTGCTATTCCCTGATTTAGCATAAAAGAGGCTCCTTCTGCCTTATTTTTGGCCAGTGATGAAAATCAAGCACAGCTCAGGGCAGGTAAATGACAGCAGCTCCTCCTCTCCTCCTCTATATCTAGGAGAATCTGAAATCCAGTCGTTGCAGCTCAGGCCCTAGCTAGGTTCTGAGATGACTTTGGGGACCTGACATGGATTTCAGGCTGCACCCTTTCACTGAAAATTAAATCTCAGCAGTGCTCCTTGGGGAAGGATCAGGGACGCTTGGCAGCTGCCCCTGTCAGTACAGACTGCCAGATTTGGGGAGCTCTTAACTAAGCTGACAGACCACGGAGGGGATGAATAAAAAATATGATACACACAGATCAGTGCACAAAGATGCAGGGGAAGAAAATATCAGGTTAAAAAGAACAACATAAAACACCAATAAGGTTGTTTAACTCTTTCACAAGCGGGAGAAATGTGCATTCTACTGATCCGCCTGCAGGCAGTTCCCTGTTTTCCCTTTTTCAAAAGACAAGGTTGTTAGTATTTTCATGAGGTTGTAAACAGATTTAGGGCCAGATCCTGAAGGGCTCTAGCGCCAGCGTTTGCCGGCACCCAGGGAGCAAGTAGCGTCAGCGGGAGGTCTGTACCACCCTGTCAAAGCTGCCAAAAAATGTTCCAGCTGCAGGCAGTGAAAAGGTAAGTGCCAAGAGACACGGGTGTGTGGGGAGGGTAGCGGAAGGACAGGGGCAGGCATTCCTGGGCAAGAGGAAGGGCAGAATGGGGAAAAGGACTAGTGGAAGCCTCCTTGCTAGATCCTACCCCCATGTCAGACTCCAAATCCTGACACAAGGCTTCTCCAGTCTGCACCTGTGATTCAGTGGGTGCAGACGCAAGAAGCCCCATTGCAGAGGCTGGGGCTTTACTCAGGGTAAGGGGACAAATGAGCCCTTCGCTTGAGGAAACCTCTGGCAGCTTCCCCATGCCTGCAGGATACAATGGTGACTATTTTGGCACCAGTGTTCCTCCAGGAAGCTTAGGATTGGGCTCGTAGTGAAGTTATGGGATGCTACTGAGCTTTTAATTTTCTTCTTCTTTTATGATTATATTAATTCATGTTTTAATAAGCAATGTGATAGAACAAAGTTAAATGCTATGATAATGTCCCATTAGATTTTCTCCAGAAGGAAACGGTATTTTTTTAATTCCCGCTCTTTGTTCAGGAACAGTTGTAAACAAATGTCCGTCTGATCTTTCATTCAATTTTCCCTTCAAGGGCTCAGGCATATATACTTTAGACAAATAATCTAATGGTTATAACCAACATATTATGAACATTGGCAAATGCTTGTACTGAGTAAGACCATTGGTCCATCCAATCCAGTATACAACAGCAGTTGGCAGACCAGGGGTCTGAACCGCCATCTGGTCATCTGGCCCACCAGCCGAAGTTCAGGCCACATGGAGCTTGGTTTGGGAGGTGAAGCTGCATGGCACAGGGACTTCACGAACCTGGGTGAGTGGCTCCACTATTTCCCATCTGGCTCATGGTGATTTTGGCATAATTTTTCACTGCCAAAGCTGAGCTCCACATTGCTTGGCAACCCAGAAGTTCATCTGTGATGTGATGGCATCACCACTGAACATCCTGCCCCTCTAAAGGAAAATGTTGCCGACCCCAGCTGTACATTGATTGGCAGAGTGTTTTCAAAATTTCAGGCAGAGAAGGGCTATTTCCAGTCCTACTACCTGAGATGCTAGGAATGGAAACTGGAATCTTCTGCATGCAAAATAGATGCTGTATCACTGAATAATGGCCTCTCTCTAGAGCTTATTGTACCAGCTTTTGTCAAGCCTGCTGTATTGAAAAAGGCAGGTGATACCCCCAAGGAGATAGGGAATGGTATCAGCAATGGCCCCTTGTCCCAGATAAGCCAGGGATTACAGGGTTAACCCCCAAGGTCTTTGCAAGCCTCAGGGGCACAGCTGTAGGCTGATGAGGCCCCTGGCAATGAGGGGAGGTTAGCACAGGTGCAGATGGGTGTGGCTGATGAATTAAAGCCCAGCAACAGACACCGATTGGCTGGCCTCAGTATAAAGTGGGAGGCAGGAGCTGGAGTAAAAGATCTGGGTAGGTGCTGGATGGATGGAGTGCTGGATGGACTGACTGTGCCTGAAGAACTGGATGGATGGATGGACGGACTGACTGGCTAAAGGAAGGTAAGCTTATTGTGGGAAATTATTGGGAGTTGTTGTATGGCTGCCACGCCCCTGGAGCCACCAAGTGGAGGACGCAGTTATGGCTTAGGCAAGCTGACTGCCTATTATTTGGTGGTGGGGTTTGTTGGTGCTAGACTTAGGGTAAATTGGAGCTAAGCCAGTGATGAGGGCAGTCTGGAGGAGGCTGGCCAGCCGGTGATCCCAAATAAAGCTGCTGGAAGAGAGAAGGCCCAATGGCTGTGTGAACCCCCTCCCTCTTGCCTATCTCTGAGGCCACTCTGGAGGGGAAACTAGTTAGCCTGGTGTGGGCATCGGGGCCCTTGGGGAGGCCCAGCAGGGAATTTGGCAGAACACCTGCTCAGTGAAAGGAGCCTCAAACTCTGACCCCCTTAACTTGCTGGAAAGGGCACATTATGCTAGAGACCCACATTATTGTCCACTTTTTCATGTGGCCACATGTGACAAGTTCTCACCTGTGTTATCCGACTCTTCCAAGACTCGCTTCTCAACAGCATCCTCCCCTTCTTGGAAGGTTGCAGGGGTCAAGGTGCTCTCACTGGCGGCAGCTAGCAAGGAGGAATAGAAATATAATGTGCTAGCAAACAACTCTTATAATTCCATTTAAACCCCATCATTTAAATCCCAACATTGATATCCCATCTTTACATCCTATGCAAAGGACTGCCCAGGCAACTAATGATCCATCATAAAAACAATAAACACAAAAATTTAAACAAAAAAGGGGAGGACAGAGATAAGAGAGACAGTTGGCTTTCTGCTCTCCTTTCTGTACAATATACCCATGGATCCATTCCTGAAAAGCCAAGCACTGTTTAAAGCAGCACTATAAGAGAGGTCATTGAATAAAATTGGCTAGAATGCACTGCTCCCATTGGTTATAGTAGCTGTCAACCCAGGTCAGAGACTGAGGAGACAGCCACAGGGTTCCCATGTTTCTTTTCAAATCCAGGGAAAGGTGGAGGCAGGTACTGTGGATTAAGGCAAGTGCCCACTCCCAAGAATCCACTGCCCAAGACAACTGCCTCAATGATGGACCAGTCCTGAAAGAAAGAGGATCATTTGCATTTGACAAACACCCTAGTCTACAAGAATCTTAAGCTGATCCAGAATTTGCATTTTCATTACTACAGGCAGGTTGGCATTTGTTCGAAATACCTACATCAGAACAAGGCTTTTGTGTTATTCCTCTTAGCATAAGAGGTGATCATAGTTCTCTACAACCATAAAACTGGGGCAGAGTGACACAGACCTTCATTAAGTTAGGAGCAGTATGCAAACAGGCAAACCTATCTCAAACTGTTGGAAGAATTGGGAGCAAACTGAATAAGTGTAATTGTAAATTAGCAATCACGGTACATAACCAGAAAAGTAAATAACTTTCAGCCCAAGCCTATGCAGATCTACTTGCAAGTAAATCTCATTGTGTTCAATGGGGCCTACTTCCAGAAAGCATGCATAGGATTGGAACCTTAATTTAAACTGAGTTACAAACTGAGTGGGACTTCTGAGCAGCTTCAAATCTAATTTCTTCAAACCATGTTCACACAGAAGCCTATAAGAAATAATGCCAGGAGTAGGAGCGATTTACACAGCAAAGGCTCCTTGCAAAACTTAGCGCTTTATCTCCCTGTAGGGATGCTACTGGAGGGAACAAAAGCAAATTCCCCAGCTAGTTAATGAAGCGCCACATTTGCATAGTAACTTCACAGTTGTGTCCCTTCTACAATGCAGGATGCCAGGTCCTCCTTTTTCATCTTTTAAAAGATAAATGAAACCTGGGACAGGAAAAGTTATAATAAAAGAGAACAACTTGCCCTACATAAAGGATAACTTTCAGGGTGGTTACACAATGGCAGCATCAAGGCAAGGGAGTTAAAAGCACACAAGTGCAACTCTGTGCATCAGTGTTGGGTCTGTCAGCATGACCTTTGGGGCTGGTGATTTCAGAGGGAGGGAGGGAGACCCAGTGGGTATTGGTGGAAAGCAAACAATAAATCTCTCCAGATACACAATGATTACCTGTGCTGCTGAAAGGACGAAAAGTCAGGATTTGACCTGACTATTACATGGCTGCCACTAGTGTCAGCCACTTGCATGAAAACTCTGCCAGCTGTTTATACATATGCCATTTGTTTCAACAAATCCATCTAAGAATCAAAGCCAATTCTATTCCCCCCCCC
>JAJKFI010000020.1:15645494-15655745 GCA_029204185.1 Lerista edwardsae | reverse complement strand
AAAAAAAAAAAAAAGGATGATGAGAAATAGAAAGAGGGGAAAAAGCAAATTCAGGTACCAACTCATACATGAGGAATAAATTGTCCCAGTAATAAGTTTAGGTGTAAAAAGAAAATTACAAATATTGAACTCTTTGTAGCTGAATTTTTATTGTTGGCACTGTGACTCCCTTTTCTTTTGTCACTGTTACCAGCACCTGCCCAGGGAACCATCTGAGGTGGGCTATACTTAGCCACACACTATACAGAACACTTGTGCAACCATAGAACATAAGGAAAACAGCTATCAAAGGGGTCCACCTGAAAAACAATTATCCAGAAATGACTGATCCAGCTGCAGTGCCTCCATGCGACTGTGCTTTGAGCAGTCCGCCCACAGTCAGGCCACTCCATCTTATCTGGTGAAGGCAACTGTGCTCTCCCCAACTTTTGATAGATTCTGTCAGTCACACCTGTTTTTGCTTCATTCCTTTATTTGCAGAGCATCACTTGCATGTATGGCACTTTACAAAGAATGATGAGCAAGATCGGCCCATCCAACTGAGGCGGTCATCTCAGGCAGCAGGTCGGCAGGGAGCGCCCATCTCAGTCTGCCAACTTGCCTCCATTGCTCCTCCTTCTCCTTCTCCTCCCTCAATTGTAAAAGGAATTGGGGAACAGAGAGGAAGAGGAAATGTGGAGGGGAGGAGTTCGGGGGAATGAGAGGATCAGTGGCTGGCACATCATTGGGTAAGGGGCATCACTTGGTATGCCACTTCAGGCATCAGTAGTCTTTGGCTGGCCCTGATTATAAGAAAGGTCCTTGTCCCAAGGAACCTACAGTCTCATGTTCCTTGTCAGATATCCAAGTCAGATAGGCACAAGGAAGGCAACAGAAGACAGGGAAAAAATGGAAGTATAAACTGAGAAATAATATGCAGTTATTTCATTTGCATATACAAGACTCAGTTACAGCAGAGTGTGGGGTACACTTGTGTGTGTGTGTGTGTGTGTGTGTGTGTGTGTGTGTGTGTGTGTGTCATAACCAGTGTTTCTTGGGTGCTCTTTTGGGTGTTGTTGCTTCTGTCTTCCTGCTTTAATTATTGATCTTTCTAGATGAGTTTTCTGTTACAAGCCTGTTCTGAAAGGTGGGGCAGGAGTTGTTCAAATAAACAGATCAGCTGCTCAGTACCTGTGGGAAATATGCAAGACATGTTATACAAAACCTACAAGCCAGGTAAAACACTGGAAACACTGGCTCCATCATGACGGAGGATCTTTGCCTATACAATGCAGATCCTGATGTTAACAGCGCCTCTGGTTATTTATGGAATCCCACAGATTTCTTGAGGAAACATCACCTCACCAGAAACGACCATCCTGACAACCATGGATTTAGAATCTCTGCGCATCAACATTTTATACAAAAAGGGGTTCTAAGGCTCCTGAAACATTGTTCATTGTTTCTAGGCCACTTTTTAGTCAAAGACTCATTATCCTGGGATGATGCCACAGAACTTCAGACTGGGCACCAAGCTCTATCACTTTGTCCTCATTCAAAATTAGTTTAGATTTCTTATATACAGTCCTCCAGATCTGAAACAGATGCTCACTAGCAAGAACTCACTGTACCACTGAGAGGCAAAAACAGCCCTCCATATCCAGGTGACAGCACTGTCCCAAATTCCATTCAGGTAACACCATCCAGTGGTGTACTCAGCCGAGGCTCCACCCCGGCCAATTTGATGATCGCTGCCTCCCCCGACACTGGCTTCCTGCTTCCGGCACCGCCTCTGCCATGCCCACCTGCCCTGCCATGATCCATTTTGGAATGTTCTGACCGTTCCCTGGACACCTCCCCCACCCACAAAGCACGCTATTGGCACAATCATAGAACGTAAATGGAACGGTTTCTGTTTTCTAGGACAAATAGGGTTAGCCTCCACAAATAAAGAAAAGTAGACACAGGGCCATATTGCACAGTCCCAGTGCCAAGGGCAGTGACATCATGATGTCATGTGACTTCATGACCTCACTTCCAGGTTCTCCCTGGAAGAGGGAGAGCTCACTGCAGTGGCTTCAGACACCCTGTACCTTCTCTGCGGAAGCTGGAAAGCTCCATGGGAGAAGGAAAGGGGTGCTTAAAACTGCCACTGTCATCTCCATCATCTGCAGTCATGCAGCCTACAGGCTCTGCCCTAGTTACAGCTCTGAGTAGACATGAATCTGACATCCAAAACAGCAGCACTCAGGAATGAGTAGAGGAACCTCTCTATCCTCCCAGACATTGATGCTACTCTGAGGGCGCAATCCTAAACAGAGTTAGGCCGTCATAAGCTAAGCCAGCAAAGTTTGGCCAGCACAAGGGACACCGTAAAGTATATTTGGACCACTCTCAGAGTCAGAGAGACCAGTACACAGACATGAGCCATCCTCTGAGAGTAGTCCAAACACGCTTTATGGTGGGCTGGCCAAACGTTGCTGGCTCAGTTTATGCTGGCCTAACTTCTGTTTAGGATTGCGCTCTGAATGTTGCATTCTCCAGCAAAGGAAAACTACGGCCTGCAACTGTTGCATGAGAATTTAGCAAAATGTTTGATAGTGTGCACACAGGTCTGAATCAGACTCCTGGGTTCCTGCTCCATAATTTATTTGCTTCACTGATAAAAAATACCGCTATGCTACCTTTCTCCTCCATACAGAGGATCCACAATCTAAAATGAACAAATAAAATCAAGGTGAATAAAACAATCCAAAGAAAAACAATTTAAAAAAAAGTTTACAAAACATGATATAAAAAAGCAGCAGCCAATTACAATCAAACAACAGGGTGCACCCAAATAATCCCCAAAGCTTGGCAGAGCAAGAATATTGACCTGAAAAACAGATAAACATCCTCTGATAGGAGATTCCATAAGGTGGGTGCCACAACAGAGAAGGCCCTTCCATACATCGCCACCAAATGCGCCTCCACAAATGATGGTATGTGCAAGAAAACCTCTCCAGGATGGGTGGATTCATATGGATATATATTGTATATTAAAAACATCCTTCAAATAACCAGACCCGAAGTTTGACAAGGCTTTGAAGGTAATCACCAGCACTGGAAACAAACAGGAAGCCGGTGCAGATGCTACAATGGGAAATGAATCACAACATTATTTAACATAAGCTGAGCTAGGAGGATTTTGTTATCACCAACTTACTGCTGCTGTGAATTGTCACTGCACTTATCTCATTTCCTAAGAATTGTCAAAGACTATGCCTCTTGCATTTCATGGCTATTTGGCCTCACTGTTTACATTTTTGCCTTTCTTTTTCTCTGTACCCAGTTGGCACCCTGCCAACTGAAGATAAATCCTTTTCTGCATCTGATGATGTGAACTGTTGTCACCCAAAGTTACTACCATTATAAATGAGTTGGCCTTTAAGCTACGCAAAGACAATACACAAAACACTAAGCGGGATTTCAAAGGTCTAGGCAACAGTGTTTACCTTGGGCTAGAAACTCACAAGGGTTGACATTCCTGGGGAGAACATTGCTGAGTGAGGGCACTACCTCTGAGAAGGCCCAATCCCTGGTCACCATCTGCCTAACCTCAGTAGGAACTCCTCAGGCAAAGTTGACCCAACATTCTTGTGTTTGAGGAGATACTCCAAATGTCACCCTTTACTCAGCCACAGCTTCCTCCATTCCCGCTCTTTGGATTTAAAACCAAAAATGGGGGAGTGAAGGTATGGAGATGAGGACAGTAGAAGGCTAGAATGATAGTATAGCCCACCTCTCCTTCACACTTTCTCTTCTGCCCCATCCTCTCCAAGTTCAGGAAGCAGGAGGAGGAGGAGGAGAAGGAGGAAAGTCAGACTGCTCTGGGCAGAAGACTCCCAGGATTCGCCCATGAGGACAACTGAAGTGGTTACCTCAGAAAGCAGACTGGCAGGAGGTGCTCACCACCATCTGTCCACTTACCTCCATTTTTTCTCACTCTTCATGGACTGGAAAAGGAAGAGGGGGACAAAGCAGAAGTGTAGAGGAAAGAAGAGTGGTAGGCTAGAGTGTCAGAGGAGTAGAAGTTAGGGAGATAACATTTGGCACACTGCCTCAGGTGCCCAGGAGAACTTGGGTCAGTCCCTGCCCCCTCCCAACTAATCCATCATACGAGGAAACCGGCCTTTTGTAGGAAGGGACCTACCTACCTACCTTTTGTAGGAAGGCACTTGTCTAGCGTCCACTCAAACATGGAGCTTGTTCTGAAACGATTTCCCAACCATCTCCTAACCATCCACTGCCACAGTCTCCTGAGTAAAGGCCAGCAAGATGTAACAATACTGTATGCTCTAAAACTTTTGAAACATGCTGCTATATGGAGAAACATATCCACATTGCATATGCACATTGCTATATGCAGAAACATATCCACCATTTTTTTTAACCAAGAAGAGTGTCTCTGGTTTGGTTATTTTCTTTCCTTTACAATTTTTCACTTTTCAAAATAAGTGTGAACTATCAACCATCATAGCAAGACTCTTCTTCCTCATTAGAGTTATTAGTGATGTGTCTTCCGCTATCCCAAACAATTCTAGTGTTCTTTAGACTATATATGAGACCCAGAAGATACACAATATCAACGTTATTCTGTTGGGAAGCAAGTTTGGGGTAACACTACAGTATTTCTCCAGTGTTATTAGTTTTTTCACATCGGGGGCTTGCAGTTTCGAAGCACCTAAAGCAAAAGTTCTAATATTTTATCAACAGATTTTTATCAGTCTCTCTCCTTAAAGAGGCAACATCTTGTTTCTGCAAAGTCAGATATCGCTCCGGGCTGGGCTGCATGCAGTTTATCGGCATGCGCTCAATTGTACCAGAGCTGCTTATGGCCTGCCTCCTTCTCCGCATTAACCCCTGCAAAATGAGTACAACAAACTCAGTTTTTGCCAGGCATTGGTGACTGCTGGTGTGTCACCCCAAACGTTGTGGCGTGTCACATTTGACATGGTTGTCATAGCTTTGCCATCACTGGACTAGTCTCTCCCTCTGTGTGGTTTAACATTTTGCATTTCTAAAAAAACTGTGATCTCACTTTCTGTGATGCGGATGGTCCATTTTCTCCTCCAGAGACAGACAAGAGTGGGAGGGGGAAATAGTTGGATGTTCCTTCCTCCCTGAATCAGTCCTATTTCTCTTGCATTCCACAGATATTCTTCTTTTTTTGTCTTGCTTCGTTATTCTGAATATCCATGCACTTCTTTTCAATCCACAAAAAGCAGATAGAACAATTGACACAGCAAAGGCTTGGAAATGACTTCTATTTCCAGTGCATGCAAAGTCTCTCCTAACTCCTAATTTTAAGCTTTTAAATATTGTTTTTATTGCAATTGTATTTGTTTTTATGTTTTGTTGTTAGCTGCCTTGGGTCCCCTTCAGTGTGGAAGAAAGGCAGGACAGAAATACAATAATAAATAAATAAAACCCATCGTTCATCGCAAAATTAAGTCCCTCTGCCCTTCTGGGGACTTTGGCTCAGAAGTGTTGCTGTTTGGTACTCCTACTCTAGAAAGACTGTCTTCAGAGCTCAAGAGAGGACGTGTGGACAGACAGATGGAGAAATGCGGAACTCTGTATTTCCATGTTTGTCTATTCACACATCTTCTCATAAAATGTTTCACAGGCATGAGTGATGGATGCGAGCCTGTGGGCGCAATCCTAAACTGAGTTAGGCTGGCATAAACTAAGCCAGCAAAGTTTGGCCCACACAAGGGCTACCGTACAGTATGTTTAGACCACTCTCTTAGCCAGAGAGGCCAGCACACAGATGTGAGCCATCCTCCCTGACTCCAAGAGTAGTCCAAACACGCTTTATGGTGGCCCTTGTGCTGCCCAAGCTGGCCAACCCTAAACTCCAGTTTAGGGTTGCGCTCTGTGTGTGCTTATCAGCATGAAAATGGCAGAGGAAGCATTCTTTTTTTTAAAAAAAACCCTCCTTCAGCACTAGAATCTCTATCCTATCAAGGGACAGCTGTTAGTTCAGTCCTAGCAAGTTGTGTTTGGGGAAACAGCAACCTTTCACTTTGGTGCAAGCCCATATACACCCCTAGGACTCCTTGTATCCGTCTTTCTGCTCATGGCTTTCATTATCATTCATTCAATCAGCCATGGACAGAGCCTATAACAAGGGGCGTGCAGTGGGTATAGCATACCTCGGCCTGTGGTCAAAAAGGGGCCTGGGACTCAAAGGATGGGAGCAGGAAATTTCTTGGAATCTCAGGAAATGGTTGCATGTACTGTGTGAAGACTAGCATTCACATTTTGTGAAAGCCTATGTAGCTTTATACAGTGGTGTTTCTAAGGGGTGGCGTCTGGGGGCACACCACTAGGGATGAGCTCCTCACCTGGAGGTGCCACTCCCACCGCAGCTACTGCCTCCCCCCCCCGGAAGCTTACATGACCACTCTGGCCCTCAGAACACCTTCTACTGGTGCCGGAAGGTGTTTAAACATCACTTTGGGTAAAACCTGGAAGTAACATCCCGGAAGCCCTAGAAGGCATTGTGAGGGCCAAGAAGGCGGTGCATGACTTCAGAATGCCTGGGGGGGGGGGGCGAGTTGATGGGCAGAAGAGGTCAGCCTCCATTTTTTTCCAACACAGAAGCAGATGGCATTTACCTGCCTGACATCTGGAGTATTTGCCCCCCTTGTCCCTGCCCAGGTATGCCACTGGCTTTATATATCAAAAATTACAGAAATTAATAGAGATCGTATTATTATGATCTGGAGAGAATGGGCATAAAAGAAACATTGTACCCTCAAAAGGGGCACAAAGGGACCTTTGTACACCCTGATAAAATTCCTCTGAGGCCTGGTCACACACAGGGTTGATCCAAGACCCCTGGGCATCTGCAGTGACCTGCCAAACGTCATCTTCCCCATGCTGGAAAGGTGGCACCCAATTTCTGCCTCCACTGCCACTCCCTGGATTTGAAAAGGGAGGAGGGCGGAACAAAAAGAGGAAGCGTGGAGGTGAAGAGAATGGTGGAGATGGGCAGGCAGACACACATGCTCCTTGCCAATCTGCTTCAATTCCTCCCCCTCAAGTTCCCTGTCTCCCTTGGGACTTCCTTTAAGCATCACCCCATTGTACCACTTGAGACCTACCAAGGCTGACCTTTAATTGGCCAGAGGAGACCCTGCTGAGGGAGACATCTCCCCCCCCACCCTCAGCACAGTGGCTTCCCATCACAAGGAGCCAGAGGCTGGGGCCTGGAATCAATACAGGCTATTTCAACTAGCAAGGGGCCGCCAGTAATATCTTGTTTGTATTTCTAGAATGAGTGGCACAAGAAACACTTATTTCATTCCCCACAATAATTCACCACAATCAGAAGGAGCACAGCGAGGGCAAGACCATCCTCCAGCTGCTGATTACATCAAAGGTTTGAAGCACAAATTCAATTTTATGATGTTAATCTCAGCCTGCCACTCAGAAATTTTCTCAGAGGGATATGATTTTTCTCTGGATTTCATTTTAAGAATGATTTTCTTCTTCAACAATCAATAAAGATATGTTTTCATCAAAATACTCTATCTTGGTAGAATTCAATTGGCCATCTCAAACCCTTTTCGTGACACAATATTAATTAAAATAGTTTATGTTGCATCCAAACTGGAAAACAGGGCAGCAGAAAGAACAGCATCGCCTCCAAGCAGCTAAGACACACACACCCCCGCCACTCCTGTGTAATCTCTGTTGGATTGTTTTCTCCTGCTGTTACATCATTTCACTCTTGCATAAAATTACATCTAACCTTCTGCACTGAACCCAAAGGTTGCGCACAGATGGGGAGAAGTGCTCTAGCAGTGTGTCATCTGTGCAGAGGTTTGCACACAGAATGCTTTATAAAAAGGCAAAGACAAAAAACAGAAGATAATTGTGCAAACTGGACGTTCTGCAAACTCTTGCAATTTAGGGATTTGTTTAATAATGGAACTTTTTAAGCATGATTCATGCATGCTAGATGTATATGAATCCAGAAGGTCCCAGATTTAATCCCAAGCAACATCTTCAGGTAGGGCTGGGTGGGGTGAATCCTCTTTCCTTAGAACCTTGGCGATGCACTGCCAATCAGAGCATACAATTCTGAGCAAGGTGGCCCAAGGTTCAGACTCATCATATGGCTGTCACATAAAGACAGCTTCCTATGTCTTGGTTGTCACAGAAAGTTATCTATGTCTTTATGTGACAACAAAAAATATTATATAAGGAAAATTTTTGAGGCTACAAAAATGTTACACAAAACCCGATTTCGATGCTGAGGAAGACTCAAATTTGAAGGGAACCTAAAAAGAGTTTCCAAAAAATGAGTGGAAGTTGTCTTTTTTAAGATCCAATTGCTGCCACTGAACTTGAGGCAAATAGAAAATAGAGGCAAATAGAGGCAAATAGAAAAATAGAGGCCAAACTTGAGGCAAATAGAAAAGTTCCATCCTGGACAAAATATTGATAATAAGAGCTGAGGAAAATGTCTCTGGGGCAGCCAACCACTGTGCCATGGCATATTGGTGTGCCATGAAGATTCTGCAGGTGTGCCAATGGAATTTGGGGAAGGGTCATTTGTTAGTAGGGCCATTGGGGAGGGGAGCTCCCCACCAGAAGCCCGGTGTGCCTTGTCAATTTTCAACAAGCTGATGGTGTGCCTTGACAATTTTAGCACCTTGCCAGGATGTCATGAGATATAAAAGGTTGAAGATCTCTGGGTGGTGGTGGTGGTGACTGGATTGCCAGGCTTGATCCCTCCAAAAGTGGAGGTGGCTGGCTTGGTGCTCCAGTGGGCAAGGGGTGTTTGGCCCTCCAAAAAAAGGCATATTTAGGGAAGAAGCATGCAGAGCTGTGGGGCAAGCCACTCACTCTTGTGCACATATGCCATCTCTGACGGCGGTGGGGCTACTTGTTAAACTTCCCTCCCCTCCAATCAATAGCTGAGAAGTTGTTGTTTATATACTAAAGGTGTCAAACTCATTTCATATAGTGGGCCGAACAGCATTCATGGTGCCTGCTGAGGGCTGGAAGTGGCATCATTAAGCAGGAAAGATGATGGCCAAAAGAAAGAACTTTGTTCTCACCTAGAACTTCATTAGCTACAAATGACAGAAGAGAAAATGTGCAAATCTGATTCATAATTTCTAGAAATGAGAGCCCAATTATTATATTAGAAGAACCCAATTATAACGGGGGGCTGGATTAATAGCTTCTGGGGCGCTACACCCAGCCCACAGGCTTATACTATACTACACCGACTGGTTTATACTGTACCGACCAGAAGTGGCTATCTAAGGGTTTTATGTATCGGGTTAAACCGCTGGTGCTGGGCTTTCCGACCGGAAGGTTGGGAATTCAAGACTGCGCAACGGAGTGAGCTCCCGTTGCTTGTCCCAGCTCCTGCCAACCTAGCAGTTCCAAAGCACCTAAATGCAAGTAGATAAATAGGGACCACTTCGGTGGGAAGGTAACGTGCGCTACAGCGTATAGTCATGCCAGCCACATGACCACGGAAGCTTGTCCTCGGACAAAATGTCGGCTCTACAGGCTTTGAAACAGAGATGAGCACCGCCCCCTACAGTCGGTCACGACTAGACCATTCGGTCGTGGGGAAACCTTTACCTTTTTACCTTCCTCCGAGGAGCTCATGTGCTCCACCTGTGAGCCACAACCCTTGGGATTCTAAGATTCTGAATCCCCTTTTCAACTTATTAACCCTTTGCTGTCTGTTTTCCTGCCTTGCTGACCATCCCTCAGTCTAAGAAGGAACTGCCATTATACTGATTTTAAAAACAAACAACCACACAAAGGCTAGATGCAGGCCAGCCCAACAGCTCTTGACACCTCAGGCAGCATACCAAATGCTGCCCCCTTTACCCATGTGCCAGCCTCTGCCACTCTGCCATGTTCTGTCTAAGCTCCTTACCTCCACATGTCCTCTTCCTTTGTCCCCCTCTTCCTTTTCCTATCCAGAGAGTGGAAGGATGCAGAGGAGTTGTGGGCAAGGAGGCAGACAGGAAGGGGCACCTGCCCCATCAACCTGCTGCCTGAGGCAACTGCTTCAGTTGGCATCATGGGTGGGCCAGCCTTGGCAAGAGTTGCTCTCCAGAGTGAGGGTGAGGCCAGCTTTTGGCAAATCCACATTCTCAGCCATGAGCTTGTATAGGACACCTCCAACTGGGAGGGTCCCAATCAGTGGTGTCATCTACTCTCCCGTAGACGGAACGCTGGGCGGGACTT
>JAJKFI010000020.1:15620679-15645094 GCA_029204185.1 Lerista edwardsae | reverse complement strand
AAGTCCCGCCCAGCGTTCCGTCTACGGGAGAGTAGATGACACCACTGGTCCCAATATCCTGTAAAGGACAGAGCAGTACTACCTGCAACCAATGCTACAGCCTTGAAAGAAAAAAGAAACATGTCACAGCTTGGAAGCTGAGCAAAAGTCAGCCAAGTGGAAAAACACAGAAGGCTTTCCACTTCCGAAGCAGAGACACAGGCGAGCACACCCAGCGCAGCATCCCCTTCCTGTGACCTTGAGCAGGCTTGCACACAACCCTGCTGGGCTGATCTCCTGGACAGTGTTTTGGTTCCTGCTACACAGGAGCAGAAGCCGGTCATGTTGAAACAGTACACAGGAGCAGAATTTACTGGCCACCAGGAAGGAGAAGCACGAAGAAAGCCTGTGGGCCACCCCTCTCCAGGTCAGCAAGAGGTTCAGGAGGTAACTTGAGTCCCAGATCAGCTAGCTGCTTTGGTTTAGCCGTTCCAGCTCCATTTTTCTCGCTTGTCAGTCTTTCTGCATTCTCCAACTAGGGAGGAGCCACATTCCTCCACCGCAATCTCAGTTTGGGCAGTCACTGTTTGGGGGTAAACATGCAGCAGCAGTGACTGATTAGGTGTGCAACCCAAGATACAGAACTGCTCAGAGGAAAGGAGGTGAAATGCAACAGCCGACCTCATACCAGAAGCAACTCTGGGTCAAACGTGATCCCCCTTGGTTGTCAGGTTGTGTGCGGGGAAGCAAGACCAGAATGTAATTTGAGCCTCAGGCCACCAGCCTTCAGCCCCTGCAAACCATTCTGAAAACGGTTGCTTCACAAAGAATATCAAAGAAGAGATGGCCTCTTCACACATGCAGAGTGCTTTTTTTTAATTATTATTGTTGTTTTTCACATCTCTGGGATTAGGGATAGATGGGGCTCCCAGGCAGAGGATGCTGAAAAGAGCAGGTGTGCAAGCAGACTGTGCTGACTCCTGGGATAAAGCATTTCCCAACTCTACAGTCTTTTACAGCTGAGTCAATCTCTGGACTAACCCCACCCCCATTAATCATCCACCACCAGCCTAAGGAAAAAAAGGAAAGGGAGGCAAGAATGTTGCCAGAAACTGAACATAAAGAAAGAGTCCCCAAAAGTTTCCAGCAGATGCTAAAAGGTGAGCCTGAATCTGGCCCTGCCAAAAATCCCTGAGTCCCAGACATCGAACATAAAGCCCTCAGTTTGCATGTCTGGATTGGTCCGTCCGTCTCCTTCCCACTGCCTTCCCCAGGTAGGCAGAGAGGCCAGGCAGGAATCGCCCACATCCCATGCCTGGATATCCTTTCTGTGTCCTGTGGAGTTGTGTCCTAAATCAGCCCACAACCTGCCACCAGCACATCAGCAGAGCCCTGCAATCCCCACCCCGTCCAGTTGCTGAAAGGACCTAAAGGCCCAGGTGCTGCCTGCTGGAACAGCTACAGATATGAGGGGCTCAATATGGAGATTTGCTGGAGGCATTTGGTAGGAAGCCACACCCAGCCAGACCCCTGTCACTGTCCTTTCGCTGGGCCGCTGTTTCTTTGGGGCTAGGGAGGCTTTGGGTCTGCATGGGATGGAGGAGATGGGGGCGGGGGGGATCCTGAGCATTTCTCTCTGCACTGGGCTCTGTGGCCCACACTCACCCATATGAAGGCTCTCCACCAGGCAGGTTGCTTGAGGATCCGTCCAGTGGCTTTTCACGGCTTTGCAGAGCCAGCAGTGTAGGGAATTGCCTGCCAGGGCAGCTCCTTCCTTCTGTTGCCTTTTCTCCTCCTTCCTTCTGAGTGACAGAGCCGGTGGCTGCCCCTGTCAGTGACTGAGCCCAGACTCTCTCCGCCTCTCACCTGCCTGGACATGGGCTGCTAACCTTTCCTGGGGGTAGAGCACACTCTGGCTTCTCAGTCCCAGCTGGTGCAAACTGGCCTCGGTCAGCTCCGCCACTCGCTCTGCAGCTCTGCAGCTCTGCTCTGGGACTGCCTGCCCCTCCCAGCCCTGGGCTTCTCTCCTGGCATCTCTTGAGTTATACCAGCCCAGCTGCTGGGAGGGAGCCAGGGTCAAGGGTGGCGGTCTGTTGGGGTCAGCGCTGGCTGCAGCCTCGTGTCACTGTCGAACTGCTTGTTAGCTGGCTCTGTATTAGATCCCAAAGGAAACCCAGAATGTTTGCATGAGTTTTATGTCTGAAAAATGGAACTGCACATGCATGCATCTGCTTTTGAGGGGCAATTTCTAAACTAGGATTGTCAAACATAAGGTCCAGGGGCTGGATGCGGCACTTGGAAGCTGTTTATTCAGCTCTTGGGCTCTCCCAGCACCACCATAAGAACATAAGAACATAAGAAGAGCCCTGCTGGATCAGGCCAAAGGCCCATCTAGTCCAGCTTCCTGTATCTCACAGCGGCCCACCAGGTGCCCCAGGGAGGCATGAAACAACAAGATCCTGTTGCATCCTGTTGCCACTCCCTTGCACCCGGTACCAGTAGCCCACCACCTTTGTAAGGAGGTTGCACAATCCATCATTGCCTATAGCCCACGATGGACCTTTCCTCCAGAAATCTGTCCAATCCCCTCTTAAAGGCATCAAGACCAGATGCCATCACCACCTCCTGTGGCAAGGAGTTCCACAGATTAACTACCCGGTGGGTAAAAAAGTACTTCCTTTTATCTGTTTTAACTCTCCCAACCCTCAGCTTTAGTGGATGCCCCCTGGTTCTGGTGTTTTGAGAGAGGGAAAAGAACATCCCTCTACCGACTTTATCCCTTCCATGCATAATTTTGTATGTCTCAATCATGTCCCCCCTCAGGCGCCTTTTTTCTAGACTGAAGAGCCCCAAACGCTGCAGTCTTTCTTCATAAGGGAGGTGCCCCAGCCCCGTAATCATTTTAGTCGCTCTCTTCTGCACCTTTTCCAACTCCACTATGTCCTTTTTGAGATGCGGCGACCAGAACTGGACACAGTATTCCAGGTGTGGCCTTACCATCGATTTGTACAATGGCATGATAATATTGGCTGTTTTATTCTCAACCCCTTTTTTAATGACCCCAAGCATGGAATTGGCCTTCTTAATTGCTGACGCACACTGGGTCAAGCTGTGCTGAGGTGTCACTGCTGAAATGGTAGCCCCGTGATATCTGGGCTCTCCCATACCTTGAAAATATGGTCAAGGTTTTGATATTTTCTGTCATTTGCCCAGTGGGGAAAATGTGCTTATTTCTGGTCATCACCTGCTTAATGACATCACTTCCAGCTAAATGACATCACTTCCGGCCCTCTGCAGATATAATGAATGCTATTCGGCCAGCTTTATTTTCCTGGGCTCCAAGATCACCGCAGATGGTGACTGCAGCCATGAAATTAAAAGACGTTTACTTCTTGGGAGAAAAGCTATGGCGAACCTAGACAGCTTAATAAAAAGCCGAGACATCACCCTGCCAACAAAGGTTCGCATAGTCAAAGCGATGGTTTTCCCAGTAGCAATGTATGGCTCAAGAACTGAGAGACTTAGCTGGAAAGCATAATATAAGACGGCCTTCCAAAATCTGTCCCTGAATTTCATACAGAATGCAATGAAACAAACCAGAGTGTAAGATCTTCATTCTATCAAAGGTTATGGCCAAAAAACAACAACCCAGAAAACAAAAATACAGCTGTGATGTCACTTCCTGTTGTGACATCATTTCAGGGGGAATCATTTTGCCTTCTGCACCAGATGACACTTTTCATTAGCTACCAGACTACGCTATTCCTTGGCAAGATTTGAGGGCCTCGACTAGGATAAACTTGCCATCTCTCTCTTTCTTCACCAGCATTGTGCTGGTGGGTGGGGAAATGACAAAATAAAGGTTTAAGAAAAGTTAAATGAATAGAGAACATGATACGTAAAGGAAATTATTTCTCTCCCCCTCCCCACCTTGACTCCAGTCTTCTTCAACTTTCACTTAATAATCTGGACAGGTTCTGCGTGGGCTGCAGAACACCAATTAGTGGTTAACAACAGTGTTGACAGATGTCATCCCACAGAAACATGTGCAGCAGCATTAGCTCACATTCCATCAGGGAAGACACATCAAGGGCAGAGGATTTACTGTGTTATCTTTTGTATAATGGGATGAAACATTGATGAAAAACCCTCCATTTCATATCAATATTTTTCCTTGTTTTGGAAACATGAACGGATGGCACAAGAACCCCTCTAAGACCTGCTGGGCATCTTACCCGGTTGATTAAACATTGGCTTCTAGGAAAATAGACATAACTGCAAATTGACACAGAGCAAGTGGGAGAATGAGTCTCTCCTCGCGGCTGTGCTTGGAAACGAAAGCTGACACTTGCTAACTCCGGGCATTACAGCTTGCCCTCTGGATTTTGCATTGGGATCGCTGGATAAAAGTGATTGCTGAGATCTTGCATTGGGATTGCTGGATCCAAAGGGTTAACATAGGATAAATAGCCTTTTGCTAAGAAGGGTGTGTGGAGTAGCATATTAAAATGGATGTCAGAGAAGGGCCGTTGAACTGCATTGGTTGTACCTGGATGGTCACAGAAATAGGACAGGATTGAAGGTATGAGTGACAGTTGAAATGCAGTCCTACCTAGAGGGGTTAGTTGCTTACATATTGGTGTATAGGGACTGACCCCAAATAGCCAAACAAAGCACGATTGCCCTCCTGAACAGCCATTGAAATGGATTGGGAAGGGTTAGGAGTCACAGTGCAAACAAGTGAATGGGAATGACCATTTCAATTCCTCACATGGGCTCCATGTGGGCTTTTACATGGGCTTTCAGATCCAGCACAACTACCAAGGCCGTCCCTTCAAATGGCCTTGTCCTGCCATACCTCTCTGCTCACTTAGCCTGAGACACTCCCTCCGTGATTTTCACTCCTCTCTCCCCACTACCCCGTCACCCAAAGGTCTCTGCTCCTACAAATGGTTCTGCCCCTTCTCCCATGCTGCCCCTTATGCTTAAAACTCCCTCCCAGATAGAGGGAGCATGATGCCGCTGCTCTTTCCTTTTTCTAATCCCTCCTCAGAACCAACCTTTTCCATGAAGCCTGTAGTACTACCCATTAGTCCCAACTACACCTCACTTGCAACTAAGCCTGGTTACATGTACACAAAATAGACTGCATCTTCTCTGTTTGTCCTAGTACCACTCAGTGGCATAGCTTGAGCATCTGGCACCCAGGGCCCATAAATTTTAAAAATCCTCCCATACCCATACCTCCCATACATGTAGCCCTCAGAAGGCTAGAAGCCAAGGCACGTCCGGTTTTTACTGAAAACTGGAAGGCTTCTAAGCCCTCAACCTCACCTCAAGGCATGGTACCCGGAGCAATGTACCCCCTGGCCCACTTAGCTATGCCACTGATACCACTCCCCTCACCATCCTCAGTCTATTTCTTGATTGTGAGTCCCTTGGGGCAGAGACTCCTCTTTTATTGTAAAGGGCCATGCACATTGATGATATTCTCTTTATAAAAATAAATAATCACGGAGAAAACTCCAGCGAACAACTCTCCTTAAGCCTTTTGAAACGCAGATCCTGGGTGCAGATCCTGGATCCTGATGCCCAAGCCTCAGAATAAAATGGAATGAACTAGTTTCTTTAGAAATGACCGTTGGGATGCACTAAGACTGTCTGCTGCCGGCTTGAGGAGTCCACACTCTTTGGGAATCCTGCTGATTCAACCTTTTGCTCCCTGCTATAACAAATAAATCCTACTACACTTTGCTCCCTGCCTATGAGGAAATAAGTCAGATGTTGCCAAGACATAAGCTTCCAGGATTCTCTGTCTGAAAACAGTTGAATTTCTTCACTAGGGAGGGAGTTCCACAGTGAGGGGTGGGGGCTATCTCAGATAAGGTGTGTCCTGCACAGGCCTGAGGATTGGGGGCAGACAGGCAAAATTACCAGAACTTGGGCTTCTCGGGTGCCCAGGCCATGACAACACAATTTAAATGCTACAAAACACTGTTATTACAAAATAAACTTGGGTACCTCAATCTCAGCCTATCCAGGGCCACATTTCCACTACAGCTTGAATCCACTTTCAGTGTACTTCTATTACCCCAATGCATCCTGGAGACTGTAGTTTGTTAGGGATATCTTTAACAGATTTCTTAACAAACTACAGTCCCCACAGAATGCATAAGGGCAATAGATGTGCACAGAGGTCTTCTCCATAAGCACCAACAGTACAGTGTTAGTACAATTACTACATTTCAAACATGGGAAAATGAAACTGAACACCTTCGGACCAGAACTTGGTCATCCAGTTCAGTTCCTCCTAGGCCCCAATAGTAAAATCCACCCCTTCTAGTTTAGTGTTGGATCAAGTCTACATGTGTTTTGGCATTGTTTAAAATGAACAGTCTGGAGTACAAATATAAGTCTGGAGCATAGAAGAGAAGAGACAGAATGAAAAAAAAATTCAAAGAAAGGCCAGATAAGTTTCTTTTACCTGGGCTTTGTTTCAAAATCCTCACACAAATAGAGAGGGAGATAGGGAAAGCCAGTCTTGGATGCAAATGCATTATTAGAAGAAAAGCAAATGAGGAGGACTTTGCTGAGGTAGAAGAAAAGAAACGCTGTAGCACAAAGGATGGAAATTATCCCATTCAGATAAACCTTTTTATTTAGTTTCAATCTGCCTCATGCTGAGTGAAAACTGTCAATTAAAAGCTTGTTTTGAAAATGTAGTAACATTTGGCTTGTAGGCACATTTAAGAAGGTGGCCCCAATCAGCCATCTTGCCCTAGGCCCAAAACCAGCCCAGAACCATCTTGCTCTGGGCCCAGAACCATTAGATCTCAGCTAATGTTGGCAAATGGAGCAGAGCTTCCACACTGAAAATCTCAACAGATGAGTAGATTCATATGGCTGGAGATAGCCCTTAAGATCCTGAGGGCCTAAACAATATGGTAACTAGTACTGAATTGGAGCTGGAAACAAATGGGAAGCCAGTGTACCCCACAGGATGTGAATGATGTGCTCCCCTCACGTAACCCCCGTCAGCAACCTGGCTTCAGTGTCCAGTTCATTAATAAGATTTGTTAATAGGCACACTTTTCCTTCTGAACCAAGCAGATGGGAAAGCAACTTCCCCCATTTGCCTTGCTTGAATTCTATTGTATTTCCTTTCTTAACAGATGCCCTTGAAACAGTTTGCTCCCATGCCTTTCTGGATGATCTTCATCCTGCCAAAGGGAACATTTCCTGCCAAGAACAATATGCCATTTTCAAGTTGGGCAGGTTGATGAGGGAGTCACAGAGCGATTTGTGGAGCGAGCAAACCCCATTTGTGTGTGCAAGCCACTTACCCAGACTTCCAGGATAAACAGTTAGGCTTTTGGACTTTCAAGAGCTTCGTGTAACATGCAGACGATGGTCAGTGAAGCATCATTCTACGGTAGCATCACAAAGGTGAACCTGGAACGAATGCAAGGATGTCCACTAATTGTATTGGCCCCCAATTTGGTGCTGGGCTCCTGAATTCCTTCCGGGTGGTTTGAATTGGGAATTGCCATCCTTTTATTGATTTCTGTGAGCTTCCTTGCTCTGTGTCCCACAATCAATCTTACTGCTGAGGGAAAAAAACCTGAATAAATAAAACACTTCAAAGACCAGGCATACGCACAAAATTGCCTGAGCACCCAAGACCAGCAAAGTCACCTGGGTTCTTCATGATATCCAAAACACCAGCAAAAATAACTGAAGAAGTTTTGTTTTAAAGAGGCTTTCTAGAGAGACTGTGGCTTGAGGAAGACTTGAAGGCAGTGGTGTCATCCAAATGATTTAGGAACAGGTACACACTTTTGACTGGCACTTGTTGGGGTCCACCCACCAGAAGTGACATCATAAGCCAGAAGTGATGTCGTGGCAGGGACACGTGAGGGACAGAGTGAGGTCATAGCCGGAAGTGATGTCATGATTGTGGCCATGGATGTGATCATATTTGTAATAGCTTGTGGTTATTGTTGATTTAACTTCTATTGCTCTGCTTTCTAGAGATGTATATAGACATATTTTGCTTCAACTGTACCCTGGTTAAATAGCAGGCTAGACTGTACTAGATTGTCAGCCCTTTTGGGACAGGGAGCCATTTAACTTTAATGTTAAATGCAAGGAGCCGGCAAGGAGCAGGAGGGGGAACAGGCGACCATAAAAAGACAGCGAGGGGGCTGGGGCTGGGGGGAGGCTGCAGGAGGAACCGGGACACTGGATCTGCATGGCTGGAGGGAGCGGGAGCCCCAGGCAGCCTACCTTCTCACGCTTGCTGCCTTATTCCCAGGTCTCCCTCGCTGCTGCTGCTGCTGCTGCCGCCGCCGCCTCCAGTCCTCTCACTCCGTTGCTGCTGCTGCTGCTGCCGCCACCACCACGCTGCCTGCCTGCCTGCCTGCCTCCTCACAGAAAGTGCAGGTAACGGCTGCGGGCGTGCAGTATGCATGCGCAGCTGCTAAGCCAACCAGCAGACGGGGTCAGCTTCGAGTGGGCGGGGCGAGCTTAACTTCTAGGAACCGGTACTCGTGTAGTGGTGCGTAGTGGGTGCATGACATCACTGCTTGAAGGGAATCTCTGGATATAATAACCAAGTTAATGGCTTGGACTCTTGCAAACCACCCTCCAGCTTGTGAAGATTACCAAAAGGTAAAATTACCACTGCGATGAATGGCCAACGGTCACCTCTTTTGGCCACAAACTTCTCTGCAATTCAAGAGTTGTGCATTTCCAAAGTTGTATAACATTCCTGGTCTAGTTCCAAAAGAAAACACTGGTTCTTGCAGCAACAGCATGATTTTGTTTCGGTTTGAGGTATACCCCTGCTAACTGGGAAGAGGCATTTTTTCAAGTGGTGTTGCTCTTTTATTTAGCAGGGGGAGAGTAATTGTCCCTCTTCACCGCTGTGCAGTGTCTTTCTAGTGGCTGTTGTTGTTGTTGGTGTTCTGCATTTTTTAAGATTGTGAGCTCTTTTGGGACAGGGAGCCATTTAACTTTATTATTACTATTTGCCTGTCAACTGCTTTGTGAACTTTGTGTTGAAAAGCCGTATATAAATACTATTTGATTTATTGATTTCATTTCTTCTACTGGAAGGAAAGAAAAAGAGTCAGGTTGCACAAGGTGCCTACAAGTGATTAACCAGTGGGATAGACTATCTGAAACTCCACAAACAAAGAATAACCTGTAACAGATGCATAGTTTGCATGCTACAGATGGGAAATAAATGCCAATTTAAGGCACAAAAGATGACCTGGGCTTGGCTTGATGCAAATTGGGGGTCTCTAAAGCAGCAAGAATCTGAAGACCCACTCCAATGCCTACCTCAAAAGGGGTGGTCTTTAACGTTATTCTTCCAACTGCTGGCTTTGTTTGACATGACACCAGGGGGAGGGTCATCAAAGGGAGGAAAGGAACACCACACACACATATAGCAAGAAGGCGGAACGAACTGGAGTGAATGAAGATTGCCTGTTGATTGCGATTGCTCTTTTCACTGCAGGAATGGAATTTCTCTGTGTTAAAGGTAAGACTTCCAATTTAACAAATCCTTCCTACCAAAATCTTTTCACAAGTAGCTTACTGGGATGTGCAGATTTGTGCTCCACCTGCTGTACTGAAAAGGGTACAGGAAAAGAACAAAAATGAATTGTGAAGACGTGATCCACATTTTGCAGAAATGCCAGTCAGGCAACTGAGAGGGAGAGTAGTCTGGAGGAAATCAGTGGGAGAGGGAAGGATCTGTCTGCAAGGCAGGTCCCCTTGCCACTGGAGTGCTTCATACTATTCACCCAGGATGTCATGTTCACTGCAAGTTTTCTTTTTAGCAAGTGCTCTGAGAGCACTGCTCTCGCCTTACAGTGGTTTTTATGGCTTGTTCTAAATGTACTTTCAATAATACTGATTTGGTGAATGGGTTTTATTTCCACATGAAACTTTTGGAATGGGACAGCGATGGCCTCTGCTTAAAGAATGTAAACGTTGGTGTTTCCGAAGTGCATCAGAGACCTGAAAGCACTTCACGTGCATAATATTGAGTGCATAATATTGTGGCAGTCTTTGCAACCCTGTAAGGGCACAATCCTTACTAACTTTCCAGCACCAGGGTAAGGGCAATGCAGCTTTGAGGCAAGGGTACAAACATTCACTTATCTTGAGGAGGCCTCTGTGACTGCTCCCACAACTGCAGGATGCAGCGCACTCCTCATTTGCACAGCTGCGTCAGTGTTGGGAAGTTGGTTAGGATTGCGCCCGATAGGTTAAAATTCTTTTTCTCGTCTTGCAGTTTGGGGAGGGGATCAAGAGGGAGGCCAAGAGGGAATGGCTTGCCCAAGGCCTCCTGCTGAATTGATGGGGTAATTGATCACTGAACCCCAAGCCTCTTGATTTGTAGCTTTGTCTTTCAGCTGCTTTCCTACACCAGCTCTCCTATAATTCCTGAGAGTAAACCTTGGTCTTGGAAAAACTAGGGGCGCAATCCGAACTAACTTTCCAGCACTGACATAGCAGTGCCAATGGGGCATGTTCTGCATTCCGCAGTGGAGTAGTAGTCATGGAGGCCTCCTCAAGATAAGGGAATGTTTGTTCCCTTGTCTCGGAGCTGTAAAGTTGGTTAGGATAGTGCTCCAGGTGCCCCTAAAGTAGGAATGTTGGAATAATTTTTTGTTTCCTTCTTGTGGAAGGAAGGCAGAGGAGGAGATTTTATGAAGCTGTTGAATCCAAAATAATTTCAGGGCCAAAGAAGTGCATTCCCACAATTTCCCTGTTATCCTCTCTTGGCAATTCCTCCACCACCACTAAGACCTTGTCTGTGGCAATGTTTCTGACTTTTAATGCAGCACCAACCTGTTCAGTAAATTAAACTTTTACTACTGTCACTTGAGGGTTGGCCCATTGATGATACCAACCCAAGCTGTAACCTCAGACAGTGTATTGATTGTGAAGGGATGCCCTCCTCTGTTCACCTACCTGCCCCCTCTACTTCTTCTCTTCCTGCTCCCTGGCCTTGAAAAGGAAGAGGAACTGCGGAGGAGGAGAGTGGTAGGTTAGAACATCAGAGACACCCTAACCCACCACTCTTCTCTCCTTCACACTCCATTTTCCTTTTCAAATCTATGATGCATTAGAGAGTAATGGGGGGATGGCATTTGATGCACCGTCTCATGTTCCAGGAGGTCTTGTGCTAGCCATTTATATCTTCCTATATACAGTATCTTATATCCCTATTCTACTATAGGGTACACGAACTGTCAGCATTTAGAAGCATCTCTGCACCCCACAAGTGTCATGCAAGGTTATGGACCAGGTTTTCTCCAACCAAATCAGTTTCATTGGCTCTAGTGGAAAAAATGTTCCCTCTACCCACAAGCTGTTGCTCCTGCTTTGCCAGATATGCTTTATCCATAGTGCAAACCAAAATCATGGCTATTTAAAAAAAGGTGGAAGAGTAGCACTAACAGCAAGTCTTCACATGTGGGTCATGCTCTGCTCATAAACGGCTCAACATTATTGACAGATTTCCTGCTTGAATGACTGTGATGATTTAAGCAGTGGGAAAGTACAGGCGGACAATGGATGGATGAAAGATGGTGATGTGACTCTTCTGGCCGCCCCCCCCCCCCCACTCTCAATATAAAATGTGAGTGAACAAATAGCAATATCCTGGACCGAGCACTCAGTCTGGAGGTGCCCATGGTGACTGGCTGACCTAAGGTCACTCAGGGCAGTTGTGGCTGTGTGGAGACTTGAACCCATATTTCCCCAACCCTTCCAAATCAGAATGGAGGAAGGAGTGCACAGTATTGGGCTTTAATGCCACTGCTCCCTGCACCACAATCTCCTGCTGCTATTCCACACACTCCCCTGTTCCCTGCTCTTTCCTCCTGTGCTGATCACACTGGACATAAGCCCCCCCCCATCTCATTTTCTTTGCTTCTCTCCCCGGGAATTAAATATTGACCCACAGGCTTAAGCAAAAGGATTGCCCTGGTGTTTTCCTTCAGCCTCTCATAAACATGGCACTGAGCCAAAGCAATGAAAAAACATTTGACTGTCGAATTAAACATAAACTAAGCATCCATCACTAAGCAGTGGGATCATAAAACGGTGGGAGCCACAAATATTTATTCCTTTGGGCTTCGATGCCATCGTCATAGCTCAGAGTCGCGGTGGGAATAACAATAGGTTAATTAAAAGGAGCAAAAATAGACACGCCTCGGTCATAAATGTATTCATTGCATCTACACCCTCCCTGTCCCCCAAGGAGCCAAAACTTCTTTGCTGAGCTCCATTATGGTTCTGGGGATGTGGATCTCTCCAACAGCAGAACAAGCCTTGAGAGTAGGCCATTGGTGGGTCACATCTGGTTGGAGTTCCCAGGGCAGCCCATCCTTAAGGCTGACTGAGACAGGTGCCTCAGGCAACAGATTGACCCACCTTTCTCTCCTGCTTTCTGGTGCTTTAGCCCACCACTCCTGTGCACTTCCTTCTCTGTTCCATGCCTGTCTTCCTTTTCTAATCCTGGGAGTGGGAGGAGCAGCAGCAGCCGTGGCTGCTATGCCACCAAGTAGGGAGGCAGCATTTGGCACACTTTGCACCACCTCAGATGCTAGAAGGTTGTAAGCCAACCCTGAGTTCCATCCTGTCACAACAAGCATCTAGCCACAAGGCTGGGACATGTCTCTCATTTGATGGTTACACACAGATGAAGGACAAAAGTGCCCTTCCTCATTTTGTCGATTAGAAATGTGTTTCTCACCAATGGGCTGAGATTAGTGGGCTGGATCAGTGACATACGGTGAGGTCAGTGGCTAGAGAGGCACTTGCGGTGGCACTGCAAGGCATTCTGGGGTGCTCTGCTTGAGGCACATGTGTTTTTCCCATGCTCCACCCAGTTTTGGAGGGGCTGCACAATCAGAGGGGAGGATGAGCTTGTTGCTTCTGCACCTCATTTCTCTACCTGTATTTGCAGCTGAGCTGCGCAAGGTTGCTGATTTTGACGATAAAAAAATGAAATAACATTTATAGCACAGATCAATGGACGACGATGACAGAGCTGGATTATAGCGCTGTTGCACAGTCTTCGGGGTGCATAATCGCTTGTGCATTTGTTTCACCTGAAACTCAAAGAAGAGACTTTTGAGTGGCGTGAGACCACGCAACAGTTATGAATGCAACAAAGGTTTGTGCCCCAAGACCCCCAGTAATTTCCTGTATTGTCTCTCTTTCTTTCTCCAGTGAAAAGAGGGAGGCTACAAGGAGCTGCAGCAGGTAAGTCTTCCTATCTTTGCCTTGAACGTGTTGTCTTTCTTACCAGAGTAATATAAATGGGGTTGATATAAAGTGCAGAGCATTCTACTGTCTCCATCTTATCCATGTACAAGGAATAAGGATGTACAAACTGGCATCTGTAACAGTGAATGGCAGCACTCTCCAATCAAGATTAGTCCTTGCCCCCCCCCCCCCGGGCGAAAGACTGATCACTTTCCATGGGCGAAGGCCACAGGGTCCTGACTTTTGCCTTTCTCTCATCGTTCACAATGGGAAAACACATGATTGAATGGGTAGACCTGGAAATTCTCTGGTCTGTGCTCCAAGTCAGAATCCTCTCCCAAAACAAACCACCCTCCCTTGCAGAAATTAGGCGGACAAAGATGTAAATTGGAACATGTCAGCTGGAAAGCCCAGAAATGCCTTCCCTCCCGCCACACATATGGAGGTTCTCCAAAGCCTCAGCATGAGCTTGTTTCGAGAATCGCAGTGCTCTTTTCAACTGAGTGGTTGATAATGCAGCACATGCTTGCTTCACGAGGTAGCTGCATGAATTCTTGTTTGGACAAAGCCTCTCGCTTGATTTTAAAAAGGGGGTTTCATAAGCAGTGAAGGATCCCTTCTTCCTCCTGGGTGTTTGCAAATGATGCGAACTTTGCAGTGATGATACCTGGATCCCACTTCTCTGTTTGGTGCTTCTCAAGCAATTTCTTATTCTTGCCTCCCATGATGTTATTAATGCTTGTAATATTTATTATAGGTAAAGGTAAAGGTTTCCCCATGACCGAATGGTCTAGTCATGACCGACTGCAGGGGGTGCTGCTCATCTCCGTTTCAAAGCCTGTAGAGCCGGCATTTTTGTCTGAGGACAAGCTTCCATGGTCATGTGGCCGGCATGACTCTACGCTGTAGCGCATGGAACGCCGTTCCCTTCCCACCGAAGTGGTCCCTATTTATCTACTTGCATTTAGGTGCTTTGGAACTGCTAGGTTGGCAGGAGCTGGGACAAGCAATGGGAGCTCACTCCGTCGCGCAGTCTTGAACTCCCAACCTTGCGGTTCAAAGCCCAGCAACAGCAGATTAACTCGCTGCGCCACCACGTAATAATGAGAATTTCTACTGAAAACGCGACATAAAATCGAATTTAGGTCAAAATGCGAAAACACCACTTTTGTTTATTTTTGACAGAGTTGGACCCAAATTTAGATCAATTTCACAAAATAACACCACTTTTATTTTTGACACAGTTTTGAGGTATCCACATACTTTTCAGTAAAGGTTCAGGCAGAAGAGTGGCAGAAACAGGAGGAAGCTGGCTTACTCTTGCATGAACACACATGTTCATGGTTCACAGTGCACACTGAGGCAGTTTTAATGAAAAGTGGTAGTAGTAAGCAGTTTCTTGACGCTCCAAGCAGCAATCAGAGTGCAGCTTGGGAATTTTTGAGCAGGTTATTTCGGGCTAGGGTATGTGTACCAGTGATGGCTTGCCTTTGCTGTTTGTACATTTGCAATAAAAACTTGGATAAAAACACATAACACCACAATTTGCTATTTTAATCAAGAAATTTTGGAAAAAAATATCACCAAAAAAACCCACCCCTGGTTATAGGCCTTCTAATCTTTTGTGTGTGAATCTGGCTACCTTGTATTTACAAAATGTCTAAGATGCTCAGATGAGCCTCAAGTTACAACTGAGGAAAGATCAGATCCACAATATTTACTTCTAAACATTTCTCTTCCCTCCCACCCCTCACCATGCTCAGGATATGTTCAATTGGTCCTCAGAGTTAGCAAATACCCTTGGCAGAAAGGAGGAGGAAAATGTTCATTGCAACTCTCTTGCATCCTTCTTTTGACTGGACAGGCTGTGGCACTGATCAGTGGAAATGCCACCAAAATCTTGAAATAACTGGATTTCAGCAGCAGGTTTCTGGGTCTGCACCTATCTAGTTCTCAACAGGTCAATCCTGATAAGTCTCTGGATGCAAACCTATACACTAGGGTTTCTCAAACTGTGGGTTGGGATCTACAAGGAGGGTCATGAGCCAATTTCAGGTGGGTTATGTAGCACACAGTGCAACCATCATTAAAAATATGGGAAGACGGGACACCAGAAAGGGGGAGGGCTGTGAGGTTGTTGTGCTTGTGCTTGTAAATAGGCTTTTTTTCTTTCTGCTATTGGGAAAATAGCACTCTGCTATTGGGAAAATCTCAGCTAATAACCCATTGCTGTATTCTCACTCTGGCATCACAATAATGGCACTTCAGGCCATGACATCACTTCCAGTGGGTCCCACACAGATTGTAATTCTAAGAAGTGGGTTTCGGCACTAAATGATTTGAGGACCACTGCTGTACACATTTTCCTGAGCGTATGCAGCACTGACAAAACCCTCTTTCTATATCTGGATTGTGTTCGTCGGATCAAAGCCACTTTGCTTAACATGGAGTGGGGGGGGGGCAACATGCCCCATAACTGTTAATAAATCCATTTTGAAAGAAAAGGAGGAAACAATTTATTTATTTATTTATTTATTTATTTATTTATTAGATTTATATCCCGCCTTTTTGCCCGAAGGCACCCAAGGCGGCAATATAAGGCTGACTGTTTTTTGTTTCAGAGTCTTTGAGCACTTACGTGGTTTTAAACGTCCAAAATGTAAAAAGCCTCACAACAGAGAGACAAGGAAACGAGCCTTGCTGGGAGCAAGACTTCATGTTGTAAGTCAAACACACTCCCTTCCTCCTTCCCCTCTGTATTTACAAAATGTCAAGATGTAGAAGCCCTTCTATGTACAAAACAACCTTTGGCGACAAGGGACCTGAAGGAACAATAGCCAGCAGGTGCTCAACTCTCGATAAAGGCTGGAAACAAAAGCCACATGATAGTTTGTCTAATATTATTATATATTAAAGTGTCATTTAATGATTAATAGAACAATGACAATAACGCCCTTAAGCAGATCTTTGGTGTCGTCACACACTGGGAGCAGAAAAGTATTGTGGAAAAGATGAAGGAAAGGGGCAACTCAATTGATCAGGGAATTGGAGCACCTTCCTTATAAGGACAGGCTAAGCACTTGGGGCTTTTTGGCTTAGAAAAAAGATGATTAGGGCGTATTACACAGGAAGTTCTTCTCCCTCTCCCACAGACCAGGTCTCATCCAATGAAACCAACAGGTGGGAGATTTAGGACAGAGAAAAGGAGGTCCTTCTTCACTCAGTGCATAGTCAGTCTGTGGAATTCATTGCCACAAGATGTGGCACTCTATCCCAGTTTGTATCTCATACCCCAGTTTCTAGTGGCATTCCTATGGGGTGGGGGGAAACACTAGGTTTTGCAGGAGCCTGAGCAGTGTTATGTGTTTTTTTTAGTGATGCTAAAATTAATGGCAGAAAGTGGCACTATGTGTTTTTGCTTCGTTATCACCGTTTTCTTCCACCTCTATCTGTAGGCCAATTATATGCTTTGCGATATAGTTTCAGGGTTGACATCTCCCATACCCAACGGGGTGCACCAAATGTTGTGTCATCCCTACTTGGTGGCACATCATGTGCCCACTGCTGCTGCTTCTCCTTCTCCCTGAATTTAAAAAGAAATGGAGCAAAAGAGGAGAAGAGTATGTTGAAGAGTGTTGAGCTATGACACTCTAGCCCACCATTCTCTTCTCCTCCATATTTCCTCTTTTACTCCATTCCCTTGTTTTTCTCCCTTCTTTTTAAATCTATTTAGTAGGAGGTGGATCAAACAGGGTAGGGGGGGTGCTCCCACCAATTTGTCACCAGACACAACTGTGTCAGTCTGACGGACCAACTCTATTACCTCTTAAGATTTCTGTTTTGTGTGTGTGTGAGTAGCTATTCTGGGCCACTCTCCATCGTACCAGCTTTTTTCATATTTTTGCTCCTTAGTGAAATTAGCGGTGTGGAGAAAGGATTTGCTGCAGAGCTATGGAGCAAAGGCTGGCTGTGGGACCGTTTCTTGGGAGCTGTGTGGATCCCTCTAACAATGGTGGAATATGCAACAGATGTAAGTGGAAGCTAGAGGGAGGGATATGTATCCTTCCCACTTCCTCTTCCTCTGTGTTTTCTCTTTTGAATGCACGTAGTGTCAGAGAGAGGAGCCGTGGAGGTGGGCAGGGGGAGGCAGGCATCCTCACCAATCTACTCCCTGGTGCTACTGCCTCAGTTGACATTGTGGATGGGCTGACCTTGTGCAGAAAGGGAAAACTTTCAAAAACGAGATCTCTCCGTCTGTTTTCTCTAGGAAGGACCTGGAGTGTGGTGGACGCTGGACACTGAAGTTGTCAAGAAAGGAAAGGCCTCCCTTCCCCACAAGCTCTTACTGGATGCTCACATTGCATTACTGACTGGTAAGAGGCATAGTTGTCACTTGAAGGATTTCTCACTGGGGCTGGGAATCACCTTAAAGTCTCTTATGCCCTGTGGTCATTCGGAGATCTCTTTATACTCACGCCAGAGAAGGCTTGAGGCTTTGAGTGCAAAGAAATGATCTGGGATTCCTTCCAACTCAGCACCAGGCAAAGGGCTTCAGTCTGGTTATTAAACATTCAAATACATCACATATAAGCACAATCCCTGGACTTTCTGACATGGGTCCCCTAGATGCATATCTGACATTTTGTATTGCTGTTTAGCATGCTGGCAAAGAAACTGTTTTGCCAGAAGTGAGGTGGTTGAAGAAGTTCATTCTCTAGGCTTTGTTGTTGTTGTGTTAATATTGACTTCTTGTTCCGGCATACCTGGAGAAAGTTTAATTCTCTAAGGATCCACCAGAGGACACTCTGACATTACTTTTCTTGATATCAAGTCCAATCTCCCTCAGGCAAATGCTAGTGAATCTTCCTGCTGTTTGCATAAGGAATTCATCTTACCCCCTCTATCTCAGCCTGAACTTCCTTTTGCCTCAATACTGTAAACAGTTTGTGGCACTATGCTGAGATCTTCCAGGAAAACCACCTAAACCCATCATAAATTTCACTTAAGCAACGATGCAAGACTGATCCAGGGTTTCTCTGGATGCCTCATAAGGGGACAGTGGCAGTGGCCACCATTCCACACAGAGGCAGATCTAAGGGAGGGCAAAGCTCTAAGTTTTGCAAGAAGCCTTACCCTGTCATGTAAATCCCTCCTCTCCCTTGCTGCTGTAGCCAGTAAGCAATGCCAAGATATTGCTTTTCCCTATGAGGATTGGCTAAAACGGTGCAGGAGAGGAGTGATTTCCACTGCAAGGTAAGGCTTCTTGCAAAACTTACAGATTTGCCCTCCCTTAGATCTGCCTCTGATTCCACATAAACCTAAAAGGGGCAGGATGGAACCACCAGTTCTGCAAACCAGAAGAGGATGAGTTGTCCCCTTGTGTCAACACGAGGCCTTACTTAGGGCGCAATCCTAAACTGAGTTAGGCCGGCATAAACTAATCCAGCAAAGTCTGGCCAGCACAAAGGACACCGTAAAGTATGTTTGGACCACTCTTAGAGTCAGAGATGTTTAGAGCAGTCTAAACACGCTTTATGGCGGCCCTTGTGCTGGCCAAACTTTGCTGGCTTAGTTTATGCCGGCCTAACTCCAGTTTAGGATTGCGCTCCTAATGCTCTTAGTGTCACCTGGGCGTAGTGGCTTCTTGCATCAGGCTGGGTGGGGGGCTGGGTTTCCCCCTTCCCCAGGCATACCCTAGGACAGTGACGGAGAACCTATGACACGTGTGTCAAAGGTGACACACCACAACGTTTGGGGTGACACACCAGTGTTCACCAACACCTCACAAAAATTGAGTTTATTTTACTTATTTTTCATTTTTTTTTTTGCAATTATTTGGTGTTTCTTTATAGAATACATAGCACCACACATGACTGGCCTGCATTTTTTGTTTAAATAAATGAACATAAAGTGTTTCTCTTTTGTTTGGGAGGGGGACTGACATGCCAGCAGAGTCAAATTAAGCATTTTCCAAAGTGTTGACACACCGAGCCCAAAAGGTTTGCCATCACTGCCCTAGGAGATGCAGTTAGGAACCTTGGGTGGAAAGTGGCCAACTGGCCAGTTTCTCCACTGCATACAGGATGGATGGATGGATGTATAAGATAGAAAGAAACTGGAAAATGTGTACCTACAACGTCAAACTGCAAGGATATTCTGTAATACACAGCAGCACGTAGACACACTCAAAGTTTGTGTCTTTGCTCAAAGACAAACACAAACATACAAATGCAACACAGGCCACATGAGAAACAACAAACTGCTAGAGTCTGGATTATATCTTATTTGAACTAACTTTACTAAAACTGTACAATGCACTGTTCCTTTTTGGAACGTGTTGCTTCAGCCTGAGGATACGCAGCTGGATCCATTCCTCCTCGACCTGAAGCTCATCCTTCTGCTGGGACTTGTTCTCTAAATGGTGTCGTGACTCCGTCCAGTGTCCGCTCCACCATTTCCTGAATCCAAAATCCATATGTGGAAAAGGAGCTCTGCACTGGACTGCAGAAGGATTCTTCTGTAAATTTCCAAGCAGCTGAGGCTGCATTCTGCAAGCCATATCATATCCTGAAGGATTTCACTGTGGGCTTCTTGGAAATACTTTACTGCCTGAGGCCAGGAGACAGGGCTCCATGGATGCTGCTTCAGAGGAATACTGCTACCGTCCAATGGGGAACTCCCTCTACATATTTGGGTCCCAGCTTCAGGAAATAGCCATGGTAGGGCTTCGCATGAACAGGAAGCTCTATGAAGCAGCTGTTTAATGCAGAAAATGCCATTATATTAAATGGCACTTTAGGGTTAAATTGTTGCTAGGTATAGAGGCAGTTACCAGGGGGTAAACAGTACTGATGTTACGCGTTGGGTGCCCTCAGCCTCAACACTGCAGTCTTGAACCAAAGAGCAACCGCACACAGCTGCTACACACAAATGTTAGCCTGCAATGACACACTGACATGTTTAGTTCCATGTGTTGTTTGGCCTTAAGCTCATGGATTCAAGGTCCAGACCACAGATAGAAGCCACTAGAAAAGACACTGTGCAGGGGCAGTAGTGTCATTCAGTAACAAGGAGACGGAACGCGAGGCGGGACTTACCCCTTGATTGACAGGGAGCCCGCAACGCGTCGCCGCCTGCCTTTCTGCCGCGGGGACTCCTTCCGGGTGGCGCGCCCCTCCGCAGCTCTCCTAAGCACCCAGCGTGCCACCCAGGCAAGCGGGCATCCCCTCTGAAGCCAGGGGTGCCCGCGCGGCGCTCGGCAAGGCGGCGACGCGTCAGAAATAGGCAGCCAATCAGGCGGTAAGTCCTGCCTCGCGTTCCGTCTCCTTGTTACTGAATGACACTACTGTGCAGAGGTGTGTAGGTGATCAGTAGCAAGGAGTTGTGGCAGATCGCATGTGGCTGCAAGTATTTAGCCGTTGTTGTTCTGAGATGTTCAGTGCCCAGCCAGGCAACTTGAAATGCAAAAGTCTACAAATGGGTACAGCTCCTGCCCAACCCTGGGGACAGTCACTTCCAAGGCATAACTTTTTTGCCACAATGGTCACCCACCCACCCACAAAATGGAGAACTTGAGGGAACTTGGTACGTTTAGCCTGGAGAAGAGAAGGCTGAGAAGTGATCTGATAGTGCTCTTCAAATACCTGAGGGGCTGTTATATGGAAGAAGGAACACATTGGCTTTCAACTGACTACCTCTGCAGGTAGAAGTAGATTCATTGGGTACAAACGGCAAGAGAGGAGATTCCAGTTGCACATCAGGAAGAAATCCTTGAGGGTCAGGGCAGTTCGGCAGTGGAACAGATTGCCGAGGGAGCTCCCTCTTCAAACAGAGGCTTTGGCAGGCACCTCTTAGAGATGGTCTAGGACAGCGGTCTTCAACCTTTTTTGTGCCATGACCCCAATAAATGAATAAATAAAGTTTGAGATGGAGAACTCCACTGTAAATCCCACTCCTGCCCACTCCCTGCTCCCAGCTCTGTTCACTGTAACTAAATATTCTTATTGGGGAGAGCAGAAAAGGTTACCATAATGCCAGGCACTAATGAAGGCTATTTTAGCACAATTTCTAAGAACCTGAGCGGGACTGGGACACAATCTCCTAGTACCAAAACGGCAGTAGTGTCATCTACTCACCAGTAGACAGTACGCTGAGCGGGACTTAGCGTGATCGACAGCCCATCCACTCACTTCCGCTTTCTTCGTGCTCGCCACGTGGCTTTCCCTCACCTCGGAGGGGGCGCCTGCTCGCCCAGGCACCCGGCGTGCCCCCCACCCCCCCACCCCGGCGAGCAGGCGCTCCCTCCGAGGCGAGGGAGCGCGAAGAAAGCGGAAGTGAGTGGACGGGCTGTCAATCATGCTAAGTCCCGCCCAGCGTACCGTCTACTGGTGAGTAGATGACACCATTGCAAAAGGGGTACATCACATGCCTTCCCCTTTACTTGATGATGCCTTCATTCAGTGGTCTTCAACCCTTTTCATTTCCATAAGTTGCTGCGACCCAAAAATGGAAGCTTTGCTACCCCATTGGGGTCCCAACCCCAAGGTTGAAGATCACTGTTCTAGGAGGATTTTTCTGCTATAGGCAGGGGGTTGGACTAGATTACCTCTTGGGTCACTTCTATGATTCTATGAATCTTGATTGGGATTTCCTTGGCAATGCTCTGCTGGCTCCTTGTGTCTCAAAGAAGGGAGGTCACTGCTGTTTCTGCCTTCTTGACTGAGAGCAAAAAGATGGAAATGCTATTGCAGTCAGCCAAAAGGAACACGTCCCTAGAAATTTAGGAATGTTTAGAGGCAGAAGGGTTTTTTTTGTGTTGTTTTGTTTTTAATTTGAGCTGCATTTTATTTTCCATATCAGCTGAAATGTCATTTCTAGCTGCTAAGGCAAGAGAGCACATTGTCAGGCCCCGGGTGGCCCTGGAATTTCCAGAAGTGCCAATCATGATCTGGGTTTAGTCTTGTGCCTCTGTCAAGAGGAAAGTGGTTCATTTCACTGTCAGTGGGGATTTCATTTGGAGCCCTGCAGGCCATTTTTCATTCAAGGAGAATCAGCCTAGGAAGTGGAAAGGAAAAACAGTTTGGCTCGTTAGTGCTAAAGTGGGCGAACGTGGCAAGAGGACAGAAAATTGGCAAGTGGAAAATTGGACCTGGAGGGAGTGAAGGGAGAGGAGATGACTGGGGAGCAGGTCATACCAGGCACTTTTGGAACAGAATTTGGAGAAAGTCTTGGAGAAAGTATCACTCCAAACAGTTTGCGTCTTGGAGCCTGCAGAAAAATACCTGGAAATGGGTTGGCAGGTTTTGGCACTAGCTTCAGTTTCACTGGCAGGGGTGGGGACTTGTGCTTCACACCTCTCACTTGCTCTCTCGGTCTCCCCTGTGCCTCCCTCTCCTTGGTTCCAGGATATGGCCTGCAGGCACCCATTGGATTTAGCGAGCAGCCCTGGGTTGGATGAGTGCCAGCCAGGAGGGTCCCTGAACTTAAGAAGAGTCCCGCTGGATCAGGCCAAAGGCCCATCTAGTCCAGTTTCCTGTATCTCATAGTGGCCCACCAGATAGATGCTTCAGGGAGTACACAAGACAACAAGATGCTTCAGGGAGCACACAAGACAATAAGAGTCTCGTTGCTACTCTCCTGCATCTGGAAAGCTCACCTGGGCTGCCTTGAGTGACCTCATGGAAAAGAAGAGGGATTTAAGTGCAGTTAATTCAAAATTTATACTATGAAATTCCAGGCAATATGCATGGAGTTCCCATCCAGGCTCGGAGGAAAATCAGATTTGCATAGCTCCAGCTGCAATCTGGGGCTTCAAACTGTGCAATCTGGGGCTTCAGATTGAGATCTCATGTTCATTCCTGCAACCTGTCCCCAGCCTTGTCTGCCTGTTTTGCACCAACCACCACACTTCCATTGATGGTGCCCAGATTGAACATGCATATCATCAGTATTTCCCAGAAGCAGAAGCTCAAGCAGATGTCTACAGGGTACATATGAGGGTCAGCAACTGGAGGCCCCCAGCCCCAATCTTGCCCACTCCATGGAACAGGAGAGTCAAAGGAGAGCACAGAGAGAGAGAGAGAGAGAGAGAGAGAGAGAGAGAGAGAGAGAGAGATGTCAAAGAGTCCCCCCTTTGGGAGGGGGAAGAGCAGGCAGTAGGTGCTCCCTGCCAATCCACTCCCTAAGGCGACCTCCTCAGTCAGCCTTGCAGATGGGCCAGCCCTGGGCCTGGGAATGTTGTTATAAATGATGGAGAAAGAGATGGGAGTGATGAGGGATTGACCAGCTGCTGCAAAGAAAAAAGTTCAGGATTAACGCTCTTGTAGTAGTGAAAGGGAGGGAGAGCACACAGACAAACATGATGGATCAAGCTGAAACAGTGTCCGTAAGCCAGATGAAAAGGAGGATGTAGTATCAGCGATCAAACCGTGTAAACATGCCACCTGCAATTAGACACAGTCCTCTCGACTCACAAATAAGCAGTCTTTGCTGTATTATTTATATCTACACATCCACACCCTCGCCTGCTCTCCAACTGGAACATCTCCACAGTGCAGTGTCACTGTCATCTAAACTCCTTTGTAGCAACCACAGCCCAGTGTCTGGTACCCTAATCAGAAAACAATGGGATGATAATAATAATAATAATAATCTGTACGGCTTTTGTCGTCCTAATGTTCTGCCCAACGTCCTTTTGATTAAGCTCCAAAGCCAGCTGGCAATATTCTGTTTCTCGATTGCATTTGGAAGTTTCCATTATCTAAATGCAATGAGTTTGCTTTGTTTTTCATCAGATGTTATCAGAAGAGTCAAAAGATTCCCAAAGTTAAGCTGCCAAGGTAGCTGCTGCTGCAGCTATCTGTCATCATTATCTTATCTGAGCTCTGCCTTGATGTTCCTTGTCCAAAGGAAAGAGATAAGAATATATTGCCTCCTCTGGCAGACAACCAGGTAATTTGGCTCTGTGCCCAGGCAAGATCTTTGTGGGAGAAAGTGGACATCCAAGATTCCAAGTTGATCAAAACAGAATCTGGAGGAGGGGGGAGAGAGAAATACATTCTATAATTCACATTAGTGGGACCCCTGCTTTGTGGTGGCCTAGAAGGTCTCTCTCTCTCTCTCTCTCTCTCTCTCTCTCTCTCTC
>JAJKFI010000020.1:15518061-15620669 GCA_029204185.1 Lerista edwardsae | reverse complement strand
AAAGGCCCATCTAGTCCAGCTTCCTATATCTCACAGTGGCCCACCAGGTGCCTCAGAGAGCACACGAGACAACAAGATGCCTGCATCCTGTTGCCACACCCTTGCAACCTGGCATTCTGAAATAGTTTACTATTAACATAAGGAGGTTGCACCACCCATTGTGGCCTATAGCCAGCGGCGTCATCCTCAAATTAAGTTCTGGAACACTAGGCGGGACTTACCGCTTGATTGACAGTCTGTCCATGACGTGTCGCTGCCTGCCCGCCCGCTGTGCGGGCTCCCTCCGGTTGGTGCGCCTCTCCGCTGCTTGCCCAGGCACCCGGCGCGCCCCCCAGGCAAGCAGGCACCCCCTCCTAAGCCAGGGGTGCCCGCGCGGTGGGCGGGCAGGCAGCAACACGTCACGGGCGGGCAGCCAATCAGGCGGTAAGTCCCGCCTAGCGTTCCGGAACGTCGTTTGAGGATGACACCACTGCCTATAGCCCACAATGGACTTTTCCTTCAGAAATCTGTCCAATCCCCTTTTAAAGGCATCTAGGCCAAATGCCATTACCACCTCCTGCGACAAGGAGTTCCACAGCTTAATTACCCACTAGGTAAAAAAGTATTTCCTTTTATCTGTTTGAAGTCTCCCAACACTCAGTTTTGGTGGATGTAAAATCCTGGGCTTCACATCATAGTCTTGTCATCATAAATCACTCCATACGTACATAAACACCACTTGCACCTGTGGAAGTTCTCAGTCTGGTCAATGCTGCAGGTGTCCTCTTCCAGCCTTCTCCTTGTCCCAAACACCCAGCAACCTCCTGGCAGCTCTGCTCCCTTTTACGGCAAACAGCCAGAGAGAAAAAGGAAGTCAAAGCCAGGTCCAACCTGCCTGCTTCCTTTTCCTCTCGGCCTCCACTGCACTCACCTGATTCCAGTTGCAGTTGGGCAGACTTTGCCAATCCCTGCATGTGAGATATGATTCAGAAACCTCTTTCTAGGCGAGCGGCAGGGGGGAGATTACTTGAAAGAGTGCAGCATTTATTTGCTTAGTTATTTCAATGATTTCTCAGCTGCCCATCAGATAAATCTTTCAGGGCAGTTCATGATCAGAATTAAAACAATATATATAAAACAAAACAAAAAGAGAAGCAATCAAAAAATAGTGGTGATTAGGATCAGCTTAGATGACATTCTGAAACACACACACACACACACACACACACACACCCTCCCAGCCTTAGACAGGAGAGGCTCAAAGGAGGGCATCTGAAGTGAAATGTCTGTGCAGGTTCTTATGGTAGAATCAGGCAGATCCAGGCTACTGGCCATTTAGTGCTTTTTCTAGGTTTCTTGTATTGTGCCCAGAATCAGCCTAGCAACAGAGTAACTCCTTCAGATCTGGTGAGATATGTTCAATATAACCGGGCCCAGTTAGCAATACTGCTGCAGCATTCTGGACTAGCACTCTTCAGAGGCATTCCCCATGTGTAGTACAATGCGATATTGTCATCTTGAAGTTCCCAGCAGATTACAGTGGCCAGTCTCTCTCTATCCAGGAGGAGTGGTAGCCAGGACCGGCCCATCCATGAGGCCAACTGCAGCTGTTGCCTCAGTCAGCAGGTTGGTGAGGGGCACCCATCCAATGCTGCCCCTCCTCTTTCTACTCCCTAGATTAAAAAAGGAAGATGGGAACAGAGGAAATGCGGTGGGGAAGAGAGAGCTGAGCTAGAATGTTGGAGAGTGGGAGGAGCAGAGGCTGGCACATCTTCAGAAGGGAGGCAGCATTTGGCATGCCGCCTCACATGTCAGGAGGTATAAGGCCAGCCCTGGTCATAGCTAATGCACCAACTGGAGTTGGAGGAAGTCCCTATGAATTCACGGAAGGCAGTGCTTCCAGTGACAGTGTTGGATCCAGTAGTACCCCCCAAGCAACACCCAAGTAGTACCCCCAAATAGGCACATGTTTCTTCCTAAGTATCTTGCTGGGCATTAGATTTTCTGATGATTGAAAAAGCCATAAAGATCTTTCGGCATCTGGCACTTGTAGCGCAAATTAAATCTAGGATAATGTGAGGTTTAGCTGTGTTGCAACAATACATTTGGTCCAGGCTTTCCCCATCAATTCGGTGAAGCAACTGAACCCATGTCCAAATGAATTTGCTTGTCTTTATTATTAAATTCAAGGAAAAATATTGTCTTGCATTGTAGGAAGTATTTTTGACGCTCCCCTTTCATGCCTCGCAAAATTTGTTTTTCTCGTTTCCATCAGAGGTGGATTGCTCAAGCCGTCCTGGGTGCAGCCATCCCCAGGGCACAGACTGCACCTGTTGGGCCACAGGTGGTAATCCATCTTCCGTGAAGGATGCTCCCAGCACGCAAGAGAATGGGAAAAGGTACAGTCAAACATACACTGAAGGTTTCTCATTCAGATTCTGTAAGAAAAGGGGTTCCCCAGAACAAACCTGCCCAGAATGACCATTTCTACTTTCATTCACCCCAGTATGATGCTGGTGTTACTTTCATGCTACTCTGCATTCAAAGATTTGATTGTAAAGGTGGGGCTGGGTGTGCTGGAAATGTCAGGCCTTGCAGCCATGAGGCAGGCCTTGAGATACTTTTGCACTTGGGGAACTGCAGGGCAGAGGTGCTGCAATTAGGAGCACCTGTGAAAGAGGTGTATGTGCGTCTCTGCACAGACACCAGAACCAGTGATGTCATGCAGGGGGTACGCAGGGGTACGCGAGTACCGGTTTCTAGGATTACAGCTGGCCCCGCCCATTCGCCCGCCCACTCGCCGACTCCGCCCTCTGCAACGTTTGAATTTCCTGCACGTTTGAGTTGCCTGCACGTTCTCAGAGCCAGGAAGGCAGCGAGCGGAGCCTTGCCTTGCCTTGCCACTGAAAAATGAGCTGCTCTGGGGTTTTGGAACTGTTGGGTCACTTTAACATGATGCCAGGCCTCCTTAACATGTTCTGGGGGTGCTGTGGAATACTGTTGCAACTGTTGGGTCAGTTTAAAATTGTCTGAGGCCTCAAAAAGGGCTTTTTTCATGTCACTTCCTGCCACAACCTCACTTCCGGCTTATGATGTCACTTCCGGTAGGCGGGTCCCGACACGTGCCAATCAAAAGTGAGTACCTGTTGTTAAATCATTTAGATGACACCACTGACCAGAACCATGACTCAGCACTATGCTGATTGGCAGACAGCAGTATAAAGCTAGACCACGGGTGTCCCTCTAACTGTGGGTTGTTCATGGAAGGAGTGGAAGGAGGAGGAGGAGGAGGTGGTGGTGGTGGTGGTGGTGGTGCTGCTGCTGCTGCTGCTGCCAGTTTGAGTTATCACCAGCGGTGTCATCCTGGCGGAACGGCCTGGTACGCCATTCCACTAGTTCCACGGACGGGCCCGGGCCGCGCCGCCTCTCCCGAGGACGGGCGAGCTGCTCCTGGGCCCGCCCACCCTCCCGCGCGTCCAAATCGCTCTGAAATGGAGCGATTTGAGGCGCAGGGAGGCGTGGCTGGCCTCCGCCATAGGGGCGGAGGGCTGCCAATCATCCGGGCGTTCCGGTTCCTGGCACGCCCGGATGACATAACTGGTTATCACCATTGCTGTTATCTGCCTGTCTTGCCTGTGTGAACTGACTTCGGACCGTTTGCTGACTTCTCTAACTACTTGCTCCCTGGAACTAAATACAAGTCTCTCTACAAGGTATACAAATACAAGACTTGTCTGTTGCCTTATTTTGCTCCCAGCCTCGCCAGTCGCTCTGCAACCATGGGGGGGGGGACTCTCTGCTAGGCTTCCTGGTCTGCTCTGAGCCCTGGAAGTCCTGACAGGAAAGAATACTCCCACTCCTAGGATTCAGAAATGTAGAGGAGAATGAAGAGGATTGGAGACACTCTAGCCTGCAACTCTCTTCTCCTCCACACTTCCTCTTGTACTCTATCGTCTCCTACTTTTCAGATCCAGGGAACAGGAGGAGGCACATCGGAAGCGAGGCACACCAATCTATTTGTTAGCCTTAAGGACAGGCAGTCCCTAGAGCACATAGATGTTCCACTATGCATTGTTATTGGAGAATAGCATTTTGATTCAATTTTTATAGATCCTCCACATTATATTATGCAATCCTCTTTCAAAATTCTGCATGGGAGGGGCTGTAGCTGTGTGGTCATCTCTGCTTTACAAGCAGGATGCCCCGGGTATCCCGGGCAGCATCTCCAGGAAGGGAAGAGAAAATTTCCTGATTGAAACTGTGAAGAGATTCTGACAGTGCTGGACTAGAGAACTGAGTCAGTCTAAAGCTGCTTCCTCTGACCTGTTTTTTGGTTTACTTTATGCAATTCGCCCTGTGCATGGATGGTGGTATATACTGTAAATAATAATAAAAGTTTCCCCATGACAATGTTCCATTCAGTTGCTGTTATTGCTGAACCAGCACAACAGACTCTGGAAGGAAGGCAATCTTAAACAAAGGCAAACAATGAATTGCTTTGACTGTGTTCATCGTCATTGATAGCACAGTCAATTAAATTTAATGTAGCCATTTCTGCTCCTATTTAGCAAGAGCCAATTTAAAAAGTGGCAATTCTTTTCAATATCCCAGGATCATTGTTAAAAGGCAGGTAATTATTATTTTTTTCAGAGAACAGACTGCTTAGTATGTATTGGCCGGCCCCTGTATTGCAACCCACATGCAGGAAGTTGCCGTATTTGCTGCTTTGCATGTCCTTTCCCTAAGCTTGCACCCATCCTTGTGTTCAAGGGATCCAGGCCGAGTACTAGGAATTTCCAGGCAGGCTGGCAGGCTGCAAGCCCTGTCTGTGTGGTAGTTGCTGAAGACCATGGCAGAAATCCTGTAGCTTTTTCTCTGTTGTTATCTGTCTGTTCTCACTCCAAGTTGGAGCCGGGGGCCCCTCTGCCTGAAAAGCATTGCGCATATCAGCAGAGCATCTCTGGAGGGGCAGAGGACAGCTGGCAATTTAATGGCCATTGTGACGATGGAGTTCCTTCTGGCAAGCAAAGCGGATGGATTTCCTTCTCCCTTGAGTGGGGTGGGCCTGGCCGGCTGATGTGCAAACTGAAGAAGCTGTTAAATGAGCAATTAACACAGCAGCAAAAGACACTGGATACTCCCAGCAAGTCACGGGGCAGTGATCTTTGACCACAGGAGATGTGGAGGGTGTGTGTGAAAACATAGGCCTAGTGTGCAAAAAAATGGTTGGGGGGGCGATGAGAAGAATAGATGTTTCAGTGACTGTAGCACTTCTGAGCTTGCTTCTGTACCCCTCTACCACTCCCACTCAGCCTATGAATTTACCAGTAAAGAGATTCATAGACACACTCTAGCCCCCGACTCTCTTCTCTTTCACTGTCCTCATTCACCCCATTCTCCATTTCTTTTCAAAGCAGGCAGTGGAAGGAGATGCTTTTCGCCTTCCAGAGATGGAGGAAGCTTTTGGGCACCCCCACACAATCTGCCACCTGGGGCAATTGCCTCAGTTGGCCTCATGGACAGGCCGGCCCTGCTGCACCACACTGATGCTATCAAAGAGAAACAGTCACAATAATGGCTGGCCTTTAATGGATCCGTTGCCTGCGACTGCATAAAAGACAACGCCACGTCTTGCTTCATCTTCAGACATCCGCTCTCCTCATAGCATCAGCCCCTTTGTAGACTCCTCTCCCGAAGAGGCAGCGATTGACTAGCTATAGATCAGCATAACAACTCAGCAGGAAGACAAATGTGCTTTGTAATCACAGTCGAAGTGCCCTTGTCTCTGTCTGACTCCAGCTGCTTCTGCCTCAAACAAAGATTCAGAAGAGGGCCTGGAAGAGTCCTCCTCTGTCTTGGAAACTGGCTACTGGAGTCTTGGGTTCCACATACAGGGTGACGTCCTGCTACAATTTGCTTGCAGGGTTGTCCCTGAGTCTCTGCATGCATCATAAGAACATAAGAAGAGCCCTGCTGGATCAGACCAAAGGCCCATCTAGTCCAGCTTCCTGTATCTCACAGCAGCCCATCAGGTGCCCTAGGGAGCACACGAGACAACAAGATGCTCACTGAGGGTGCACTCCTAAAATGAGTTAGGCCGGGATAAGCTAAGCCAGCAAAGTTTGGCCAGCACAAGGGACACCGTAATGTGTGTTTGGACCACTCTCCGAGTCAGAGAGGCCAGCACACAGACATGAGCCATCCTCCCTGACTCTGAGAGTGGTCCAAACACGCTTAAGGCCAGCCATGAATGCCACAAATGGAATCTGAGGGACATTATGAATGTTTGCAGCCTTGGGCTTGCTAAGCTGATTTAGGCATACTTTGGGGGAGGGTATTTCCACCCTGCCTCATATTTTATGCTGCAATATAATCCTAAATGCATCATTTGAAAGTAAATCCCATTGTATTCAATGTCTTTATTTCATGCGGGCGATAATTTTCCACCCACAATCTGAAGAGAGTCTGTTGCTTCCCTTCTGGGAAAGTCCTCCTTACACAACTCTGGCTTCTCTCCTCTCATTCTTTCCTTGTATAAAATAAATTCATTCTCCTCCCATTGGGTGGGGCCGATTTGTCCTGCCCTGCCCTAGATTAGAATGGCAAGAGTGGCCCTTTAGTGAGCACATAGACTAATGACCCTTCCTCAAAGTCCACTACTTTGCTTTCCCTCTTAGTACCTCCCGGTCACAATGCTTTGGGACACAATGCAAAAGAAGCACAACACGAGGATGGGAACAGTCAAATATTCCCACCCTGGGAGGAAGCACTTTGAACATGAACTCTACCTTACTTTCAGTTAAATGTGTTTAGGATCCAGGGACTGAAGTCACATCCTCCCCAAAATCAGGAGAATTTTACAGAGTGTTTGAAGTGGCTGTCGGTGGGATCGTGTCAGTGGCTGTCAGTGATGCCCCGCATACTGAGTGGGCAGGAAAGTATTCAAGTCTTCAACTTATGGAAGTGAATCTCCTAGGCCAGGGCTCTTTACCGCAGTGACCAGCTTTGTTGGCCACAGTATGCTGCAGAATGTGGCTTCTGAGTAGCACAGGTGTGTGACCCAATTCATTGTCTACATCATGCCCCAGAATGCATTGTGGCCAGCGGCGTCATGCAGCCGGAACGCTGGGTGGGAGGAACGTGTGAGCGGCAGCTGCTGATTGTGGCTTCTGGGTAGCACAAGCATGCAACCCACCAAAAATTGGGTTGTGACACACAGTTTGATAACCGTTGTCCTAGGCTGTAGTTCTTCTCTGGGCCAGCACAAGATGCATGATGCTCAAGGATCTTAATGCTTGAGGCAGTGTCCCAAATACCGCCATCCATGTGTGACATTTTGCCTTACCAGTTTTGCCAGCCCCATGGGGAGGGGGTCCTAGTGCCAACATATTCTCTGGATCTGCATCTATGTCAGGCCAGAAATTGCTGTCTCCACTGTCACATCGAGGACAAATCTAAACAAGGTCCACCCACCTTTGAAAACCTTCCTCCCAGTTATGTGAATAATTTCCCCCTTAAGCCCCTCTCCCATAGCATGTAGTCAAGGGTCCAGGAGAACTAGTATAGGGCATAGCTCCAGCTGAGTAAATCAACAACAGGCCGGTGAAGAGTTAAAGCATACAAAGAACTGCTTAAAACACATACACGCACACACAAGGGTGGTGGTAGGAGGGAAATACAATGAAGAAAAAATAGAACAAGCAGGCCTGGAAAATGGTGTGGGTGTTGGAAGTGCCCAGGTGCAGATCTCAGCAAAAATACAAGCAGGTGATTACAGGCAGACTTAAAAGCAAAATGATTAAAATAATTGCTGTTTTAAAAGCAAAATAATTCCTTACTTAATGCATTTTGATGCAGTGGTAGACTATGTCTAGCTGTACTTACTCAGGGCTGCAACTTTGTGGACACTATTACATCCCTCTAGTCTTGAGTGCAGAATGGTGGAACTGGCCATGCATAGATTCCTCCGTGAGAGACAGATACCCAAGCATCTTTGATCTTAGTAACCTAGGTCCAGTGAGGTCATTGGTATGTTTGATGGGACATTTGATGACCATTGCATATCCCTACCTGCCCTCTGACCTAGTCACGTGGGCTGGATGCCCAATCAGCTGGCTAATCCCAGCGTGTGGGCTGGCTATTGTTCTAGCTGGACCCAGATGAAGTAAAGGAAAACATGAAATGAGCTGTCCAGCCGTAAGGTCTTTCAGCAACTGTGCTGATTTCAAAGTGTATCCGAGAAGCCTCCTTGCTATTATGCTGAGGTTCTCTTCAGAGAAATGTGAGTGAATAGAAGGGGCAAGGGAAATTTAGGGTGCAATCCTAAATTGGAGTTAGGCCAGCACAGTGAGGCCAGCAAAGTTTGGCTGGCACAAGGGACACCATAAAATATGTTTGCACCACTCTGGGCGTCAGAGAGGCCAGCACACAGATGTGTAACATCCTCCCTGATTCCAAGAGTGGTCCAAATGTGCTTTACAGTGGCTCTTGTGCTGGCCTAGCCATGCCAGCCTAACTCCAGGTTAGGATTGCGCTCTTAGTCATTACATTTTACCCAGCAGCATGTCAGCTGCCACCTCCTCTGGTTCTCCTCCTTCTCCTAACTTCTTGGATTTAAAAAGGAAGAATGGAATGGATTGGATTTTAGACTGTCTTGGATTTTAGGCTAGACTGTCGCTAACCCTCTCCATTCTCCCTCTCTGAGACAGGTGACAGGCACCCCTGCCGATCCACCGCATGAGGTGACCACATCATACGGCTTCCCAGAGAGTCCAGTCTTGTTTCTTCTGCTCTGTCTGATGTATACAAACTTCTCTCCTGCAGATCTTCAGCCTCACACATCAGGCCTCAGATTAAAGGGACTCACACATGTCTGAGAAAGGGGATTTTCTGCGTGGTTTGATCATCCCTCTCTCCTCTTCTGTCTGGCCAGCTGTGTGACTTACGGCTTCAAAATGACCCATGCCTGGTGCTGCTGATAGATATTGCAGCAGGAATGATGCAGTCAGAATCTGAACTGCTCGTAGGAAAATGAAATTGGAAGCATTCTATGGATTGCTGGAGTCTGCTTGGGGATCTTTAATCAAGCTTTATGTTGTCTCTTTGAGTCTTTCTCTTACTCTGTTTCAAATCCATGAATCAATTGCGGCGGTGAAAAAATATATGTTGACCATCAAGACCGGCCTACAACCATTTCATTCTTAGGATTCTAAATATTAAGAATATCTGGTTCGCTGGCTTTGTACAATACAAGTAAAGCCTGGAGGGCAGTAAATGTTTTATTCTAGTTGATATCTTAAGCCAAATGAAATGTATTTTGAAAAAGAGCAGGAAGTCAACAAGCCAAAACTACAGTTGGGTCCAAGACAGACCATCTATATCATAGAGACTTTATGCCACAATTCATTTATTTGGATTGTAAAATGTTTCTATCCTGCCATTTCCTCTTCAGCCAGGTAAAAGAAATCAAATGTAATAAATAATGTTTGTGTGGACAGAGTGTGTACAGCAAAAAGAATGATGACTATGCCTTGAGAGAAAAGATCTAGAAATGAAGGGTTCCAAGAGCTTCTCAAAAGACAGTACAGTTGTGCCTTGTTATCCACTGGGATTCTGTTCCAGAACCTCCAGTGGATACCAAATCAGTGGATACCAAATTAGTGGGGGGGGGGGAAACTTTAAAGACTCACTTCCCACCCATTCTGGGGTGACAATGGAGGAGTAAGAAACCCAGAAATAGGCCTTTAAAACTATCTTTAACCCCAAGAAGCATATAAGAACATAAGAAGAGCCCCGCTGGATCAGGCCAAAGACCCATCCAGTCCAGCTTCCCGTATCTCACAGCAGCCCACCAGGTGCCCCAGGGAGGCATGAGACAACAAAATGCTTGCATCCTGTTGCCACTCCCCTGCACCCAGCACTCCCAAGTAGCCTACTACTAATGTTACAACCCATCATTGCCTATAGCCCATGATGGACTTTTCTTCCAGAAATCTGTTATATACAATCTGTAATACAATTAGTGCAGTTTAACAGAGTGAAGGTAGGAAATGGGATTTTGGTACTTTTTTCCTTGTTACATTTAAAGGTAGACCCCGGTATCAGTGGTGCGGCATCAGTGGATAAAGAATCGGTGGATAACCAGGCATGACCTGGAATTGTAAAAACGCCATTTGAAGTGTGGTGATACCCTGCCTATGAAAACTGCCTTGATTCTGTGAGAAAGGCAGTATATACATATTAGCATTGTTGCTGTTGTTGTTAATGATGATGATGATGATGATGATGATGATGATGATGATGAATCAGTCAAAACAAGTGTAGCCAAATGAGACTGCAGCACCCCTCATTATGCACTATGGCTGCAAGTAAAAGGCACATGTGTGAAGGGGTTTCTCTTTACAAAACACATGACACACTGCAGCTGCAGGTGGGGCAGCTCAAGGCTTCCTAGCTCCAGAGGTGGCACCCCAAATGCCATTCCTCCTTACACAATACCACTTCAGCCACTGATTTAGCTACTGCTCCACCCATCTCCAGTACTGCTGCTCAGCCCACTCCTTGGATTCAAAAAGGAAGAAAAGAGCAGAAGGGGAGGAGGGTACAGTAGCTGGCTAAAGCATCTCTGGCACGGCTATCCACCTTATCTCCTTCCACATTTCTCTTCCTGCTCTGTTCTTCTCTTTTCAGATCCAGAGGGCAGGAGGAGGAGGAGTGGTGCAGGTGGTCAGACTGATGGACAGGGGTGAACACCCCTCAATCCACCACCTTAGGCTCCCGTCTTAGTTGGCCTCAGACAGAGACAGGCCGCCCCTGACTGCACATAAAATGGAAGCAGCAGTTGAACTGAGGCTTATAGGGAACCAGCTGGGAGGCAGGGAGAAGGGAGAAATTGATTTAAAATTGAAATCTGTTTTGTGGGCTACGAGGACAGAATTTGTAACACAATGCCTCCAGGGAATTTTGCACATCCCCATTTTTTTCCTTTCTTCATTGCAGATGCACAGAAATGCACAACATTATGTTACAAGAGTGTTCCTAGACAGAATGAAAACCACACTGTTCATTTTTCACCTTTATGCTTGCGTGTGCTGTGCCAACTAGAGCACTGGGCTTGCTTAAGATGCGTTACAAAACTAGAAATCTTTGATCACATTTTGATATGTGGATTAATGTTTACAGATGACGGTTTTCTCTGTTTTCTTTGCTAGGAATGTAGAGAATGCAGCAAAAGCAAGTTGGGCCAGAGCCATTCAAAAGGTAAGGATGATTAAAATTTGCTTTATGGCAGGTGGCGGCAATTTTGGGATGTTCAGTTGAGGAGCAAAATGTGAAGTGTTCCATCTCCATGACTAGCAGCTATGTTCAAACCCATTCTACTTGAACATTTGTGATTGGTGAAACCGTTTTTCATTTTCTGTTCCCTCTCAAAATGGATCATTTTCACAAAAATGAAATTACCCATCCGTTCACTTGTGAGGGAGCCGATTGGCCCACAAGATTCACTTTTGATATATAAGCATTGATTGTATCCGGGAATGTTAACCGTGATGCCAAGTGATTTAAGATTCTGTCGTCCAAAAAGCGGTTTTAACATTATCAGAGAATGTCTTGCTGTATCTCGTTTTAATGTTCTTTAGAATAAATGGCTCAAAGATACTTTGTTTTCAACCCACATTCCCAGCAGTGTGTATTGGCAATGCTATTGAATGAAAATAGGGTTTTGCCATTGCGAAAGACTTAACAATATTGATTTAATTTTTTAGCTTCTTATGGTTGTTTTCTCATCTAATACAATGAAAGGCAGTTACAAAATGAACAATTATGTATGCAAGGAGGGCTGGACATTAATATAGGCATACAAGCGCTCTTCTGTCCTCTACACCTTCCTTTCTGCTTTGCTCCTCTATTTCTGTATACATTCCAAAAGAGGAAGGAGGAGAAGCAGTGGGGGGGGGAGCAGGTTGGCAGAAGACAATGGGTTACCCCCACTGATTCACCACCTGAGGCAATCACATAAGTCAGCCTCATGGATGGGCCGGCCCTGATGCAGACATACACAAAGATCCTTTCGTCTGAACTGTGGCTCAGAATTGTTATGCAGCACACCCAAGACTGGGGAGGGGGAGGGACAGCTCTTTTTTTCTCCTCCTTTAGTCCTAGATAGCTATTTCATCTTCCGCACTGAGATGCTCGGGAACTCTTGCATCATTTATAGATAAAACTTTTTTTTTATGGTTTGCATTTGTGTGGGTTTTATCAAACCTAATGCAACTGGGAGTCCTTTGGAAAGATGGATTGGCTACCTTGTGAGGTGTTTGCCTACAATAAGCAATAACCGGCAGAGAATTCTGCAAGCGCCAACAAAACAATGCAGCGGATGCAAGGCAGTGGGAGAGCTCCTGATCACTGCACTAAAACAAGCAAACAAACCCTTTTGGGGGGGGCAGTTAAGCTTGCGATGCTTCAGCGATGCTTGTCAGGACCACCAATGAGGCTGGGTGAAGTCTACTCAGGAAGGGGTGTCTGATGCCTGTACAGCTTTGTGGAGCTTTTCTGCTGCTGCTCCCACTCCCTGGCTTCAAAGAGGGGAACAAGAGAACAAGAAGTGTAGAGTCAATGAGAGGAAAGTTGCTTGGCTAGAATACTGGAGACTCCCTCAACTCTATACTACCTCCTCCGTGGTATTCTCTTTGTCCTTTTTGAACCAAGAGAGCAGGAGGAAGAGGAACAGTGAAGGAAGCAGCTGTCACATAAAGGGGAGCGGTATTTGGCATGCCCCTAACATTGGGGTAGTTGTGTCCATTTTCTAAGAGTCCAGTCCTATCCCCTGCCAGTCCAGAGCATGCAGCACCACTGTCAAAGTGCATGGTGCATGCTATGGATTGCCTGGTCGCCAATGGTTCTCCTCAGGTCTATGCTAACGATTTAGCTGACAAGACTCTGGAGATGGGTCTGGGCCAGAAAGGAGCTATAGGATTCCATGTGCAGTATAGCTGCTGAGATTCACCCCCACAGCCCCAAAATGCCCCCCATCTTGACCCACTCTTCATACAGATAATAATAATAATAATAATAATAATAATAATAATAATAATAATAATAATAATAATAATAATAATAATAATAATACATGTATTTATATACCGCCTTTCTTAAGATCACTAGATTTCTCTAGTGACTGAAACTCAAGGCGGTTTACATGGGCAGACTTTTATTCATAAACCCGAAGGTTTTTACAATTTACAGACATGTTCTATCTTTCACGAACTACACACATACAGATCTTTCTTTCTGGATTTAGCCCACTTTCTTTAGCCACCCGTCTGTCTTCTGCTGGCTGATGCTTCCCTGCTGCCACCAGAGACGCAGCTGTCTTCAGCACACTCCTCCTCCCACGAGGCAGCTGAAACTCAGCTTTAATCAGCCGCAGTTTGCAAGGTCTGCCGCTCACGGAGACTTCCGGCAGTCCCGAGCTCACGACCTTGAGATCTTCAGCTGTTCTTTGGGCAAACGGAGGCATTAACCCTCTCGGCTAAATCTTCTGCCCAAACTACCTCCCCCAAACTACCCCACTGATGACCTACTGGTGACAACAGTGGAGGAGGCTCTGCAGGCTGGTAGCATCTACATGTAGCCTTTGGTTATTTGTGTAGGTATGCCCATCCCACAGAATGGCGGAGCGCACCATTGGCCCAAGGCTTACAAAGGCAGACCATGAGATTGACCACCATAAGGTGCAGATATGATTGGGCCAAAAATCTGATTGGATGCAGTCACAGCCAGAGGGACTCAATGGAGTCTACCCATTGGCTGAAAATGTTTCTTACAGCACTCCTGTGTGCACTGGCTGCTTTATAAGCTGTTATCCCGCAATGTTGGGATGCAGGCAGAATCCTGCCAACTGTGAACTGCTCTGCTGTAGCCAAGAAGAGCAAAAGTGGTGTAGTGGGCCTTGCAGAACTTTAAAGCCTTGCCTAGTTGCTTTTCTAGATAGTGGGAATGGTACTTCGTCCTTTCTGGTGGCTGATTTGCAGTGAGCCCTTCCAGTCCAGCTCTGACAAAGTAGATGCAGTGGAGCAAAACAGTCCTCTGACACTAGAATGTCCCTAGGGAAAATTCAGCCACAAAAATGCACCAGAGACAGAAGGCAGCAGCCTCTGAAAGATGTAGAGCAAGGGAAGGGAGTGGGATGCTCTCCTTTTGCTGTTTGATGGAATCAAGCTGCTGGACGCCAAGGCAGACCGTTGGCCCAGTGTCTGAGAGGTGGGAAGCCCCCTTCAGGAAAGGCAGAAGAGGGAGCTGGCCATGTGGACCACTCTTGAGCTCTCCCTTAGGGCTTATTATTGGGGGGATACCTTTATTTTTGTTCAAGGGATAGGCACGACCATGTTATGATGGGAGTAGTTTGTGCTAACGTAATGGAGTTTTAACTGGCTCTGGGTGCAGGCTAGCCTCTGCCCATCCAGAATGGCTGCCCAGCTTTCTTACACTGCAGGGAGGTTTGTAAGAAAGTCCCATGCAAGGTCAAAGGCAATAAAATGAATGGAAGCTGCAGAGTGGCTGCCTTGGCTGGATTTATTTCCATAAACCAGCAGATTAATGCTGATGACAGATTCGGACATCATTTAATAGCAGCCACTTTACTGTTGATTATTGTAATGTAATGTAATGTAATGAAATGAAAAGACCTGGAAGATTTATTCTTCAGGTCATTTTATCACATTTTTAATGATCTGAAGGAAAACTACTCTGCAATCAGCTCTGCGTTTTTGAATTTCCACATTCACTTCAGTAGCCCGGTGTAACAGCCCTTTTTACAGAGCTTGCCCATCTGCAAGGCAGACTGTGGTGGTCACCTCCAGTGGTGGATTGGCAGGGAGGAGGCTGTCTCTATTTCTCCCCCACTCACTTCCTGGATTTGAAGAGGTAAATGGAGGTAAATGTGGGAGAGAGAAGAGTGGTGGGCTAGAGTTTCAGAGACATTGCTCTTCTTCACGCTTCTGCTCTGTTCCTCTTTTCCTTTTCAAGTCCTGGGAGCAGGAGGAGGATCGGACCAGCAGAGGCAGTGATACAATTGGGTAATGGCATTTGGTGCACTTCCTCAGGTACTTTGGATCACACCAGTCTCCGTCCTCTTCCCCCCCCCCCACACACACACTACAGTAGATGTAATAATACCGTTAACCCACTACACCTTTCAGGATCATTTTAAGGATTCCTCAGAGTACAGTATATGCATCTGGGCCTATGGTGATGCTGCTGTTTTGGGTAGAATGTTGACATCTCTTTGAATTTCTTCCTGGAGAGTAATCCTGCACAGGCGGGTCTCGGAACATGAAGGTTGAAAAGAAGTATCCTGCATTGGGTTCCAGAGGCCTTCCCATCAAGTGGTATGGCCAGGAAAGCTGTGCTTGGCCTTGTTGCCTGTATAGAAGAGAAAAAGAAGGGGACCTCTATAGGTCCATGAGAGCCAGCGGGATGGATCAGAAAGACCCAGGGTCACATCCCTACCCAGTTAGGAAGCTTAATGGTTGATCTTGAACCAGTCTAACCTCTCAGTCCAATCTACCTCACAAGAACATAAGGGGTCCGCTGAATCAGGCCAAAGGCCCATCTAGTCCAGCTTCCTATATCTCCCAGTAGCCCACCAGATACCTCACACAAGACAATAAGATGCCTGCATCCTTTTGCCTCTCCCTTGCACCTAGCATTCTGACCTAGCCTACTTCTAATACCAGGAGGTTGCACATAACCAGCGGCGTCATGCAGCCGGAATGCTGGGTGGGAGGAACGGGTGAGCGGCAGCCCGCCCGTTGCGTTCCGGTCCGTTTCGCCATCTTCCCCACCCCCGCGGGGGCAGGGAATACGGTGAAACGGACCGGAACGCAACGGGCGGGCTGCCACTCACCCGTTCCTCCCGCCCAGCGTTCCAGCTGCATGATGCCGCTGCACATACCCATCCCGGCTTGTAACCTGTGATAGACTTTTCTTCTAGAAATCTGTCCAATCTTGTTTTAAAGGCAAGGTTGCAGAGAGGTTAATAGGAGGAGGAGGAATAAAGTATAACACCATGAGCTTCCTGGAGGCAAGGTGGAATTAAAAATGTGAACAACAAAAAATGTCAAGAGTTTCAGAAGATAAATGGGTGCCCAAAAGACAGGTGAAAAATGATGCTTTGGTTCAAGTGCCCCGTGTGGGAAGCCTGCTGTTAAGGAACGACCTACCTGGGCATCAGGAATATGTGCCGTTAAGAGGAAACAAAGATGGATCAATGCATGTTGGGGCGGGGGAGGGTTATGGAGCCATTATGCTGTGTTGTCTGCTTGGCCAGCAATCAATAGTCTCTCCCTCGGAGTCCCAAACCTGGAAAGGCAGATCTTGGGCTTTGGTAAATGCAAAAATCTTGCAGAAACCCAAAAGCCTGCCCTGCAACCCCCACAGTGGGAAAATGCTTGCATAAGTTTGCTCTGTGTTGTAAGTTTCTCGCGTTAACCTCACAGGAAGACAATGCCTGCTTTTCAGTTCAGCCTCGATTTCTTCCCCTTGATTTATCTCAAAATCAGACACCGATCCCTCAGCCTTTCATATTCGGTTATTTCTGTTTACATGCTCTCTTTTATAAAGATTTGTGGGGTGTTATTTATTGCTGGTTTTATGGCCAGTCAGTGTATTAGAGACTTGTATGACTCCCAAGGCAGATCTATAATTGAATTACTGGCTGTCTGGTGCATGTTCTGGATGGTTGACACTCCAGGAGCAGAGCTTGCCATGGCAGCCTGTGAGCTCGGGATTCTGCTGTAACGGACCCTGCCAGAGGCTTTCTGCTGCCATTGGGAAGCTGTGGGATCCATGCCAGGAAACTAGCAAGAAAAGCTAGAAGACTGCCAGACCCCAGGTTGCAGGGGAATATCGTCCTCTATGGAGGGTGCCCCATTGCATGTAACAAAGGACTCTTCTTAGATTCCACATTCAGCTCTGAAAGAAACCCTTCTCTATTGTTTTAAATATTTTTTTAAAGCACACATTTTTGTTCCTTTGGACTTTGCATCCTGTCAATTCCAGGTCTAGAACAGGGCCAGCACATCCCTGAGGGCCCAATCCTAACCAACATAGAAGCCAAGTGGCCAAACAAATGGGTACTGATGCATCCTATGTTGGAATTAAGCAGGCTGGAGGGCTCCTCAGAATAAAGGGACATACGTCCCCTTACCTCGAGTAAAGCCCCAGCCTGTTCAATGGGGCTTCTCAGGTCTGTGCCGACTATTTCGCTGGTGCAGATTAGAGAAACCCTGTGTTGAGCTACTGAGCCTGAGACGACACAGGGGATAGGATTAGGCAGAGGAGGCCTCCTATAATCCCACTCCTTCCCAGGCTTGTCCCTCCCCCTGTTCCACCTTATCTCCATCCTCCCTCTGCCCAGGAGGGCCAGCCCCCAGGAGCAGCAGGGCCCAATGAGGGCCATTCCCATCCCCCCCCCATGGCGAGAAGAGCACTTGTGCTGCCACATGTAAAGTGTGGCATCTGGAAATAGTTGGTGGTGATGTGATGATCTCACCACTAATTGCTTCCTGGAGGCCCATTTTGGGCCATTTGGAGGTAGGAGCAGGTGGGATGGCCCAATGAGCAGCCGCTCCACATGCCCCACTGGCTTACAACCAATGGAGAAACTGGCTGCAGCAACAAGCTATCTGCTCATCATGCCAGTGCGCCTCCCCCACCCCCAGCGTGGGGCCCATGTGATGACAGGCTTCTGAAAACAGGTTTTGCAGGACTATTAAAAAAGGGTAATTTGCCAGTCCTGTGCTAAGGGTTACAGGTTTTTTTTTCCCTCTCCACATGAATGAGAGGCTCATTTCCAATCACACACAGAAGGATACCAAGAGTATTATGAAAAATGGCTGGAAATCCACCCTGCGCAGTGGTGTCATTCAAATGATTTAGGAACAGGAACTCACTTTTGATTGGCACTTGTCGGGAACCCGGAACCAGCCACGGAGCCCGTTAGGATCCGGAACGCCCGTTCTGGTCCGTTCCCCCTGAATGACATCACTGACCCTGCCCTTTGGACATGTGAATGGTGGCAGCTGTTACACATCTTCACAAATATTCTTTCTGATCATTTGAGTGCTTTTGACTTGTTTCACCTCTCTTGTGTGCTTTGACTTGGACGGTGCCAAAGGTGACATCTCAGAGGCTGTCAAACATTGTCCAGTGATCAAGTACAGAACTCCAGAATCAAATACAGATGCCAAATATTCCATGAATGTCTTACACTCATTTGTCAGCCACATTTGTCACACTCTTAGCCATTAGTCACCTCTCCTGGAACTAGTTTTGCTTCCACATCCCTATTCCCTATTCACCCCTATTCACCCCTGCGCAGTCTTTCTAGTGGCTGTTGCTGGCGGTCTGCCTTTTTTTAGATTGTGAGCCCTTTTGGGACAGGGAGCCATTTAACTTTATTATTACTATTTGCCTGTAAACCGCTTTGTGAACTTCGTGTTGAAAAGCGGTATATAAGTACCTGTTGATTGATTGATTGATCACTAAGGGCCCAATCCTATCCAACTTTTCCATGTTGATGCAGCCGCAGTACAGCCCCGAGGCAAGAGTACAAACATTCCCTTACCTTAAGGAGGCCTCTGTGAAAGCACCCCCCCACTGCATAATGCAGCACATGCCCTGTTGGCACAACTGCATCGATGCTGGAAAGCTGGATAGGATTTGGCCCTCAATGCACTCTAACATGCTCCTGTTGTTGGGCCAGGAGTGTTCTGCGGTCATGAGGATCATTTTGAGACAACAGTGGTAGCCTACCTATCTATAGGCAGCCTCTTGTGTGGGGCTCTCCACTCCTAGCTCTGCTGGGATAAGGCTCTGAACACAGCGGTGGCTTAATGGCATTTCATTGGCCAAGTAATCAACCAAACAACACAATCAAGCACACCACTCTTGAATTAATATTACTGAGTGGAAACAGTACAACCCCTCTGGTTTTGCATGTAAAAAAGAAATAAAAGCCCAGGAGGCAGTCTGTGGCTTGACCTGCCTGTGGCGGAGGAGCAGGACCAACCAGAGAGCCACAGTTCCATTTGCGCTGCAGAATAATCTGCCAGCCTGAGCCCTTGTCCGTCTCCAGCATTTTGCAAATGAAATTGCCATGAAGTTATTTACTCCCTGGGGGATTACTAAACTCCTCTTGGCTTAGTTCTGTCCAGCGGAAGGAATGTGACATGTAAGATAGCTTCTTTCCCTGCTGCCTCCTCTCCCTGCCCCCCTTCGGCACACATTTTGCTCCACGTTTTGCAAGCTGGTGATACTGATGAGGTTGGAAAGTTGTCTTTTAGTGTTAAGGATCAGCTGGGCTCTTAAGTATGCTGACAGCAGTGGCTTTCTGTAGGGCTGGAGAGAGGCAGGAAAAGAGGACAAAGGGGTGTCCCTACAGCAGCAGGTGAATGGGAAGATTTGATGTCCTGTGAACCAATGGCATAGCCAGAGGGGTGCAAAACCATAAGTCTTTTATGGCTCCTGACTGAGCAGTGTAAGCGGCTCCTCCCCCTCGCCGCCAGAGCCAGTCGGGTGATGAAAACAATGTGGAGGCTTGCTCAGCAGCTGTGAAAGACTTACAGTTTGTGCACCCCTCTGGTCACACCACTGCTGTGAATTATCCAGCCTTTCAGGCTGAAAGTCAACGTTGCTGTGGCAGGGCCTCTGAGAGGAATTTTTTCAGGGGTACAAAGTTTCTTTTGGGCTTTTCTCCATTGGATCATAAATTTCATACAATCATTGGATCCTCATTTCTACAAATTACAATATATAAAACTATGTAGGCTTGCACAAAATGTAAATGCTAGAATTTACAATATCTGCAAACATCCTGAGATCCCAGGAAATTTCTGGCTCCCCTCCTTTGGCTCCTGGGCCCCACTTTTGACCCCTGGCCTAGGTATGATGTATCCCCAGCACCCCTCTCTCATGCCTCCCTGTGAGATTGGAAAATGTAGGATCCCAGGACATTTTTGGACCGCCTCCTTTGGCCCCTGGGCCCAGGTATAATTTACCCTTGTACACCCACCCCTGTCATGGAGAAAACCTATTTTCTCTCCAGCTAGACTTTCACTTGGAGCAAAGTGATTTCACTGCAGATGGGAATCATATCTAAAATGACCTTAATTACACAGTGTACACTTAGTAGTACACCGCGGGACGTGGTGGCGCAGTGGGTTAATTCGCTGTTGCTAGGCTTTCCAACCAGAAGGTTGGGAGTTCAAGACTGCATGATGGAGTGAGCTCCCATTGCTTGTCCCAGCACTTGGCAACCTAGCAGTTCAAAAGCACCGAAAAATGCAAGTAGATAAATAGGGACCACTTCAGTGGGAAGGTAACAGTGTTCCACGCGCTATGGCATATAGTCATGCCGGCCACATGACCACGGAAGCTTGTCCTCGGACAAAACGCCGGCTCTACAGGCTTTGAAACGGAGATGAGCACCACCGCCCCCTACATGGGGAAACCTTTACCTTTACACTTAGTAGTAGTTAATGGCAGGTTGTTTCAAATGAATGTTTCAAATTTGTCCTGCCTGACCCCTCTGCCTGCAATGGAAACCTTTTTATTATCAGTAGAGGTGGCGGGAGATTTGCATTTTGTCCCTGAGCCGTGCACGTGTTTGTCATCTTGGGCGAGAGTCTTGAACGTGCTTGCTTGCAAGTCAGCCCAGGGAAAGCAGCCAAGTCACACTCACTACCCCTTCCCTTGCTGTTTAGTCCAGTCACTCATCACTCCATGGTACAAGACAAATCAAGTCTCTACAGCTAAAATTCCCGGACAGTAACAGCTACTAGGACTGAAATTAAATTAAACATTGTGTTCCCAATATACAAGAGGAGGACATGTAGAAATGCCCGCCATATCCAGTGCCTTCCCAGTTGATCCCTTTGAATGTTAATCTCCTAGAGAGAAGAAACATGTTTTACAAACAGGCCCTCAGTTTTAAAGCCTGCTGTGCTTGCTGAGGAAGGAGTGATAGATTGCAGTGACTTTCTGCTGCTGCTGCAGGAGACTGGAACATACCAGCCAGGAAGATAATGCCCTAGATGTTTCAGAGAGCCTGGCTAGTCAAACCTTCAGCAAGAACTCTGCTGGTGTTCAATGGCATACCATTTCCCCACCCACTGGCTACTGTGCAAGGCAGAGGATGTCCATCTCCTTCTCATATCTTTTTATACGCAAACTCCTAAAACTCCCTAGACTGTCCTGTTGGCATTGAAAAAGACAGGTTGCTGGCAAGACAAGTTCTATATGGTCTTTTAATTCCAAGACAGATCAATAACTTTGTAATTGAGTCTAACAGATGCTCTTATATACTCCTTGGGGTTGTTTAACCACGATCTTAAAAGCGTGAGGTGAGGGGCACAAATATTTCTTGGCTTAAATTGATGTCCCATTGCAACCTGCTGAAAGCTTTAGGAGGGCTGAACTGATCGAGCTAAAATAAAATGCACAACTGACTGACTGGTTCATTCTGATTATCAGGTGAGAAACAAGGGGGGCAGGACTACATGCTGGAATAACACACACAGGCTCTCAGAGTACAGAAGATTATTTACTACAAACAATACTGTGAACATGTTTCAAGCTCTGACCTTTTTAGGGAGTAAAACAGGAATCTCTCAACAGCCACACCCCAAAATGAGCTAATTTTCTGTTTTTGTAATGAAGTGTCTCCTGACCCCCCACCCGAGCTTCTGCATTACTTATCTGTCCTGAAGGTAGGTTATAATATTAGAAAGCATTAAAAAAAAGCCTTAACCTTTTATATGTACTGTACAGTAATTAAAGAAAAAGATTAGCATTAAGACGGTCTGGGGAAGTTTCCAAAAAGAAGCATTTTTTGGCTAGTGGTGGAAAGGAGATCAGGAGCAGACAGTGGCCACTGAGAAAGGCTATTTTCTTAGCTAGATTTGGAATCTGCTGCTGCAACTTTCATTAGAACCCAGAAGAACTGATTTGGAAGCTTGTCTCTTTCTCAGCCTTTTCTACTTTCAGCCCCACCTGTCTTCAAATGGCAAGTTAGGAGACCCAGGTTGCCCCAGAGACCTTGAAACCAGTGCATTGCATCCTTGAAGGCCTTTAGCACACCAAGGGAAATAGCAATAGAATGGACCTCCTAGGGGAGCAGGAAGCTTTAAAGTAATGCTCATCAACCTGTAAGGACCCAATGGCCCCATTTTGGAGATCACAGCAACCTTTCAAAGCCTATGCAAGAGAGGGCTTGGATCCAATCCAATAATGGTCCAGATACTGCTTTAGCAAAACTGAGTTCTTGGTACAATCCTGCACATCCTCTTCTTGCTCCTTGCTCTTGTGTGGAAATCACCCTGCAAAGAGAGAGATTCCTCTGATGCTTCTGTCCCTTTAAGGAAAGAGACAAAAGCCTGCCTGATTGAGGTTTCATTTCCCCGGCCTGCATTTTTCTCCTGTGAAAGTTAAAGCCAGATCTTCCCAAAGCCAAACCTTCCCAAAAGTTGGAAGTCAACGAAAAGAATGCCAGCTGGACTTTGATGTTTCCAAAGAAAAATAGTTTTATTGCAATAAAATGACACAGGATGCAAGCAGCATACCATGCAGAAAAAATGACATGGACCTGTGTAATGATACACAGTTGCAACAGACATTTATGCAGTTTATCATGTAAATGGGGATACAAACAAACAAACAACCAATAACATACACTTGAATATTACAGGCTGGATTATTGGTGGACCTGGGATTTTGGGGACCCTGTTCTTTGGGACATTATGGCTTTTGGTTGGTTGCTCGCAGCTCTCCCCCCCCCCCCAAGGGTGAGCAAGGGGAGATTTATGATAATCAATGGAATGTGGGTATGGCACCATGGTGATAAGGAGGTTAATCACTGGGATAAAACAGCTGAAGGCTAAGAAAATAGGTGAGAGGTAGACAAAGCAGGGACGAACTGAGCCCCGAGTGTGCCCATGGCAGGGCGACGAAATCGCACCCCCAGCACGTTGCCCCGCCCCCATGCGTCACCCAGCCACGCCTCCCTGCACCCGGAATAGCTCCATTTTGGAGCGGAACAGACGTGAGGGAGGGCAGGTGGGCCAGACAGCACGTGGGTTAGTCCGCGGACTCAGCACAATGGTGCCCCGCCGCTGCCGGCGCCCATGGCTCACACCACCCCGGCTATACCCTTCCTCCACCTCTGAGACAAAGGGTTTGGAAACACCCTACAGTCAAAAGAAGTTTCAATGGGTGATACTGGGAAGGATGCATGACATAAAGGCTAAGGGGGATATGTGGGGACCTCTTGATTAAGGTAACTATACAGACAAAGAAACACTAGATACAGTTCATGTGCATTGCTGATGGAGTTTTCTGGCACAGGCGTTAATCTTCATGACACAGTGGAACATTTAGATGGAGGTTGGGATGTCCTTCTTACTTTTGTTCTCTTCCCTTTGCCCAATCTTCTGACGTCCATTTTGTCAAGTTCTTGAAATGGTTGTGACTCAAGGGGAAGGGTGATGGGTCATGGCGGAAGATCCGCCAAGCACAAAACTCTTAGGGGTCCCCAAGATAGAGGGAGGGCTGGGAGGCTAGAGAGAGAGACCTGGACCTGGTTACCCCTTACATCGCTGTCTTGCCCCGCAGTTCCTAAGGCTGGTCCTGCTCAGGCTTCTACTTCACACTGTTATTCTGAAGGCACAAGAGGTGGGGGAGATGGGGCAGGTGGGGGCAGAGGTGGATGGCAACAGGGTGGATTGGGTCCCAGAAGGGGGCATGAAATTGGTGGTGGGTTCCCAGTTTCTTTCTTTCTTGGGGTCATGGCACAAAAAGGGTTGAAGACCACTGACTTAGAGCATTCACAATCTGCAGAGCAGTTTGGGCAGAGCAGAAACCAGCCCTGTGCTCTGCTGAGGCTTTTCTGAGCAGAACCAAAAGGCTTGGGCTCATCCCTGATTCCACATTTGTAGGCTTTGCAAGAATTTGCTGTTGCTGCCGCCACCACTGTTTACTGCTGCATCTTCCATTCTGTGGCTCTGTTGGTTGGTATTGTGAATGGCTGGCATTTTGGAGTGTGAGATTGCTGTAAATGTTGTGAGCTCTCTCGAAATGTGGAATACAGCTGGAATTATGTATAATTATGGAATTATTTTTCAGAATAAATATCCCTGGCTGGCAGATCAGCCTGTCTTTTGTCTGTTACACTATGCAAGAGAGAGCATAGTGATGATTCTCAGGAGTGTGTGTTCTCTCTCTCTCTCTCTCTCTCTCTCTCTCTCTCTCTCTCTCTCTCTGTGTGTGTGTGTGTGTGTGTGTGTGAGAGAGAGAGAGAGAGAGAGAGCTCCTTTTGTGTGAAACAGTCCCATCATCTCAGTGGTTTTCTCTCCTCTTACAAATTAGCCTGGATTTCTGCGGCATCTTTTTCCTAACCTTTCATTTGTCCATAAAGTCAGGCTCCTAATCCTCCAGTATTGCTGAAAAAAAGAGTTGGGGGCAATCAACTCATCATGAAAAGGATTTAGCTCTTAGCATATATCCCTGGAATGGAAGTAAAGAGGAGGGACGAGTTCCCGCCTCAAAACCTCCGACTAAAAGGAGGACTCTGTGACGGGCTGGCGCCATCTACTGGCATTAACAAGAAACAGGGTGGGGTGGTGCTGAGAGGGAGATTGGAAGCGCGTGTTTCCACGAGCCGTGGCTGCCCCCTTCTCACACTTCAAGAGAGGATATAGACTCCTTGGTTCGGAGGAGCTGCCTATTGACAGCTATGATTGGCTATGATGCGGAACTTAGTGGAGCTGCAGGAGCAGTCTACCTTAGAATATGTGATACTGGAAGCAAACAGCAGAGGAACAACATTGTCCCTTGTCTTGCATGGAGACTTCCTGGAGATACCTGGCTGGCTGGCTACTGCTATTATATGGGAAGCTGGCTTAATGGACCTTGGTCTGAGCCCACGGAGCTCTTCTTAGAGAGGCGTGTGGGCCACTCTTTAGCCACACCAGACCGGGGGGGGGGGATTTGGGCATCCACTGAAACCGGCCACCAGTCATCCTGTGGAACTGGGTGACAATGTAAGGCTAAGCCCTTGGCTGCCCACTCTGCCATGCTCTCCAGTACGTGCTGGGGAGGCTGGATCAGGCAGTCAGATCTCCAATAATAGAGGCGCTGCTTGCGACTCTGCATCCGCAGGGCTTGGGGGCCAGGCAGAAGGGTTACAAAGAACTAGACAGGGCGGCTCAGCTAGCCAAGGAAGAACCGCTATTCCCATCGTGGCGCAGAGCCCACCTGCCTGCAGCGCCCCTTACTGGAGGAGGGAGGAACTTCCCTTGAGTGTTATGGAAAGGGCGAAAACTGGTCTCTTCACAGGTCTGAGTGGACATTTTCTTGTGGCCGTGGTTGGTGGTGTCGCATTTAGCTTTATCCACACTGGCGGTGGAGGAGTTGGTGTTGGTTTGGCTTCACGTCTTTCTCGAAGAGCGATGGAGACGGAGCCCCTTCCCGGCCAGGGTCTCTGCACTCCCAGCCCCAGTGCTTAAGCAGGACGCGTCGCCCCCTTAGCCAGGCAGACTCCTCTCCAAAGTGCTTCCTGGCCAACAGACAGACCGTCTGCGGCCACGCGGCGAACGTGGGCGCAACCCTCCCCTTCGTGGGGGCGGGAAGCGCGGCGGAGGGGAGGAGGAGCCCCTCTCCCCCCCCCCCGCCAGGGATGCCCCGCTGGGGAGCTCCCTGGGCTGGCAGTGGTAGAGGCTGCGCTGCACGGCCAGCAGGAGGCTGCGTCGGGGCGCTGGAAAGCAGAGTAGAGCGCACAGCAGCGGCGAGGAGAGGAGGCGCCGCAGCCCAGCCCAGCCCAGCCCTGCCCGCCTGCGACGGACTCCCGAGGAGCTGCCGCCGCTTGGTTGCCAATTTGGTGCGCTTCTGCCGGCGACGAGAGAGGAGCGCGAAGGACCGCTGCGCCGGCGCTCGGAGCGGGGAGCAGCAGATGGAGGCGCCTCTGAAGCAGCCCCGCCGGGGGACGTAGCCGACGCGCTCCGGCTCCCTCCCAGCCCCCTTCGGACCTCCATGGGGCCGGGACGAGCCTCCCGGAGGGAGCCGGCGGCGGCGCTCGGTCCTCACCGCGGGCGCTAAGAGGAGCCGCCCGGACCCCCTTCCCCGCCGGGCACCCGCGCCTCCGTTTCCCGATCCCGAGGGAGCCGCTTTGTTTGCCGCGCCAGACGCTTCGCCATCCTCCCGAGGAGACCCGCCGCCCGCCGCGCCGCCCAAGTTTGCTCGGTAAGTTCGGGGCGAGCGGCAGGGGGAGGGAGTCGGCGCCCGCTGTCTGCCGCAGCGAGTCGGGGGGCTGAGCCGGAGGGGCCCCGGGAGGAGTTTGCCGAGGGAAGGCAAGGCTGGGAGGCGCTTCGCCCGCCTCAGTCCTCGCGGCTCCCCGCGCCTCGCTTGGCTCGGCCGAACCAGCCTCCATCGCCGCGCCTGGCCGCACTTGGAGGAGCCGGAATTCCGGGCGCAGGCAGGCAGGCCGGCCGGCCGGCTGGCTGGCTCACGTCACCGCCCGCTTCTCCGCCGAGAGGCACCATCTTCCGTTGGCGAGCGGCTGGCCAGGTCTCTGCCTAGAGGTGAAGTGGGGCTGTCTCCGTCTGCCTGCGCCTGCCGGGCTTCGGGAAAGAGCGGCAGAACGAGCCGACGCTCCAGGATAGCCCCTTGGAGCCGGGCACGGAAGGGAAGCGGAGGTGAGTGGGACACCTGCCTCTTGGCAGCCGAGGAGGAGGAGGAGGAGGAGGACGACAGCCCCAAAGGGTGTTACCTCCCGAAGCAATGGCTGCTACTAGGCGGCTGCTTTGCCTGGAAGGCCTTGCCCCTGCTAGCAGCTCCAGCCTCTGAACCCCCACCGGGTGGAGCCCCAGGAGATCCACCTGTGTCTCCAAGAGGCGGCCCGGGACTACTTCAGAGAGCAAAGTAGGAAAGCTTTTGGATCTCAGCCAGCTTGGCTCTGAAAGTGAGGGGCCATCAGGAAGGGGCTTCTCCCCCTCGCCGTTCTTGGTCAGCCCCCAAACCAGCTGGACAAGCCCTGTGGTTCAACAGCCTGAGAAAGGAGCCCTCCCCTTAATTTCTTACTCAGCCGCCAGATTCCATTGCTGGAGGAGGGGAATGAAGCACAATCAGTTTTTAAGGAGAAACCTGAGAATAACAGATGAGTGACTGCTCTCTACATCCTTGGCATTAAAGCCTTAAAGGGCTTCCCGAGCTCTAAGCTACCCCCTCCCCAAGAAGAGCCAGAGAGACACCCCTTCTCTGTGACCATTGCAGAAGCAGCCCCCTCCCCAGCAGCGCACACAGAACTGTAGATTTCATTCCCCAACACTGCTAAAACCCTGTCTTTATAAAAGTTGGGAAGGCAGTGGTGGAACGTCATTTAGGAGCAAAGCAGAAAAAAGGGCAGCCCTGCCTAGCTATAGGGAAGCAATCAAAGCAGGCTAGACCTGATGCGGTATGAGAAGTGCTGAAGCCCATGGAAATCAGGGTTTAAACAGATGTAAGTAGCCTGTGTAGGATCAGTTTTATGTTGAAATAAAAGTTCAAAGAAGGAAACTGAGAACAGAAGGCATCACTTAAGTGCCTCGGAGTAAATTTACATTTCTTGAAAGGTTTTCAGTTTTATGAGATTCTCCACTGCAGGAAAGCGATCTGACTTTGCAAATACTTTTGCTGTCATGTAGTGTCGTAACTTTACTTTGTGCAGGGAGCGTCTCTCACAAATTAGAGCTATTCCTCTATTATCTACTGTATTCTGCACCAGTCTTGGTTTGTTTGTGAGAACCTCAGATATAGTGGTGGTGGGGCGAGATTTTGATCATGGCCTCAAATGTGAATGAAATTACCTCACCACCTCCCAAAAATAAATCTTATTTTGATAATTCTGCAAAACCATGTAAGGAAGAACATAATTAGTAAGAGTTTGATATAAAGGACACATGTTTTGGAGTTGAGGCATGCTGTAGTGATGTCACCTTCTTCTGTTTTCCATAGAAGGAAGTTGCCTTTCTTTTGGGATTAATGATGGAGAAACTGGAATGATATGTTTAGTTAGGGGAAAGAGGGGGATATTAAACAGCAGCATCATAAACGATAGATTAATAGAGCAAAATGTTTAACTCTCATCCTATATTGATGTTCTCTGACTGATGCCAGCAAGTTATGAAGCAGTCATTAGACCAGAGTATATTAAAGCAAGCATGAATTAATAAGATGGAAAGGACTCCTAATTACCCCTTGGAGTTGACTCCAAAGTAGCAGTCAAGTGAAGCAAAAATCTAAGCACAACTCTGGTTATGCATTTGAGAAAATGAATATTTTGCTTTTAGTTTATCATTCAGTTCCTTGTGCCCCAAGGATAGCAGGGCTTATCTAGAGCACTTTTCCTGTTCAATTTACATTTTGCCCTTGGATTTCCCACCCCCCTCCATGCGCCTTAGCTTCTGAACATATAGGAGTAAGATGGAGGGGCTAGGCAATGATGCGCTCCGGAGCCTCCTTGTCTGGGAAATGTTGATGTGGCAGATGGTGTTGCAAAGTAAGGAATGCTTAGTGGTAACTCCATTGTGTCAAGGAAAGCCCTGTGCTTGGTCCCCTCCCTCCTTCCTCCAGCCGGACATGCCACAGAACTGCAGGGAGCCTCTGCACCAGTGCCTGGGCTGCTTGTCATGAATGTCTCCCCACTGCTTGTGGCAAGTGTCATTGCCTGATTCTTCACTGCCGCTGCTACAGGCGCTCCCAGGAAATGTGTAAGGGGCAGCAGAATGACCCTCAGAAAGCCAAGCATAACACTGGCAGGCTGTGGATTGTTGGTACCACAGTTGTGCTGGTGCTATCAAAACCGGGCTGTTTTCACAAGTGATGCCTTTTGGGCTTTCACTTCTGAATGACATTAAGGCAATATGGGGAGCTGTCAAAAGCTGTTTTGGAACCAAGTGCAAGTTCTGACCATGTTTGGTTGCCACTGTAGGAAACTGTGTTGTGTGTAGAAAGGCCCCTGTATTCTAATTCTTAGTGCAGAATTAGGTGTCCAGGCTTGAGTCCAGGCATGGCTCAGTGCAGAAGGCAGACAGAGGTATGATTTTTTTCTCCTAGAATCAGAGGCAAAGGTCTTCTGCAGCAGCCACTATTTTCATAGCCTCTTGAGAACTTATCTGGAGGCACTCCAGGATGTGTGATGCTGGAGCAAAATCTGACTTCCTCACCATAGCCAGTCAACGGAGCTCTCCCAGGCAGAGTGCTCAGAGTCCTATAATCAAATGAAGAATCTGGCCCCATCATAAGGCATGATTAAGCATATTGCAGCACGACTCTGCAGTAAAAATGGGATTCATTTTTCTAGCCTGTTGGGGTAAAATGGATAGCAGAGGAGTAGACAACAGCCCAGTACCAGTGGGGCTTTTCCTTTGGCCAGTAGAACACTTTGGCCACTAGAAGGATTTTGACAGTGCCCACTTGTGAGCAATTTATCTGAATCAGTCCAAGAGGGACAGAGAGCCCAGTTATGTCTAGTTTGTGGCTACAACCTGGTTAACGCTCCCAAGTACCCTGGCTTAATGGAGCTGGGGAGCAGGCTAGGAAAGGCTTTTGCCAAATAAAATTGGCAAAGATGCTGATCAGTCCAGATGTCAGATTTGTTCCTGCTCTCAGTCACATGTGAGTGTTGGCATAGTTGTTTACACCCAGCCAGTTGTTTACACCCATTTGGCTCCCAATTTACACCTTTGCTTGACACGGCATACAATGAAAAAACTTTGGACTTAAATCAATCAGTGGGATCAGATCAACTTAAATTCATACATTTTTGAAGCAGGCAAAAACTGTGATTTACAGCCCAACAGCTGCCGTGCCAATCTATAAGTGGGATGTAATCTGCTTCTAACCATACTCCAGACTAGAGTACGAAGTTACACAAGTGACAAAGAGAGTGTGTGTGCTGCATAAGGGCTCCTCCTTGCAGCTGTGTTCACTTGCTCTAGATTTCATGTTCCTTCTCGAAACGTTGCCTGTCCCCTGCCTGTTCAGCACCAAATTAGAAGTGTGCTCAAACACATAACACAGCCCAGCGGAAGGTAGGTTGTCTAGTATTATTAGTAGCACATGGAGGTGCAGCAAAACTACATCAGGATGGTAGAGGGTATTTAATACTGGGTGCCCCCATGCTGTTTTTATTTTTTAAGTATAAAAAGTTCAATTGCAAGTTGGTGGAAGTTAAAACAGTTTTTTTAATAGTGTGCAGGTAAGAATCAGAACCAAAACATCAGGAGAGGCAAAGTACTATAGTAGAGCCCCCGCCTCCAATTGTGGCTCTGCTAGGTTTCCTACTTATTGGCCTGTGTTGTGCTTTTAACCCCTTGTCTAGCTGGTTTCTCAGCCATCTCCCATGGGAAAAAGGTTCTGCTGATTTCTGGTGAGGACGCATCATTTCCCCTTCTCATGCTGAGGTGGCGGTGTTAACAGCTTGCACCCCGGTTTGCTTCCTCACTTGCTGTAACTTGAGTGTGCATCTTGAAAATAAGAGAAGCTGCACACATTTCTTTTATCAAATCCCAAATGCATATACCTGTATGGCAACACGTAACAAGCTGCTCTCACTGGGTTGAAGTCTACAGAACGATCTTGACAAAGTTTTCAACGTAACATTAACTAGGCTCTCAACATCATGGCCCTGTTCACATCCAAGGGTATTTTCACACACTACACAGGTATCTTTCTGTGTCCATTGATACAAGAACTATTTATACCAGTAGTTCCCAAAGTCCTACTTAGACGTTGGGACTGCAGTAGGTTTTGGCAGGGGCAGGGGGGCACCAGTGCTGCAGCAGTTGCAGAGCCGCCAGGATCAAGGGGCTTGTAAACCTACCGGGGGTGTGTGTCATGCTGGTCTCCAGGAGGGTTCAAGAGACCCACAGCCCCCCTGTGCAGGCCTTCCTGCTGCTGCAAGAAGCTCTGATTGTGATTGCCGAACAGAGCCCACTTCCTGTTGTTGTTCAAAAACCAGAAGTGGGCTCCGATCACATCTCTGAGATACTGTATTCTCAGTAGTGGGAAGGCTCACAAAGGGGACTCTCAGACTCTCCCAGAGGCCAGCACAACCCCCTCCCCCTCCCATAGGTTTACACACACCTTGGTCCTGGTGGGACCGCAATCTAATCTCTGAGATGCTGTCAGGGCACTTATTTTTGGGCCACTCCCTTTAAGGGGAAATGGCCTGGTTCCCCTTGTGAGTTGCGACCCACCAGTTTGGGAACCACTGGTTTACACAGTTAGTATAAAGCCGGCATTGGCCAGAACGTTTATTTACCTTCCAATCTTTGTCCTCTGCCTGAGGAAGAGAGACTGAAAAGTGATATAAGTTAGGATGGTCTAGTAGTTCCTGTGTTGGATCTGGAAGATCCAAGTTCAAATTCCCAGTCAGCCATGAAGCTTCCTGGGTACTTTGGGCCAGTCACTCTCTTTAGCCTCATCTACAAGGGTTGTTGTGAGGACAGGAGGAGGAGACCATGTACACCACCCGTGGAGGAAGGGCCATATAAAAATGTGAAAAAAATAAATATGTGAAAAATCCCCTTTGGGCTCTTGAGCCTTAATCCCTAAATGCTCTTAGTTGACACATATCCCTGACTCAAACCGTGTCCCATCAACAGCATATTTATTATTTCATGGAAGCCGTGGGCTGACTTGCACTATTTTCAGTTCAGTCTTCCTGGCCAGCTATGTTGGACTTTTGATGCAAAAGTAAATGAACTTTTTCTTGAACAAATCTCTGCTGTGCCAAGCTGCAGCCTAATAGATTCAGGGCCAGCCCAAGGACTCCTGGTGCCTGAGGCAGCATCCAGCAGCTTTCCCCCTCCATCCAGCAGTGTGCCAACTGCTACCACTCTGCCTGCTCTCTGGATATGAGAACAAAGCAAGGAATAAGGCAGAAGAGGAAGCGAATACTAGGCTATTCTACCCCAGCACCCTCCTTTCCTCCCACATTCCTCTCCATTCCCCTTGCTGTTTTCAAATCTAGAGAGCAATAGGAGGAGGAGTGATGGATTAAATGGATGCCCACATCAGACTGGATGTAGGGGTGAGTGGGAAGGACAGCCTCGGCTTAAGAGGGTAGGGCAGTGGGCACACGTTTAATCCACAGCCTTAATTTATGTGGGAAGGACCGCTTCCTGTGGGGGAGTGAGTAGGACAGCTTCACTTAGGAGAGCAAGTTGGCTGCCTTGGGAAGCTCATCCCCATTGGCACAGTTATGTCAGTGCTGGAAAACTGGTTAGGATTGCACTTTAAAGCGCAATCCTAAACTGGAGTTAGGCCGGCATAAACTAAGCCAGCAAAGTTTGGCCAGCACAAGGGACACCGTAAAGTATGTTTGGACCACTCTGGGCACCAGAGAGGCTAGCACACAGATGTGAGCCATCTTCCCTGACTCCGAGAGTAGTCCAAGCACGCTTTATGGTGGCCCTTGTGCTGGCCAAACTTTGCTGGCTTAGTTTATGCTGGCCTAACTCCAGTTTAGGATTGCGCTTTAGGGCGCAATCCTAACCAGTTTTCCAGCACTGACATAACTGTGCCAATGGGGATGTGCTGCATCCTGCAGTGGAGTAGTAATCATGAAGGCCTCTTCAAACTAGGGGAATGTTTGTTCCCTTACTTCAGAGCTGCATTGCCCTTATCCTTGTGCTGGAAAGTTGGTTAATCGCACCTTAAATAAGTAGAAGGGGCTTTCCTGGGTAAAAGGTATGTACAAAGTGACACAAGAGCTTCTGAAGCTTTAGGCTGCCAAAAACACTGGTAACATCTACTTGTATCCATTCGGAGATTATTAGTGCAAGAGAGAAAACAAGCAAGGAAAACAAAACCAAAAAAATCTCCCATGTCTGTTGGGCCACCTAATCCGAACTTGGGCTGGTACAGGAAGGCCGACTGGCCTGTTCTGCATCCAAACCCAAGTTGGAGACAGCAGCAGCAGCAGCAGCTTAAGTGTGGGGCAAAGGGATGAATGTCCCCTTGTCCTGCGGTAAGCCGCAGACAGCCCAATAGAGCTGCTTGGATCTGTGACTGCAAAATTGCAGGTGCAAGTCGGAGCCTCCTGTAGTGGCCCAAATTGGGGCTGCACTGGCCGGGAGTTTGGATGCAGTCTAACAGCTGCATCCCGGCTCCACCCCTTACCTGGGCTGCCCTGCCCACTAGAACGCCCACCCCCCGCCCTGTTCTGGCCAGTGCAGGAGCAGCTTACCAGCTGTCTCTGCAGGCATGCCTGGGTCAATGCAAGTGCTTGTGTCAGCCCAGTGCTTCTTCAGCTGGCGCAGATGTGCCTTACAGCATGTTTGCCTTCAGCTGACGCAACACACATATACAGGCCCAACGGGTGCTTTGGATTGAACCCTTAATTACTGAGACCAACTGAATGCTTCCGAATTTGAATTCATGTGCTTACAGAATATTTGTGGCCTGGCTAGCACTCAGTGCAACATAACTATTGAAGGTGAGAGGGGACTCATTTCGTTTGTAGAATGTCCCCGCCTCAGCTAAGTAAGAACAGAACATTTGTACTGCTCTGAAACATGCCTCTGATTCCTTGGCTCCTGTTTGACTTCTGTGTCTACTGAGCGCTCCATATCTCCTTTGGTTGGTAAAGTAGGGATGGATTATTAGATTGTGCATTTGCTTCTTTGCTGAAAAGTCAGGGTGGCAGAGCTTTGTAAGCTTGTGGATAAATTGCAGAAGCTCTCTCTGTTGTGGAAAGATTGTACAAAGCAATGCAAATAGGGTGCTTCAAAAGAATAATTCCTGTGGCCTTTTTTGGTTAGTCATTCGTTTATGAGACATTTTTAAACACTATTTTCCCAAAGTGGTGAGCAAAACATATTAAAGTTAACATGTTAAAAGCATATTAAACACAAGAATAGGGGGAAAAAACCATACAGAGGCATAAATACTTGAAGAAAAGAGCAAAGATACTAATAGCAAAGGCTAATTCCCAAAAGCACAGCACAGTAAGATAATTTTCGGATGCTTTCTGAATGGCCTGAGAGACATTCTTTCAAACTGTGTCTTGCCATTGCATAACAGTCCTTTTGCATCGTGCAAGTCTGTGCGTTGCTACAGGAATTGTTTCCTCATTGCTCTCATTCTAACTGATGCAGAGGGTTGAACAGCTGAACTGTGCAAATCAGCAGACAGAGGGAAGCCACTAGCAAACCAGGCTACTGACAGAGTTTACATAAATATCTCCTAGGATTCAAAAATTAGTGATGTCATTTAAAAGCTGCTGCTGCTCAGTGTACACACATACAAGCATGCCCACACATTCTCTGTGTACTGTACAGAGCAATTACTTCTGAGTAATCTCTCTGAATTTAGCGTAGCTCCCTTAAGATGACCACTGAACAAAAATGTCTGCTTTGCAGCCAGAGGCTGCAGTCTTTTGCATGCTTAATTGAAGAAAGCCCATTGAATTGAATGAACTTGCTTCCAAGTAAACCTGCATTGAATCAAGTTGTACCTCTCCTGTTGAGGATACTTCATTTAGAACCTCATTTGCTTTTTATTGAATCATTTCTAACATCAGACTGGAAAATTTCAAGGTATGCCATCAAATGCTCTTGTAAGAAACAATTTCACATCCATCCATTTTTTTTCTTTTGTCAGTCAGAACTATTATTTCAGTAATGGTAGGATGGTGAAAATACCATGTTACTATGCAAAATGGAAATATTGGTTTTGCAAATGTAGTAAATTCATTTTTTAAGTGCACCTTTCAAAATGTCAGGTGGCAAGTTGGATATGAATATGAAGTTGAAGTTTGAAAGCAATAGTAACCTCCTTCCCTGCTTTTTAGGTGCTGTGGAGAACGATGGGAAGAAGGACTGAATCTTGCTGCATCTTCAGTGGGCCTCTCTCAAGAACTGGTTTCTAGCCTACTGATTTGCTGTCAGATTATCCAGAAACGGTAACAGCGCCAAACTTTAGCACACACAACTTGTCAATAGTCTCAGCAGATTCAGGAGATCAGACCTAATGATTACGTTGGAAACAAGCAGATATTCCTGTGGATAGAAAATTGCCGTCTGTGTGGGAAATGGCTAATTGAAGTTGCCCTCCATGGTTTCTGCTCTCTTCAAGAGCCTGATCTCTTCCTACATATATAAGATTTACAAAGGAATGTTTACAAAGAAATTGGGAAATAGTACAAAGAAGAAAGAGAGTTGCCAAAGCAAAAAGGAACAAGTCGTCCCCCAAGTTGGACAGGTAAAAAATCCCAAATTCTCCAACACGTTGAAAAGCACGGTCAAAAAGCTTGCCAAGTGCTCCTCCGCTCGCAATTTGTCAACCGAAGAGGAGGAGAGCAACAAAGACTTTTCTCTGTCTCCAACGTTCAGCTATCGAGTAGCGATTGCAAATGGTCTCCAAAAGAATGTGTTCTTAACTAATAATAATGAAGACCCATTTCAAGACCTGTCTTCCAATGAGAGCTCCTATTCAGAGTCCTTAAGCGAAGTGAAGGCTCCCAGCAGGGGCCAAGAATACTCATCACACACGATGCCTGTGAGACGCAACAGGAAGAGCTTGAGCAGCCTGGCCCCCTCCGACGGCAGCTCTGATGGGGAGCGCACCTTGCACAGTTTAAAACTCGGTGCTCTGCGGAAACTACGGAAATGGAAGAAGAGCCAGGAATGCGTCTCTTCGGACTCTGAGCTCAGCACATGGAAAAAGACATGGGGGTTAAGGAGCAAGTCCTTGGACAGGACGGCCCGTCCCCAGAAGTCCAACACCCTCGAACCGGGCTTCAGTTCTACGGGTTGCATCAGCCAAACCCACGATGTTATGGAAATGATCTTCAAGGAACTTCAGGGAATCAGTCAAATTGAAACCGAGCTCTCTGAACTAAGGGGGCACGTCAATGCCCTGAAGCAGTCCATTGATGAGATCTCCAGCAGCGTGGAAGTTGTGCAGAGCGAAATTGAACAGTTGCGGACAGGCTTTGTACAGTCAAGAAGGGAAACTCGTGACATACATGACTATATCAAGCAAATTGGGCATGCAGGAAGCAAAACAAGTCTTAGGTTTTTAAATGTGCCAGAGGATAAATTTGAGAATACAGAACACGTTGTGTACAGGACTTTGATAGAGAAAATGGGGTTCTCGGAAACACAAAACTCTGTTAAAATAGAATTTGCACGCCGGGTGGGTCAACACAGAGACTGCCCCAATGCCAAGCCCAGGCCCATTCTTGTCTACTTTGAGACGCCACAGCAAAGAGATTCCGTTTTGAAAAAGTCTTACAAACTCAAGGGAACTGGCATTGGAATTTCAACCGACATTCTTTCTCACGACACAAAAGAAAGAAAAGACAAAAGCCTGCCTTTATCGCAGACTTATGAGAGCATGGATATGAAACTGCTGGCTGTTGACCTAAAAGCTAAAAAACATGATTGGGAATCGCCCGACAGCAGTGATAAAGAACTTGAATCAGATATAAATCGAAACAGTTATGCAAAGATTTCCAAGTCGGCACCACAAATGAAGAGAAGTACAGCAAAGGGGAGGGAGGAATCGTCAAACATCAGAGTTCTGAAAGGAGCTGCAGATGGCAACAGTTTTCCAAATAAAATCAATTATAATGAAGAGTCACCAGGAACAGAGAGCCTGCAGAAGGACTCAAAGGCCTGCTGCTACTCAGACATGACCCCCGTCTGGCAGTCGCAGAATGATTTTGCAACACTCAAGCTCAGCCGGTCAGAATCTGATTTTTCTAAACTCTGCCAATCCTACTCGGAAGATTTTTCAGAGAATCAGTACTTCAGCAGAACCAATGGCAGCTCGCTGCTATCTTCTTCAGACCGTGAACTCTGGCAGAGAACACACGACGATCCATCCAATTGGTGTGGAGGTTCTCAAGAACAGACTTTTAATCAAGATAATTACCCTTATCAAGTTGAAAATGAAGTTGAAAACACAGAAACTGTTGACAGCGGTGTCAGTAATGGAATCATGTGTGCGTCGGGAGACAGGAGTCATTATAGTAACTCTCAAGTCTCTTTACAAGATGACCTTTCACCATGGAATCAAGACTGGAATCAGCTAGACCAAAACACAGATGTGGGATTGGATTCATCAACACAAGAAATCTTGCCTTATGACCTGAGCAGCTCTTCTGACCAGCAGGTAGAATATGGTCAGATCTCAGACCTCCAATATGACACAGAAAGCTATGATTTCGCCCTGGATGGCAACTCCCCCTCTGGCACTGGGGTCAGTAGTGAAACACAAAGCCAATGGATGGGCCAATATGATGACTACCAGGAGGCCAATGCCAACACCCTGTATCAGAACCAGAACAGGAAGCCCACGATGTACCGGAGTCAAAGTGATCTGCCGAGTGACGACTCTGAGGAAGTGCCTCCTAAATCCTGGCACAGCAGGCTAAGCATTGACCTTTCAGACAAGACGTTCAGCTTTCCGAAGTTTGGGAACACTCTGCAGCGGGCCAGATCAGCTTTGGAAGTGGTGTGGAATAAAAGCACACAGAGCTTAAGCGGTTACGAGGACAGCGGGTCATCTTTCATGGGGAGATTTCGGACTTTGTCCCAGTCAACCGCTAATGAATCGAGCACAACTCTAGATTCCGATGTTTATACAGAGCCTTATTATTACAAAGCTGAGGATGAAGAAGACTACAGTGAGCCCGTGGGTGAGAATGAAACAGATTATGTGGAAGTCATGGAACAAGTTCTTGCCAAGCTTGAAAACAGAACTAGTGCCAGTGAAACAGAAGGACAGGTCCAGGAATATGAGCAGGAGCAGACTCCTTACGAAAGCCCTTATGCTGTTTCACAGGAAGATGCTACCGATGGATATTTTGACAATAGTGTGATTAGTGATGATGCATTGGAATTTGTGGATGTCGCAGTTGTGGATGATGCAGTTATAGATGACACAGTTGTGGATGAGGCAGTTGTGGATGACACAGTGGTTGAAACAGAAGTGCGTGAAGATGAAAATCAGAATGTCCCAGAAATCCCTGTCCCGACACCGGTGAAAAAAAAAGTACGGCCATCTTTTAAAGAAGCTGCTTTAAAGGCCTACAAGAAACAGATGAGCGAGTTGGAGGAGAAGATCCTTGCTGGAGGTACGGCATTTTCAATACATATGAATGGCAACAAGAGGAATGTCCATGTGGGTTTTGTAAGCGCTGCTTTTCTCCCTTGGAATTCAGTGTTTAAAAGAGGCTCTGACTTCAGTAAGGAGGATGTTGGATTCTTGTGGGAGAATCTGTGGCTGCAACGAGTCATGCCACCTGATCCACAATCCAGTTAAGCCCAAAGACTTGAGTTGATTAGTCCCACTGGAATCAATTGAGTAAATTGGCTCAAATCCAATTACTGTGGCTCAACTCCATTGTAGATTGATCGAACTGTTGGTTTGTATCTCAAAAAGACAATTTCGGGATGGCTTCTTCATTGGCACAAAGGAGTCCAAGTTGTTGTTATTATTTTAATAATAACAGCTCTCTCTCTTTCTCTCTCAAAGCACTTCAATGTTTTATACAGCATGTACTCAGATCTGTTTTGAAGTGTCAGGACAAAACGAGAGTATGATCAATCCCCAACTTTCGGTAAAGAAGATTACATGGGTTTTTATTTTGTGTCTTTCTGACCTGCCTACTTTTATTGCACAGGCAGCTGTAATTTGCTTTTAAAATAAGGAGTCTAGATTCTGTTTTAACATACTACAAAGGAGAAAAAATTTGATGTTTGGCCTTATGCTCTGTAGAAATCAGAACAACTTTAAGCCCTGAATTGTCCAAACATTTCCTGAGTATCTGATGTCTTAAGAAACAGTGTCTTCCTATGATGTCTAGTTTTAGATGGCTTCTCAGTTATCAGATGCCCAATTTAAGTACATCTACTACCTAGGGGATGTGGTGGTGCAGTGGGTTAATTCACTGCTGCTGGGCTTTCCGACCCGTTTTCCGAGCTCCCGTTGCTTGTCCCAGCTCCTGCCAACCTAGCAGTTCGAAAGCACCTAAATGCAAGTAGATAAATAGGGACCACTTCGGTGGGAAGGGAACGGCGTTCCGTGTGCTACGGCGTAGAGTCATGCCGGCCACATGACCACGGAAGTTTGTCCTTGGACAAACGCCGGCTCTACAGGCTTAGAAACGGAGATGAGCACCACCCTCTACAGTCGGTCACGACTAGACCATTCGGTCATGGGGAAACCTTTACCTTTGCTACCTAGGCCAAGCGTAGTCTAGGTAAAGTGCATTTGTGGGTTGGGGATATATACTTTTCTCCAGGTGTGGACTGTGTGGACTAGATAATATGTCCTGCTGTGCAACCTGGTTCTGCTTCATCTCACTGTCCTAGGTTGCTCCCATAAATGAGGGTTTTCTCTTTTTTTTTCCCTTCCTTTCCTTAATTTCACATTTGTACCATGTACTGTTTAGGTGCCTTGAATATTTCCTTTGCTAATCCACACAAAAGAGAAGGTTTTAAGTTATCTTACAGAGTTGCCCCAAACTCTTCCAGCACCTGAGACAGCATGCCAAATGCCATTCTCCCCCCCCCCTCCTCCCCATATCTAGTGATACATCAGCCAGAGCTTCTTCTCCTCCTCTCTGGATTTGAAGTGAAAGAGAGGAGAGCAGTGGGCTGTGTTGGAGACATTCTGGGCCACTACTCTACTCCTCCATACCTCTTCTGCTCCCCTTTTTGGGTCCAGGGAGCAGAAGGAGTGGTGAACGTGGGTGGGTCAAGGTGAATGCCTTTCACCAATTGACAGCCTGAAATGGCTGTCTCAGTCAGCCTCAAGGATGGGCCAGTGAGGGTGACTTTGTGTGTTGAGATAGTTTTCTGGCTTGCTCTTGCACTTCAGCCATTTGGTACTGCTTATTTCCCATGAGTAGCAACCAACCATTGTCATCTTGACGGTGTCTTTGCTGTGTTCTTACGGCTGTCATGCAGAAGGATAATCTCTCTTTGTTAAAGACTAGGATTGAACCAAACCTGTGTGTGTTTTCACTTTCAGATCAACCCTTGTCAACAGATTAAGTCTTTGATTGGGTGGGGAGGAAAGTTATATAAAAATGGGCCTTGCCTTGCCAGGACTGTTCTATTGAGTGCTGACGGGGAGCCTTCTTTGTGTCAGCCGAACTCAGCTGGTGCAAGGGGGGTTCTGGGAGGAGGGAGGGCAAAGAATGGGTGTTTCTGGGCAGGGGGAGAGTGGGCAGTGGGCATGTTGGCAGGCGTGCCAGCCCAGGATGGGGTTACTCATAGCTTTGGCCTGAGAGCTATAGCGCCAACATGGGGGTGCTGCTTGGCGCTTCCACGTCGGCGCTAATGACGTAGCGTTGATGCAGCAACATTGCATCAACAGGTAGGATTGCGCTGTCAGTAGCTCTGGGGATGGTCCATCTGTGGTCAGAAGTCTTAGCAGGGATATCCCAAGACCTTTGGGCACCTGAGGCAGCACTCCAAATGCTGGCCTCCTGCCTCCCATACCTGGTGCCTGTCAGTCCTGCTGTGCTCCTTGGAATAGAAAAGGAAGTCAATTTGCATAGGGTGCCTAGAGATGCTCTAGCCCACCGCTCTCTTCTCCTCCACACTTCCTCTTTCACCCTATTCCTCTCTTTTTTTGTTCCAAGGATTGGGAGGAGGAGGGACAGCAAAGATAGGTGGGGCCCCAATCCACCAGCTGAGGCAATCTGCCTCGGTTGGCTGCAGATTGGTCCAGCCCTAATTCTTTTAGATAAATGCCCACCCCTGCTGTCTTTTCTCCTGCAGAGGATTTTTACAGGTGGGTTTTGCTTCGGGCTTGAGATCTTAACATAAAAAACCCGACATTGGCTCCTTGAAAGGCAGGCATGTGAAGTCTGCCCCGTGCAGCAGGGCATGCATGCAAAATGACTCAGGAGAATGGATGGATCCACAAGCCTGAACTAGGTCACCGTAAATGCAGCTCCCAGAAGGGGATTCCAGATGTGTGGCCGGATCTGCATTGTGAGCACTGCTTCCTACACACTGAATAGGGAGCAGCCTCTGCAGAGTTGCATTTTAAGCTGCTGTTTGTTCAAGTGAAGCAGGCAAGCCATAGTGATCTCCCCCAAGTGTGAGATAAGGACGCCTGTTCTGGATGCATGGGGCTTGTCTTATCGCACATAGCTTTCTGTACTCTCTTTTAGAACAATTCCTTGAATTATGCAGGAACCTCAGGTGCAAGAAACCTCTCTTGTCTGGCTGTGGGGAAACAATGTATGTATGTTTAGTGGAGGATCCTGCCCTGGGGCAAGTGGCTGATGCAGGTGATCTTCCGATCTCTCGTTCTATGCTGTTCAGCTCACATCCACAGAGTGTAGGGTTAGCAGGTGTTTTTGGAGAAATCAATTTACTAGGATTGTTTGGCCCTAAATGCATAATCGCTTGTAACTTTTCTGCAAAAGACATGCAAGATTCCCTGTGCTCTCCTGAATACCTGAAAACTGCACCAGATCTGTGTTCTCCTAATGGTGCTGGGTAGGGATGGGCAAAACCGCTCTCTTTATTTCTGCAGATATACCTGCTTTCCTGCAGACATCAGATATCTGTGTGACATTTCCATCTCTGTACAGATCCCAAAAATGATTGCACAAGCATGTTTGATGGCATGTATAAAAAGCATCATTTTTTTTGCCACCATCATTGGGAAGCGCATCTCTGAGCCAGATAAGCCCCAAATAGGGGGCCATAGATGCTGTTCTGATGTGAAATTGAATTGATGGTGTATCATGGTGTATGTGAGGGGGGGAGGGGGCTCCTACTAAAGATGTGGATGTGTATCATAATCTGAATTTCAGGCTCAGGAGAACTCAGGAGTGTACTTACCTTGACCCATGGTTTTTCTGTGAGCTTATCATGGACTGTGTGTTGCAGACTCTAGTTCCTCTCCCATTCCCATCAGCAGATGTTTTTCCAGGTCTGTAATCAGAAGCTTGCAAATGAGATGAGCCAGAGAGAGCTGCCCAACTAGGAGACAATGCCAGCTTGAGGGTTGTTGCTGAAAAATAGCTGCTGGAACAGAGTGCAAGGCGCTCGGTGGAAGAGATGTTGCACCAGTCAGCCAGGAATGATGAGGGGGGTGGTGGTTATTGTAGGTCTTGCAGTCCCACAGTCAGTGTGTGTGTGTGTGTGTGCATGGGGAGCTGATCCTAGAAATACTTAAGCCAAGGTGTCATACTCAGAAGCATAAGATGCTGCCTTCTACTGAATCAAGTCATGTGTCCAGTATATCATTACACTGACTAGCAGCAGCCCTCCAGGATTTCAGACACGGGTCTTTCCTGGCCCTGCCAGAAAAACAAAGAAAGTTGGGTTGGGGTTGGGGTTAGTACGGTTGGGGTAACTGTTATTTTTGTTGCATTTCAGCTGTTGACAGTCCAATGTTTAGATGCCAGGGACTGAACCAGAGACTTTCTGTATGCAAAGCAGATTTCATGTCAGTAAGCCACAGTTCCTTAGGGAAGGGAGCCTAATGCCATCAGGTGGAAATTTTGACTTCTAAGGGTTCTGGTTAGCTTCTCTGGATCAAGGAAGTGATTGTTGGAAGTAATATAACCCAGGTACTCCTAACCTGGAGTAACGCCGGCACAATTAGACCAGCAAAGTTTGCTGGCACAAGGGACACCATAAACTATGTTTGGACCACTCTGAGTCAGAGAGGCCACCACACAGCCATGCTCCATCCTCCCTGACTCCGAGAGTGGTCCAAACGTGCTTTACGGTGGTCCTTGTTGTCCTAACTGTGCCAGCCTAAGTCCAGGTTAGGATTGCGCTCTCAGGGAGAGCTCCAAAGTATCACAACGAAGATGTATCTGTTTTTGATTCATTGAGGTCCAAAGGTGGGGTGCCCTTCATTGTGTCTGTCTCACTGGGACAAGCCAGCTCATGTGGCTCCCATGGTATACAGAGGTCCAGAGAGGAGAAAGCCCAGGACCAGGAGAATTCTCTTGATCTGCTCCACCCTTCCAAAAGATGGGCTGGAGTACGTGTTGCAAGTGGTGCTGGAAGGTTCAAAAGATTACCAGTTCAGCCACGACTGATGCTTCTTCAAGCTTCTGTGGCCTCTTGATGGAAATAGATTAAAATATAATCACCAAAGCTGAGAGCATACCTGGGCATGAATGTCAGCATCAAGGGCATATTTAGACATTGCAGAGTTCATTCTGCTTTATTCATTCATAATTTGTGCAAAGGAGCACACATTAATATTTTAATGCTTGGTTGAAAGACAGCTCCTTTCTTTTGTTGCAAAACATTTGAATATTTCTTGATCAGTGCGTATTGGAAGAGAAAAAATAAACAAGATCCTTATTAAAATTCAACTCACGGCAGAAAAAGGAACATGAGAATTGATTAGCTGGACTAAAGAAAGTCTCACCTGGGAAGACACACTGATTTGACATGTTTGGTGGGCTCTTGAATTGTAGAAAAAGCATCATGCTTCCCATGGATGTTCCACTGTGCTTTCAATGCTTCACTGAAACCTCATGAACCAATATTTGGGGCTTCCTCAGTCATAAGAAGCTAATTGAAATACAGATGGACTAAGTAACCAGAAAGCCAGGAAGTCAGAGCTCTCCCATATGAAGCCAACTTCTGTCCTCCCACCTCCATGTTCCTTCCACTCTGTGGATTAAAAAAGGGAGGAATGCAGTAGCTTCAGGGGTGGTTGAGTGGTAAGTACTGCAGGGGCCACAACACGCCGTGTAAGCAGACTTTCCCGCTTGCTATCGGAACCATTCCATGCAGTGTCTGCAATGGGTAGCCAATGCCGTTTGGTTCTGGCACTGCCTGGAATGGGTGAGTGGGGAGGGCTGCTTACATGACACATTGCTGTGCCTGCATTACTTAATGTGCCTCCCCCTGTAGCTATGCCACTGGGGGAATGGAACAGAGGAGAGCGGTGATCTGCTGATTCTGCTCCACTTTCCTGCAAGAGAAAAGGAACCAAATATTGGTTCACGGATGGGTTGCTGTGTTGCTGCATAGAAGCTCTAACAATCCACTTCCCATATTTCTCACCAAACATGTCAAATCAGTGTGTCTTCCCAGGTGAGACTTTTTTTTTTAGTCCAGCTAATCAATTCTCATGTTCTTTTTTCTGCCATGAGTTGAATTTTAATAAGAATCTTGTTTATTTTTCCTCTTCCAATATGCACTGATCAAGAAATATTCAAATATTCCAAATCCTGGTAGCAGGAGGAGTGTTGGAAGCTGGTGCACCACCTCAGATGCCAAGGGGTCTTGGCACCCCGGGGCTGGCCAGACAGGAAGCCTGGCTCCAACTCATGAGATACAAACCTCAGATGGGCTTAGCCGGAACAACTGTCCCGGTAGCAACTGGTATGGCAACTTGTACTCTGATGATGGCCACAGGGAGGAGGCAACTGGATCAGAAGGAACCAGTCATGTAGATGGCTCTGGATCATGTCCCTGGCTCCTCCAGGAAAGATTTCTGTCTAAACTGCTGGAGAATCCCTGCTTGTTAGTAGATGATACTAAGAGCGAAATCCTAACCTGCACTGGAACAGGCAAGCCGGCTGACCTCCACCGTATCCAAATGCAGGCTGGGAGGCAGCTGCAGCTGACCGCAAGGCAAGGGAATATGTTCCCCTTGCCTTGGGGTAAGCCCCAACCAGCCCTATGGTGCTGCATGGATCTGTTCCTGCAAAATAACAGGCACAAGTCCACACAGCCAGGAGTGGCCCAGATTGAGGCCGCCCAGTCCAGGGATAGGGTTTGGATGTGGCCTAATGGCTGTGACCCCTCTCTCCACCCCTCTCCACCCATGGGTCTGCCCTCCCTCCACCCCATTATGTCTCCTGCCAGACTCTGGCATGCCCTCGGCACGGGCCTGTGCCAGCAGAACTAAGCCAGCATATGGCCAGCACAGCTGGCAGGCTGTGCGCAGCGCATGTGCGCCGGCACTGTTGCCTGCGCCAGCCCAGCAACCAAATCTGCGGTGCAGATGTGCCTTATGGCACATTTGTGACAGCGCTGATCTGGTGCAAGAGTGCTGCGCCGGCACAACACCAGGTTAGGATTGCACTCTAAGTTAGGTAGATTAGTCTGCAGGAACGGGCACTCGATTCATGACGACTTGTGAGAGCACGGGTTTTTCCCTACTGTGTTAACTTGTCACCAGTGTCACTGACTCAGACCTGACTTATGACTCGAATAGACTCAAGTCACAGGGACTCATATTTTTTGTGCCTGGGACTCGTGTGTGTGTGTGTGTGTGTGTGCGCGCACACACTGGAAGCTGGCATTCATATTGACAGCAGCAACGGACATGGTTGTAAGAGGGAAGGTTGGTTCCAGGAGGGCAGGGGCTTGGGGTTGGTGAGAAGGAAGGCCCACTTCTGCCTTCAGCTCCCTAAATTTGAAAAGAAAGGAGGATGGAGCAGAAGGAGAAGGGTGGAGGAGAGGAGAGTGATGGCCTAGCGTGTCAGAGATGCTTTATCCCCACCGCTCTTCTCTACCCATTCTCTTCTGCTCCATCTCCCTCTTCCTTTCTGCCCTCAGAGAACAGGAGCAGCAGAAACAGAGAGTGGTGCATTGACAGCAAAGGGGTGGTGATGGAAGCGACTTTTGACACTACCACAGGCTCTGGAAAGTTTTGGGTCAGCCCTGGAGGTTTCTGGGGCATTTATGCCCCCCATATTTGGCTGAAGGTGGTGGATGATAAAGGCTGTCTTGGGCTTGGTAGGCCATCAATATTCAGAACATGCAGCCACGCTCAAGCTTGGCCCTGATTTTGCCCTCATAATGTTTGGTGGCATCCAGGTGTGATATTCTGGGCATGCAACAGATGCCCCTGCTATGAAGGTGGTTTGATGGCATCTTTGCCAGGCAAGGCTGCTTTAATTCCCTCATCTTACTACTTGTCATTGAATGCACAAGAGGAGGAACCACAGCTCATGCTTGTTGTAGTGCTTGCAGTATGTGAAATATGCAAGAAAGCCTAAAGGTAGAAAGTCTTACCCAAGGACAGTATGCACAGGGGAAACTAAATGGCTAGGTTTTTAGCCAGCTGACCCCCTGGCTAAAATCAAAGCATTTTGGCATTTCAGGTGTATTAAGCCACTGACTCACCTGGTAGCCCCTGGCATGGCTAGCTGGCCTCGTTTATGCAGAGCACAGCCAGCTTCTGAGAGCCATGAGCAGTGGCGTTTCTACAGGGATGGCAAAGCTCTAAGTTTTGCAAGAAGCCTTACCTTGCAGTGGAAATCACTCCTCTCTTGCACCGTTCTAGCCAATCCTCACAGGGAACAGCAACATCTTGGCATTGCTTACTGGCTACAGCAGCAAAGGAGAGGAGGGATTTATATGACAGGGTAAGGCTTCTTGCAACACTTAGAACTTTGCCCTCCCTGTAGAAACGCCTCTGGCCATGCGGTCTTGTTTCTCTAGCCTTCTGTGTCACATATTGGGGGCATTTTAAGATTTACTTGAGAGCAGCAAGACAGCCCCTGCAACCCCGTGGTCTCTTCTTAGCACAGTGCCTGCTTGTGAGGAGGAGGAGAACACAGGGAGTGGCTCTTCTCCTCCAAGGACTTTGCTATCATGTATGATGTGCCACCCATCCTTTCATATAAGCTCAGGATTTCTGTCCCAGTCCAAAATCTCATTTCCAACAGCAGCCAGCCAGCTGCCTCTGAGAAAGCCAGGAAGCGGAATTAAAGTGGTTGTGGCTTTTCTCTGGTGGCTTTCCCCTATTTTTTTTTGTCCCCAGCACCTTGTAATTGGAATAAATTTCCCTGCTCATTTCACTGCAGCGATTGATAGATATTGCTAGGCCAGTCCTCCTCCCACAGACTTGTCACTTCCTCTTCTAAAGCCATGTAAGCTGAGTGCTAATGAACACTGCCACATCTTGTGGAAGTGAGTTCCGCAAGTGAATTATGCATGGCGTGAAGTAGTATGCCCTGTTGTCAGGCCTGCGTCTACTGCTAATCAGCTTCACGAGTTGACCCTGAGTTCTGGTTTTTAGAGAGAAGCTGGGAATTTTCCTTTTCTTCGTACCACTCAGAACTTCCAAAAACATTCTCTCCCCTCCACTCTCCAATTTGTATCTTCTTCTAAATTAGGAAGTCCCAGCAGCTTAAGATTTCATCGGTTCCAGGATCAGGTTGGTTGTCCTTTTGGTTGGTTGTTCCTTTCTGGAGGTCTGTGTGACTGCATTTGCAGCCAGCATTCCACGTCTAGGTCAGGTATAGACCTGTGTCCTAGCATAAAGCAGAGATGTGTGCTTTTTATTTTCAGTCCTCTTCCTGCAAATGTCAAATGACCCTCCCTCTCTTTTGTTTACTGATCGTGAGCTAACATCATCATACAGAATAATTTTATACCCCCTGCCTGCTTGGGTCCTTGCTTCTTTCCTCAGAATCAGCAGTCAAAAGGAGTCAACCAGTTTTGGATCACCTTTGCATGGCTAATGTTTTGGGCCTCATCGGCTAGGAGATGAGATGGCACCCAAGCAGCTCTGAAAGGCATCTGAGTTGCTTGCATGACATTGTGGCTAGGTTTGATCACCGCAAATGACCAGGTCTTTGCCGAGCTTGTCAGTTCCAGTGTTTTCTGTGCGAGAATTTCCAGCCAAGAGGCAGCTCGGCAGGAGCTGCACCTTGCTGAAAACAGGCTCTAGCTCCGTTTTTTTTAAAAGCTAATCTCTTGCAAGACTCTGCAATCTTTAGGCAAAAGGTAAGCTTTTGATTCCCCTTCCGTGGGAGTGCCACCCTCGCTCTTTTCTCATGATGAGCCATTTACATAATCTTGACAAGTTCGGCTCAGATAGGGTGTGTATACTGTATGTGCATACATATGCATGTAGTTTACACTGGAATAATGTGTGAGCGTAGAAAGCCATTTGGCAGAACGGTTAAAGTAGAAAGAGAGGTGGAATGGAGGTCACATGTGGCTCAGGGATTTGGCCTTGGGTACAGTCCACTGGAATGTCCCATCTATGCACGTCTCACAGCCCAATCCTATGTAATTTGCCATGTAGTGATGCAGAGGCGCCAACAAGACAGCTGCTATATCCTGGGGGTCAGTTTATCTTGGTTGGCCTACCGTAGTTGATGAATACGCGACCATTCACTGGTGTACAGAAAGCTCCTCTGGCCTCCCCACCAATGGCCAGTCAGCTCGCACCATCAATGGCTGCTTTATGACAGCCGTTAAGAAGTCACCGCTGGCACAATACACCTCCCACTAGTGGCCAGTCTGACTAGGATTGGACCATTTTTGAAATAAATGGTAGAAGCATGAGATTCCTGCTATTGAGCTCTCAGCCACTCTCATTAATTTCAGTGGTGTTTGAACAGGAAAATGTCCTGCTGGATTGAGCCCTTTACATTTCTCACATCCAAAATGCAAGGTTACCTGTGTGGTCATTGAGAATATTATTGCACTGTTAGTTGTGAGCCCTTAAAGCCAGGGTTTTTCAAACTGGGGCGTCACAAAACCCCAGCCTGGAAAGCCCTTCTTCTTTCCCCTTTAAGGGGTGGGTGAATGGCAATGATGCGATCGCCCGTGTCACTGCTGGCTATGGAATGGTCCTGGGAACTTACCGCTGCCTTCTCCAGTGTCCAGGGTGGGTGGGTCGGGGACCCCTATGAACCATCTGCAGGGCTTCCTGTGTGCCATAAAACTTTAAAAAAAAAAACTTGTGACCCACTTCTGCATGATCGCAAACCAGAAGTGGGTTGTGATTGGTTTTTTAAAGTTTTCTGATGCTCAGGGATCCCTGCAGAGAGGTCTGCGGGGCTCCTCGATCCCCCCAGTCACTGGGGCAGGCAGTGGTAAGTCTCGCCATCCCCATTCTATAGCCAACAATGCAATTGTATGCAAAATGCCATTCCCCTGCCCCCAATACTAAGAGAGGTTCCCAAATTCCCCGAGAGTTTGGGAACTGCTGCTTTAAAACTCATGGCAGCTTTCTCTCCTTGTTCCCTCCTTGAAACACCTTCACAATGGTACTTCTGAACTTCTCTCTCTCAATCATTTGAGGGTTGGTCTGGGATTCTGGGCTGGTTGCACAGATAATGCTTTTCTTTTTACTTTTTTCTTTTCTTTTTAAAATGCTTTTTTTTTTTACTCTCTTAAAAGCCTACAGTAACAATGCAAGGCCTTTCTGTAACACAGAGCTTATGATTTGTTTTTAAATTGTAACTTTTGAATTTGCCAGCCTTTTCTAAGTTTAGCAGTCAGTCATCTCTATCCTTCACAATAAGAAAAGCTATTCTTGGCAAACCTTTTTTAATGAAGGCTTCCCCCCCTTGCCCCAGCTGCCCTCATGAATAGCAGATAGCTGCTGCCTCTGATGTTTGCATCTGGGAATGGCCTCAGCTGCAGCAGACTCAGGGCGCAACCCTATACTGTGCCGGCCTTGCAAGGGCAATACCCGACATAACAGGGCAATATCTTAAGGCCCATAGGAGGCAGCAACAGCAACGTGCAGAACAAGGGCAGGTTTTTCCCTTACACCCATGTAAGCCGCAGTCATCCTTATGGGCCTGCTCAGATCTGCACCTGCTGTTTTGCAGGCGCAGAGGAACATGGACAAGAGTGGCCCGAATCGAGGCCGCCATAGCCGGGGACGGGGTTTAGGATTTGGCACTACGGCCGTCCTGCGTCACAACCGCGTCATAACCACGGTCTCTGCCCACTGTGCCTCCTAGTAATGCCCCCGGAACGCCTCTGGAATGCCCTTGCGGAGACCCTGCGCCAATCGAGCGGCGCCTACGCTCGCCTGGTGCACGGCCAGCGCTGCTGTGGCGCCCGAGCATTGGTGCTGCCGTGAGTGCTGGCCAAGCGCCTTAGCGCTGACGCGGATGTGCTTCACGGCATGTTTGCGACAGCATCCGGCAAAAGCGTAGCGCCAGCACTAAGGGGGGGGGTGAGGATTGCGCTGCCCCATATATATTTTTGCTCCATATGCCAGCATTACTCAACTGCACTTCCAACTAACTGGACTACCAGCTTGCTATTAGGCTTATCCTGATGTGACTGTGAAGCTTGTTCATTGAAAGGCTGGGAGTTAGGAAAGCAGCTTAGAACACTTTGTTCTAAGCCTGCTTGAATCTCTTTGTGAGTGCCCTGTTGCATCATGCGTATCACTCTCTCTCTCTCTCTCTCTCTCTCTCTCTCTCTCTCTCTCTCTCTCACACACACACACACACACACACACACACACACACCTGCAGTGATCTGAGTAGTTCTGGAACTACTCAAGAAAGGAAGAGACTGAGCAGTTCAATCTGAAGTGGGCAATGGCCCAGCGGATGGACTGATTCCAATATACGAGTGTCTCTAGGGGACTGGCTGTGACCACCTTGGGTGGAGAAGCAAAGAAGGGAAGTTGCTTGGTGGTAGATCATACACCTTGCATGCCAAAAGTTCCAGGTTCAATTGTCTCCAGGTGGGTCAGAGAAAAATTCCTACTTAAAACCCAGGAAAGCCCTCTGCCAGTAAGTGTGACTGTACTGGACTAGATGACTCAAGATTCCAGCTGAATATAAAACAGTTTATTATGTTCCTACTATGTGTTTTATCTCTTCTGCCAAGTGATAGTCGGACAAGCTTGTGATTGCTTGATCTTGTGATGGACAGACTCTGCATTTGAAGTTGGGCACCAGTTAAAACTTGACAAAAGCCTAAATAATTTGGATCCTGTAGCACTGATGATTATGCAGACTAGCCCTCCCCCATACCCTCCACACCACCTTTCCAGTGTTCTCTGTTCTGGCCTCAGAGATGTTTGGCAGCTAACGTACAGGGAGAGACTCCTCTTGGCCAAAGTGTATATTGATTATGTCTTGTCTAGCACAGCACACCATGGGGAAAGAGGCTGGCTCAGTTCTTGTGAATAAGAACAGGGCTTAGTCCTGAGTGCACCATGACAATTTTTCCTGCCTTGGTTCTCATGAGCAGCTTGCGGCAATTTTTCATCTCTCCCATCAACCAGTAATAATTTTCCTTTGACCTTCCCTGGATCAGACAAGTGCCACTCATTCCTTATGATGCACAAGCCATCATATCCACTTTCCAGCGCTGAATGTTATATTCTCCTTGCCTGCTCCAGGCAACGGAATGTCCTTTAGGCAAAGCCTCCTTAATATGTTGCTCCGGAGTGATAATTTTAGCTTCTATTATTCCTGCATGGTTTCCTTTTGTGTGGCTGTATGGCTGACTTTGGTGCCTTCCTCGTTATCTCTTTATTTCTACCTCCGAGCAATCACACACTAATTAGGGAATTGCTTTACTCCAACTACCCACTATCTATGACCAAGGGCGTTTCACGTACTCACAATTACAGAGAGATCGCATCTGGGCTGGGAAATGATTCCACGGTGTACCATCTCTGGTGTGTGTGTGTTTGGTTGCCATAATGAAATGTGTGACTGGGCTAATTTTCTCCCAGAAATGAGTTCCTGCTGGTCACAGCTGGAAAATTTGGTGGCAGTTTAGAGAGTCAAACAGCTTTTGGTGTAGAGAAAGTGCCAGGACTACCTTTGGCAGCTCTCCTTGCTGCTTCTTTGATGGATCTGCTACCTACTGTAATCTGCAGATTTCCTCATGGAGACCTTAAGGATGCTGGATGCAGCATTATGGCTAGCCAAGGTCATACCGACACCAACACTGCTGATTCCACCTCCTGGACTCCATGATCTCCCACCACAGGCATTGTAACCCTCTTTTGAGAAGGGGAGCATTTGTTTATGACAACTACCACGAGATGTTCTTGAGCTCTTGAAAGTGTGAAAAAAGCAGAGACAATACAAAGCCCACCTAGAGAGTTTCCACTTCCACCAACAAACCAGGCAGGGAACAAAGAGCAGAGAGGAGGAGTGTGCAGTTAAATTTGCGGCATGTCATAATTCCACCCTTCTCTCTTCCCCCCTCAATTTATGCACACACACACTCGTTCTCATTCAAGTGTTGGATACACAGTACCTAGCTAGATCAGTGTAGCTCCAATTATGTTAAAGGCCTCCAATGTGGGTGCTCTTAATTCTTCAGCGTGTGCCCTCAATTAAAGTATGTAATTTGTAGCTTAATGGTTCTCATATACGGGAAGTCTTGAGAATAATTTCCAGATGCTTCAAACTTCAAATTTCCATTATGCTTCAAACATAATCTGGCATCATTTGCAACATCCCGTTTTGTGGAAGGATCAGTTTGCACTGTGAGCTGACACAGTACCTTATTATGTGTCTTCCCCTCCCTTACTGAATATGCTTCTATCCCCCCCCCCCATTTCAATTAAACAGTTATAATTGAATGAACTTGTTTGCGTGGCCAAGAGGAAGTGTTTAATTATTGCAATATACCTGTACGATTTGCAAAGGTGTTCTGTCCTGTATTAATTATTAGATAATTGAGAAGTTAAAATAACTATGTAGAACAGGAGGGTGCTGGACCCTTGGCAAGTAAGAGTTTAGATGGACAGAGATCGTGATGAGATCTCATTCTGTTACATCAACCAACAAAACCATCTGTGCTACAGTTGAACTCTAGGTTGAACTCTATCCGTATAACTCTATCCATATAACGTATAACTCTGTCCGTATAAGATGGGCATATAACAGCACAAGGAGAGATTTACAAGGGAATGTGGCAGTATATCTCCAGCTCCTCAAACCTCTTTCCAGCTGTTTGAACACAGAAGGTGTCCAGGACTTGCTGGAGAGGGGAGAGGTTTCGAAGCCAAAGGAAAGGATCCTTATCAAACCCATTTGAAACCTTTCCTTGCTGTTTCTATACAATGCCAAAGGGGGGTATGGGGCTGTATGGATGCAAGGCCACTGTCACCTTGCTGCTGGTCATGGTTGATTCAGTTGATCTGACTGACTAGGTGTGTGTTTCTCCAAAGCTCAGTGATCAGTAGAACAGGATGACCATCTAACTAAACTTTAAAGCCATTCATGGTTTGGAACCCGAGTAGCTGAGGAACTGCCTTCTCTCATACGTCCCCAAGGTTATCTGGGAAGGCTCCAGGTGCTGCCTATGACTGAGGCTAGACTGGTGGTGACAAGAGCATCCTTCCCAATGGAGCAGCCTCTGTTGGCCTTTTGGTGGGGGCTAAAAACATGTTTTGTTCCAGTTAGCAAGCTTTCCCATTTTTGGGGTGCTTCTCCTGTTCTTTTGGTTGGTTAGTAATCTGCAGTGCTGTGTGTGTGTGTGTGTGTGTGTGTGTGTGTGTGTGTGTGTGTGTGTGGGTTGTTTTTTTAAATGTTTTATATGTTGCTGGTTTTGTATTGTATTATATATATAAAGACTGCAGTGTTTGGGGCTCTTCAGTCTAGAAAAAAGGTGCCTGAGGGGGGACATGATTGAGACATACAAAATTATGCATGGAAGGGATAAAGTCGATAGAGGGATGTTCTTTTCCCTCTCTCAAAACACCAGAACCAGGGGGCATCCGCTAAAACTGAGGGTTGGGAGAGTTAAAACAAAGGAAGTACTTTTTTACCCACCGGGTAGTTAATCTGTGGAACTCTCTGCCACAGGAGGTGGTGATGGCATCTGGTCTTGATGCCTTTAAGAGGGGATTGGATGGATTTCTGGAGGAAAGGTCCATCGTGGGCTATAGGCAATGGTAGATTGTGCAACCTCCTCACAAAGGTGGTGGGCTACTTCAGAGTACTGGGTGCAAGGGAGAGGCAACAGGATGCAAGCATCTTGTTGTCTCATACCTCCCTGGGGCACCTGGTGGGCCACTGTGAGATACAGGAAGCTGGACTAGATGGGCCTTTGGCCTGATCCAGCAGGGCTCTTCTTATGTTCTTATGTTCTTATATATTGCTTTAAATGCTTGATGATTTTATTCTGATTTGTTGTTTATGGTTATACATTGCCTTGGACACCTCAGTGTTTTGGGAGGCAGCAGGATGCATATATTTTAAATAAGTAATTAAATATCAAATTGGTTAGAGGCAGTGAAGATTAGAGGCAGGTTTGTCACATTGGTGCTTGAACAGTCTTGGATGCAAAATTTGTGGTTATAAGTGATTAAGAAATATCTCCCCATTCCACGTATTTGGGATTTAATTCCCGGTTAACAAAAGGAGAGGAATTTTGACCTGGTTGACTGAGGACTACCAGTATCTCTAGGGCTGGCCCAAAACTTCTTGGCAATAGAGGCAGTGCACCAAATCCCTTCCCTGGTGGCTGCTGCTTCTCCTGCTCCCTGGATTTGAAAGGGAAGAGGGGAACTGAGTGGAAAAGGAAGGGTGAAGGAGAAAAGAGTGGCATAATCTATCGAATTCCAGGAAGGATGTGATAGAGACAAGCAGAGGGAAGCGATGGGTAGCCCCCTGCCAATTGATCACCAGAGGCGATTGCCTTCTGGCCAAATCCTATCCAATTTTTCTGTCTCAGTGGGGTGTGTGATGCATTCTGTGATGGAGGGGGAGTCAGGGAGGTCTCCTCAAGGTAAGGGAGTGTTTGCTCACTTACCTTGGGGCTGCATTTCAGTGGCATCGGCACCATAAACTTGGATAGGATTGGGCCCTTAGTCAACCAGCCTTTGGACCAGCCCTGATTCGCTTAAATTTACAACAGCTCAATGTTCTAACGGCTGTTAAATATTTTGGAGACTGGATGAAAAGATGCTCATAGTGGGGGATGAATTCTTGCAGAATCCCCCCCCAAGTTCAGAAATGAAAATGAATATATGAAATGGAGAACCTTTTCATCCCTTCCAATTGTCCTTGATACAAACATCAGGGCTTCAGCTCCTAAGATACAAAATCTGAAATGGTACTGGGGCTGCTCCCTCTACCTCCTTATCAAATCCTCTCCCATAGATCCACAACTGCTTGGCGAGGCACAAAGTGAACAGCTTAACCTGCAAAAGATCCCCACCGTGATGCGAAGTAACACAGATGCAACCTTGGTTGCCCTTTGCTTCCTTCCCTGCAGTGGCCCACACTTATTCCAGTCAAGACATCCTTCTTGAAAGGCAGCCCTTGATCATTTCTTTTACCTATAGAAAAGGAAACTATTCATTTGGTAGTTCAAATAGGAAGCGATTCAAGTCTGCTGTTGTAGAATTTTGCAAACATGTCTGGCCCGTGCTGTGGCAAGACAATGTTGTACGCAGAGGGTGTCTTGAGAGCTATGCCTTGCATCGCATGGCACAGTAGCCCAGAGCTGGGACACAATGGGAGATTCTTACCTGCTGGTGGCTTGCCCACTGAATTGCTTCAGAGCCAGCCCATCCATGAAGCTAACCAAGTGACTGGTAGTGGCCTCTGCTGCTCGTTCTCCTGCTTCCTGGATTTGAAAAGGAAGAATGCAGCAGAAAGGAAGTGTGGAGGAAAGAAATGATCTAGAACAGCGGTTCCCAATGTTTTTTTCACTTGCATACACCTTGGCAGCCCATTTCCATAAACTGTACCCCTCATATTAGCAAAATGTTTGTAATTAATACAGTTGCTGTTAATGCCAAGACTGGTTCTGGCATATACCTTGGGGGGTATGTGTAACCCAGGTTGGGAACCACTGGTCTAGAACACCAAGGCTTCCTCTTCCACCTTGAAGGGAGAAGGAGCCACAGAGGTGGTGACTCATGCATTGCCAGGTAAGGGGGCCAGCATTTGATGCAGTGGCGTTCCTAGAGGTGGGACAAAATGCTAAGCTTTTCAGTCCCCTGAATCAGTGGTGTTATTCTACCGGAACGCTGGGCGGGACATCCGGGTGATCGACAGCCCACCCGTCGCGTTCCGCAGCGTTATGCCGTTTGCGTAACGTATGCAAGCAACGTAATTGGTTACGCAAACGGCGTAACGCTGCAGAACACAACGGGCAGGCTGTCGATCACCCGGATGTCCCACCCAGCGTTCCGGTAGAATAACACCACTGCCCTGAATGCCTGTGTAAAGCAGCCCCTCCCCCTTGCCTTTAGAGCCATTCGCAACTGTGAAAGTAAAGCAAGGGTGTTTCGTCAGCTTTTTGCCCCCCCTTTAGGAACGCCATTGTTTTGGTGTAGTCTTGGGTTGAGCTCTCTGAAATCTGAAATTTAGCTGAAATTTCACTTGATATGCTGCATTGGTTGTACAGGCTAATGATGAAGAATAGTACATCTCTCCCATAGGAATAGTACGGATCTCCCAAGATCTGAAGCCCTTGCCATTTGTATTCCAGCAGTGACCTTAATGTGTTTTTTTTCCCTTAATTGTTCCTGCTCTAATTAGCTGATACTCAGATTTAGTTCATAGGAAATGTAGCCTTGATTACAGAAGGAGCTGGGTGCAGTCTCTGTATGCAGCCTCAGTCCTGTTAATTTTTCCTAATGTTATTGTGCCTCTCACCTCCAAGCTGTTCATATGTAGAGGAATATTTGGACTTGGTGATTCTGCTGTAATAGTGCACCTAAACTCATTAGCCAATCATTTGATGGAAGTGTGTGGTTTGCTTCCTAAAGGCAATGGATATTTCTCAGCCAGAATGTCACTGCCTGAGCAAGTACAAATGACTTAGGGCTAAATACTATCCAATTGTCTACCCCTGAAGTAGTTATCCCAATGGGGTGTGTGCTGCATTCTGTGGTGTGGGGGAAGTCATGGAAGCCTCCTCAAAATAAGGGAACATCTATTCAGTTCCCTTGGTGCTGCATTGCAGCTGCATCAGGACCAGAAAGTTGGATAGGATTGGACCCAGAGTGACCTGCTACAGCACAGACCACTACATAGCAAAAACTGGGAGAAAAGACCTTTGGAGAGAGCCTCGAGTGCCCTAGTTTTAGTTAGCTGTTTCTCTCAGGTGAGGGTGGTATTTGGTGCACCATCTGAATAGAGAGGTCTTGGGCTGGCTCTGGGAATATTGCATTTTAGGGCTATTTGATTGGCTGTCACTGCATGGAATTCATTCAAAGAAATGAAGCAAAGTTTATTAAGGTGACAGTTGCTAGCAGAGATTTCACCTCTAAACATATGTAAGTGACAAGAGGCCTCTTGGAAAGAAATGCATTTTTCTTCTGCAGAAAGAGATCCAGTTCATGAAAGGTGTGGCATTTTCAGCCTAACAATTCCTTTTATAGTTTTATATTTTTTGTAATGTCAATAAATGTTCTGTTTAACACAACGCTCATTTTCCTATGTTAAATGCAAGACCCGGCTGGGAGTGGAATCCGCTTATTATGTACTTTCTTGTGATTTTTCTGAACAGATTTGTTGAAACAAATTTTAGACTTGGCTTCTTTATAGGTTACCACATGCAGAAATATAGGACTTCCTTTATCCTACAGCTGTGAGGGTGTAGTCAATATAGTACTGCTGAACTGTGGCTACAGGTGTAGCTGTAGCACACATCAAATTTAACTCCTTATTGGGTACTTGGATGTGGCAGCAATGGGGCTGACTGTACAGCTGCAGAAAAGGCAGGAGGGTTGGGACATTTGTCAGTTTTCTGGCTGCTTGCAGTGTCTGTGAGAGTGATTTTCAAGCACTGTGCCACAGCACATTGGTGTGCTATGAATGGTCCACAGGTGTGCTATGGGAGTTTGGAGGAGGTTCGTTTATTAGTAGGGCCATTGGGGGATGTGAGCCCCCCCCCCCACTGGCAGTGTAGTGTGTCAGTTGTCAAAAAACTGATATGCCTTGACTATTTCAGCACCCTGTCATTGAAAGAAATTGAAAATCACTGGTCTGTGATCTCACTAGAAACCAGGCTGCACATGGATTCAGTAATTTTTACAACTGTGGACAATGGTAGTGTGCAATTCAGGCATGAGAATCATAGAATGTTTGAGTTGAGTAATCCTAAAACACATAGAGGAACAAGTACTGCTAAAAGAAAGTCAGCATGGCTTCTCTAAGGGTAAGTCTTGCCTCACAAACCTTTTGGAATTATTTGAAAAGGTCAACAGGCACGTGGATGTGGGTGAACCTGTGGATATCATATACCTGGATTTTCAGAAGGCGTTTGACACGGTCCCCCACCAAAGGCTGCTGAAGAAACTTCACAGTCAGGGAATAAGAGGGCAGGTCCTCTTATGGATCCAGAATTGGTTGAGGGCCAGGAAACAGAGAGTGGGGGTAAATGGGCAATTTTCAGAATGGAGAGAGGTGAAAAGTGGAGTGCCCCAGGGATCTGTCTTGGGGCCCGTGCTTTTCAACTTATTCATAAATGACTTAGAGACAGGGATAAGCAGCGAGGTGGCCAAGTTTGCAGATGACACAAAACTTTTCCGGGTGGTGAAAACCAGAGAGGATTGTGAAGAGCTCCAGAAGGATCTCTCCAAGTTGGGGGAATGGGCAGCCAAATGGCAGATGCGTTTCAACGTAAACAAATGTAAAGTGATGCACATTGGGGCCAAAAACCAAAACTTCACCTATAGGCTAATGGGTTCTGAGCTGTCTGTGACAGCTCAGGAGAGAGATCTTGGGGTGCTGGTGGACAATTCCATGAAGGTATCGACCCAGTGTGCGGCAGCAATTAAGAAAGCCAATTCCATGCTCGGGGTAATTAAAAAAGGGGTTGAGAATAAAACAGCCAATATTATCATGCCATTGTACAAAGCAATGGTAAGGCCGCACCTGGAATATTGTGTCCAGTTCTGGTCGCCGCATCTCAAAAAGGACATAGTGGAGTTGGAAAAGGTGCAGAAGAGAGCGACAAAAATGATTACGGGGCTGGGGCACCTCCCTTATGAAGAAAGACTGCAGCGTTTGGGGCTCTTCAGTCTAGAAAAAAGGCGCCTGAGGGGGGACATGATTGAGACATACAAAATTATGCATGGAAGGGATAGAGTTGATAGAGGGATGTTCTTTTCCCTCTCTCACAACACCAGAACCAGGGGGCATCCGCTAAAACTGAGGGTTGGGAGAGTTAAAACAGATAAAAGGAAGTACTTTTTTACCCAGCGGGTAGTTAATCTGTGGAACTCCTTGCCACAGGAGGTGGTAATGGCATCTGGTCTTGATGTCTTTAAGAGAGGATTAGACCGATTTCTGGAGGAAAGATCCATTGTGGGCTATAGGCAATGATGGATTGTGCAACCTCCTTACAAAGGTGGTGGGCTACAGGTACCGGGTGTAAGGGAGTGGCAACAGGATGCAAGCATCTTGTTGTCTCCTGCCTCCCTGGGGCACCTGGGGTGGGCCGCTGTGAGATTCAGGAAGCTGGACTAGATGGGCCCTTGGCCTGATCCAGCATGGCTCTTCTTATGTTCTTATGTTCTTATGAGTTGGATGGAATCTTAGAGATCATCTAGTCCAATCCTCCTGCTCTGTGCTGGCAACACAGAGCATCCCTGTTCTAGAGCATCCCTGATGCCTGACCATCCGCCTCTGCTTGAAAACCCCCAATGAGGGACAGCTCACTACTGCAGGAGGCAGACTGTACGAGTGCCGGGAAACACTGTTTGGTCCTGGAGAATACAGCTTCCAGCTGTAGTGGTATGCAGCTTGGCTCTCCTTTGTACAGCCCTGTGCTGCTCCTGGGCCTGTGCTGCTGGGGCTTCTGACATCAATTTGACAGCTGCCACTGCTAAACCAATACATGCATCATACACACACAAAGTCCTAATCCAGAAGCCTCCTGCCCTGAGTATTGGGAGAGACCAATTTTTCAGGGCTAATGAAAAAGGATCAATCCAACCTGCAGGTACGACAAAGCCAGAATTTCAGCTGGTCTATCAGTGAGCATCAACTCCTTTTTCTCAGAGGAGCCCTTTGTTTTGTGCACTGAGATGCTTTTAAAACTGTAGCTGCCTAATATTTTCAGGACATTCTGAGAGCTGCCTATGATTTTATTGACATGGGTCATAAGACCCTTATTGAAATCCTCTTTGAAAGTTCAAGTGCATGTCGATCAGTTTCACAGATTCTGGAACGCCCACGCATGCACACACAAACACCTGCCCATCTTGTGTGCCTTGAAATTGGTGCAAAGCACTGCCCCAATGGTCTTTGGATTCAGGCCCATAAAACATACCGCTGGGGTGGTGGTGGACTGGAGGGGCGTCCCATTGTTCCCTTTGATCCTTAGTTGCTTTAGCACCAGAGTTGTAAAGTCAGGACCATGAGGGTTGGCTGGCCTATGCGTAGGACTGTAACTGAGCTGCTGTACACAGTTCCTTGGCGACTCTTCAATCTAACCTTTATTCCTCCTCTTCCTGATTCTCTTTCAGATAGCAGTTCTGTGGATGAAAAGGTTCCAAACATATTTCCTTAAAGGGTTGTGTCTTTTGTGTTTGTGACTAAGTTTACCTGTTTTTGGGTACCTTCATTTTAGTTGTGAGATGCGCATGTTTCCCAGCTTCTCATGCTTCTGTCCTATCCTCCTCCTCTTCCTCCGTTGATGTTATTCCAAATGCCTTCCATTGATATGCAGAGTAAACCCTCACTGTTGTGACTCTCTTACGTCATAAGTTGTGCCAGCTCAGGGGTCTGCTAGCTACTATCAAACCTGGTTTCTGGTTTTGCTCCCTGTGGCAAACAATCACCTCGGCCGCCGCTTGCACTCCAGGATTTAAAGGGAAACCGTCGGTGGGGGTTCCTGGGCATTGCTGGGGTTTCTCTCTAAATGCTGAGTGACTGTTGCTCAGTTGTCTTTTCAAACAAGAAGGACGTGTTTAGCTTTGGCGTGGAGCTGGCCCTGCTTAGCATTTTCATAATAGGTGTTCTGTGTATGGCGCACTTTGTCCTCTGCTCGCCACCCGTTAACGCCAACCCAGTAACGGCGCTTTTCCTTCTTCTCCATTCAAGGCTCGCATAGTAAGTGGAGGGTCTTTGGAGGCTTCCAAGCTAGCGATCCAAGCTTTTGCTGGGTAAGTACACATCTGTGCCAGGAACATTGTTTACAAATGGTTGTCTTCTCTCCATGTTTGTCTCCTTTCCAAGATAATGCAACAAATGATTTAGTTTGTTACGCGAGGCAGACACGTCAGTGATCGTCAGTCAATGGTGGGAAAAGCGACACTAAGAAAGAAATGGGTAAGATGAGGTGAGGGTGGCAAAGGAAAGGCTTTGCTGAAGTTGTGGGTCTTGAGGAGAAACCCACAAAAGACTTGACTGGTGGAAATAAAGCAGCTATGACATCTCAGAACCTTGAAGACCGACGATGGAAATCCAGCATCTCATTCCATGTTTCCTTGTGAGTGATACAGGCTGCAGAAAGTCTCTGTCACAGTCCATCCCACTTGCAACCACCAATTAACCCCTGTTAGTCTCAAGTCAGGTGACTTGCATCCTCCAATCTCTTCACACACAATTCTGTATTTCAGTCTGCTTTTCTTTCTGGTTCAGAGACTCTGTTGCTGAGCTGCAAACCTTGAGCATGAAGTTGGTTCAGCCATTTGCTTTGGTTGTTGACCTTTGGCTCCTCTTACAGTTATAATGTGTGTGTGATGCCGCAAAGCAGTCTGGTCCTGCAAGGAATATCCTTGGGAAGTCCATCTGGGGAAGAGAATGAGCTGGTGTTGTGTTATGTAGAATCGAGAGAGGAAGGAAGATGTGAAAGGGTGGATGTGGCAAGGAGAGGGCAATGGCAAATGCTGGAAGTGAGGTTTGAAGGTGCAGCATGACAGAATTCAGAAGAGGCATTTTGGAATTATAGTGATAGGAACAGGAAAGTAGTTTAACAGAGGCAGAATCAATGTGAGGACATCTCAGAACCTCAGACATCTCTGAGGAGGAGATGCAGTGGGAGAAGTTGCGACATGGAGGAAGTGATGGTGGTCAAGATGAGAGGCAAGCATGGGATGGTGAAAGGTTTTAGCAGTACTGAAGAGGTTAGATGATTGGCTTTATGGCTCTGCTTCCCTTCTCCCTCCCTCTCTGACTAAAAAAAATTGTCTCAGAGTCTCAGCTAAAATGGAGGGCAGAGCCAGCAGCAGTTTCTTCTCACTAGCAGCTCTGAATGTCTGGAAGTATCCAAGAAGAATTGGTCTGGGCCTGAGTCCTCTCTATCCCTCAAGGCTCAGAGTTGTAATAGAGCTAGAAATGAGAGAATTGGACACTAAAAGAAGCTGTTGCTTGCCCAAAGAGAGAGGTCTACATATCTCTTCCAGGAGGAGCTCAGGCCTAAAGTTTGTGTCCTCTGGAGGAGAGAAGGAAATCATGCAGGGAAGAAGCAACTGCCATAAGAATAGTTTTCTGTACCATCATTTCACCACGGTATACGTGAGCCAAGAGTTATATATTTTTTGGACTGTAGTAGTGGTTGGGTTGTTGGGAACCCAGTGGGTAGGCTCTTTAGGGCAACAGGAGCATTTTTGAATTGTGTTACAGAAGAATTGGTGCTCATGATGGAATCACAGGGTGTCTGTGCTGTTCCTCTTCTTCTAACCCCCATCCTAACAAATGCCATATTTCTGCAATGGCTGAGGTTTTTCAACAGCCTTCAACATCAGCTTCTCCTGTTGGCATTCCTCTTTTGGGGAAGTAGGCTGGCCATTCCATCATGTAGCGAGAATGGTGCCATCTCTCATGCATGATACAAAGAAGGGTAGGAAGCTATCTTCTGCTGAGTTGGACTATTGTCCACTTAACCTTGCATTGTCCCCACCAACTGGCAGCAGCTCTCTGAGGTTCCAGACAGGTGCTCTGCTACTGAGTTAAAGCCTCTTCCTACCAGAAAGCGCTCTAATGAGACCATGTGTTCTTTCCTGCTGTGTAACCCCAGGTGTATGACCAGAGACTTTGCATTCAATCCCAAGAAATTCCTACTGAAATAAAGTGTCTGTTCCGAACATTATGATATCTGGCTGATGATATTGGAGGGTCTGCTTCTGATGCTGCAGTTTGTGGTTCCTCAAACAACTAGGAGCTCACTCTGTCCACTGGAGTTTCCATGCCACAAAGGAGTCCTAGATGAGGCTATGAAAATCTAGTAATAGCATTTTTTGAACCAACCAAAATGACCCAAACTCCTGTGCCACAAAGTTATCAAAAAATCTTCATCAGGCTGAATGTTGAACAAAAAAAAGGGGGGAGGAGAAGGGAGATGGGCAAGGCACAATAGTCCCCAAAAGCTACGATTTATGAGATGGGAGCACAGATGAATTATGCAGACTCATGTTGATCTCATGCAATCTCATGTTGACTGTGTGACAGATGCTGATCGCATGTATCACTCAGGGCTTCTGGAATGATATAAAGATAATACTGGCTGTCCTCTTACTGGCTGGGTATAGAACAGAGAAAGGACTAGCTTTTATGGTTCTTAAAAATGAGAGAACAGCCATTATTATTTCTTCCTTGTCCCAGGAGCCCTGAGTGTCGCATGAGATCAGTGCCTGTCACTCAGTGAGGCTAAGCAACATGAGTCTGCATAACTCCTCCTATACTCCATCTTAAGACTGTTCTAAGCTGCAGATTTCAGGGGCTATTATACTGCCATCTCCCCAGTTTTTGCTTTGCTTAACATCCGGTCTAATGAAGAGTTCATGCAAAGCCAAATCATCCTGTGCAGGATTTCTTTGTCTTTTGGGTTGGTCTTAATAGATGTATTTACTGGATTTGGGTTGGGTTATTTTTCCCCCTTTGGACCAACTTGCTAGCTACAATTTTTGTAGATCAGTCTGTACAGCTGCACTCTTTTCTTGAAAGTAAGCCACATTATAACCCACAAAGCTTTCTTCTTTTGTGTGTTGGGTAAAGGAGCAGCATTAAACATCCAGGAACCACAAATCATTTCTCAAATGAAGGTGTGCCTATGCTTGACCCCTCTGGGGCAGCTCTTCAGTTTTTCATTATCCTATGGATTATCGTAGGGGCTTAGTGTTTCACTTGGGTTTGCATTTCTTGTATGGCTACACTTCTGTTGGGGTTAGGATTTAGAGTGGTGTTTTTTTCTTGGGGTGCAAAAATGTAAAACTAAATGTGTGCCTTGAAAACTCTGTGGTCCCAGAGATACTAATAATCAGGGAGTGTAGTGTTTGCACAAACCACACACGTGTGTGTGCGTGTGGGGGAATCTGAAGGTTGTGCAAAGTCAGAGAGCCAGAGAAACAAAGGATGTGTCTTTGTGGGGTTGCTGGTGGATCAGAAGAGGAGGTTAAATGCACAGAGTTTATTATTTTTTAAAAGGAAAAGTTGTGCTCAAGGTGGTTCAAGGAAAAGGCAATGGTTGCAAAACCAGGCAAAGGGGCACTGCAAAATGGGCTCACTTTGTGAGATGTTTGCTTGGATGTGAGAAACCTGGAAATGAAGAAAGCTGATGGAGAGAGACTCAGGAGGGATTGAGCCAGCGACAAGCCAGGTGTTGGAGAGATGTGTCTGTGTGCCCCTTTGTAAGGGTGTATGTTGGAGACAGAGAAAGGGAAATGTTGTGGGTTCAGTCTGTAGTATTCCTGAACATTTGTGAGTCGACACTTGCCCTGCCTCCAGGTCAGCGCAGACATTGACTTCTTTGCTTTCTGCCTTATTCCACTAAAGTAAAAAATTTGTTTTTGGCACATCAAATGTTGGAATAGCTTTCCTGATCCTTGCTTTGGCTGGTGCGGCTTTCTGACTGGAACTTTATCCTGTTCAGCAGGACAAAGCTGAGCCTTGTGGCGATTCCCTTGTGCATTTGTCCTTTTTGCTTGGCTTTTGATGCACGGCTGCATCTAGCTACTAAGAATTCACATCCCTCTGTGTGGGAGAAGCACAATTGCTGGCACCCCACAGTGAGAGCATGTTTCAGTCCCTTTGGAGGATGATTATCTTGGTATTTGCTTCACTGCACGGCTTTGGGCTGACCATTGCTCTAGATTAAGAGTCGGGAAGCAGTCTTACGTGTCCCCCCCTCCAATGCCGCTTAAACTGTCGTTTCCTGGAGGGAATCTTGCAAAAGCTGAATAGAATGAGAGTCCCTAAAGACACTCTTCTGCAGCGAGTAAATCTTTTTCATCCAGCTGTTGGGAAAACGACTTTTCATCATTTCAGAATGCTCCCATGTTGTCCAGAATGCTCTCCTATTTCCGGTTCACACAAGCATTACCCATGTAAGATCTGAAGGACCGGGGCATCATCAGGCTGAAGTGTGTGTGTGTGTGTGTGTGTGTGTGTGTGTGTGTGTGTGTGTGTGGTGTGTGTGTGTGTTGGGGAGATAGATGGATATTTTCATTTATGCGTTTGTTGTGGGTTTGCTGATTTTGTTTCTGCACCCTACTGGCCAAGAGTCCTTATCTCCAGCAGTGCTGGACTAAGACCTTCCAATGCATGAGGCAGTGCGTTAAATGCTGCCTACCCTTACCTTGTGGTGCACCAGCCTTTTCTTCCTCTTCCCAGTCCCTAGAATCGAAGAAGGGAACAGAGCAGAAGAGGAAGTGTGGAGGAGAGGAGAATGTTGGAAGTGCTCTGGCCCACCCCTCTCCACCCCTCCACACTTCCTCTCTGGTTCTGTTCCCCTCTTCCTTTTTAGGATCCAGGGAGCAGGTGGAGCAGCAATGAAAAGAGGTGGATAGAGACAGGCGTCTCCACCAATCCACCACGCTTCTGTTGGTTTCATGGGTAGGCTGGGTCAGAGATAAGACCCTCTGAATCTGCTGCGGATGTTCTTCTATCAGTGAGGTTTGAGAGGCATAACAGAGCTCCTGCAACCCTCGTGGAAGCTTCAGAGAGAAACTACCAAGCGCAGAGATGAGTGTTTCAAGATGATTGAAATATTGCTTCAAGCAGTAAGTCTGCTTGAAAGATGGTGGTGAGTCTGGCTGGTCAACACAGCAGCTGACAAGCTGGCAGGGACAGATGAGTGACAGCAACAGCCTGCTTTTTGGAAATGGGGTTTCATCCTGTGAACTCTGGGGTGCCCTTGTGGTGCCCTTGAAGTGGCACCCTTGGGTGAGCAGTGAACGAATGAGCCCCCCTTCCATCTGTCCTCCACCCACTCTGGCTTGCCGCTCCACTGCTCCTCTTCTGAATTGCTGGGAGTGGTTGCAGCAGCAACCCTCCAGCACTGCTGGAGGAAGAAGTAGGGAAGAAAGATGCTGCAGGTCCAAATCACTTCTTGCAGCACTTACAAAGTACCACGTAGGCAGGGAAAGGCAATTTGAAGCCTGCCCATCCCGTCCCTGTACTTACGAAGCTCCTTGCCCACCTTTCTTCTGTTTGCAATGAGCTAGTTAGCAGAGCCAGCCTAAGGGCAATTTGACCAAATTGGGTCCCACACCTGGAGGGTCCCCACACTGGGACAGCTCGCTCTGTAGCTGATGCTCCAGTGTGGAATCTTCCATGCTGAAGCATTGTGTGGAGCATTAAACCTTTGATGTGCCCAAAACAAATTTTTTACTTTAGTGGAATAGGGCAGAAAGCCCACCCACCCACCCTCAGGTTGTACTGACTTGAAATTGGCTCCTCCAGAAGCAGTTGGCAGTGATGCGCTGCCAGGTGCCTCGCCACTGCTGCTCATCCTGGTGAGTAGGACCCGCAGGGCAGGGGGAGGGGTTGCCATCGCAAAAACATTTTGCAACTCCTAAGGCCGGTCCTGCAAGTCGGGGATGCCAGTCCTGCAAGTCAGGTTCATTTCATACAGAGATGGTGTAGACCAAGAGTGCTGCCTGGTGCTTGCTTTGTAAGAAAAGTGCAGGGGAAAATGGACACACCCCTACTCGTCCCATAGGAGGGGTGCGTGTGGGTGCACAGTGGAGGCAGCAACTGGTGGTGAATTCAGGCAGTGCAGAGGCATGTGCTGCCCCTGCATGAATCTGTGCAAAGTAGCACATGTGTGACGTGGTTCACGGGATGCCGTATCTTATTCACAAAAGAATACCTTGCTGTGTAGTTTCAAAATTGCCTTCCTTCCTTTTGCCTGACTTTGTAGAAGGAGTTGGAATCGCGGGAGGGGGAGAAATTGCTGCTACAGCTTCCCAGCTAGTACCACATTATCTTATTTTATATAGAGAAGAGCCGAAGAGACTGCTTCGGCTCTTTGCTTGCTAAACTCCTGGCTGCTCTTTGCTTGCTAAACGTCTGGCTGAGCTGCTGAGCTGTGATGTTGCAAAGGCAGGTTTTGTGGTGGGAATTATGAGGTGGCAATGAAAGGAAACAAAGGCCATGATCTTTGGAGAGTTCTAGGGGTAACAAGGGCAGCAGGGGGTTGTAAGGCTTAAAGATCCTTAGTGGAGTAAAGGAACCAGGGGCGAGGAATGGAAGCTGCAGGCAGGAACGCAGAAGACTCAATTGGGAAAAGGGCAAAGTCTGAAAAAGCAGAATGAAGGGAAGACTCAGAAGGATGTGTCTAGATGAAAGCAAAAGGCTGGCTGAGGGCCATAAAAAGAGCTGGGAAGCACATATACACACCCACACACTATCAAGGTTGCGCTCCACTTAGATGGAAAAGGCCAGTGGTGTCAAACCAGCCTTTAAAACAGAGTGTGTTTGAAACAGAGTGTATCAAGATGGGAAAGAGAAGCCAGCCACCTGCTGAGAAAGAAAAGGGGCTCCTGAGCCAGATAAGGCTACTGTGAAGACTTGGTCCAGGCCAGCCTTGGTCCAGGCCAGCTGGTTGAGGAGGCTTGGGACTGGGATGACATTGGTTCTGCAGCTGCTTGATTTGCCTTTGCTCCCATCTTGGCTCTTAGCTGTTGTTGCCTCAAAGGGCACCAGGAAAGCACCTGCTTGAGACAGGTGGGTGCAAACAGTAGTGTAGCTAGAGTAAGTGCTGCAAAACGGTAGATGCCGCAACATACTGTGTAAGCACCTCTCCCACTCACCAGGCAGGGACGGCAATGCACAGGTGCTCGCCGTACCAAACAGCATCCCCTGCGCATTGCCGTGGCTGTCTGGAATGGCTCTGACAGCTACTGGGAGGGGCTACTTTCACAGTGTGAAAGTGGCACCTTCAGTAGTTATAGTTTTGCCTCCCTCTAGCTATGCTACTAGGTGCATATCAGTGGCGTTTGACCCACCCAGCATCAGGAGCGAAGGGCAGGTTCTTCACAACAGCATCACAAACTTTATTTCCTTATAGAAGTGAATGGCAGCCAATCTCTTGTATGGAGAAGAAAAGCACAGGGCTGGCCTGGGGCATAACCTGGGGGTAAAACTGCCTTTCCTGACCCCAGAATGCTGGGACAAATAGCAGCTTCCTTCCCTTACCCTTTTTCAGATTGTTGGTTGGTTAACAAAAAACCAAATGGGGAGCCTTGAAAATTCAGTCTATCTATATAACCACAGCCAGGATTCCCTCTCTTGGGCATGTTGGAGCATTACAAAAAAGACCCAGGCCACAACAGTGGGACTCCCTTGGATGTTGCTGTGGGTATATTGGTGTCAATTGACTTTTAGTAAGTCAGTGATCGCATGTGGCAGCAGGGAGCAATCAGTGCTCAAAAATAGCAAGGAGTTTGAAAATGGTTCTTGAAAATGCAAACCAAAATATTCACAGTTGGCACCCTTTCTGTCCAGTCTCAGATTCTCTGATTTCTCCTGCCCAGACGCCTTCCATTTGTCAAGACAGCAGGGCTCCTTTCTGAAGCAAATGGGCATCCTGGCCACTGGCTGAGCCAGAGAGCAGAGCTGTCTTTCCCTCCCATCCAAGCTCTGGGCTTTAATCTGGCCGAGCCAAGAAATTCCTCAAGCACTTTCAGGCAGTCCAAGTTCCAGTCAATAGCATTTATTGTTTTGGGCTGCTTTGGAACCCTCCAGCAGGTGGAACGTTTCACAGTGTCCAGGATGTGGCTGGTTCAGATGTAGTGGTTCTGGTGTTGGAGCTGAAAGATCCAGTTTCAAATCCCTGCTCAGCTGTGAAGCTTTGTGGGTGACCATGGGCCAGTCACAGTCTCTCTCAGCCTTGCATGCCTCACAGGATAGTTATGAGGAAAGGAGCTGTGTATACTGCCATGAGCTCCTTGGAGGAAATAACTGGTTAACATCTCACTACTGTTCCCATTTCCAAACTTCTTGATATTCTCATTCTCCTTTTGGAGTCATCCCCTTTGCAGTCTGTCCGCAGTTGGAGTAGGACGAAGAGTGCTCTGTTTATTTGGAAGGAAAGGTGGAATAGAAGCTCACTGTCCTCACATGCTGTGTGGCTGGTATCATAGAGCCAGTGGGCGTGAGCATCATCTCCCTGCCCGTGAAGAAGCCTGACAGCAGTGGGGAAGTGGAGTTAGTACCAACTCTCAGGGTAATGTGGCCAGGAGGGAAGCTATTAGGAACATTTGTCACAGTGGCAGTCAACAAGATTTACCAGCCCTGAACAAGACCCCTGATTTACTGCTTCAGGTGGGACCAGCCTACCTTGTGATTGGGCTGTCCTGACCTTTCCAGCTAGCATGTTAGCCAGCAGGTCCCACAGTGTGTTAGAACAGAGACAGGAGGCAACGCCAGGGCTATACAGAGTTATTCTTCTGGTCAAATGCCACTTTGCAGAAGATGAAAAGGTCACCGTAGGAAGGAGTAAATATCCCTCCTTGCTGAGAAGACTCCAGTCACAGAATTGAAGGATGAGAGCTACCTATTTGCTTTGCAAGAGCATTAACAAAAAAGAGATGCAATTCTGCACCTTCCATTCCCTTTTGCTGTCCTTGGCACGTGACGCAGAGAACTGGCAGAGGATGGTTCAGTCATAAACAGTGGCGGTCCTGGGGCTTTCCCTGCCCAGGGGCAAACCCCATGTTGGCCACCCCCTGCCCCAGGAATAATTGTGGTAATCACATCTTCACAATTATCTCCTGAAAGCAGTGACTGCCCCCTCGGGGAGGAGTGCTGCTTTCAGCAGTGCAAAGTGCTGCTTGGCTCCTTTGGGCACATACAGTGGTGCAAGGTCAGTCCCTGTGAGCAGCTTTGTGCTGCTGCAAGGGGTGATTGTTTCCTCTCACTGTTGGAGGAACTGGGTGCCTTGTAGTGTGCTGCCATCAGCTCCTCCTGTGGTCAGAGTATATTTGAGTTTCCTCCAATCATAGGAGGAGCTGGTGGCACTGTGCTACAAGGTGCCCGGTTCCTCCAACAGTTGGAGGAACCGATGGCCCCTTGCCAGCTTTGTGCCTTGTAGCTCAGCGCCGCTGGCTCCTCCTGTAGTCAGAGGAAACTTGTGCCAAGTTTCCTCCGACCACCAGAGGAGCCAGGCTGTACCTGGAGTGCCACAGGGCCAAGCAGCTTGGCAGCACTCCAAGGGGCACCCTGGCTCATGGGTGGGGGATAGGGTAGGCATCGCATTGCCACCACCCAAAGCCCAGCGCACAGGGCATTTATCCCTTTTGCCCACTCTAGGTCCGCCACTGTTCATAAAATAGAGCAGATGGAGGTGGAAAGGTCCATTGTAATTCCTAGTGACTTTGGCCTCCTTTTGTTCAAAGTCTGAATTTCCCTGTGCTTTGGAGCCAGGTGTGAATTTCACCAAAGTGCTCCCATTGTTTTTTTGCCGCTTATTGTTCAGAGTCATTTTGGATGGCTACATTTTTGGTTATGGAAAAATTTAGGAGATTTATGCATACGAAGTTGCCTTAACCTGAGTCAGACTATCAATCTCCCTAGTTCTGTATTTCTTTTTTTTCTTCTTTTCTTTTTGTAATAAAATTTTATTTTATATATATAAGGGGATTTGGTAAGGGATACAGAAAAAAAACACCTGGGAGGGAAATACATACAAGGAAAAAACATTAGGAAATCCGTTACCGTGTGGCTAATTATTTTACTATATAATCTAAAGACACTCTACATTTTCCATCATCGGCTGTGTATAGCTAATCATTATAAACTAAACTGAAAATTTAACTCAAACTTTCATCTATACTAACATTGTTTATCCATCCAATCATAAAATAAATTCCAATATTGAATAGTTTTATCTGACTTCTCACGCAGTCTTTCAGTTAAAATATCCATTTCTGCAATCTCATATATTTTCGTTATTAATTGTTCAATATTTGGAGTCTCTTCATTTTTCCACATTTCCTAGTTCTGTATTTCCTGTTCTGGCAGCAGCTTTACTGGGTTTCAGGTGAGCAGGGTCTGTTCCCAACCCTACCTGGTGCTGCTGCTGGAAGGGTTGAGCCAGGGACCTTCTGCATGCAAAGCAGCTGCTTGATCACTGAGCTAAGCACCTTCCCTGATCACACTGGTAACTTGATAACTTCTTATGAAAATGTATGCCTATTAGGCAACTTGGGGATTTTCCCCCTCCATTCACAAGACTAGTCCTCCTCCCTCATAATCCTGCCTTTTGAGTCCACCCTTTCTTGCAGCCTCTTTTATTTCCATCTGCCCTATTAATCCACCGGAGTTACTAGAGCACAAACAGCTGCCTTTCACCTTCTGTCTCAGATAGGTGAGTGGAGAGCAGTGTGCTCTGGCGAGCAAGAGGCCTGTCTCTCGCCAAGGGCAGTGCTGGCAGGTGGTTGGATAGCAGTGCTGCCAACCTGCATCACCACAGCCTTTTCAGGTCAATCAATGGCCTTGGAGAGCTCCTTTCCCTCTCCCCCTCCTCATTCCATGCCAGGCTGCAGCCATAAAGCTTCTGTCTAACTTTTAATTGGAAGTGGATGGGAAGGAGATTTTCCTGCCAGATGCCTGATGCATATTTCAGACCCAAGCAGGTTCTGAGTTCACTTGTTTCTAGATAGAGTCAGACAGGATGCTTGGACCATTTAAAAAGAAATGTAAAATAGCAACAATAGCTTTTGGTTTTGGTTTTGAAAAAGGAGTTTTGTTCTGACCTGCTTATTATGGGATGCTAGAGAAACAGTTATGTGTATTGGAAGTGGTCAATTCTAAGCAAGTTGGTCCTGTTTGAAATGGTTATGGGAGCATGGCCAGGCATGCAGTTCCATGCACAATTCAAAATGCATAGGATTGTGTGGCCATTAGGGTTGCATAAGATGTCCATGAGGATTGAATTGTGCTTGCTGGTTCTCCTTGCCTTACACTCACAGTATAATATCTGGAGTGAGCCAGTGCAAACTGTCTCAGAACTGACTTTGCCTGCACAATTGTGAACCCCACAAAAAGCGCTATCGTCAGTCATGTGAACAGAGCATATCTTCTGTGCAAGCATTATGCTGAATGTGCATGTGGGGGGCAGGGGGCAGGAGCAATCACACACTCTTCCTCCTCTTAGGCACATTCAGTCTTCACAAGTATAACCAATGCACAGTCCACTCAAGAAGAGCCCTGCTGGTGCAGAATATCTAGTCCAGCAGCCTGTTTCTAGCTTCAAAACACAAGAAGATCATAATGGAAATACCCATACTCCACTCTTGCTCCTATCACCTGTTTGTCAGAGGAGAGACTGGCTGCCCCTGAACATGGAGGTTCTATGTGTAGGTGTGTCCTGATATCCACTGATGCACAGTTTCAGTTATCCACAGATATCATGGATACTGGGACACCATTTAAAAAGATAGGGGAATATTAAATCTCTTTTTTTATCTTGCTGCAGCAAAACCTTCGATGTTCCCCTATCCTTCATTGGCACCCCCAGTATCCACAGTTTTCGGTATCCAGGTGGGACAGGCGGGAATGGAACCCCAGCAGATACTGGGGCATGCCTGTACAGCCACCATGATGAATAGCTGTCAGTGGATCTCTCCTCCTCCATGAAGTTGCATGATCCCTCTTTTAAAGCCATCTAAGCCAGTGGCCATTAACACATCTTGTAGCAGCGGATTTTGTAACTGAATTGTGCATTTCATGAACAAAAAATCTGTATTTATGTAGAAGACTTCCTCCCCTGCTCTTCATCCATAATTTCCCTTACATAGGGTTAAAATCCTGAATTACTCCAGAATAAACAACAATACTAGAAAATAAAAATAATAGGGCACCTAAAATTCAAGCATTTGAAAATAGTCTATCTGAAAAGTCTGGGCAAAGCAAAAGGTCTTTAGTAACTTCTGCATTTTCTGCTTTAGAAATAGAACTATTTCTGAATAGTTTGTTTATAAATGGAATAAATCAAACTTGGGTGGCCTGGAGTTCTAGCATTGTGAGAGAAGGGGAAAGAACATCTCCCTATCCATATAAAGCTGCCTTATCTTGAGCCACATCACCACTGCATCTAGCTCAATACTCTCTGCAGCGGCTGGCTGCACCAGGCAGGATGTGAGAATGAGATCTTACCTGGAGATACTGCTAAGAATTGAACCTCTGCGCCTGCAAAGCAGGCTCTACCACTGAGTTACAACCCCATCCATTTTGACCACACCTGGCATACCTTGATAAGCCAGTCTCCCACTTAATCATCTTTTTTTCTAAACTATAATGCCCCAGATAATGAAGCGTTTTCTCATAGCTCCCACCGTTTGGTCATGTGGCTTTCCCATTTCCACCCTTTTTTTTTCAGTGCCACAATATCCTTTTTTTTTCAGATAGGCCAACCAGAACAGTATACAAAATTCCGAACATGGCGTCATCCTAGATTATATAAAGGCATTATGGTACTGACTGATTAATGTTCTGCTCCTTTCGTTATAATCCTTAGCATGAGTTTGCCTTTTTCACAGCTGCCACAGGATGAGTTGACTTTTTGGGGGAGTTCTGCACTATGACCCCAGGGCAGACCCAAGATGCCCAGTGCATGCCAATGCCACAAACCCCTTATCTGTGCCAGCCACTGCAGCCCCTCATCCCACTCCATGGATTAAAAAGTGAATTAAAAATCCAGAGTGTTTTTTTTCTTAAGGGAGGGAAAGAGAAGAGAGTGATGGGCTAGAGCATCTCAAATGCTCCAGCCCATCACTCTCCTGTCCTCTGTGTTCTTTCTCTCACTCTATTTACGTCTTTGTTTTCAAATCCAGGAAGTAGGAGGAGGAGCAGTGTTAGGTGGACAGGTAGAAGCAGGCAGTGTGTACCCTCCACTGATCTGCCACCTTCAGTGACTGCCACAAGCAGCCTCATGGTCAGATTGGTTCTGCATAGTCCCAAGGTATCTTTTTTTTTTTAATTATGGTGCTAGAGAAGACTCTTGAGAGTCCCCTGGACTGCAAGGAGGTCCAATCAGTCCATCCTCCAGGAAGTCAAGCCTGATTGCTCCCTGGAAGGACAAATCCTGAAGCTGAAGCTCCAATACTTTGGCCACCTTTAGAAAAGACCCTCATGCTGAGAAAGATTGAAGGCAAAAGGAGAAGGGGGTGGCAGAAGTTAGATAGTGCCACCAAAGCGATGAACATGAAATTGGGCGAACTCCGGAAGCTAGTGGAGGACAGGGAGGCCTGGCGTGCTGTGGTCCATGGGGTCGCGAAGAGTCGGACACGACTAAGCGACTGAACAACAACAACAAGGTATCTTTCCTGGATTCAGACCCCATCTATTTATATGTGATGTTAGGAAATATGGAAATGCTTGGGGGAAGAGTCTAACAATGGCTAAAGTGCATGCTATTCCTACATTCCAGCGCCCAACTAAAAGCAGTGACAGCATAGGGGAGGCATCCAGCTGGTGGCAGAGGCAGATCTAAGGGGGGGGGAAATCTGTAAGGTTTGCAAGAACCCTTACCCTGTCATGTAAATCCCTCCTCTCCCTTGCTGCTGTAGCCAGTAAGCAGCACCAAAATGTTGCTGTTCCCTGCGAGGATTGGCTAGAACAGTGCAGGAGAGGAGGGTTTTCCACTGCAAGGTAAGGCTTCTTGCAAAACTTACAGATTTGCCCCCCCTTAGATCCGCCTCTGGCTGGTGGTGTTGGAGATGACTGGCTCCTGGAGCCTAGCTTACTGCTTATTTGGGGATCATGGATATCCAGCACACGCTGTTCTCTCTATTGCAATAAGTGCTTGTGACTTCTTACGTGAGCATGATTTACTCAGGATAAATCTGATTTGGGATTATGTCTGGAGGGTCCAAACTAGGGGCAGAATGGCTGAGAAAGAGGAATGATGGTTTTTTTGGAATGAATCGGACCAACCCTCTCTAGGGTGAAACTCTTTCCAGGCAAGTATTGCAGGATGTTACCAAAAGTGATGTAGAAAAATGATTACTGGAACCATTTAGAGTCTGGATCTTACAATCTTGAAATGGGCTGAAGACTGTCTCTCCCTTGCAGAGCACTCACCTGTCATGTGGGAACCTCTTGCGGCCTGTGGCATGATTGTAGTGTTACAAAATGTTCACAGATATTCTAAGTCTTCAGGACAGAGGTAGCCAAAGTTCCTCTCTTGCTGAATAGTGCACCTTGGGTGGTTAGTTTGACTGGGAGTGGAAGACTCACAATGAGCCTGAAGGCTGGAAGAGCCTGAGAAGGTGAGTGGATCAGAGGCCCAGTGGCCAAAGGATGTGGGACAGTCTGTTCAGGATGCTACAATTTTTGTGTTCTGTTTATATCGCTGTAGCAAGCTACTTTGGGGCTTTTGTTTGTGAGAAAGCGGCACAGAAATGGCAAACAAATCGATCCATAAATAGGAAGGATGAAAAGTGAGAAGTTGTAAATGTGAGAGGGAGGGAGGGGCAGGCACCAAGTGGCACTGAATTAACCACCCAGGTATCTCCATTGCCTCCAAGTGCCTGGAGCTGAGAGTGTCAGCATTTGTCTGTCTGGTAATCCATTGCTGTGGACTCTGGGTGACAGGAGCGAGTGAGCAAGAAGGCATTTCCCCGCATCCAGTTTATCTTGCTCTGTTTTTCCAATGATCTGTGTTCTCTAATGGACTGTAGTAGAGAAATGGTTTTTACTTTGGCAGAGACCTTCATACATCAGTTGCAGAAGAGCTTGTTTTTTCAACACTGTTTAGATGTTTTGACACACAAAAGTGAGGTGGATGAATAATGCTTGCCTTTCATCTTGGCTGGGAAAGTGTGAACCCAGCCAATGGAAAGCAGACCTCCTGGATGTGCTGAGCCTTTGCTCGGAGAGTGGCAGCGCAATCCTATACCCCCCTTAGCGCCAGTGCTGTGCTCTTGCGCCGGCCAAACACTGTCGCAAACGTGCCATAAAGTGCATCCACACTGTGGTGTTCGGCTGGCACAAGCGGCAACGGCAGCGCTCAGGCGCTGGCACAACCATCGGCAGCACTGGCTGTGTACCAGTCAAGTACCATCATTGCTTGGTTGGCACAAGGCCTCTGCAAGGGTGTTCCAGAGGCGTTCCGGGGGCGTAACTGGGTGGTGCGGTGGGCGGAGATGATGGTTATGACGCAGTTGTGGTGCAGGAAGGCCGTAGTGCCATATCCTAATGCTGGTTCCCAGTCATGGCAGCCCCGATTCGGGCTGCTCCCATGCACGTTCCTCTGCGCCTGCTATTTTGCCGGCGCAGATCTGGGCTGAGTGACTGGGGCTTACGTAGATGCAAAGGGAAAACCTCCCCTTGTCCGTCACGTTGCTGCCACTGCCTCCAAATGGCCCTTTGGATATGGCCCTGCTATGTCAGCCTTACTAGGCCGGCATAAGGTAGGATTGCGCTGTGAGTGAGTGAGTGAGTGAGTGAGTGAGTGAGTGAGTGAGTGAGTGAGTGAGTGAGTGAGTGTGCAGTCCTAACCTGGAGTTAGGTCGGCACAGTTAGGCCAGCAAAGTTGGGCCATCACAAGGGCACCATAAAGTATGTTTGGACCACTCTTTGAGTCAGAGAGCCTAGCACATAGATGTGCACCATCCTCCCTGACTCCAAGAGTGGTCCAAATGCGCTTTACGGTGGCTCTTGTGCCAGCCAAACTTTGCTGGTTTAACTGTGCAGGCCTAACTCCAGGTTAGGATTGCGCCCTGAGTGAATGGGGTGGAATCCCAAGGGCATGTATGACGAAAGGTCACAAAACCCTGACCCTGATGGGACAACACTGAAAAAGATGGCCTTCAGAAATAAATGCCTTCATCTCCTAGATTGAGACCCACAAAGATCTGTGCTTCTTTCTACAAAATTCCAGGGAACGCCCCTTTCATAGTTAAAAAAATTCATTTGTGTTCCCAACCTGGGTTTGCTAATGTTCAATTTGCTTGCAGCCTCTTCTAGAAAAGCCCCCCACCCCCATCCTGAATTAGATGTTTTATTCTCTCCAGTATGTGTGCCTCTCACCCTCTTTTCTTCTAAACTTAGCTGGTCATGAACTTTACATCTCTGCTCACCTAACAAGTTCCTTATCACTATTCTCAACCATTCCCATTGATTCAGCTCCTTTGCTGCTGCTGCACATGCAAGTTCTCAAGGGGGTCCAGAATTTCACACAGTGCTGTAGCTGTGCCCCATCCTTGCTTTTTTTTTTTTCTTGTTCCTTGTGCTAAAAATCTGTCACCAAATATATCTAGCAGTGGTTCTAATTATCAGTTCTAGCTGACTGTTCTAGTCCGGATGAGATCTACCAGGATCCTTTTTCTTCTCAGCTCTCCCCAACCGATTAGCTTCTCTGTCTATACTACAACATAAATGTGTATTGTGAGTGACTCACCCCACCCCACATTGCATAACTTTGTACCCAGTATTGTTTTGAGTGAAGTTCACCTGTTTGTGAGGTCATCCTGAGAGCCCTTCTGAAGCAGCTCAAAGAGTCCTCCAGTCCAGCACTTGGCCAGATGCCCCCAGACCCTAAGCAAGGCATGAAGGCAGCAATTTATTCTCAGCATCTCTTGTTCAAAGGTATACGGTCTTTAAACATGGAGGCTCAACCTTGGCCCATTGTGCTCAAATTAGGGTGTTTATTCAGTCACTTTATCTCCTTGTAGTGCTCTCTTGATGTGTGTGCCCAGGCCCACACCACATCTTTCTAGTATTCTGCCAGCTCTGGAGGGTCAGACTGTCCACCCCAGTGAATTGACTTATTCCTAAATTAGTGTCATAGCAAGTACAACACGTTCTCATGTATTGATTTTTTTTTCCCCCCTTAGACTCCAGGGTGGTTGTCGGTGACAAAATCAGATCTTGAGCTTTATATAGAGCCATAGCCTGATACAATAAACACGCCATCTCTTTAGTAGATCTTACACTATCATTGGGGGTGGTGCAAGCTCAGTCCCTTTGGTGACGGTAGAAGAATAGCCCAGTATCGCTCTATAGAAAGCTTGGATAACAAGATAAGGCTAAAGCACGGCTTTCACTCCAGGAAATGACAGCAAGCTGTGAAGCAGGCAGGAGCAGTTTAAATCAGCGGCTGGTTTAGTTGCTGTGGTCTTCTGCAGGGGCTGCTCAAGGTTAACGGCAGCTGGCCAAAGGCAGCATCCGGCTGGGCCCACCAGGCATTCACTAGCCCCAGCCTAGATAATATAAGCCAGTTCTCCAAGCAAGAACCGGTCAGTCACCTCTCAGCAACCCATGTTACATCATCAAGTCACAGGGAATAATTCCAGAATTAGTATGGCTAATAAAAATGCAAATGGAGGACAGAATCAATGAACAGAATTAAACAAACATAATTTCACACCCGTCTTTCCTAGTGTTAATGTGCAGGATCAGCCAAGTGACTCTAAACAGCCCAATCTTAATTCCCCACGTGGCAATGCAGCAGTGCTGGCATGTCTACGTTGCATCCCGCAGAGGAATTTTGGCTGCTGGACGTCTCCTTGGGGTAAGGACACATTTATCCCCTTGCCCTTGGGTAAACCCCAGCAGGTGCAATGGGTCAACTTGGACCTGTACTGTGCCAGCGCAGAAGTCCTTTGATCAGTGCAGGTGGATGAGGCCTGGGAATGGGGTTAGGATACTATGTGCGCTGGCACCAGTGGTGTCCCTATGGGGGGCAGAGCTCTACGTTTTGCAAGGAGCCTTACCCTCCCGTGTAAATCACTCCTTTGCCACTGTAGCCAGTAAGCAACGCCAAGACATTGCTTTTCCCCCTGAGGATTGGCTAAAGTGGCGCAGGAAAGGAGCAATTTCCTTGGCAAGGTAAGGCTCCTTGCAAAATTTAGAGCTCTGCCCTCCCAGTAAGGACGCCACTTACTGGCACAGTTGTTCCTGCCCCCTCCAAGGCCCAATCTACTCATCCCTGACCCATCTCCTCCCTGTTCCATCGCTCCTGCACTGAATTTACCTGGTCCAGTGAACATCCATGCATTCGGTTGGCACAAGCATAGGAGTGGACGGTGAGTGCTATTTACAGGTCAGGATTAGGATCCTTCACTTCCATTCCACCCTTTCATCCTACCTTCAACATCTAAGGCAGCTTCTTGATGGAAGCTGAATGTGGAATGATGACGGCTGTTGTGCTACAGAGGAATTGAGCAGATATTTTTGGCTTATTAAAGCTTCTTTAATCCTTCCGTGGAAACACTGTTAAGCAATCACCGTGATAGCATTTTAATCTAGTTTCAGCCAGCAAGGGCTGCAAGTTTGGTCCTATCTTCTTCAGTGTTTAATATTTTCCCCAGTATTGTGTTAATTATGGAACTACTTCCAAAACTAAGAGCTAAGAAAGTAATCAGCTGGATTTGAGTTGTGAATTAGGGGGGAAATGTTGATTGCTGCCTTTTTGGGCAGACCTGTGCCAAATATGGGGAAACAGGGTTTGAGTTTTTCTCTCCATCCATGGAACACTCTTCACAACATTGTACAGAGAAAGTTGCAAAATTGGATGAAGTTCTTTCAGAGTAAGGGGAGAAAACATTGCTCTTATTCTGATGTGGCTTTGTGGCACCATCAAATAACCAGATCTGACTGGCTCCATAGAAATCCCATTCAGAGTGTGGAAAGTATTTTCTGCTCTCATTCTGATGTGGCATTGTAATGTCATTTGGCTGATTGACATTATTATTTTGTGCATTAATATCCCATTTTTCCCCAGAATGGGCCCCAAGATGGGATAGCAATGCACTAAACAAACAAACAAACAAACAAATAAATAAATAAATAAATATGCTTTCATGGCAAATAATATTAAAAGCTTTTTTGAAAGGTGAACTTGGTTTATTCAATGAAATAGCTAAAATGTTGGCGTGGAGTTACTTAGTTTTGGTTATGGACTCCATTTTTGGGTGGCTTTTTTATTTACTTCCCTTCCTATACACCCATTGTAGAGTGCTGCTTGTACCCAACAGTTGGGTACAAACTGCTAGAGAGAAGATTCCGGCTGGACATCAGGAAGAAATTCTAGACAGTCAGGGTGCTTCAGCAGTGGAACAGATTGTCAAAAGGAGGTGGTGGATTCTCCATCACTGGAGATCTTCAATCAGGGGCTCGACGGCCACCTGTTGGATATGCTCTAGGAGGATTTCCTGCTACTGGCAGAGGTTGGACTGGATAACCTTATACATCCCTTTCAACTCTGTGATTCTATGATTCGTACACAGCATTTAAGGTTTCCTGGTAGGAGCAAAAATTGAGCCCCTAAGCCATAGGGAGCTGTGTTATACTGAATCAAACCATTATTTCATCCAGTACTGGTTGGCATGGCTCTCTAGACAAGGTTCCTTCCTGGATCTACCTGAAGATGCTGGTCAGGAATTAAACCTGTAACATTCTGCATGCAAAGCATGTGCTTTGCTGACTGAGCTATAGAGCACTTCTCTGCTTTTTGATTGAGAGAAAGTCATACTGTTCCTGGCTTAGCTACTCTGTTTCCTGAACGGGTCCTGCTATCTCTTTTCTTAATTTATGGTGATTTATTGTTTTCCTCTGCATTCATTTTACTTTTGTGTCTTTTTTTTTTTAAAGTCAATAACAGCACTTTAAAAAAAGAAAGAAAACAAGATCTATGCAGAAGGACGATTCTATGCAGAAGGGTATAGTAGTTGCACCATTCATTGGCTCTCATTGTGGGAAGTAGTGCCGGCGTCATGTTGCTTGTGAAGCCACATATTTCCAAGGAAATAGCCTTCTGCAGCACAAAGGAGATGCACAAGGAAGTACAGAAAGAAACAATTGTGTGTGGCTCAGGGAGGAAGTTAACCAGTATATTGCTAGTTGGGAGTCAAAATGTTGCTGACTTTTGGACTTAGACAGTGGTTCCTAAGCTGTGAGTCATGGCTCTCCAGGGAGTTGGGGAAAACCAGCCAGGGAAGTTGCAGAATCTTTGTCAAAACCCCACTGCTCTATTATATACTATGTATAGAATTGTAGCCCTAATGAGGAGCAGCGGCCAATGCTCCAGTAGGTCAGGGGAGCTGCCAGTCAAAACGGTTTGCAAACTATTGGACTTCGACATGGTCATGGAGCTCTGTTGTGCTTCCAGGGCTGGCCATCCATGATGCAGACCAAGACGGATTGTCTCGGGTGGTGAACTGGCCCCCAGGCTCCCATATTCTTCCTCCTGCTCCCTGGGTTCAAACAGGGGAATGGAGCTGAAGAGAGGTGCGGAGGAGCAGAGGAGGAAGTGACATAGCACCATTCTTCTGTGTTTCCATGTTGAAAAATGGTGCATTCGTGTTCTTAATAATAATGGTATTCCTCTTGGTTTCCCCTCGTTTCCCCTCGGTTTTCCCCGGGGGGCGGGAAAGCGGCGGAACGTGGCATGACGCAACGGGCAGACTGCCACTCAAAGGTAAGTCCCGCCCAGCGTACCGGGTGAATGCTGCCGCTGCCCCCACCCCTTGGCTTGCTTAAGCCAACCCTCCCCCCACAAATGTACAGAACAAACTACATTTTGAAGAATAATATTTTGGCCCAGTTAAAGCTATTCCTCCCTCCCTTTGTAACACTGGTTTAAAATGGATAGCAGGTCAATTTAATATATTTCACTGTAAAAGATTTGAATTCTAATAGCACTTTACATTGTATTGCTTTATGTAAGAAGCCCTGAGTATCACAAGGCAGTATTGTGTCTTTTTAAACATGGCTTATTTGGAAGGACTAAACCTGACCTTCCGGAGTGCTCACTGAAACATCTGCTATACTTTTATTTTGCACAAGAGACAGAGGACTTTAGGGGCTATGAAAACAAAAACAGGGTTTCCAATGTCCAGTTGCATTGTCAACTTCATGATGAGGGGATGATGTTTTCTTTGCAGCTGTTGCAAGGCACAGGAAGGGGCAAGGAGATGAGACAAATTCTGAATGGACTGGGGTTGTTCCAATGATCTTGATGAGGCTGGAGGCCCAATCCTATCTAGCTTTCAAGCACCAATGCAGCCATGCCAATGGGGCATGTGTCACATCCTGCAGTGGGGGGGGGGAATCACAGAGGCCTCCTCAAGGTAAAGGAATGTTTGTTTCCTTACTTCGGTGCTGCATTGAGGCTGCATTGGTGCTGGAATGTTGGATAGGATTTGGCCCAGGGGCTTGCTTGGCAGGAGAGGGAATAGGACATCGAATAAGAATGTATGGAAAGGATTCTCTATTGTTTGTTGAAATGTGCCAACACATTCTCTAATCTCTAATCTCTAAGATTCTCTAATCTGTAAAGCAGGTTTAGGATGACTCCAATCATACTGAAAGCACAGCTTGCGGGGGGGGCCCCCCCCCCCGGGTCCCCCTGTATGGTGTACATTTGCACAGCAACACTACAGACTCAGGATCTCTTTACACTTAAGGTGGCAAGTGGGAGCAAGCTGTGCTGTGAAGTTGTCCTGCATTTGTCCTTAAGAGTGCAAAGAGGATGCAGAGCCTTTTCTGTGGTGGCACTGCAGTTGTGGAATGACTTGCTTGGGGAATTATGGCAAGTCTCCCCACTCACTTGTTTTTGAACAGACTCCCCAGACATTTTCATTCTTCCTGGCTTTTAATGGCTATTACTGATTTTAGAGAGGAGTTTGCTGATAAGCTTGAATGCTTGTATGCTACTGTTTTATTTTTTGGTTTTTGTACCTCCTTCCTTTACCTTGGGGTCCTTTTTACTGTTTTTGTTATTTTAATTAGCTGCATTACTTAAATAAAATAAATGCCTGCCTAGACCAGGCCAAGGTCCAACTTGTCCACCATTCTGGCCAGCTGGGATGAGGAAATCAACTGGAAACTGAGGATCTACTACTGGGATGTGGGCTCTGTTCTGCCCATACCTGCTCTATGTGGCATGAAATGAGTTTCCCCTCCCACATCTTAGCCTTTTCCTTTGGATAGTGTTTCCCCATTATGATGTTAGCATGAACGTCGTCCTTTGCATTCTCCCGCAACTCTGGGTGCATCCTATTCCAGTGTTTTTATGGATAAATAAGCAAACTTTGGGTACATGCAGAAATATGCATACTGGAAAAAGTATTGCCTGCAGAGAAATATTGGACCGCCAGGATCTCACTCTGATGTTCAGGCCAGTATTGTCCATGAGGCTGCCTGGCTTGTTTGCCTCTGATCATGGATTGGCAGGAATACTGGCCTCTGCCTGACTGCCTCTATTCCATCTCCTGTTCCTGGGATTTGGAAAGAACAAGCGGAATAGAGCAAAAGAAAAACTCTAGAGGGGCAGGGAATGGTGGGCTAGAGCATCTCTGAGTGTCTTCAATGCTACAGCCAACCACACTGCTGTCCTCCCTGCTTGCTCTTTTCCCAAGTTCCTTTTAGAACCCAGGACATGTGATGATGAGGAGATGCAGAGATGGCAGCTGGTGTGCCGGCAAGTATTGAAGGGATCACAGCTCAGGTGCCAAGAGGACCTAGACTAGCCCCGATGACTTTTGGCTTCTTGCTGTTGTTGGAGATGTGAAAGAGGGCACAGTTCATTCAGCAACAGCATTTGAGAGTGTTAAGAAACCATTCAGGAGTTTCCAATGTAACGCTGCAACTCAAAAGGCCAAGGTGATCTCTGATTGCGTTCGCCTTTCTCTAGCTATTCTAGGAGTGTTTTAATGAGCAGCAATAAAACCTCATGTGGAGTAGATGAGTCTAGGTCTGGATGTTTCTTGAAACAGATACATATGCAGTAGTGATTGTATTTATCCACATTTTCATTCCTCCTAAGGCCAGGAAGTGCACTCTTTGGAATTGACAGCATGCCGGACCTGCGCCGCAAGAAAACGTTTCCTATCGTCCGCGATGTGGTAAGTTCCCGGCAGCACACAGAGGGCATGCTGCTAATTCATTTGGAAAGTGAAGCATGTGATTTTTCTGGTAAAGCTGGCCGCATTTGGGATTTGTCTGTTTGCTTTGGAATTAAATTGCAAACAAGCCACAAACCAGGCGATTAGTGTTGCCCTGGTATAGATCTGGACCAGCTTAAAAAAAAAACCCTACACAATCACTACACAGGAGTAGGGATGATTACATGCAGCTGCCTTAATATATTGGAAGCGGTACAGATTTTTTGTGAGCTTACCTGGCCAGCTGCAAAAGAATCACTTGCAGCATAATACTGCTCATTATTTTGGTTTTGACTGAATCAAAACATGAATTACTTATGACCACTGCACTGATTGCAGGCCCATGAGCTTGGCTTGCCTTCGATTTGGACCATCATGAGGGATTATGGCTTCTCCTATCCCTCCCCTTTCCTATTGTGCAGGACAGTTTTAGATGGTGAACTTGCAGGCGTGGTATCTTTTTGAAATGTATTGTGCAGAGCCTGGTAATTTTGTCACAAGGGGGAAGCTGGGAAAAGGGCCATGGTGTGTACATGCTCACACACACAGCCCAAGGGGCTGATCCACACCCCCAAGATCCTTTGTAGGAAACTGTGTAGGAAACTTCCTGTGGCTCCTTAAATAGCCCTGGGATTAAGGATTGAGCTCCATTGGGGGTGCAAATCCCCACTTCCTTTCCTGCTGAAGAGCAGTTATTGCTGCTGCTGCCATTTGCCATCTGTTATACTGTTCTGTCTTCCGATATTCTGACTTGGCTTGTCTGTTATTGTATTCTGTATGTGCTACAGGGACATACACTGTATGTGTGTACACACTGTATATGTATGTGTGTATGTGTATACACACTGTATGTGTGTAGGGACGTGGTGGCACAGCGGGTCAAACCACTGCTGCTGGGCTTTCCGACCGGAAGGTTGGGAGTTCAAGACTGCACGACGGAGTGAGCTTCCGTTGCTTGTCCCAGCTCCTGCCAACCTAGCAGTTCGAAAGCACCTAAATGCAAGTAGATAAATAGGGACCACTTTGGTGGGAAGGGAACGGTATTCCGTGCGCTACGGCGTAGAGTCCTGCCGGCCACATGACCATGGAAGCTTGTCCTCGGACAAAACGCCAGCTCTACAGGCTTTGAAATGGAGATGAGCACCGCCCCCTACAGTCGGTCCTGAGTAGACCATTCGGTCGTGGGGAAACCTTTACCTGTACCTTATGTGCTATTTATCATGGCAAGTCATGTTGAGCGCCTTTCTTTTTCATAACAATTCCTAAAAAGATTCCTAATTGGACATGCCATTTCCAGCTTCTCCTGGGGTGCCTGCTTACTTGTTCTGTGCTCTGCGTACGTGTACTCATGGAGGCAGTTCCATTCCAGGAGAGCAAGGGAGCAAGAGCAAGGGCAAGAGCAAGGGAGGAGCAAAGGAGCAAGGGAGGCGCTGCAAAGGCACCTACAGAGCAAGCGAGGTGCTGCAAAATATTATTTCCCTACCGTTCCCTTTCCTCATTGGAACTCTTTGGTCACCAACATTTTGGTACAACTGTGAGTTGTGCTACATAAATTTCACTCGTGCTCACCAGAGGGAAAAATGAATAATAGAGCATTGCTCTCCTTCTAAGTGTTTTTTGTATATGAATCAATTCAATTACCTGTATGAATGTTTTCCAATTGGGGAAATAATGCCAGGAGTTAATGTGGTTTCTCTGCCGCTTCGATGCCAATCAACATATTAATCATTGCTTGTCATCATCCCGACAACACCTGACTATTAATGCTTTCTCTAATTTCTCCCTCCTCAATGCTGCGTTTTCCAGGCTCTGGTAAGTGCTTTTCTATTGATGGATGTTTTGAAATGTCATAATTAATCTGCAGTGTTTCTCCAAAGCTGTATTGCAGGGCACCCATTCGCTGCAAATTAAAAATGCCTCATCTGGGGCAGCACTCTGGGCCTAAATGGGGTTGCAAAAGCAATCTGAAACCTGTTTTGAAACGATGATATGTCTGCTGTCTGAGCTGTAAAGTGTTTTGATTTGGAGGCAAGCCCCATAGATTGCAGTGCCAAGTGGGTGTGATTCAGACAGCATTCTCTGGCTGCAAACCGCTGCACACTTACTTGGGAGGAAGCCCCACTGTTCTCAGTGACAGTTCTTGGCCTTGCATACTCAAAAGTGTTGTGCTGCAAGGCTGAGTACAGACCTGTGTTTTCCCCACACTGCTGGTTGTGTGATTTAGTACTAAGCCAGAAATGTGACAAGACCATTTGGGGGGAAGAGCTGCAAACCATATGGGGCTTTATGAAAGACAGCCATTCACTGGAAAGATGTCTTCTGTTCCAGCCTTCGCCACGTAAATTGGGAGGTCTTGTTCAGTCCCCAACTGGCTTGAAGGTGTTGCATGTTCTGTATTGATGCACAGGTCAAGCACACCTCAGACAGCAGTTTGGCAGGGGAGTGCCTACCTGCACCTGTCTGGCTCCACTGCTCCTCCTTATCCCGCTCAACAGGATGCGCTTTGAGGAGCAGAGTCTTCAACACACTAGCCCAGTGATTTCCAATCACAGTGCCACGGCACATTGGTGTGCCGCGAAGGTTCCACAGGTAGTTTTGGGGGAGTTTTGCCACTGGAGTTTTGGGGGAGGGTCATACGTTAGTAGGGCCATTGGGGAATGTGAGCCCCCTTGGCCAGCAGTGTGGGGTGCCCTGTCAGTTGTCAAAGAATGGATGGTGTATCTTGAAAATTTTAGTGCCTTCTTAGTGGGCCATGAGATGAAAAAGGTTAAGAATTGTTGGTCCAGCTCACCACTCTTTGCTCCTCCGCACTTCCTCTTCCACTCTGTTCCCATCTTCCCATTTGAATCCAGGGAGCTGGAGGAGGAGCTGAACCTGGCACATCACTGGGCAAGGGGATAGTAATGTTTGGCAAGTTGCCTCAGGCCCTGAGATGTCTTGGGCCATTCCTAGCACTGCTTGCTCCCATCACGTCACTTTGTCTCTTAACTGCACATGGTGATCAAGGGTGCCATCCAGCCTAGATTCTGCAAAATGGCTGACTTCAGCCCATGTGACTGAGACCTTGGCTGGTCAGAGGTTTTTATATATTTTTTTTCATTCTATAGATTCTCTTTTGATAATTTACTATAACTCTTCTCTCCTGTCCGCACTTACTCCTTATAATGTAGGTGATGCTGCACTGACCTGAAATGACCCTGCTGGGGGGAACACCTTCATGCTTTTTACTGGGAAAACCCAGTATAAATGGAGAGGCCTTTTCCTGTGATGAGTGGTTTATATTGTCCTGCGCATTAAACACATCTCAGAAGTTCAGGGACAGTTTTTAAAATGGTTAATCATTTTTTATTCTGCTTCTCTGCAAAATGGCAGTATCTTTGTTGCAGTCGTTATTTCCAGTGTATGCCCTTAATGCAGTGAACAATACCAATTGTCCCTCTCTTCTTCAAGACACAAATGTTAAGAACGATGGTTCTTTCGTTCCCTTGAAGGTTCACAGTTGGAAATTGTTTAGTGTTGTGCCGGTTTTGTTTTGGCCAGCATTTCTGCTCAGGGGATAGGGGGAGCTGTTTGTCAAGAACATTTTCACAAATCAAAAATAGCCCCAGAAAATCGCAAAAATGCCAGATTGAATAGGAGCTTTCCCAGTGATGGTGGCAGGTTTCTCTCCTAAAATTTGAAACATCCCTGTCTCTGCAGTGGTGAGTTCTCTGATGAGAACCTGACTGCTATCAGACTCTATTTTCTACCCAAGAGTACATGGGTTGGTCGCAGTTGCATCCCTGGCCCTGTAGCAGGACGTGGACTGCCACCCCTCACCAAGACAGCCACCCTCGACCTACCTGAATGCATCCTGAGCCTCACATGATGCTCCCCTGCTGTCCAAAAGCATTGCAACACCTTCAGACAGCATTTACAAATTATTTCCATTATCCCGGAAGGCAGAATTGCTGTGGAGGTGATGCCTCCGCCCTTAAAGGGACCGGCAGCAGCAGCACCCAGGGCATTTGCCCCCCCCCCCCGCCAAACAATGGCAGGACTGCCACTGGACAGTCATGTGTTGCCCTGATGCACTCTGGGATAGGAAAAAAGTGCCTGGCAGAGCTGCCACCCCTCTCAGAACTGGCAGCGCTTCACGTTTTAGGAAAGCCCACTGCCGCCACTGCTGGTAAACATCATCCCTCCGGGGTTACCCATGAAAATGAAGAAATTCCTTACCATTTTCTCCAGGATGTTCAGGACCAGGAAAAACTGAGAACGTTCAAAGAAAGGCCTGAGGAAGTATATCAACAGGAGAGAGACAACAGAACTGATAATTCTTGGGGACCAAAGTTGAGTGTGGGGAAGTAAATGTCTAAATGCTAGCAGTGCACCATAATTTGGGTACAGTGCTAGCTCTGGTGTCCAGTCCCTGTTCTTGGCCCTCAATTGGTTGTTCTCTCCCTCTCCTGAGGGGAAAGGGGTTGGCCACATCAGACTGATGGCCAGTGGTGCCATTCAAATGATTTAGGAACAGGAACTCATTTTTGATTGGCATTTGTCTTGATTGGATTGGCACCCGGAACCAGCCACGGTTCTGGTCCATTCCCCCTGAATGACATCACTGCTGGCCCCCATGTAGAGGATCCTGCCCTGCATACTACAGGGTACAGGCATAAGTGGGTTGGCCCAAATGACAGTGGACAAGTGCCCATTCTATGGGTTGGTTGACTAGAATGGTGGTGAATTCCAGGAAACCTCCTCTGAAATGCATCCTATACTCTGTTCCAAGATGGGGAAGCACCCACCCTTCTCACCAGTCTACTTAGGCCAGGATTCACCCCCCCCCCACTCAGCTTTCAGCCCCTTCCAGTTTTGTCCTCCTCGATACAGAATGACATTTTCCCAGGCGCAGCAGCTGTGTGCTGTTTTTCCTCTCTGTGTGTGGAATATTAATTTCTCACCAGGGCATCGAACCTTCTCCCGGGCAGAGAGCTTTGCTGAACTGGAAGTAAGCAGGAGATGTACCTGCAAGGAGAAGAAGAGTTTCTTGATTCATTTATGAAAATTAAAAAATGAGTGAGCCTCTCTTTCATCCCCTGACTGCATAATTCGCATGGATGCATTTCTTCCTGGCAGCTGTGGGATTTTTGTGGAAAATTGGAAGGAGCATAAACTGAATCTTTCGGATTGAAGGTCCAGAAACAGGGCAAGACTGGACCTGCTCCTACTGACTGCCAGTCATTGCAGCCAGCACTGAAGTTGCTGTGGGAAACTGGGGCAGAGAAGACAGGATTGGCCAGGCCAGGCCAGAGGCATTAAGCTGCCAGCAGTAGCAGAAAAGGCCCATTGCCTCAGAAGGGTGGGCAGGCTGTGGAAGGGGCTCAGAAGTTAGGCGTGATGACCATGTCCATGCCCTGTTATCCCTACCCAGCATCTAGCAGCCAGTAGCAATTCTGGATAGCATCCAGCTATCATTTCAAATAGTTTTACAGCCTTCATAAAATACATTTGAGCTAGTGGCCATTGCAGTACGCTGTGGCAGGGAGTTCCATTGCCTGTATGGGTCTTGAATGAAGAAGGAATGTTGTCTATTTTCCTGGTAAATGTGCTGCCTGTTCATTTGAGCAGAATAAGAAGGTGTGAAATATATGAATCACTCACAGCAGGCAGCCGTGTCCCCTGGCATGAGGAATTGTAGAACTAGGAGATCCTGAAGCTTCACACTCCTGAGGTCACACAGTTATTGCCACATCCAGGCTTATCCCTCCCTCCCTTTAATAAGGGAAGGGGAGAAATGGCCCTGCCAGCACAGAGTGTGAAACCATCTCCTGCAGGTTCTGCACTGGCGCTAGTGCCGAAGTGGCAAAGATCCTGAGATCAGTGACTAGCTCAAGGCCAACAGGACTATTTTAAGCTTTTAAAAGTCCCTAGATGAGCAGAACAGGCATGGTTGTGGCCTCTGTGTCCGTGATGCACGGCCTCTGCGAGAGCCTGTGCATGCGTGTGCACCGGTGTGCAAGAAGAGCTTCCGCTCAGCATCTGTAAAATCCACATGCCAAGTGGCTCTCGTCCAGCTTCAGCCCTGTTTTCCCCGCTGCATTGGACCCTGGCAGATCATGATTCTCATGGCCTTAATTATTGATAGGAGGCATGACATCCAGTTTCTTCCCTATAAGCGGGATTAATATTTAATAAAAACATAATTATGCACATTTTTCTGTCTCTCTTTATTAGAAGGACAGTGGGAGCCACTGAGGATACTATTAAAGGAGTCTATGTGTCCTCTGGTTGGCCAGGCCCAGAGAGGGGAGCTGACTTGGTTCTGTTCTGCTCTGCAATTCTTTGCCTCTCCTGCTATTCCAGCTGCTTGATCTCTCAGTCTCTCCCTCTCATTCACTGGCAGTGTCACTCACTCAGTTCGATGCTGAAGCAGCAGGAGAGCAATGGGCTCCCCACTGCTTCTCCCTCCCAAGGCCATAGTGCCGAGGGGCAGCCATTCTCTCCCTGACAAGGCTGATGTTCACTTTCTGGGGAGATGAGGCTTCGACTCCAGTTGTTCCTTAGCAGTGGGGAAAAGGGGGGGGCTATTGTTCAAAGCCCTCCCTGAGTTATGATCTGTGGGCCTCTGAAATGCCAAGCTGTAGCTGCCCACCAAGAATAATCATTGTGCTTTTGCACATGTCCCACTTAGTTAAGGGGCTTTGTGCAGGAGATGATCCTGGTGGGTTGTGTTCCCATTCGTTGGCACTCCTTCCACGACCTTTGGCACTGATTTCAAGTTCTTGCATGGAACAACTTTTGTCCCCATAATGGGCTGTTTGCATTTAATCCTCTTAATGACCTTCTCATATGCCAAGTAGGACCGGCAAAAGATTCTGCACACCCTCCCCTCTCTCAGCAGGAAAATATATGACTATTTCTTGGCCGCTGGTTTAAATAATATTAATAATTAAAGATAGGTTGAGGCCCTTGAGGGTGAAAACACTCCTATCAATAATGTTCCCTGGTGCCCTTCATATTTATTGATAGTCTGCTGTAGTTAAATGTTACTGGCCTCTGGCACTCATTTAATGCACGATGTTGGCCTGAAACTCATCTGCCTCTATCTCAGCTTCTAATGTTGAGTCCTTCACACATTAGAACCAGGGGTAGGCAACCTTAAACACTTCAAGAGCCATTTGGACCCGTTTTCTGGAGAAAAGAAAACCTCGGGAGCCACAAAACCCTTTTGACATATAAAATGAAGATAACACTGCATATATAGTTTTTTTTACCTTTATGCTATGCATAAAAAAACTATAGTGTGTTGCATTATTGAGAAAATGCTACAGAGACAACAAGCAGCAGCAGGATGGGCGGGCAGGGCAGACCCCAGAGCCGAGCAGCTGCCCTTGCAACTGCTGCCACTATGGGGTGTTTTTTTTCCCCCAAAACGGTGGAGGATTTTTTATTTTTATGTGTGCAAAAGGGGGATTCCAGGCTCATGCACAGGAACTTTTGCAACTTGCACGTCATCGATGCAAACAATCCCTCCAGGTTGCAGAAAGAGGGTCCCTCCCGGTCCAGGCAAGAGATCCTGGAAAACGGGCAGGGGACACACACACACACACACACACACACACACAACTGCGAGACCCGGCGCTTTCCGTTCTTGTAAGCGGGAGCTGCCCCAACGCGTGCAAAACTAGGGACAACTTTGCAACCCAACTGAGAGCGAGCCAGAAAGTTTTCCCCACCGGCTCTCTGCTGCACGCCGCTTCCCCCACCACGCTCCATCCCAGCTCTGTGTGCGAAGCAATGCAAACACATGGAACAGTCAACACATAAAGCCACGCACCCTTCCAGCTGGCGGATCAGCTCTGGAGCTTCATGGGTTGCCTTCTGCACAAAGCTATCCACGGACTGAGTGGGAGCCCCGCTGCCACCGCCAGCGCGCTCTCCCTGCTTCCCGGGTGCCGAGTGGAGAGGCGTTCTCGGTAGCAGCTCCTGGCTCGGGGGCTCGGAGGGAAGGGGAGAAAAGGGGGCGATTCCCAACCTGCAGCCCTGAGCACAGGAGGGAGACCGAGCCCGCGGTCGCAGCCAATGCTGGGAGCCTCCTTTGCTACTTTCACCCGGACTCCGGAGCCGCAGCAGATGGCTAAAAGAGCCACATGCGGCTCCAGAATCATGGGTTGCTGACCCCAGCATTAGACGCTGCCTCCATCAGATTGGGAGGAGGCACAATTTTCCTCCCCGCCTTACATTCAGCCTCAAGAACATCGGGAAATGATTGTGTCTTGTTAGCTTCTTTACCAAACTTGTGGGCCCTGCGTATGTTTTTCTGGGGCTGGAATTGATGGACTTGAACTTCTATGGGTTTATGAATGCAGATGACGCTTTACAGGATGATATTGGTACTGTTGGCATACCCAGTGTTTCATAACACACGCATAATACGCAAACACAGCAAACGCATCCTCACAGGACTTCTGGAGGATATTCTTCCTTCTGACTCTAGAACCTTTCAGGGCTGTAGACAGGACCAACAGCTGACAGTACAAAAATGGGTGCAGCATTCTCAGGCGTTCAAGCAGATTGTCAACAAATCTGGTCAGTCCTGTTCATGTGGGCAGAAAATGTCCAGGTGCCACATGTTCATGTCACAGCATCCATATCCAACCTTGGTCATAACATAATGTGGCCTACAGGGTATCTGCAGTGATGTCATGTAGCCAGGATGCTCCGGAACGCCATTCCGGATGTTCCGTGTAGGGCTGGCTCCGCCCACTGCAGTCGTCACTGCTGCACGCCCCTGCAATATGCGAATGGGGCTGGCCGCGCCTGCGCCCTGCACTCCCACAGCCGGAGGTTTCAGCCAGGCAGGCAGGCAGGCAGCGGACCGTGGGAGAAGCGAGGATGCGCAGAGAAACTGCCAATCAACCATGCATCCCGGTAGCTACTTCCTGCGTTCTGGTTGTTAGCGCGGGTAGATTCCACCACTGGGTATCTGTACCTTTTCCCCTCCTCTTCATTGATTCCATCTTTGGAGGATTCAGGGGCTCAGGTTTCAGCAGCAGGTCATCCTGCTAGCACCACACTGACCGCCTGGTTCCCAGGCGCAATCAGCATGTCCCTGGGAGGCACCTGTGAGTAGCTGTTCCTACTCAGGCTGCTCTGCCATTTGCTGACAGCTTGGAAACTGAGAGGCAATGGCTGGCAGACTTGGGGTATTCAGGTGAGGCTGTTGATGTGTTATCTTCCCGCAGGGCTTCCATTATTGAGGTGTATAATGCCATCTGGCATATCTTAGCATGGTGCAAGCAGGAGAATCAGGATCCTAGGAGGGGGCAGGCTCCAGTCATTTTGGAGTAGCTGTGCTTAATCCAGCCCGGGCTCATAGCTTCCCTTCATGCAACGTGAATTGAGTTGTGACTGCACTGATGGGCTCTCTGTTGGAGGCTACAGCGAAGTGTTCACTGAAGCTGTTAACACTTAAGACAGTTCTTGTAGCTGTAACTTTGGCTTGGAGGGGGATGTTGTCTGCAATCCCTCAGTGGCGCTTTGTCTGCAATTTTTCATGAGGATAAGGTCAGTCTGACCCACCATTCATGCCAATGGTTAATTCAGTTTTTCACCATTTGAAAAGAAGCAGGTTTTCCATCTTTCTGTAGTAAGCAGTATGTCAGCAGGAAAAGAGATGGCACAGTCTGGATGGACATTTGAGCCTTCCACTATGCTTTGGCCAAGCTGGCTTCCATTAGAAAATCTGAATTGTTGTTTCTTTTCAGAACCCCTCTTTGGGGAAGAGGGGATCTCAAGCCACCATTTCCAGGTGGCTTGCAGTTCTGGTCTAAGAAACACTAAGAAAAAACAACCTCCAACAAGGATTGCAGTTCAGTCCATGAAAAGGTCAGCTGCTTCCACAGCTTTTGAGGGCAGATCTTCTCTTGAGTAGCTCTGCAAAGCTACATGTCCCATGGTTTTGCCAAGGATTATAAAATTGATATTTCCTCCCCTGCAAATGCTGCTTTTGGAAGGAAAGTGTTGCAACAGATCCTGGAATCATGAAGTCGGGTTCATTCGTAGCTTCACCTGGGAATGGTACTAGTTGTTCTAGACTGAATATGGTCTCCAGGAGTTCTAAGAGAAAACAAATTTATACTGTGAATGTCTATTTTCGGGGCTTCCGGAGGACATTCATACACATGATGAACAGTTTGTTGTTTTAGTCTATATTCATCACACATGCAGGGGTGATAGTAAAGGTTACCATGGGAAGGTTCCTTACCGTAATTTTTTTTCCTGTTGCACCAGAGAGAACTGATTATTGGGTTTGTTAATATACAGTTATATAGTTTCATTTCCATATTGCTGGTTCCAGTCATTGCTGTTCTTGGGAGCTTTCTGCTGCTTTTCTAGTTTGATCCCTCCCCTTGAAGGAGCTGCTCCCAATTTGTTTACCCTGCCTACTGTCCAAAGAGTTCTGGAATCAAAAGAAAAAATGTCCTCCAGGCACCCTGAAGAACAGAAATTCACAATCAGAATTGCCATCTTTCCAATCATGTGTACAGTACATTATATGTTGTGGGAAGCTGTGGCCAAGCCAAGGTCCATGGGCCATATATGAGACATGATGGTGGTCATAAAATGAGTTGGTACAAGATGCACACAGTTTACACATCGTTATCTATTTTACACATACAGTCAAATTCAGTGGCTCAAAAGGAAAAGGTTAGGTCAGAGGTGAGGCTCTTTTGCATGCATTTCGGAGAATGTCTTGCGCGCGGCCCAGCATGAAGTGCTCATGAATTGGACCGTTCACTGAAGGGCAGCAAATCATTCAGTGAATGATGTCGGTTGCATGGGCTGGGATCCAAAGAGCTGTTCTAGATGCCCATTGAAGGGTTTGCGCATGCCCAGTGGCTCAATTCAGCTTTGGGCTAGCAAGTGTGAGTGAGATTATCTGTTGACCTGGCTGAGACCTGCTTCCCCCCTTAGAGAGCTCTGTCCATCTGAAGCAAAAGGAGAGAACAGAGAGTCAGGCCCTTCCCCACAAAAACCAGGCTGAGACCAACCATCATTTGGCTCCTCCCTCCCTAGAACTGTGTCTGTCTGTGTGGCCGTTCAAACTGGCTGCAGCAGAGGGAGAAATGAGTGATTTTATGGTATGTAATTTTATTTTTGTAAGCTCCCTCAAGGGGTTTCAAGTTGAAAGGTGGGGATAAACATAGCTTAGATAATAACAAATAATTGAGTGCTTGGAGGAAAAAGCTCCTTCCCCACTTCCAATTGGAATCTTGACTTGTCAGCCCCAGATTATGGTCTGAGGACATGTGCTACAACTATGTTGTTGAAACTAAGCAGCTTTAGGGCACAATCCTATGCAGCACCGGAATGGTGAGGCTGACTTGGCAGTGCATGCTCCAGCTTCCCCTATGTGCTCCTCAGATCTGCGCCTGCTAAAGAGCGGGCACAGATCCAAGGAGACCACACAGCCCAAATCAGAGCCTTGTGGCCCCGCGGACAGGCTTAGGATGTGGCTGTATGGCCACCTCCTGAGCCTGCTCGTGTCCCGCCCAAGCCCCGCCCCCAGCCTCCCTCCCTCCCTCCCACCAATCCCCATCCCGATATAGGACAGAGCCTCCCTTGTGCCGACTGGCTTCGGTCGGCGAAAGGGAGGCTCTCTGTTGGCTCTCCGTACGAGAAATGTCGGCTTCAGAGCTTTAGTGCCAACGTGGGGGTGCTGCTTGGCACCCCACATCGGCGCTAAGCATGTAGGCAGCGATGCAACGACGTTCCGTTGACAATACGTGCAATCTAGGATTGGGCTGCCCGGTGTGGTCAGTGCCTGGATGGGTGACCACCTAGCAGCCTTGTAAGCCACCTTCAGTTCTGTGATGGGGAAAAGTGGGGCAAATGTAACAAATAAATGAACCCCTTTACTTCCATACCTGGCTATTGCTAAGGGAGGGAGAATGGGTAGAGTCTCTTATTTCCCCCACCAAAAAAACCCACACCCTGCAATGATGCCTTGGCAGGTGGAATGAGGGAGACCAACCCCACCAAAGAAGCCAAGTAGGATGGAGGAGAATTCAGGAACTAAACTACTTGTCTCATACTGAATGATTGGATTACAGCTCATTGAGATTTGTCTTCCCAGCCAAGGCATTTTTACCATCAGCAGTGTTGCTACTGTTTTTCTTTTAAATGGCAAACACCCTCCTGTGTAAGATCAGAAACTGGGCAGAGGGTCAAATGACAATTGACAAGTATATCTTGTTCAATATTACCTGCTTTAACTTTCAGCAGTTCACTAAGATTTCAGACCAAGGTCTTTCCTAGCCCTGTCCAGAGATGCTTGGACTCTATGCATTTAAAGCAGCTGCTCAATCACAGAGCCACAGTCCCTTTCCCTAAAAGGGCTATAGAGGCATTCCTCTGCTAACTGGGCAGAGGCACCTTTTAAAGTATTGGTTCTCTTATTCAACTGGTATAGAGTAATGGCTGAGAGACTGTGCTGCAGGTTAGGACATTCCTGGTTCGAAACTCATCTCTGCCCTGAAATCACTAGGTAGCATTCGCTTTTAGCTTCAGTCTTCCCCATCTGTAGTATGGGGATAATAATACTTACCTTACAGGGTTGTTGTTAGGATTCCATCAAGATAATGCATGTGAAGCACTTTGCACTCTCAGAAAGTGCTATAAAAATGTTAAGTATTATTATTTAGTGGGGGATAATTGCCCTTATTCACGCCATAGCATCTTTTCCAGTGGCTGCTTGCTTGTGCACCTCTCCTGTATTTTGGGTTTTTTTAAAAACTATGAGCCCATTTGGGACAAGGTACCATTGTTTTATTTGTTTTGCTACATAAACTGCTTTGTGAATGGTATATAAGTATTCTATATAAATGTGACAGGTGGGGGGTGATGTCTGAGAAGCCCAACTCTAAAGCACTTTTGGGCATGTGGACTTGCTCCAATGTGGTTCTTCAGCTTGAGGCTACAAATGACAACTCACACCAGTGCACGTACCTCCTTCTCACAGTAAGCCCTCTGCTTGGGAATAAAATCAGGATGTTAGGACTTTCTGTTTTGGAAACAGAATTGGCATTAGCATCCTGTCATTTTGTCCCTGCTAACTTTTACAAAGGAAAATCGGATCTCATTTTTTGTTTACAAAAGTATTCTATGTTTATTGAAATAAAAGAGAATGATGGGGACTGACAAGCAAACAGAATCATTTTGTTATTACTGGCTAGCTAAGGAAATTAATTATGAATTAACGTCATGAGCCAACTAAATTGCAAAGAGTTTGCAAAGGAAAACTTGCAAGATTCATTTATTAACCATCATGCAGCAGTAATGAAGCCAACCATAGAAGACGGCGCCAAAGCGTTGTTCTTACATCATAATTAGTTTCACTGTGTTAATCATATTACATCCCTCTGCAAGTTTAACTATTATCAAGGGAAGCACTGAACATTTGGTAGGCTGTGGCAGAGGGAAGCTGAGAGGTTTTATTAAAATAGAGGTTTTTCAGTGTTGAACGTAATGAAATGATACCATAAGCACACAATTACTAGGTCATCAGTGCTGACTTGCAAGGGTCTCCGCTCTCCACCACCCACAGAGCTGACCTCTTGATTTCGGTGACATTCAGATGTTCCTGTTCATGTAGTGGGCAGAATGCTTCTGAAAAGGATGCTGCATTCTTTAATGTGGAAATTATATGGAATGGATGTCTTGAACTCTGGCCCAGACTGGAGTCAACCATTAGGCTGCTTTGAGAAATGAGGCTGCTAATAGGTTTCTGTCTCTCTGACCTGTTTTTATCAGGCATATGAATGTGGCTGAATGTGCAATGTATTGTGGAAAGTGGCCCTTTTCAGTTATAATTGGAATAGTAATAAGAGGAAGCCCTTGAAACTTTGCCACGTAACTTTGAGGAATCTGTTTCTGGTCATTTGTCAAGAGGTCAACAAGTCACTCCTACATTGTAAACAAACAGCCAGATCTATAAGCATGTAAGCCACAAGATTGCAATTTAAAGCCATGCATTTGTACTTGATCTTGGAACAGGCAAATATCCAATTCTGAAATTGGATTTTGCTGGCATCGGCATGCATGCCCTTATCTTTGAAATCAAAGCAAGAGGCGAGACCTGTGGGACCATATTTCTCTTTTGTCATCCTGCCATCCTGGCTGCCATCCTGTACACACTTACCTGAGAATAAGCCCCTTTGAACATAGTGGGACTTAATTCTGCATAAATGTGTATAAGATTGGAGTGCATGCAGCAAAGTGTGTGCTGCACAACACTTATCCCCACTTCAAAGGGTTTTGTGTTGCAGAAGTTGCCAGGAGATTGTCATGTCCAAGGTCCACATGTAGGATGAGAAGACCAAGCTTGAATGGAAAGGGACACTGTGTAGAGATGAATCAAATATTAGAAACAAAAAAATTCTCCACCTTCAGATTTGCTTTAAAAAATATTCCCTCATTTTGATTTTGTTTTCAACCTTCACAAATATGGGGTGCTTCTAAAGTGAATTTATTTAAGAGGTGGAAAGCAAGTTGGAGAAGTCTTAAATTTGGCAAGACTATATCATAGCACTGTTGCCTTAATATTCAATGTGCACATCCTAATATTTTCAGTAGGGGGCTTCATCTTGGAGCCTAGAGTTTAGAATATTATGGTCTGTTGGGACTGGCAGGATTGTGTAAAGTGACTCAGATGCAATGTGCAAGTGTTGTGGAAGAGCACAGTTGATGTGTAAGCAAAGTGGACCCAGGTGGAGCTCAGAGTGGGCTAGTGCCCACTTCTGCTTTGACCAGTTCTGCCACTTGCTTTACAATCACTGTTGTTATCCTGCTGATTGTGTGCTTTTGCCTTGCACAGACACTTTCTGCCCGGAAGTCTGGAATATCGTTGGCCATGGTCATTCGGACATCCCTGAACAATGAGGAGATGGTAAGGCATTTGACTTGAATAGTTCCAAAATGGTTTCTGATGCATTTTAGTCCTTGTATCAGACACAGTGCTGTTTTTCACTTATGCATTTTCTGATGGCAAGAGGAAGGTCCTCGTGATGTCCATTCCTTTGTTGCTATCTAATTTCTTCAGAACTGTTCAATGAACAAAGTGAGAGACTATCCTTCTCTCATTTATCTTCACACAACAATGCTGGAAGGAAATCTGTCTGGAAGGCTGCACTTGGCCCAAGGCTGAGGAGGGATGTGAAGGATCTCTCGTGGCCCTGTCACTCATGGCTAGAGAAGTAGTTTTCAAGTTGTTAAGGGCTGGGAACCATCTCAGCTCCCAGACTGCAACATGGGACCCACCTTCTAGAGTGCATTGCCAAAGGCCGGGGTAAAGGGTTGGAGCCCAAAGCCAAGTCCAAGCCCACAGAAAAAGCTAGTTAGTCTACAGCTATTCATGCACTTTCCAGTCACATCCCTTCAAAGAATACAGCTATACATGTTACCAAGCCTCAGCTACAACCTACCTGAAGTTGGGTTGTGACTTGTTTCTAGATCCTGAACCTGCCTGTTAAAGACCTTTGCACAAGAGGGTCACGCTGCCAGCATCAGACGCACCTAAACCCCCGAAAGTAACAAGACAAGAAATGGTTTGGAAAAAGAACCTTGCAACATTTTGTTCTGCCATATCAATAGAACAAAAAGCAGTCAGTCAGGCGAAGGATGTGAAAGATCACCTGTGGTCCCCTGGCAACAATTATCCATCTAAGATCCACCACTGCAGAGTCAAAGAACCTCATTTTTGATCACTAGCTCTGAACAAGCATGGATTCTACCATTGGCATTTTCCTTGTTACCAAGTGCACTCACAGCTCTCACACATGGCTGCCTTCTCAATTAACTGTAGCCGCTCTGGAGAGGGGGGGGGGAAGCTGTGCAAACAGCTGAAGGAAAGCATCTGCTCTCTGTGTGCAGGCAGGCCACAAAGTGAATACGACAACTAAGGACATAAGGAAGGCAATGCAAAATGTGTCAGCGTTGAGCCATTATGAGATCTGGGCTCCACTGAGCTGGAGCTGTATCTACAGACGTGGAAATCTGGAAATGGGCAATTAAAAACAAATAGTTTCTGACACCAAAAGTGTCATGCAAACCGAAATGCCGAAGAAATTCTGATCGAGAGAAAAAGAAGGAATCTGCCTGGTGTTGCTGTTAGGTTCCTCTGCTATTGGGTAGTATTTTTTCTGTTTTCTAGATCAGTGGTCTTCAACTTTTTTCATGCCATGACCCCAATATATAAATAAAGTATGAGATTGGGGACCCTATTGTGAATCCTGCCCCCTCCCAGGACCCTATCCGCTCACCCACAATGCCAACCATTCCCTGCTCCCAGCACTGTAGCTAAATACTCTTATTAGAGAGAACAAAAAGCTATTTTGGCACAATTTCTAAGAACCTGAGCAGGTGTGGGACATAATCTCCTGGTACTTGATGGGGGGGCACCAGATGCCTTCCACTTTATCTGATGGTGCTCTACTCCAGTGGTATTCAACCGTTTTCATGCCTGTAAGTTGCTGCTGGATAGGATTGGGCCCTTAGCCTTGTTAAAGAGTTTGGATTTTTATTGGTGACAAGAAGCAGACTGTTGTGGAGGGGATTGATTGTTTTATGAGGATTGATTGAGAAGTATGCTTTTCTGTTGCTATCTCTGCTCCTTAGTGCTATTAGAACGGTTTGAATATTCAGCTCAGGGTGTGATGCATTATGCTCTCAGCACAGTGCTGTTTTAATAAATCCAGTATGATTTTCTTTCTCCAGCCTTGTTTGGCATAATTAATTTCTCCAACACATGGCACACAATGTCAGTAAGGAGACTTTCCTCATTGCCAGGGTCTTCAAACTCTCTGAAGTTATCAGGGAGGACTTGATTCCAGGCCCAGAGGCTGCCCCTTTAAGGATTCTCAGTCTGCAGTAGTGGGGTGGTGTTTGAGAGAGAAAGTCAGGACCACCATATATAAAAGTGCTCATTTGAAGCTGATCCACTAGTAATCCACTGATTATGTTGCTTCCCTGGAGCTCTCCAAGGTCCTGTAATGCAGCATTGCCTTATATCATCACCTTTTGTGAGTCGTGTTTGGTCAGAGGCATCTCCACATAATGGAATTGTGTGCACCCAATACAGGAACAAGAGGAATCAAATTCTCACCACTCTTAGGAATTGTTTATATCAGGTTATATATATTTAACCTGCTTGCTATAGAACATGTAAGGATATGAAAGTTGACCAAAAATATAATTGGTAAAAAAAATGCCTTGAAATCTGGTTTGGACATTTAATAAATTGCCTGAAATCAGTCATGCTAATTAAATGCCAAGGTTTTCTTTGCACATATAAAATTTTATCCTGTTTCCAAATCTGAAAGTGAGAGCTCTCTATAGGGACGTTGACTAGCCCTATTGTTTCCTATAAATGGGGTTTTTCCCTGTCTTAAGAACTCTATCTTCAAGGCAAATGTTATTTGAAAATCATTTTTCATCTTCCCCTCTAAACTCTCCCCTTCATCCAAACTTGCTCTTATTTGGTGTCAAGTCAGCCAGGCTCTGCATTTTAAAAATGAGAGCCACAACCCCTCTGCAGAAGCTGAAAGAGTGGCCTGGGTTCCCCCCCCCCCAAAATAGCAGCATATTTTCACAACTTCTAATAACACCTGCACTGTTTTTTTAAATTATTGCAGGAATCCCAGGGAGAGGGTGGTGGGGAGGGCATGTGTGTGAAAGGGAGAAAGGAGAAAAAAGCACAGGCAGGGTTGGGCATAATGTATAGCAGTGTCTGTCAACATATTTCTGTTGCATGTTATGCTTGATCATAGAAGTATTATTGCAGTTGGGATAGATGCATTTAAATAGGCATACCCATAGGATTAAAAGTCACAGAGCTGGTAGTTTTTACCTATAAGAATATTTTAAAATGTATTTTCCCCTGTTTTTCCGTGCCTTCATTTCCTACCTTTTTGTCTCCCTTATTCTGATCTAAAATTTGCAAGCCCTTAGGGGCAGGGACCTGTTCTCTCATTCTGTGTGTGCTTATTATACAGATATGCACAAGACAGATACATATGCATGTTAGTGATAATAAGAATACTTTCCCTAGCACACATTCCAGTGTCTACCAGTATGCCCTTATATCTTAAAACATCCACACCTTGAATTCTTTATTTCCTAAACCTTATGCAATATAAAGGTAGACATTAGGTGGAATTTACGGGCAGCCCAATCCTAAGTAAGGCCGACATAGCAGGGCTGTATCCTAAAGCCCATTAGGAGGCAGCAGCACCAAAATGCAGGCCAAGGGGAGGTTTCCCTTACACCCGCATAAGTCCTAGTCATCCCAATGGGGCTGCTTGGATCTGCGCCTGCTATTTTGCAGGCGCAGGTGCACGTGCACAGGAGTGGCCCGAATCGGGGCCACCGAGGCTGGGGACAGGCTTTAGGATTTGGCACTATGGCCATCCTGCGTTACAACCCTTGTCTCTGCCCACTGCGCCACCCAGTTACGCCCCCGGCATGCCTCTGGAACACCCTTGGCGAGGCCCACCACTAACCATGCGCCGCTGATGCTTGACCAGCACAAGGCCGGCACTGCCAGCAGTCGCAGCGGTGCCTGAGCATTGCCGCTGCTGCTTGCGCCGGTCCAGCACCATACCGCCGACGCTGATGCACATGACGGCATGTTTGCGACAGCGCTCGATTGGCGCAAGAGCATAGCGCCGGCGCAATGAGGGTATAGGATTGCGCTCTGAGTAGTTTTGTTCTCTCTCTCTCTCTCTCTCTCTCTCTCTCTCTCTCTCTCTCTCTCTCTCTCTCTCTCTCTC
>JAJKFI010000020.1:15428714-15517026 GCA_029204185.1 Lerista edwardsae | reverse complement strand
TTCTTCTTCTTCTTCTTCTTCTTCTTCTTCTTCTTCTTCTTCTTCTTTGTTTGAATCTCGCAAGCAGGAGGGCAAACAGAGCTGGCATGGTTGCAACAGAGGGAGCATTTGGCATGTCAGGAGGGCTTGGGAGGTCTCCGCATATCACTCCGCAGAGAGAACCACTGGGTTTTACTGTGGCTTTATGTTTGGGAAACAAAGCACATGTGAAATGGATGGACCTCAAAAGCTGTCCCTCAAAGGGACAGCTGCCCCAAGCTGCTCCCTGCTCCTCTCGTGGCCATGAATAATGATGTGGGTTGATCAAGAGCAGCTAAAGCAGAAGAAAAAGAAAGATCAGCACAAGCAACACAGGCATTTCCAGCAACCCTGACTTTGCACACCATAGTTCTAAATGTATGTAACTAAAACATCCGAGACAGCCCTATGGGTACCACTCAAAGAATCTGATGTCCTGTATCCCACATGTCAATTTCCATCCTATTTCAAACCCAGTATGACACTGAAGCTCAGAGTAAGGGACAGATCACAGCTGTTGCCATGACTTTCTCGCTACTTTCTGTCTGCAACAGTCTTCTTCTTACTTGGGCTGGTTACGTTCTTTTTTTTTTTTTCCTGGCCATCTCAAAAGATAGGAATAGTCGCAATGCTGACTGCTACAAGTTCAGGGAAAGAATCTCTGTACAGGTGTTAACTATGCTGCTGACATTCTGACAAGGGCAGTGCTTGGAGGAGAAGGTTCTGCTTGACACCAGATCATCTTCCTGCAATGTGAAGAGGCAGTAAAAATCCAGCATTGAGAACTGTCTTGCTTTTTCCTCAATCAGCAAGAAAAAAAGGCTTCTCAGGTCCGCTGTCTGGAGAACATCAGCTCATTTCTTTGTTTTAAGACAGAGGTTGATTTTAATAGGTCAGCATGATTGCCTCAGCATCAAGAAGATTTAAGGGGCAAACAGTCTGCAATTGTTGAGTTTCATTTGAGCATATAGCACCTCTTAGAGGCAAGTTCTATGGCTGCCATAGAAAGCTGCTGCTACGTACCGAGTTAGACCTTTGGCCCATCTAGCTTAATATTGTCAGCACTCGCCAGCAGCAGCTCTCCAAGGCTTCAGAAGAAGGATGTTTTCAGCCCTGTCTGGAGATGCTGTGGCTTGAAACTGGGACCATCAGCGCAAAGCAGGTGCTCTTCCGGTGAATCACAACCCTTCCTTCAAAATTGATGCTGATTAATAAATCTCAGCTCTATGTGCAACAAAAAACATCACAGTCCGAAGAGAGAACCCTTTTCCAAGTTCCACCCCAAAGGTAAACCAAAAGGGAAGGTGGCTGTAGGAATCAGCCAATTGTATCTTTGCCAGAAACCAGCCTCGGCTGTGTCAAGTGCTGCTACTTGTACAGTATAGTGCAAGCAATGTGGGAAAAATGCAGGCAGGCCACACACCAGTTTCAGTATGTCTGTAAATCTCACAATTTGTGAGATTTGTAAATCTCACAATCATTGTGTGGCAATGATGTATTGTGCAACCTCCTTACAAAGGTGGTGGGCTACTTCAGAGTACCGGGTGCAAGGGAGTGGCAACAGGATGCAAGCATCTTGTTGTCTCATGCCTCCCTGGAGCACCTGGTGGGCCACTGTGAGATATAGGAAGCTGGACTAGATGGGCCTTTGGCCTGATCCAGCAGGGCTCTTCTTATGTTCTTATGTTCTCACCTTAAAGCATACTATTCTTCCAGTTTCAATTTTTAAAATAAGATACCATCATCATACAGGGCTCTCACTGAAAAGATTTGCAAATTCAATCAGTTTTTGGCTCTGCTCAATTCCGCTGTTGCCTCAACGTCTTCCTTTTCTAAAACATAATGAGCAAGTGAGACCATCGCCTAGTGCAAGCGACGAACAGGTCATCTTGCACCGAGCTTCCTGGTCTGTGCTTTTCATTAAAAACAAAAAAAAACCTTCGCTACTGGTGCTTGATCATGCATGAAGGGAGTATTTCAACTGTGAATGGCTTTGTTGATTTATGCATATCTATCTGAATATGTTTTGTCCTGCTTCTTCCCCCCCCATCCCCCACAACAGAAAATGCACGTCTTCAAAAAGACTCTGCAGGCCCTCATCTACCCCATGTCCTCCACCACCCCACACTATTTTGAAGTGTGGACGGCCACAGCCCCCACCTACTGCTATGAATGTGAAGGTCTCCTTTGGGGCATCGCCAGGCAGGGAATGAGATGCACCGAATGTGGGGTCAAATGTCACGAGAAGTGCCAAGACCTCCTCAATGCGGATTGTTTGCAGAGTGAGTATTTTTCGTGGGGCACCTTTGGGATGCTGTGGAATGGTGGGCAGCTCCTGTTCTTCCTAACGTAGCAGGTTGCTCTCACCTCCAGAGCCATTGAAGGATAGAGTGATTGGGGCCTTGGGGAATGAAACTGTCTGGCCCTCTGGAGAATGAGTGGAGACACTGTGGTGGTCTGGGCTGGCAAAGGAAACCAGCAGTGGTGGGTCAAGCAATACGTGCAAGATAAGGAGATGTCAGCTGGCCACTCTTCATGGGTTAGTAAGGTGAAGGCAATTAGGACCTGCCAAGGGAACAGGCTGGATTTTTCAAACATGTTCCATGTTCATGGGAGGTGTGCTGATCAGTCATGGTCTCTGTGTAAATAGACACAAGTGTGAGACTCCAAGGGCAACACACAAAACCAAAAAGGGTGGGTATGTATGGGTGACATTGCCATCTCTTGCTTTAGAATCAACTTGATTAAACCAAAAAGGGTTTAAGTCTCAGAAGAGCAGAGGCAGATCTAAGGGAGGGCAAAGCTCTAAGTTTTGCAAGAAGCCTTACCTTGCAGTGGAAAACACTCCTCTCCTGCACTGTTCTAGCCAATCCTCACAGGGAAAAGCACCATCTTGGCATTGCTTACTGGCTACAGCAGCAAGGGAGAGGAGCGATTTACATGACAGGGTAAGGCTTCTTGCAACACTTAGAGCTTTGCCCTCCCTTAGACCTGCCTCTGCAGAAGAGACTGCCAGGTCAGTGAATGAATCTAACATGTGGAATCTAACAGTGAATGAATCTAACATAATTCTGCAGTTGCATAATAGGGACAGGGACACATCCCCATCCCCTCTTGTTCTTGGGGATGCTTCTAAGAGCCCTTCTCACTCTGATCCCATCTTTGAGCATTTTGTGTACCCTCTTTGGTCTCGCTGCGTAAAACTGTTTCTCCTTGGTTGTATATTTAAGCCCCCGTACTGCTTTGGGCATGATGTCAGCTAAGTAGACCACCCAAAGCTCAAGCAGCTGGTCTTTAAGATTCTTCAGAATTCTGTGTGGCTCTTATCAAAATATGTCAGTCCCCAGATCAGAGCTCTTGCACTGCAGTGCAGCTTTTTTCATGTGGAGTCTCCAGCAGGAAACGTTTGTCTGTCTCTTAGCTTCATTCTCAAGCATAGAGACTTACTGCCCAGTTGCTGCTTCTCAGGATGGCAGTGCCATCCTCATTGTGAGATGAAACAAGGATTTGCCTTTGTCAGCTACTACCCCTTTTTCCTGCCTGTATTAATCTGAAGCCTCCAACATCATCCAACTCAACTCCCTGTGGTTCATCATCTCTTGAAATCTACCCCAGACTGATTAAGCAGGGGAAGGGAATGGACCATGAGCAAATGAGGGGATCTGAAGTCAGGTTGTTGTGCAGCCCCCTAGTAAGGGGTCATGTTATAACAAGAGAGCAAGAAGGCCCGCTGGCACATCCTTGTGAGTCACTAGAAATACTTAGCTAATATGCACAACTTTACCAGACAAGGATGCAGAATGATCAGAATTTTGGTATCTTGTTAGAGATGAGCAACCCTTTCCTCCAGCTTTGCTCACAAAAGAGACCAATTAAACCAGAGCGTTTTGGCAGGATCTGGCGGAATCAGCTAGACTCTGCACTTGGGCTGTGAATTCTTTTTCAGAAGGCGTCTGTGCCAGTATGTGCTGATGATATTATGTGATGATATTATGTGTGTATGTGCTTCATGCTCTTTGTGGTCTATGCAGTACATTTTGAACACCCTGTTTCCTCCCCAGTGGAAAATTATAGTGGGAGCAGGAAGAGAAAGACCTGATTTATGTTATGCAGGCCACAGTCTGTACAGGGAGCTCAGCAGGCAAGGGAAGACAGAGGAGGGAGGGATCTACAATTGTTTGTAACAAGGGAAACAAAAGAGAAGTCCACAATAGGGTCCATCTACTCAGAGACCTTCTGTCCTCCATTAGAGCCAGGCTGTTCCTCAGCTACATCTCCAAATAGTCATTTTCATGATTATAAAAGAAAGAATATGCATTATTAATTATACGTGCATAAATATGAAGCAGCAGCAGTTGCTATTAGTATTAGTACAATTATATATTGGCCTTTATCATCCCTTTATCGTTCTTTATTGTTCTTTATCATCTCAGGAGCAGCAGAAAAGAGCTCAAAGCATGGTGCCGAAGATAAGACCCAGAATATTATTACAGCTATGAAGGAGCAAATGAAGATCAGAGAGAAAAACAGACCGGAGGTATTTGAGTTGATCCAGGAAATGTTCCAGATCCCCAAGGAAGACTTTGTACAGCATACAAAAGCAGCCAAACAAAGCGTGTTGGACGGGACATCCAAGTGGTCAGCAAAAATAACCATCACCGGTGAGCAGACCTGCTTTTGTCCATTGGCACTTCCTACTGGAACTGTCCCCCACTTAAGAAAACTGTTTTTCTTTTTTCTAGTTCCAACTGATATGAAACAACATTTGTGGGATTTGCACAGAAACTAGGGCATTGATGCAGACAAAGCCAAGCATTGATTTCTGTCTGTGTGCTCAGAACGGAAAAGGAATGCTGTGTCAGTTTTGTAAAGTCTGTGCTAGCTGCAGGTTGGGGAAGAGCTTGTACCTTGGAAGCCCACCACAGGAGTAGAAATGGGTACTCAAAAGCACCAATTTCCAATTCCAGCATTTAAATTTTGATAGCAAAATTTGGCATCTTGAACATGAAATTGTGTATCAGAGCCTGTGTGATTTACACCGCAATCCTACACATGGCTAAGTTCCACTGTATTCAATGGGGCTTGCTTACTCCCAGGAAAGTATAGGATTGCAGCCTTTAACAATATGGCGTATCGTTTGAACTTTAATCAGGCATGAGATTTAAAATTTTGCGTGCTGCCTGCTGACCAAATAAAGTCCCATGCTCACCAAATAAAGTGCACATTGTCTGAAAATGCTTCCTTCCTTCCTGCATTTCTTAGCAAATGCAGTAAAAATACAAAGTGCCGTTGTGTATCTTCTGTCAGATTATATCAAGTATCAACGGTCAAATACACCACTGAAATCAGAAATCATTGACTGAACATGATGCTGTTCATCTGAGCATTCAGAAACTAACATCAGAATTCACACACACTCACACACAAGAATTGAGGATGGGAGGTTAGAACATTTCCACTTGTTTACATTTAGCAAATTGGATATGCAGGTTACTCACTCATCCATTACGATCTCCACATTCTCGCTTTACCAAGGGCAGCCTAATCCTATGCCGGTGCACCATTGGCAGTCTGTGTGCTGCACCAGCTACGACTGTTGCAAAAGTGCCACAATGCACTTTGCCGCCTTTGGGGAACGTGTAGTGCTGGGCTTCAGCACCAGTGGAATGCAGAAGACAACCCCTGGGTCTCCCCACAGCTTGCTGGGAAGGTTTCTCAGGGTGGAGAGGGAGGGTGGGCTCGAGGACAGATCATGCCTGGGAGGGGGCAGGGACAGAAGCAGAGGCTGCAAACCAAATCCTATACCCCTTCTTGAGCCTTGGAGACCAACACCTAAACAGTTGGGGCAAATCTGAGTAGACTCTATCAGGGTCTCTGGGTCTTTGTTCCCTTACCCCAAGGAGACCTCCAGCTGCTGCTCTGGCCTTGCAGGATACTGCAGCAGCCATTTTGGCACCGACGTTCTGTGCTGTGCCAGGGCAGCATAGGATTGGGCCCTAAGTCTGTTCCATGGAGGGTCGTGACCTTGATCTGGTATTGACAAGATGAGAATCTGAGCATTCTTTTGTTATGACGTCCTAGGAAGTCATGCTCCACATTCAGCCGCTAAGTATCATTTATGGAGTAGTTTTCCTCTTGCATTTTCTGAAACTCTGAAGACACACTTCCTGGTTCCAAGCTCTGTGTGTGCTCCATTCTGTACACAGACCTTTGGCACACATGGATCCCTTGCTTCCGTTGAAATGAATGGAGCAGCTGATGCAGGTGATTGTACTCCTATCCGCAAGTGCCTTGTGGTGTATTCCTGTACTCCATTGAAATCGCAGGTGTGTGGCAGTTGCCTAAAATCTCTTTCTGACTTGGCTGTGCTTTTCAGTAAAGGTTAATCAATATTTCAGATTGATTAACATTTACACAGTGATGTTTACATTAGGTGCTTTGGTCCAGAATTGGCTGTAGGTCCCACAGAAAGCAGTAGTAAAAGCCTTCAAAGGTTTTTAAAATTGAGGCAGCAGGACCACTAAAGCTACAGGCTAGAAGGATGTGTAATCAGACAACAACATTAGTGCTGTCAGTGTTCAAATTGGTCTTGCAAAGGCGACAAAAGGTTATTGTGTATAGAAAGAGGATATAATGAAAGACTTGCAACAAAAGTCAGCTTCGTTAAACCTACCTGTGACCTGGGAAAAAGAGAGTGCAAAATCTGTTGCCACCATCTTTCTGCTTGTGTGGCTTCTTGTATTTATTTTATATATAGGAGATTTTGATCCCACTTTTCAACAGGGGTCTCCAAAGCAGCTCACAGTATTGTTAAGAAGATGCAGTAGAAATATTAACCTTCCACTTTAAGCAAACCAAATTCTTCACGGTCTACCAGTCAAACTGAAACGGGGGCAGGTGCCTGGTGTCTGCCTGTTTCTTTAGATCTGTCTGGCATTCAAGTATTGTTTTTTTTTAAAAAAAATATTTGTATTCCACTTTTCAAGTAAAGGTTCACAAAGGATGTGCATAAATAATAATAAAAAAGAATGGTTCTGTCCCAAAAAGACAGGCAGTCCAATCCCAACCTGTGCTGGAGCAGACAGGCTAGGCGGGCCTGCACAGCATGCAGGACTGCGTATACCACACAGGTTTGGCTGCCACTATACCTCACCATGGGGAAAGGGAATGTTACCACGGGGTAAGCCCCAGGCAGCCTGATGGGGCTGCCCAGATGTGCATCTACTAAATAGCAGGCACACATCCGAGGGGCCCGGCACAGCTGGGCACAACTCCTCTCTCATCCCAGGGCCACCAAGGCTGCCCTCCCTCCGCCCCCTCCCACATCCCCCCCGAAAAGCCCCTTGTGCTGGCAGAACTCAGCTGGCACTGGGGCAACTTACTTGGTCCCATCTGCAGCGCACCTGGGCCGACGCTGCTGCCTGCATTGGCCCAGCACCCCTTGTGCTGACGTGAACATGTCTTACAGCTTGTTTTCAACAGCACTGGGCCGACGCAAGCAGTTTGTGTCGGCCCAGTGGCGCCTTTGGATGCAGAGGCGGATCTACAGGGAGGGCAAAGCTCTAAGTGTTGCAAGAAGCCTTACCCTGTCATGTAAATCCCTCCTCTCCCTTGCTGCTGTAGCCAGTAAGCAACGCCAAGATGTTGCTTTTCCCTGTGAGGATTGGCTAAAACGGTGCAGGAGTGGAGTGGTTTCCACTGCAAGGTAAGGCTTCTTGCAAAACTTAGAGCTTTGCCCTCCCTTAGATCTGCCTCTGTTTGGATGCTACCCTTAGTCTAAGAAAAGAGATATCAAGAAACAGTCATTGGAAATGGACAGGGATAGTTGCTCTCCCCTTTTTAAACATAAAAGAACCACCACTTAAGAGGTGCCTCTTAGCATTTCCGTGGACCAAGGGTCAAAAAGGGAGGCTGTGTCCATTCAGGGTGCTCTGCTTCCTTCCATGATGCCCCTTGTGATACCCTCCCCAACCCAAGAGACCCTATTTGGTGCTGCAAAAGCTAGGCAACCGACATTGTTCATAAATGTCTTTTTTTTGAACAAAACAGTGTGAAACGGAGCAAATCCAGCAGACAGATTTGGGAAGCTACAAGCCTTCCTTTTTTCCCTTGAGGTTAGCAAATTTGCCTGTGGATCATGCTGAGTCAGAGAAGAGGGGTGGGGAAGCTCTCGGGTCCCATCACTTCTCTGAGCAGGCTGCTAATGAGCTGGGCTACCCCCGGTAGCGACAGTTCAGGACATTAATTAAATGCTACTGTCTGGATACTTAAAGCAATACAGACTCAACTAATAAAGCAAATCTTTGCTGATGGTAGTGGGGGGGGGAGTGCGAGAGCTGCTACTTCTCTTCCTTTCAGCTACCGCAGCATGATGTTGAGGGAGAAATTTGTGCTGTTATGAATTGCAATGGAGGAGACAACTGACAAGTATTTGTATTTATAGCAGCATAAACACACATTAGTGATAATAAATTCTGACATCTGTTTTCTCGGCTGAAGAAAGCTAGGGCTTCCTGCCTCTCTTCCTATGGGTTTTTGAGCTGAACTTGCCTCCCCTTCCAAAAGGGACGATACCAGAAATGCCTGCTTTTTTTTAGGTGACCTAAGGATGCTGCAGTGATCCAAAGGGTGACATTTTAAATTTGATATTTGTCTCGTGTCCCACAGTAATATGAGGAAATTCCTCCTAAGAGAGACTTGAAATGCTGGGGCTTGTGCCCAACATTCATTCATTCATTATTCATTTGGTTTTGTTTATAATTAATATAGTACATTTCAGAGTTTTACAGAAAATAAATATCTCCATAAAACAAAGTTACAAAAACAGAGGAAAAAAAATCTACATCGCATTACATCCATCATATCTAAAGTATAGAGTTCAGAAATTCCAACACATTCAGGCACTGTGAAGGATAGAACTTGTGAGTGCCAATCCCATGCAATCATGCTGGGATCGTGGGTTGCCTGGCTCCTTCATGCACATGGGACTCCTCCCCGAGGGAGAGATTGGACACTGAGGGGCTAGCAGGTGGGGCTTTGATGCATTTAAATATCCCCTGCCAGGTTCAGCATCTTCTCTCCATGTAAATTCCCTGCTTGTTCAGGAACTGTAGAGGACATGAATTGTGCTTTACAACTGTCCTTTTTGGATCACCATTGGGTAAAAGATGGGGTTATAAAGCATAATCAAAACTTCCTGACATGTACAGTACTTTCTCTTGGCATAAAAAGGTAAAGGTTTCCCCACGACCAAATGGTCTAGTTGTGACCAATTGTAGGGGGCGGTGCTCATCTCCCTTTCTAAGCCTGTAGAGCCGTGTTTGTCCGAGGACAAGCTTCCGTGGTCATGTGGCTGGCATGACGATATGCCCAGTGGTGTCATCTAAATGATTTAAGAACAGGTACTCACTTTTGATTGGCATGTGTCAGGACCCGCCCACTGGAAGTGACGTCATAAGCTGGAAGTGATGTCGTGGCAGGAAGGGACATGAAGAAAGCCCTTTTTGAGGCCTCAGACAATTTTAAACTGACCCAACAGTTGCAACAGTATTCCACAGCACCCCCAGAACATGTTAAGGAGGCCTGGCATCATGTTAAAGTGACCCAACAGTTCCAAAACCCCAGAGCAGCTCATTTTTCAGTGGCAAGGCAAGGCAAGGCTCCGCACGCTGCCTGCCTGCCTCTGAGAACGTGCAGGCAACTCAAACGTGCAGGAAATTCAAGCGTTGCAGGGGGCGGAGTCAATGAGTGGGCGGGGCCAGCCATAATCCTAGAAACTGGTACTCGCGTACTCCCGCGTACCCCCTGCATGACATCACTGGATACGCCGTAGCGCACGGAACGCCGTTACCTTCCCACCAAAGTGGTCCCTATTTATCTACTTGCATTTTTAGGTGCTTTCGAACTGCTAGGTTGGCAGGAGCTGGGACAAGCAATGGGAGCTCACTCCATTGCGCAGTCTTGAACTCCCAGCCTTCTGGCAGAAAGCCCAGCAGCAGTGGTTTAACCCACAGCGCCACCATGTCCCTGATTCTCTTGGCATACTACAGTACCAATAGTTCATAAATGGGTACCAGCACTTTCTAAATACTTCTGTATAATAGACATTGGTCTCCTACAACATCTTGCAAGTAGTCTTATGTAAGAATGTAATGTTCCAACCAATATCAAGGCTTGTCCCAGCATTGATACGTACAAAAAGAGACCAAGGGCCCAATCCAGGACTGATGCAGCTACAATGAAGCCTAGAGATAAGGGAACAAATGTTCCCTTATCTTAAGGAGGCCTCCGTGTCTTCCCCTTCACGGCCGGTTACATTGCATGTCCTGTTGGCATGGCTGCATCTGTGCTAGAAAATTGGAAAGGATATGGCACCAAGTTAAGCCTTTCATTCTGCCAACTTTTGTTAGAGTTTTCAAGCCCTCAAATTACACAGAACTTTGGGACTGTGGTCTGAGAGGGAACAATGCCAGCCTATTTAGGTGGTACTGGAATTGTCATGTGTCCCTGTCCCCCCTCCCCTCACCACTCATGTCATCTCCTGCGTTGTTGAACTGAGGCTGAGTTTGTGTTGTCCATTTTCTTCCTTATAAGGATCCTTCAGCCCCCCCCCCCCAAGTCTAGGCATATCATCTTTCTGCATTATTTGTCCTGTTTTATTTCTGGAAGTAATCAGGCCCAGACTGTGTTTGAATCACACGTCTGCTTCCTGCTCGCAATGTTTGCTTCTTGCATAATTCTCACAGAGGGCAAAAGGTCTACTCCTGTGTATATCATCATACTTGAAAACAAAGCAAGTGTTTTTATGCTGCCATGATGACCCATGTTTAACAGACACACACATGACTGGCTGTCATCTTCCATCACAGATGTTCCCATACAGTTGTTGGCTAAGCGTGTGTTCTCCCCGCCCCCACGGCAAGTCTGATCCATCATTATGTAAGTTTGGACTGCTGCCCCTCCCAACTTCCAAGTGCCTGGAAGGAGGCCAGGAACCTACCTTACAGACTGACACATGCTAAAATGCTTTAAGCTTGCTTAGAATGAGCCCAGACAAGCCATCAACTGTGAGTGGCATCTGCCCTCAGTCCTGATCCAGCCACCTGGAAAGCAGCACTGTCTGTATTTTAGAGGAGCTTAAGCTACATTGTATTTTAGCTAGGAAAGGCAATAAAGCTGGTATAGCTGCTGACTGACCCAACTGGACAAGGCACTGGGGGCATCCTATTTGTAGAGGTGGCAGTGAAGCTGCAAACAATCTGAGCAGGGCGCTGCAGGAACCCCATGCAGTGCTGAAAAGGGCTGGTGCTTGACCCGGAGTGCAGCTTCTTGGAGCATCATAATGTCATAGGCCATTTGTTGTTGTTCAGTCACTAAGTCATGTCCGACTCCTCGTGACTCCATGGACCACAGCACGCCAGGCCTCCCTGTCCTCCACTAGCTTCCTGAGTTCACCCAATTTCATGTTCATTGCTTCGGTGACACTGTCTAACCATCTCATCCTCTGCCGCCCCCTTCTCCTTTTGCCTTCAATCTTTCCCAGCAGGAGGGTCTTTTCTAAAGAGTCCTCTCTTCTCATGAGGTGGCCAAAGTACTTGAGCTTCAGCTTCAGGATTTGTCCTTCCAGGGAGCAATCAGGCTTGACTTCCTGGAGGATTGACCGATTGGATCTCCTTGCAGTCCAGGGGACTCTCAAGAGTCTTCTCCAACACCATAATTCAAAAGCATCTATTCTTCAGCGCTCTGCCTTTCTTATGGTCCAGCTCCCATAGCCATACATTGCTACTGGGAAAACCATCGCTTTGACTATGCGGTCATAGGCCATCCTTGATGCCAACTCCCCCTCTCCCCCGAGTCTTAACAATGTGTTTCTTCTCCATTCTAGTGGTTTGCGCCCAGGGCTTGCAAGCGAAGGACAAAACAGGCTCCAGCGATCCGTATGTCACTGTGCAAGTTGGCAAAACCAAAAGGAGAACCAAGACGATCTTTGGGAACTTGAATCCAACATGGGATGAAAAGTTTTATTTGTGAGTGCATCTTCTTTCTTTCTTTCTTTCTTTCTTTCTTTCTTTCTTTCTTTCTTTCTACTATGCTGTACCAATGAGTATATGTTTGCAACTGGCACTCTTTGACCACATGTTTATTCCGGGCAATTGTCTGGGTGCTTGAGATTTGGGCTGCATTACAAACTCAAAGTCCCAAACTCTCATTCTGGTTTCTGAGTCGCAGTCAAAATATTGGTGGGTGGGAATTCCAGGTTCATGACATGGGGTGACCCAGGATGAGTAGCTTGTTCTGATTACTTGGGGGAATGGTACATGAATTGTTTGGTCTCGCTGAGAAGATCAGCCCCCTTGATTAGTGAGCAATTTTTGGTTGGCAGCTTCAGTGCAGTGAAGAGCCTGCCTTTAGCAAACATGAGGCACCCTCTGATCTCTGCAGAACCCAGGATGGCTGGGCAAGAACAGAGCTAAGCTGCTCAGGAGAGTCTTAAAACTAATTGCCAAAACCTTGCTCCGTTAAGAACTTAGATTTATGTATTTATTTTACAATGTTTGTATGCTTATTTTCTATTATTCTTCTTTTCCATGGTGGATTCTCACAGTGGTTGATAACTGCAAAATCAAATTGGTAGGCAGATCTTGTTATCCTTAAGATGATGATGATTTTACTACTTCATCACAGCCTATGCTGGGCTGATTATAATCATGCTATTTGGGATCTAGCCAAGATCCTGGGAATCGCAGAGATACCTTTGTAGAATTCTTGCTGTTTCAAGCAACACCTTTTTTCTCTGGAGCTGAGCTGGTGTAATTTGCTCAAGACCAGGAATATCAAGGTGTTTCTTCAGACTTCTAGGCACAGATCCAAGGGTGCCAATGACAACTGGAACAGTATTGACCTTCTTCTCTCCAAGATGACCAAGTTCTACTTGCAGGTCTTGATATGTTTTAATCTTCTCATGTTCTTTGTCACCTGGGATTAGACAAATTCTACTGTCACCTGGGATTTTAATATCCAATCCCAGGATCCAAATGTGATTTTTCTTTTTTTGTCAACTATTGTTCTATCTGTTGTACTGTGTTCTAGATGTTTGTCTGTCTGTAATCTGAAGTCCCAAAGGATCTTCGCTTGGTTGTTCTCAGTGATTTTATCAGGTTTGTGATTCTAGGAATTTCGGTGTGAAGGTAAATTGTGTTGTTTGCAAAGATTTTGGTGAACTGTAGCTGCAACTCTGTTGTGACGTTTGGGTGATCTTACTACAGGCACTGACCAGATAGATGGTCGACTGTTTCACTAAGATTATGATTATTAGCTCCCAAATACTGGGTGCTGTCAGTAGCCTAATCAGTAGTAACACTGATGGCATTGTGTGACTCCTAGTTTTGCTCATCTGAGTGGCAGCAAAGTGGGGGGCTTAGGGGCAGATGTTTTTCAAAGGTGCTCTCCCCAGATCAGCAGATGTTATTGCTCTTGCACTTCTGTTGTTCTAAGCTCATGGCTCATGCCTTTGATAGGGCCATTGACGTCTTGGTTTTAAGCACAACAAAGTGTCTCAGCAGAGTTGCATTTGCTAAAACTGCAAATCCAAACCTGAATATTACCAACCCTGCCCTGAATTTTGTCCAGGGGTGCCGATTTCCATATCGTGGGCAGAACTGAGATCTGCCTCTTTTAAATGTTTCGTTTCATTTAGATCTTTGTGGATTTTTTTCTACAAGATTATTTGCTTGCTAGACATTATCTGCGTTTTCCACCATATAATCCATAAATACGCAATAAGGAAAATGGAAATGTATTCATGAGAGACATATACTTTCTGATGCTGAGGTGCGTGCTCTTAAATCCCTCGATGGTGTGGTGGTGCTGTTGCTGTAAGACCTTAGAATTTAAAAATGACTTTAATAAAAGATGTTCTTTCAGGCACATTGGGCCACATCAGGAGGAAGGGCTTCTGGTGTTCTAGGGAGGCAGGAAAACCATCATCTTGAATTAGTTATTTATGAGCTTTGCACCTCACAGATTAGTTGCCGCAATCAGCTGGCAGGTCATGTATTCTCCCATCTATATTTAATCGTCGATGATCCCAGTACTCAGATGTGTGTTTTTATGATGTGAGAGAAGGAAGGAAGAGAGAGAGAGAGTTATTTCTTGATGGCTTGCTTGCGTAGCATGATGTCTCATAAGGTGGCTCATCTTATCTGAGAACAATCTTCCACTCTGTCCTCTCCATTCCTCCATCTCCTCTTCACTCCGTTCCTCTCTTCCTTTTCGAATCCCGGGAATTGAAGGTGGGCAGATGGAGGCAGGCACCCCCTGCCAACCTGTTGCTGACGTGGCTGCCTTACTTGGCCTGGCAGAGGAGCCAGCTCTAAGAAGGGCGGTGCAATTCAGTGAAGCATATCCAGCCCCTCAGAACAGCTTCTCCCCCCTCCATCTCTTCTGCCCTGCAGTGAGTCATCCCACATATATGGGCCTATGTGCACGAAGAGCTCATTCAGGCAGTTCATGGTCCTTGTGTGTACCAACCCTTTCTCTGTGTGGCTGTTCACATGCTTCCTCTGTTTTGTGGTGGTTTGTCTGTGTTTCCATGCACATTACGTGTTGTATCTTCCTTCACTAAAGCTCCTGTGTTATAACAGCAGTCTGGGCAGAGGTAGCTCCCCTGGGCCAATTTCCAGACTTGGGTGCTTTGTAACTCCCTCCCAACTTTGTTTTAATTTTCCCAGCAAGGAGGCCCACTTGCCAGCCTATGCTCCTAGAATCACGGACTCTGAAGAAGTCCCATTGAAATCTATAGGCACCCTCCTAGCTGGAAGCCTTCTTAACCAGGGGCTCTGGTGTTCATCAGAGGGGCTCTGGAGACAAACCTTCAGCCCAGGCAGACCTGGTTGTGGTTTCTCCATTCCTGGAAATGCTTCTTTCTGAGCACAGCCCATTGCTGAGAATAACACTGGCCACAGCTTCAGAGAGTCATCAGAGTGCGCACAGTCTCTCGTAAAACCATAAAAGAAGAATGCGTCTAGCTGGCTCTGAATCTGTAAGTAGATTTCCTGAAAGGGTCTCCGGTAGTTAATGCCTGTTACTGGATCGCATCAAGGTTCCAAGAAGGAAGTTGAGCCTCTGCCTTTCATGGAGGAAAAGATGAGGTTAGCAGGAAGATGTTTAAAGGTGAAGGTATTGACCATAACTGGATGCTCGTATGGAAAGAAAAAATGTATTGTTGAGACTGTCCTGAGGACTAAATGAGCCCATGCAGCTTCCCCACACAGATCCATGTCTTATCCATGATGGGAGCAGAAGGAAGGCTTCCCCACGCTTGGCCCAAGACTGCCTGGCACCCGAGGCAGGATGCCAGATACTGCTTCCCTGGTGATGAGTGAGCCTCTGCCCCTCCTGCTCCCTTGATTGGAAAAGAGGGGACTGCTCTAGCCCACCACTCTCCTCTCCTCCAAACATCCTCTTCCTCCCTGTCCCCCTCGTCCTTTTCCAATCCAGGGAGTGGCGGAAAGTGGACAGGTGAGGGGGGCAACTCCCACCAGTCTGCTGCCTTTCTCAATTGGCCTCATGGGTGAGCCGGCCCTGGGACCACTTCATCACCCGTGAGGCTGCCTGTGCTCTCAGACCAATGCCAGAGCCCCTGGTCTGGGTTCCTTCATTGACAGAGCCACTGAAACAAATGGGCACACAAAGTACACCTTTCAGATCCTGGCATCTACACTTTGGGTGACCAGTTTGGGTCCGTCCTTGCTCACCTGTCAGTGGGCAGCAAAAATTGGACTCTTCCACCAAGCGTTTGGGGTTCAATTCTGGTGGATTTTATTATTTTCAGCTTCCAAGTCATGTTATGGCATCAGGTGCAGTTAATTTGGGATTTTAGCCCTAAGATGGTTTGCAGGATCGATTGTTTGATTGAAAACGTGTTTCCTGTCTTCTTAAGCAATACGTTTTCTTGGAGGTAGCAATAAAAACACTTGAAAACAAAAGAGAATCTAATGACAACAGCTTAAATTAACAGACCTGTTATAAAACAGTAAGCCCCTCTAGAGCAAAATAAAACCGTACCTCAAATTCGATTGATGTTTAAAACTTCCAGACAGGAGGGATGTCTATTATATTGAAATACAAGGAGAAGGCATTTGTTTTAATTCATAAAAGCCAGCAAGGAGTCCAGGTTGGGTCATTTGCTGAGCCATAGCAGCAGCATACACCGAGTCTCATTCAGTCCTTCCGAACTGAGAGCTATCAGAGAGCTTTCAATGAATGAATCCAAGCTGAAAGCCGGAAGATTTGCTACCTGCTGTTAAGAGGGAATGTTCAGCGCAGTCTGAGGCTGGATTCATTTGCTCATCCAACCCATGTTGATGGGGCCCCAAGCGTGGAAGGCATGTTCTTCTCTGTGTATCACAAAAGGTGGTTGTGCACTCCTTTCTCCACCGTGTGAAGAGGATCTTTGGCAAGGTGAATGCATGAGCGAGCACAGGAAAAAGGGATCAGCGCAACAGCTTACACTTTGCACTTGCCAGAAAACAAAGAACAGATGGTGTGATTGGAGTCAGCTTTAATTCCCAATGCATTTTGATGCTTTAACAATTCTTTAACGATTAGACTTATAGCTCTCTTTGTTCTGGTTTGGAGTAGGTTAATGCTGTTTTTCTCCTGGGACTTTGGCAGGTCTACACCCTTTCTTAGGATCGCCCCTTCCCTTTGAGAGTAGGCAGGATTTCAACATTGAAGCAGCTCCTCCAATGGAAAGGGTGACTGTGCCATCCAAGATCAGCCCTGCCTGTGGACAGAGAAACTGGAGCATGTGTGCATTTCTCAGAGTTCAGGGCAGAGAGAGAGAGAGAGAGAGAGAGAGAGAGAGAGAGAGAGAGAGAGAGCAGCTTTGTTTTAGGTGGGGGGATTTTCATTTCTCATTCCTTTTCTGCCTCTTAGTTAGGATAGCAGGTCATACAGCAGCAGGAAGGAAGGACCTCAGCACCACAGGCAGCCCCCCCCCCCCGCGTAAGTTGGCCGAGTGACCCAGTGCTTCCCAGCAAGGAAGGCTGCACCAGCCTCCAGCAAGAACAAATCAACTAGTGCAAGGAGATGCCGCATGGCTCCTTGAAAGACAGCAGGGAGCTGCTAGAGGCAATGGGAAGGGAGACACGCCAGGCATCAGCGCATTTCCTCCCCCCAGTGCTATGTGCCAAAAGGTCTTTGGTGCAAGTCCCGCTCCCTCTCTCTCTGCCACATGCAGTTCTTGACTACTTTCCCCTTTGATTTGAATTGGCAGGGAGCACTGATTGCGCCCACCAAGTCTCTTCCCTAAGCAGCAGGATGAGGATGTCTCCAGAACATGCAGAGCCCTTGGGAGTGACAGCTGCCAATGGTGAAGACAGCCCGTCCTACAGCATTACTTGGGGTGCAATCCTACACTATGCTGGCCTAGTGAGGCCGACATAGCAAGGCCATATCCCAAGGCCCATTAGGAGGCGGCAGCAGCAATGTGCAGGACAAGGGGAGGTTATCTCCTTGCACCCGCGTAAGCCCCAGTCATCCCTATGGGCCTGCTCGGATCTGCGCCTGCTGTTTTGCAGATGCAGAGGAATGTGGACAGGAGCGGCCCGAATCGGGGCTGCCCTGGCTGGGAACAGGCTTTAGGATTTGGCACAACAGTCATCCTGCATCACAACCCCTGTCTCCGCCCGCTGCGCCGCCCAGTTACAACCCCGGAACACCTCGTGGAGGCCGTCCGCCAACCAAGCGACGCTGGTACTCAACTGGCGCATGGCCGGCGTTGCCAACGGTCATGGTGGCGCCCGAGCGCCGGCACAGTGCTCTTGTGCTGGCCAATGCCATAGCGCCAACGCGGGCACGCTTTACGGCACATTCGCGACAATGTTCAGCCAGCACAAGAGCACAGTGCCAGCGCTAAGGGGGGTATAGGATTGCGCTGCCCAGCTCCTTATGAGCAGAATGAAAGCCTTGTAGTCACTCACATCAAGATTGTAATTCTTTTAGTGGTCCATCTGAAACAACAGGATATTTCCCTTTACCCATAGTCATCATCCAGGGACAAAGGGTGGAGCAACATAGAGGTGACAGTGTCACACTTCCAACCATACTGATTTGTCATCATCTTGGGAAAAAGTTTACTTCCTTCAGCTCAGAGCCTGCAGCATCTGGGGGTGATCCTTGATTCGGCACAGCACAGCCTGTTTATTACTGGAAGAAGATTTTCAATCTAGGCACAACAATCCAAAAAGTCAGACAGGGCGGAACTGATGCCTATATTACAGAACTTGCCAGAATGGCCAGGCAGTTGCAGACCCAGCCAATGGGCCGCCTAGGGGCGGAAAAGGAGGAGCGCTGCCCCCTCCCCTGCACTGCTCCGTCATACCCCCACGCCATGCCAGGCTCCATTTTGGAGCCGTACAGAGGTAAGGGAGGTTGAGCAGGCTGACCACTCTGAGAGGCAAGTTACCACCACTGCTCTCCTCCTGCTTGACCAGAGTGCTGCCTGGGGCATTTGTGTCCCCCCCCCCCTTCAAAATGATAGAACCATCACTGTGGTCAGGGGCCTGCGGTTTGTCACACCTTTTTAGAATCAGAATTCACCTGCTTATGAAGATCCCAAAAGTGGTTTAGGAATTTCTGGTGAATGGTAGGTACCTCTTCAACTGACTTGGGAAATAACTTTTGCCATTCCAAATAGGATTCTGATCACCAGAGATGCTAGCGGGGGGGGGGGGGGACATGTGGAAGGACACAGAATACGGTTCCTAGATGAAAAGCACAAAAAGCATATATTACCCGGAGCTGTGGGCTATCAAATTGGCTTTAATGGAATTCCAGGATTGCACCTTTTGCCATCATCTCGTCATCCACGCAGGCAATGTGTTCTCCAAAGCTTATCTCAACAATTTCACTCTGCATCACCAGGAGGTCAGTGCTACTCTGGAATGGGCAGAATATTACTTAGCCTTGTTCAGAGTAAAAAATCTGGCAGAATGATTCAACCAACTTGAATCAGTTGTTGGCCATGCAGGAGTTGGAAACAACTCTGTATTCCCAAGTGTTCAAGCAGATAGTACATTGCTTCCGGCACCCATTACTAGGCTTATTCACTGCACCAGAAAATGCTCCGTTCCCAAGATCCTTTTCAAGATTCATCTGGACGCAGTTGGAGTTGACGCTCTGAAAACAAATTGGCCAGGGGGACGGCTTTATGCCTTTTCTCTGCTTTCACAGGTGCTGTACAGGGTATGAGTGCTCTGAGTGAGGGCACAATCCTAAACTGAGTTAGGCCGGCATAAGGTAAGTCAGCAAAGTTTGGCCAGCACAAGGGCCACCATAAAGTATGTTTGGACCACTGTCGGAGTCAGAAAGGCCAGCACACAGACGTGAGCTATCCTCCCTGACTCCAAGAGTAGTCCAAACATGCTTTATGGTGGCCCTTGTGCTGGCCAAACTTTGCTGGCTTAGTTTATGCCGGCCTAACTCTAGTTTAGGATTGCGCTCTGGAAGTCATTTTGTTGGCCCTGCATCAATCCCAATGCCCTAGTCCAGTGGTTCTCAAACTGTGGGTCCAATTTTTGGCAGTTAGCAAAACGGACAGGGTAGATTAGGCTGTGTGCATCAAAGGTTATTAACCTCTTTCTTGGATGGCGCACTGCTGCCTAATCACCATTATAGCCACAGAGGCTTCAGTGACTGGTAAAGTGCAACTTTGGTGGATCTCAATTCTAAAAGGTTTGAGATCCATTGGCCCCTAGTCAATATGCCATGGAGAGAACATTGGAGACTTTCCATCTTCTATCTCAGGGTCCAACATGTCACCCCTAAGCACAAATGCTTAGATTAACAGTTTGGAGATGGAGAGGCAACAGTCAAAGGAACTGGAGTGCTTGAACAAAGCTTAGCAGGCAGGATCTGACAGGGGGGCCCCTCCCCAATGCTCAGCCAAGTCAGGCACCTGCCGGACAGACCTAGGGGGCTTTCATTTTCCTGCCAAAGCCAGGTCTAATCTAAGGAGACAAATCCGGCTTTTATCTCCCACCAAAATTAGAATGTATCTGCTCCATTTGCCCAGCATGCTTGCCCTACTGAGGTTCGAGCTCACCGTGACAACAGCCTTACACACTGTGTGAACTTCAGAGCAACATATTTATAACCTGAAATATTGAATTTGTGTTCTAGCTGGGTGGCTGTTTTCCTTTGACTCTGGATGCCTCTTTTGGCTGGCTGATTCTTGCTTTGCCATCTGGTATCAATAAACAGCTTCCGTCTGCGCCGGCTGTTCACTCCAAAATAAGCAAATAAATGTTAATTAACTCAAATGACACAAACAGTGAAGCTTTTGAAGTCCGTGAATTGCTGTTTTTGCCAACACATTCATTCTGGGCCAATTGCAATCACTTGGCTCGTCCTTGACAGCAAACATGGGATATGTATAGACATTCAGAAACCGAAGAGTGGGATTGCTGCGGAGGCGCACTTGACACCTTGACACCTTTTGTTCACATGAACAACCTCCTCTCCAGCAGAAGTGGATTCTGCACGCCACTGATTGGCTATGAGGTGTGATGAAACAAAGCAGCCTTCCTAGAACATGGTTTCCAACTTCTTAAGAACTGTCTTTTTGTTCGGCAGCAAACATGCTCCATTGAGCCGATATAGTATACTTTTTAAAAAAGGTGAGCAGTGCACCTGAATCATGGCAGGTAAGCATATGACAGCATCAGTCGATTTGCTGCTTACTTTATTTGTCCAGTGCAGTCGGGGTGGAGCTAGGCTGGCAGCCCGATCCGATGCTGTCCTGCTGCCAGCATTGTGGTTGCAGTGCTGGCACCAGGTGTCGCAAAAATGCCTTATGGCATCTTGGCACCACACAGGGAGTAAGCGGCGCCAGTGGAGAACCCCATTAATGCTGGAGCCCGGCCACTGCTGGAGGCAAGGTGAGCTGCGCAGGAGCATGGGGAGGGTGCAGGAGGGTGTGGGGGAAGGAGTTCCTAATAGCAGCATCCCACTCCCACCTTCCCTCCCCGGCTGGCACGCCCACCCACCCCCTGCCCAAAAATGCCTCCCTCCAGCCTTCCCTCCTCCCAGAACAACCCCTGTGCCAGCCAATTCGTCTGGCACATGGACGGCTCTCTGTTGGCGCTTCCAGGCTCACGCTGCTTGTAGCGCTCAAGCGCCAAACAGGGGTACCGTCCGGGGCTCCCATGTTGGCACTAGTGACACTGCATCAGCGCTACATCCAGAATAGGATTGCACCTAAGTTGAAGGTATCCATTGATTCCCCTCAGCCCACCTTCACTAGTCCTGCCTCTCATCCTAACCCTCCGCTTGAACCAATACATGTACTTTTGGAAGTGATTGCAGTAATGCATGTGTTTATTAATTTTATTTTTAGATGGATTTTCCCAGGTTCATAAAAACTTGCTGAGAATTAAAACACAACTGTAGGCACATAATGTGAAAACTGTAAATACCAAAATAGCATTACAGTCATAAACAATTACAGCCTTGAGAAGGCCTTCCCATAAACATGTTTTGTAGCTTCTTCAGAAAATCTGGAAGTACAGCAGGTGCTCTATAGGTCTCTCTGGGAAGGGAGTTCTACAACAGTGGGGCCACCACTAAAAATGCCCTGTCTCCTGTGCCTGCAAACCATGTAGATCTCTGGGTTGCAGAGATCTCTGGGTTGCAAGATCTCCATGTAGATCTCTGGGTTGCAAGATGTAGATCTCTGGGTTGCAGGTTGTGGGAGCATATTCAGTCTCCCATATATATTTATATTAGGCCAGCAACGTTTGGCTGGCAGAAGGGACATCGTAAAGACCATTCTCGTTTGGACCATTCTCAGAGTGAGAGAGGCCACCACACAGACATGCACCATCCCTCCAGACTCCGAGAGTGGTCCAAATGAGCTTTACAGTGGCCCTTGTGCCAGCCAAACTTTGCTGGCCTAACTGTGCCGGCCTAACTCCAGGTTAGGAAGAAGATCAGGAAGAAAATCCAATAAGAAAGTGACTTACAGTGTTTTCAGTGGCAGAGCAATTGAGAATCTTCAGTCACTGACTCAATGAATTGTCCCCGAACTCAGTGGCGTTTCTGCAGGGATGGCAAAGCTCTAAGTTTTGCAAGAAGCCTTACCTTGCAGTGGAAATCACTCCTCTCCTGCACCATTTTAGCCAATCCTCACAGGGAACAGCAACATCTTGGTGTTGCTTACTGGCTACAGCAGCAAGGGAGAGGAGGGATTTACATGACAGGGTAAGGCTTCCTGCAAAACTTAGAGCTTTGCCATCCCTGTAGAAACGCCTCTGCCCGAACTAGGTTTCTGGCCAGAGAGAGAAGCAGGAGAGCATTCCCCTTCCCCTAGAGGCAGTGACTGTCATGTATGTGGAAACTCTCTGGATGGTCAGTTTCATAGTGTATTTGCTTAACAAAGAGGAATCTTCCCTATAATTAGCCTGCCTGAAGGTGGAGGACTGTTGGGATTCCAGGTGGGTCAGTGGAATGCCTGCCCTGCACTTTGTGCCATTGGCATTCTCACCCCTGGCTAAACATGCAGGACATCAATGGGGTGTGTGTGGGTTATGAAAGGATAATGTTTTCAGAGAAGCAAATAGCATCATGTCATGCATTCCCCCTGACCAAAAACAGGGCATCCGACAGCAAAAAATCTCCAGTGATGCTTGTTTCATACTCCACTGAAGCCCTGCAAGAAAGCGGATGAGTCATCCCACAGCCCTTGGGAGGGTTGTCAGAGGTCATCACCCTTAAATGTGGATTCCCTGAATGTGAGTGGGTTCCTTCAGGCAAAGTGCGCGCATCTCAAAGGCTGCCTGCTAATGAAAGTAACTGGATTGTGTGCGCGATTGCCATCCCTTAGCGGGAGGCACTCTGGAAATTGCAGTCCTCCATGGCAGTGCAGGAGGAAATCATGAAACTGGGGAGATGTCGGGCCAGAAGTCATCTAACTTAGACATTAATGCAAGGTGAGGTGGTAAGTGAAGGCAGTAGAATTCTGGACTGCAGGTGGAGACACATTTTAGATCACTATCTTATGATAAGAAAAAGCCTCATTTCGTGTAGTAAATGAACACTTTGGAAGAGAGGTTTAGCTCAGGCTGATTTGCTGTTTTACTGCAGGCAGGATGTTTTTTGCAAGGGAAGTGTGGTGAAAGTTTGACCCCTCACCTGCTGTCTGAAATGGAACAGTCTAGAATTCTACCACCTCTGCCTATCACCTCACTCTGCCATAATGTCCTAGATCAGGTCTAGGTTGCCCCATGCCATGTGATGGAGCAACCAGCCTCTCAGTGTTGTCACCCCCACAACAAACTAAGGAGAGTGCATTTGCAAATGTTGCTGGGTTCCCCTTCACCCTCCCGGGCTCCATTGAAAGTTGCTGTTCCTCTCACCTTCATGGTGCTTTTATGCTTTTGCCACCCGGCAAAAGGTTATGCCGGGGCTTAGAACACACAGAGCTGCCAGTGCTCCCCTTGCTCCACCAGCTGCCCAGACAGACGTCAACAACAACAAGGCTCCTCTACTTTCTGGGCACAAATCCTTGCCTTGTTCTACAAGTCCCCAGGGATGTTATTTTTAGACAAACCAAGAACAACGGCAAAGCAGATCAGTTGGCCCCATCAAGCAAATTAAGACTTCAGCCCTTAGGAGAATGTTATGGCTTGGAGTTCACTTTCCTTATTTTTAACTTACTTGGGTGCTCATTAAGCCATACTGCTTTAAGTCCTGAGCCAACCTCTCACTGCACAGTTAAGAACAAATAGATGTTTGTGACAGTTTTGTAATTCCCTAGAAAGGAACCCTTCTGCCAGTCCTGGCTGTCTTTGGAGAAAAGAAGCAGCCGTTCCTGTTCTTCCTACTAATACTGTAGGATTTACACACATAAAGATGTCTTAGCTTTAACGGCTGCACGTTTCAATCTATACCGGTCCTCTGAGATTAATAGAAATGGCCAAGGATTTAAAGCCTGTGGCTTTCTGGATGGAAGTATGGATTTATTTTACATTATGCAAATGGTTTCTGTGACCCTGCCTGGACTCTAAATAATCCTGTGTTTGGTTTTGAAGACTTGATTACAAGAAAAAGGGAGTGGGGCTGGAGATTCTGCTTATCGGATGTTGTCATGGTTCTGCTCCTTTCCCCATCTTATCCCTTCATTATGATCCAGTGGATGATTTGCCACTTTGCCCAAACACTGCTTTTTCCAACCAAAGAGAGAAGTTGTGGGGATCAGGGGGCTGCAGGAGGGAGAGAGTTTGGGGCCCATCAAGTCATGTACTGTTAAAAATCTGTCTACCCCTCCCAACCACTCACCCACCCAGGACTGCTATCAGGACAATTCTGGATTTCATGGCCCTGGCACTGTCACTTTCAGTGTGTAGAATGGTGACGCTCAACTCTTGGCACTGAAATGACCCAACGTCCCCAGCTTCATAAGGCTGCATTTTATGCTACCTCTTTCAAAGAAGTGTTTTTGGAGAGGGAAATTGGAGCAGGGCTGCCCCAGGCCACCGGATTCATGAGGCGGCACATGAAATGTCCCTGCCCCCTTGTGTGACTCTATCAAAGCAACCTGGTACTTGCCTGTAGTCGCTTGCCTGTAGGTCAGCACAGCAGTCTGAGCAACTCATCAGAGTAGCAAAACAACTTTCCCTTGTTCTGCCTCTGCTTGTCTTGGTACAGGGAGCCTCCCTAGCCTGGCCCTGACTATAATTCTTGTTGTTTGTTTGGAGTGTTTATAGCAGAGTTGGGGGCTTGTGGACCCATTCAGCGCTTGCCTAGCGCGATCGGAGCGGAGACACGACGAGATCGCTACATTTCCATAACAAAGTCTTTTATTGGTTACAGTAGCGATAGTCAGAAAGCAAGAAGTTCTGTTTGCCGGTCAGCGAAAGCCGGCGAAGGCTTGCCGCATACAAGCGGCTTTTCAACGCATGTTGTTACATTCTCAGTTACCGTCTCAGTCTCATTCTCAGTAACAGTAACAGTGCGCACACAGTAAAAATACAAGTTATATGGGAACAAAGGGGTGTAGCCAGAGCATATCTGGTAGGTGGATACCTGAAGACCCTTGTGCCCCATGTTAACCAATGGGGTGTCCCTTTGAACATCATGATCTCATAAGAAAGTGGATGTTTGCTAGCCAGCGCTTCCCGTGAGAAACTTTGCCTGCTTATGTTATACTAACTAAAGGGAGTTCAGCTACTGTGTAGCAGATTGCACTAACAAGCTGGGAAGCTGACTACCTCAAGGACACGCAGGTGCTCTATCTGATCTGAAGACGGAGAGACGGAATGCCAGTTTCAACCAGTTCTGGAGTGTGTGGTGTGAAACTGCAACACCCCCCCATTACGTCTCGGAAGTCATCTTTTGGCGCCAAATCTAACATTTGAACTGCCTGTTTGAATTGTGGCGCAGGAAGTGCTTTGGTCAGGACATCTGCGATGTTCTCTTGCGATGGACAGTAAAGCACGTCAATGTCCCCGTTTTGGACTGCCTCTCTGACATGTTTATGCTTTATGTCAACATGCTTAGAGTGCATCCGGATTCGTTCTGACCCAGCAATCTGGATTGCAGACTGGTTGTCCATCCAGATCCGGATTGGATTTGTTTGTGGAGCATCCAAATCCGACATCAATTGCCTGAGCATGTGTAGGTAGTTGGTCACATGACTTAGGGCTGTGTACTCACTCTCTAGAGTAGAACACGCGACAGTCTTTTGCTTGTGTGACCCCCAATCTATCACGCAATTCCCAAGGCGTATGGCATAGCCCGTGGTGGATCTCCTTGTGTCATCCCCCCCAAAGTCACTGTCTGCAAAAACGTCCAATTGCAGTGCTCCTTTTGGGGTGATGTGGTACTTGTGATTACTTGTGCCTTTCAAGTACCTGAGGATGCGTTTCAAGGCTATCCAATCTGCCTGTGTGGGATTTGCAGCTTTTCTGCTCAGGTGGTTGACTGCAACGCTAATGTCTGGGCGCGTCCAGCACGCAAGATGTGTGAGTGAACCCAGCAGTGAAAGGAACATGTTCTGGTTTGGAAATGGTGCAGACTCTTCTGCTTTTTCCCCTCTCCCCATCACTATTGGAGTTGATACAACCTTGCAGTCTTGCATGCCCCATATCTGGAGTAGATCGTGGATCTTTTTCTCCTGACTGAGGAGAAAACCAGCACTGTCAGCTGTGCGTTCGATTTCTACCCCTAGGTACTGACTGACAGGACCAAGACATTTAAGTGTGAATGCCTTTTGAAGTTGTAGTGTGATCTGATTGATCTGTTGTTGTGTCTTTGTGAGGACCAGCAAATCGTCAACAAAACATAACAGAACACATAATTTCTCTCCTTTTCCCCTTTTGAAAAGGCATGGATCAGCTGTAGAGGGGGTGAACCCCAATTTTTGCAGCTGCTCTTTAAGGCATAAGTGCCAGCTCCTCCCACTTTGTTTCAAACCATAAACCGCTTTTCTGAGGCGAAAATGTGAGTAATCGCTTTGCACACCTGGAGGTATTGTAATATATACCTCTTCCTGCAGGTCTGCGTGCAAGTAGGCTGTCCCAACATCAAAATGGTGAACCTGGAAACCTTTGCTGGCGGCTACGGCAAGCGCTGCGCGTAGCGTGGTGGCTGAGAGTGTGGGTGAATAGATTTCCTCGAAATCTACACCTGGAATTTGTTTACAGCCACGGATCACTAAACGGGCTTTCTTTAACGGCTCAGCACCTTCCCGATCCTTGAGAACAAACACCCATCTGGAATCAATTGCGTGTTTTCCAGCTGGTAATGTTGCTGGCTCAAAGACCCTTAAGTCGTGCATTGCCCTCAATTCAGTCCGAATAGCTTGTAGCCATTCTTCCTTCTGGGCTTGCGGTAGCTCTATTACATCTTGGTATGTCTGAGGTACCTTTCCTACCTCTACCTGGTAGGTTAATCTTTGGGGTGGGACCCCACGCAAAGCCCTTGGAGGAAGGATGCGTCTGGTCGGAACAGCTTGTTCCGGTGTAGCTTCCTCTGAAGACGTGCTTGTATCTAACCCCGGAGTGGCCCCCCCCTCTTCCAGCAGCCTGTCAGGACGTGCTGGTGTGGCAGGAGTTGGTGTGGATGCTGGTTGATCGGGAATGCTTTCTAATCTTGCCTCCCCCCCATTTTCTGCAGCTTGTGTGGGGATGCTGACTGTTCTGTCAGCATGATCTGGCAGCAAACCTTGCTCAGAGAAATCATAAGAGTTAGATATTGTGACAGTTTTGTGGTCAGGATTGAGGAATTTGAGCGTTTTGCAATTCGGTTCAAACCCAATGAACTGCAGCCGCCTGGCACGCGGGTCATCTTTTCTGCGTGTTTCCCGATCTGCATGTACAAAGGCGTATGATCCAAACGTCTTTAGAAATGCAAGATTGGGAGGTTTGCCGAATAGCTTGGTGTAGGGGACCCCGTCAATCGAACGGTGGTAAACTCGATTTGAAATAAATACAGAATATTTCATCGCTTCTCCCCACAACCCTTTGGGTAGTTTTGACTGCTCCATCAGCGCTCTGACCATGCTCTGAAGCTCACCATTTTTCCTCTCCGCCACCCCGTTATGCTCTGGGGTGCGGGGGGCGGTGAGCTGGTGGGTGATGCCCTGCTTTTCCAACCATTGAGACATCTCCCTGCTCAGAAATTCACCTCCCCGGTCGGTTTGAATCGCCACTAGGTGATTTCCAAACCGCCTTTCCGCCCACCTGACCCAATTGCGGATTTTATTAACAGCTTCAGACTTCTGGCGCATTAAAAATGCAAAACTATACCTCGTCGCATCGTCCACGAGCGTAAGAACGTATTGCGCCCCCCCCCCGCTGTCTTCTTCATAGGGCCGATTAAGTCCATGTGCACCAGCTGTAAGGGGGTTTGAGTCTGGCGGTCGCTGAACTTCGGGATGGATGCTCGATGCGATTTAGTCAGTTTACACACATCACAGTCCACAAAAGCATCGCAATCTTTTAAGTCCATTCCGTGCACAAGTTCAGCTGTTTTCCTCACATAGTCATGATTTAAATGTCCTAGTCGAAGATGCCACAAATGTCCACAGGATCGGTGCTTTGGTTGATTGAAGCACACAGTTGCCTGTTGATTCCCTGTAGTCTCCGCTCCAAGCACGAACAGCCGATACACTCGGGGGACAGCCACACAAAGATTCCCCCTCTCAAGTGTGCAGACGTCGTCTTGGAAAGTCACTTTAAATCCATCTTCTTGAAGGGTGCCAAGGCTGAGCAGATTTCTCGACATTGTTGGCACACACAGCACATTTTTCAAGGTAGTCTGCAGTTGTGGCAGGAAAACCTCTCCAGCGCATTTTACTGGCGCTGTTGTTCCATTTGCGAGTGCGACAGTTTCACGATCTGTCTCGCACCTACTCGTGAGTAAGTCAGCGGATGTTACGATATGGTGGCTTGCTCCCGAGTCCAACAACCAGGATCCTCGCGTGCGCCTACCTTCCGCTGAACCCACGAAAGCGATACTCGCTTTGGGATGTTGTGCATGGGGCTTTGGAAACTGTCCTTGCCCCGTGCCCTGCTCACCTTGGGGTTTTTTCTTCTTTTTAGAGCCTCCTTTCTTCTTGGCACACTGGTATGCGAGATGTTGGGTTGATCCGCACACATAGCACTGTCTCACACTGGCGCACACTTGCGCCTGGGACTCATTCCTGGGCTGCTGTTGCTTTTTCCCAGAAATGTTGTTTTTCCCCTTTCGGAATTCTCGCTCCCTCTGGTTGTCTTTCCTTTTGTCCGCTTCCTCGAGAAGCCGTGCGACGACAAGGGTGACCGTCAGCTGTGCTGCAGGGATAGATTCCAAAGTCAGGGTAAACATGTCCCACGTCTCATCCAGGGAATTGAGGATTGCGAAAACTTTGAGCCTCTCCTCGACACGTTCCCCGATTGCCTCAAGATCTTTGAGGTTTTGCTGCATTGCTCTTAGGTGGACTCGTAAGTCGCCTCCCGGTTCAAGACGCGATCGCCACAACTTGCGCGTCAGAACCATGCTGGAAGTCAGGGATGCACGTGCAAACAACTCTCTTAATGTGGTCCAATAGTCCATAGCATGTCCGAGGTCGCGACAATAGACTAAGAGATCTTCAGAGATTGCAAGACCGATGGTCGCCTTCGCCTTCCTGTCAGCTGCTTCTTCTGCAGGGTTCGTGGGGAGCGCTTGAGTGCGCTGCCAAAGGTCGTCCTTTTCCAGCAGCAACCGCATCTTGTGTGCCCATTGCACATAGTTGCTGTCGTTGAGAAGTGGAATGGCAATGTAAGGCGCCGTCGGGGCGGCGGGAGGTTGCTGCGCCATCCCGGCTCCGGGCGCAGCGGGCTGCAACGGTGGAACTTGAGGTGGTATCAGAGGGATGAAAGGACCTTGTCCTGGGACGAGCGGCGGCGGTGGCGGGATTGGTGCTTGGCCGTCGGGAACCCCCCCTGGCGGGGGTAAGAGAGGTCCGAGATCGTCGTCTTCCGATTCGCCCTCTTCGCTTTCCCCGGATTGCTCGGGTTCTCCTGGGTCGCCAACGTCCTCTCCCCCCGCTCCGTCACCGAGGTCTTCCTCTGTCTCCTCTTTGACTCCACCGGTTGCTCCTTCCTCATCAGACATCTGTCAGGACGTCTGCGAGTGTAGGAGTGCAGCCACATTCACAACTCAGTCTCTGCTCCATGGATCGGGTCCGCGGCAAACCCCTGCAGGGTTACGGCTGAATCTTCCATAACCTGTTGAAGTTATGGACCCCATAACCTGTTGTTTGTTTGGAGTGTTTATAGCAGAGTTGGGGGCTTGTGGACCCATTCAGCGCTTGCCTAGCGCGATCGGAGCGGAGACACGACGAGATCGCTACATTTCCATAACAAAGTCTTTTATTGGTTACAGTAGCGATAGTCAGAAAGCAAGAAGTTCTGTTTGCCGGTCAGCGAAAGCCGGCGAAGGCTTGCCGCATACAAGCGGCTTTTCAACGCATGTTGTTACATTCTCAGTTACCGTCTCAGTCTCATTCTCAGTAACAGTAACAGTGCGCACACAGTAAAAATACAAGTTATATGGGAACAAAGGGGTGTAGCCAGAGCATATCTGGTAGGTGGATACCTGAAGACCCTTGTGCCCCATGTTAACCAATGGGGTGTCCCTTTGAACATCATGATCTCATAAGAAAGTGGATGTTTGCTAGCCAGCGCTTCCCGTGAGAAACTTTGCCTGCTTATGTTATACTAACTAAAGGGAGTTCAGCTACTGTGTAGCAGATTGCACTAACAAGCTGGGAAGCTGACTACCTCAAGGACACGCAGGTGCTCTATCTGATCTGAACACGGAGAGACGGAATGCCAGTTTCAACCAGTTCTGGAGTGTGTGGTGTGAAACTGCAACAATTCTTGCCTCTGGCCTTATTGCAACGAAGCCCCTGATGCTTTCTTATCCTCAACTGCCTCTGGCCTTCCACTTGTCACCCAGCCAGGCCTCCTTAGCCAAGGTGTGATGACCTCTCCTATTAGGCAACCACCTGTTGGTTGCAATCCTGATATCTCTGGCTTCTTGCTGTGCATCTGTTCTGCACCACGTCTTTCTTTTCCCCTTTTAAGGGCAGCTGTGACTGGTGCAAGGGCACAGTTTGTGCATCTTGCATCAGGACGTGACACCTACCCCACTGTCTGGACTAGTGTTGTTGTTTTTTGTGGCAGGAACAGTCTTTTCTGGTCTGTGTGGCAGTGCAGTAGCAACATGCACAAAAGGTTTTTTTTCTGGGCCACAGAAATGGGTGATGGAGAGGCATGTCCAGAGGCATGGTTGAGCACAACTGTGTGCAACTGGGATCTCCTGGAGCGGCAACTACAGAGGAGCTGAGCTCTGATAGCTGATAATAACCCTGGAGTTCCTGAGGAATGCAGATGTTAAGGTGTGATTGCAGCAAGTCAAGAATCTGCTGAAGACAGCGTGTTCCTTTCTAAGCCATCACAGCTTTTTATACACAATCCTTCCTTGCCTTACTGCAGAACCCTCTTAATCAAAAGAGGCCAAGCAGGGGCATCCAAATCCCCACCCAGGAAGAAAGAGAGTGTCCTGGCTATTTAATGCATCAAACGCTTATGCACAGTGAAAGCTGCAGCCTCCATTCTGTATGCTTGCAGTCCTGTGCGCTGCAGCTTACCTTTCTCGTAATGTGTTCAGTGACAGATGGGAGATGCATGAGACCCTGCAGGCGAAACCATCGCCATAAAGCATGCTAAATGAAATAGATCACTAAATGTACACAGCTGCAAAGGCTGCAAATCGATGTTACATTAATACTGTATGAATTAGTAAGGACCTATTATTCAAATGACCTCCTTTTATGAAAGGCTGCATATGTTCCTCAACCAGGAGGCAGGGAAGCCCAGGGAGGAGAAAGCCCGAAGGCAGGCTGGCCAAATGGGTGGGTGGGGTATTGTGGCACAGTCGATTGCAATGGGCTGAGCAAAGGGTACAAAGAGGAGGAAGCAGAAACTATATTATTATATCCTGCCTTCCTGTATGAATGTTCGGAACGCTCAAGGTAGCATGTAGTCAGAAAACAGTAAAATGCAAAACAAGAATAAAATACGAAGTGCAATAATTATAAAGTAGTCAAATGGAATAGTGCAAGAAAAGCATTAAAACAGAATATGGAAACAACCACAAAGCCAAAAGTGAGGAAGAAAGAAAGGCCAGGTGCAAAGGAAAGTCTTCAACCTTCCCCAGGAAGCTAACAGGGAAAGGGGCAGTACTTAATCCTACTGGGAGGGGTTTCATAATAAAGGCACCCCCATAGAGAAGGCCCTGCTCCTCTTTGCCATCAATCAGGGCAGCGTGATCAGCAAGCCCCCCCTCCACTGACGGGCATAGTTGGCTAGTATGGAAGAAGGTGGTTCCTTAAATATCCTGGTTATGGGAGAACCCTTATGTGGAACCTAGAGCTATGCAAGGCTGTTTTCTCTGTTCAAGCTTGAGCCAGTGGTAGAACACCTGCTTTACATGTAATCAGTTCTGGGTCCAGTCCCCGGTATCTCCAGCTTTAAAAAAAACACCAGGTAGCAGGGCTAGAGAAGACTTCTCTCTTCCTATGACCTTGGAAAGTTGCTGCCAATCAGAGGAAGCAGCCCTGGGCCAGGTGAAACAAAGGTCTGGCTCAGTAGAAGGCAGTGTAAAACATTCCTATGGGAGAGATAGGAGAGCTAAGCAGTCAAGGGAAGGGATGAAACAGAGCCAGGAGCTAGCGTGATTGAAAGAGAGGAGGCTGTGGACTGAAAAGGGAAGAGGAGGCTGGCCTTTATGAAGGAGTATTTGTACCCCACTGGAGGGAAAGGAAGCCAGGGGCGGGGAAGAAAAAGGAGATCCAAGCAAGGACAATTTACAAGGATCAGCCTCCGTCTTACAGGTTTCTCCATATATGGGCAGCTGAGGCAGTTGGCAGGGTGGATTGGTGGGAGATGTCTTCCTCCACCACAGCTCCTGCTCCTTGGATTCTAAAAGGAGGAGGGGAAAAAGAGGAAGTGTGGAGGAGAAAGTTCCCTCTGTGCATCAGCAAGGGACTCACTGTGACACTGTCTCTACCTGGCATCCTTCAGACCAGTTCAAGGCCTGCTGTGTCTCAAAGTTATGAGTACAGACGTCCCTGGCTATCTGCATATCCAGTTACCCATGGTTCCCCTTGTCCCATTACCTTTGTTTATGTTGATTCCATTTTCGCTTAAGTAAGAACATGTCTTGCTTTAACAAAAGCCATAAGCAAGATGAGCAAGCAGGCAGCCTGCAGCCTAGAAGGGAGACGAAGAGTGAACAGGAAGCGGGAAGTTTGCTCTTAGTCTTCCTTCTAGGCTGCGAGTTGCCTGCCTGCTCATCTGGCTATAAGCTTTCTGCTTATAGCATTTGTTAAAACAAGACATGTTCTTACTTCAGCGTGAATGGAATCAACATAAACAAAGGTAATGGGGCACAGAGGGCTGCAGAGATAGGGATTCCCTGTATCTTCAGTTTTTGGTATTGGGGGGTGGGGGGATGTGTCCTCCGCAGATACCAGGGGATGCCTGTACATTTTTCTCAGGCTTGCCTGAATGAGGATCCCTCCCCCAATATCACCTACTGGCTCTTTCTGCAAAACGGCCCCTCTGTCATCATTTCCCTAGCTAATCAACAGATCCCATAATCGCATGATGAGTTAATTAAAGCCACCCAACACAGTGGTATGGTGGGGCTGCAGCCCTTCAGAGGAAAGTCTCTTCTATTCCCCTTTCCCGAGCAAGTAAATTTGACTGCACCTCCCGCAACCGGCACAATGCAGCTTTGATGCTATTTGGAGCCACCATAAAAAGCAGCGTTTCCCCGCTCCTTCAATTATTCATAAGAGGGAAGGATTGATTTTGTAAAAATGCTGCCAGTCTTCGGGGGGGGGGGGGAGAAACAGCCCGAGCGCCAAGGAAGAACTTCATTTGGGAGTTGCAAGGCCCTTGGGTTGGGGAGACAGGCTCAGCCCTGCACCAGAATGTGGCGGTCTGCTGGGCAGATGGGCATCACAGTTGGGATGCCATGGGAGGCAGCTGAGCTTTAGGGGTTGGGCTACCATCAAAGGCTTTGACTCTCAGGAGTACACAACTGGAGTATTTCACCTCCTAGTAGCCAGCATCTGCCGGCAGAAACATGAAGCTTCTTTTTGGCAGTGCTGGAATTCTCTGCCTGCACATGGAGTGTTTTTTTCCTATTGTTTTACAAATAAATAAGCAACACCTGGATTTCTGACTAGGAGGCAATTCTTGCAAGGGAGGAACCACAACCTTGCCATGAGTAGAAAGAGATCTGGCCTGGCGCTTCCCAACCTTGGCATAGAGTAGTTGGGTTTTTGAACTATGAAAAGTGAAAGCATGGTGGTGAAGGAGGTGAAATGAATGGCAAGCAGGTGCTTCTTAATTTTGTGCTGATTTTGAAGGTGTAGGTTGCCTAATATTATACCCCACAGTTCGGCGAATACTGAACTTGGCAGCATACATTGGTCATTAAGGCTGTCTCGGATGGGGAGGTCTGCCTTTGTACCAGGAACTGGGGGCCAGTTTGTATGGAAAGAGCTATTGTGATTTCACTCAGTTTGCCAAATGATGAATTACAGCACATTTAAATCTGTAGGATCCTCAGTGATCTGCTTCATTCCCTCAGCAGTGAATTCTGTCCTGCAGTGATCTTGAAGTTTTATACACAGCCATGAACTGTGCTCAGGTTATGGGAAAGCACATGGATGCTCCTAGTTTGGAAGCTGCTTGGCTAGAGAGTTGTTTGGTGAAAATGCCATGCAGCAAGCGTTGACTGGGGAAATCATATCATCAAGCAATATAAAGTCATGAAGTGAATCTTGCAGGCTCTATAATATGCTTTTCTTCTCCTATTTTTAAATATCATAAACAGTTGCTGCAATTCCCAGCTCATGAACATAAATAGTTCTGATTTCCTGTGTCGAATATTGATGCCATTCCTGCACAGTCCTGCACAGAAACCAGGTTTTGAGAATGCGACAAAAGAATGTAGAGCACATCAGTGCCAGTGTAAAAATAGCAAAGTTGAGCAAAGTTCATAGCTGGGTTTGTAAAGATAAAATGCTTAACTTGTTCCTGTATTCAGGAGTGGCTGATTTCAGCTCCATTGATTTGCAGAAAAGGATATGATCTTGACAACTGTGCTCCTGTCCTAAATTTTTAGAAAGATGTAAGAATTGCTGAACAACAGCATTTGGTGGGTTGAAGTCCTGAGTCGGACTGTCGGGGATTGGCAGGAATCCTACAGACAGCATGGGGTGGTCTGAATGGCAGCCAAGCCATGGGATGTAAAATTTGGTAGCACAGATTTTCAAATTCACCACATTTTTCTATTTCAGTAAGAGATACCAGAATGCCACTAATTTCCCCTGAACCCATTTTTGCCAAGTTTTCTAGAAACTCTCTCCGGATTTCTGACAAGGCTTTCTGTGAGCTAAGAATGACACAAGAGCCCTGCTGGATCATGCCAAAGTTGGTCCATCTAGCCCATTATCCTGCTTCCTATAGTGATCAACCAGGTGCTTCCAGGAAGCCCACAAGCAGGGCATGAAGACAAGAACCCCACACCCTCCCTTGCTTCTGCCCCCCCCCAGCTGGTTTTTCCTGAGATGCTCCCTCTGAATCTGGAGTTTCCATTTAGTTATCATGGCTAACAACCCTACTAAATGGTGGAGGAGGACAGAATCAAGGGGTAATAGAACTACTGAAAAAAATGGCTCTTTTCAGCCTCCATAGCTGATCCTCATGGCCCCAAGCAAGCTGACCTTCATCTATGGAGGCAAAAATGTCAGGCTGCATGTGTGACAACTTTTGAGGCTCAGAGATAACAAATTGCATCATCTAATTAACTGAACAGCCACACTTGTTTAAGGGGAAAATCATGATTATTAGAGGAGAAAATAGATCATTAACAACAGGCTGGAGAAACCCAGTTTACAGTAACAAGGTTTTGTTTATGCATTGACCTAGATTTGCTCCATGTCTGTTGGTGAGACAGGAAATGTACCTTTTCCCATGAATAAACACAATCATGATTCTTTCCCCATAAATGATCAAGGGTTGGAGTTAAAATCCAGCATTTTAGAAATTTATTTAAGCTCAAACCCTGCACATGCTTACCTGAGAATTGCTCCCACAAGACTTACTTTGAGGCTATGAGATTACTTTGAGGCTTTCTGGAAGAAAGGTCCATCATGGGCTATAGGCAATGATGGATTGTGCAACCTCCTTACATTGGTGGTGGGCTACTTCAGAGTACCGGGTGCAATGGAGTGGCAACAGGATCCAAGCATCTTGTTGTCTCATGCCTGCCTGGGGCACCTGGTGGGCCGCTGTGAGATATAGGAAGCTGGACTAGATGGGCCTTTGGCCTGATCCAGCAGGGCTCTTCCTATGTTCTTATGTTCTTATCTTCTAAGCATAAGAGTTCATTACAGTGCAATTCTATGCATGGCTACTCAAAAGCAAGCCCCACTGTGTTCAAAGGGATTTACTTCTAGGTAAGTGTATAAAATGGCAATTGAATTTTATATAGGCAGTTCTTGAAATAAGGAAACAAAAAGGTACGTTGCAAAATATGCAGAATGTTCAGAGTGTGGCTTCATTTGTTGTGATGGCAGCTGCTTTCCAACAAGAAATTAAAAACCCCAACCCCAGCCATCTCCTCTTTGAGACAGGAAGGGTCCAAGATTTCCCAACACCTGAGACAGCATGCCAAATGTGACACACCATTCCCCTTCCTCCTCCCTGGATTGAAAAAAGGGAAGGGAATGGATGAGAAATTGGGAGGAAAGAAGAGTGGTGGGTGATCATATTGGAGACTCTCTAGCCCACCACTCTTCAGGAGCAGGAATGGTAGAGGTTACTCAAAGCAAATGTCCAAGTCAAAATGACTGCCTGAGTCTGCTGACCTTGTGAAAGGGCCAACTGTCCTTTGGGCATCCCAGTCATCCCACCTGTGAATCTTTCTCTCACCTTGCACAGATTCCTAGTCCACTCATCCAGTTCTCTGCCTCCAGTAACTTGCTATCCAGTCACCCTGTTCTTTGTCTCCAGTCACTTGAATATCGCTGAGATATTGTTCTCATTCCACTTCTGCGCCCAATGGATTCTCTGGGTTTTTTATGTGGATATTGGTATTAGCCAATCAGTCCCAGATCAAACTATAGTCTCTCATTTGTTCCCAAGTAAAACATACTTGTTCTTTTCGGAGTTGATGTGAGCTGAGCTGAACCTCAAACATGTATCTTGCCAGGAATGGTGCTTGTTTGAGGATTAGGGCTTGGCGTGCATTTTCCAAGAAGATGAGCAGAATTTTTCCAAGGATATTTTTGCAGGTAGTTCCTTTCAGTGGTTTTTAACAAATGGAACAAAAATTTCACCATGAACTGCAATAAAGACAGAAAATTAGACCCACATGAAGCTGTTACGAGCTTTATGGGATGTTGCACGCCTTTTGTCTTGGATGCAACATTAATCTGTTATTATGTTAACCACAATCTATTCCTTCATGTTCCTTTTCAGTGAATGCCACAACTCGACAGACAGAATAAAAGTGCGAGTTTGGGATGAAGATGATGATATAAAATCTCGAGTGAAGCAGCATTTCAAAAAAGAATCGGATGACTTCTTGGGACAAACCATTATTGAAGTGAGAACCCTCAGTGGGGAAATGGACGTTTGGTATAACCTCGGTATGTAACTCAGGCCAAATTCTGCTTGTATGAAGCTTGTATCTTGTTCCTGCCACCACTCATGTCCCATATATATAATATTTGGAGGAGCATATTATGATAATTTCTCCATCACTCATATCATTGCTTGCTTTCCCATAATCCAGGCCAATCACCATCTCCTTAGATGGTCTTGGAGAGTCTCCCCAAAGCATCTTCTTCGTTCCTTCCCTGGTTTGTGCCCAGGAACTTTCAACCCTCTGCTAGCTCTCTGGAAACAGACTAGCCCTTTTTGGAAAGAGTGTAATGTGCCCTCCTTTTTCACACTGGTCTGTTTCTGCATGTGCCAGATCTAACAGATATGCCCTTGCTCAAATTCCATGGGATTCCTGCCGAATATGTTCCTATCATGCTCTTTACTTTAAAAAATTATATATCTCTAGGCAAGGGCAGCACTGATATTCAACTACTGTTTGTGACAGCAGGAACTGCCCTGTGCTGGAATCAAGTGACCCACTTTTCTAGTCTTGTATGTTTCAGTACCTCTGCTCCAACTTCCGCTTTTGGCAAGTTGCACATGAGTTGATGACAACATCACAAGCCTTCTAGGAAACTCAGGGCATTGTTGCATCCAAGTTCTAAAGCTCTTGGGCTATGTTGGTTTAGCTCTCCAGATGGTTTGTCTGGCTCTTCTCCTAAGCCGGTTCCCTAAATCACTGTTCTCCATTCTGCCTGAATTGCGTGTTTTGCTCGTTTGTCCCTTTTGAGGATTCGTAAGCAAATCAAGTAGACTGCCAGTTGTTCCTGGGTCATCCTCCTTTAAGAGATTGTACAACATGCTTTGGCTTCCCATGTGCCTGGAATAGCTCTGGAGCTAATGTCTCTCTGATACTTCCACCTACACAAAATACCGCTTCATTCATTTCAGCAAAGGAAGCCAGTCTGTGCCTGAGTGTTTCTCTGCTCCCCCAGACACCCCTGCATCCCACAAGGGGATTTCCACATCCTGGCAGTGGGAGTATGACTTTTTCCAGAAATAGGCAAAGGAGGGAGGAATGTTTCACTAATTGATTCAAAGAAACCCAAAATCCCAGTTAGGATGGCGAATGCAATGTAAGTTGTTTGCAGCTTGTTCTCGTGAAAAAGTCCCACCGCCCTGCAGTTCCTTCCATCTGAGCAGATTGTTTCTCAGTCAGGTTAGGTGGGTGTTAGGTGTGATGAAGCCACACACCTCAGGGTGAGTGCAGGTATCACAGAGCCCAGCTAATCTATCAGGCCAGGTGGTCTTCAGGGTCCTCTTCAGCAGACTTGCCCATCTCTAGAGGCTGCCCGTAAGAAGGTGCCCAGGATGCAGTTCTGCCTCACTTCCCTCCCTACCTGGTGCATCTCCAGTAGTGTAGCTCTGGCTGCAGGCAATAAGCTCTTCCTCGCTAGGCTCCCTTCCAGCAGTATTCTGCCTATCTTTGGTTGTGCCCCAAGATGGTCTGGTGCACCTTCCCTTCCCAGGACTTTTCTTTCCCTTCTTTCACTCCCTTCTGTCTTCCCACTGAGGTCTTTTCCTTCCTTACAGATTCCTTTGCCTTTTCCTCTTTCCTGCTGCTTCAAAGAAGGCTGCTCAAAGCCTGGAGACGCCCCCCCCCCCCAAAATCTGCTACTCTCTTTGCATGAACACATTTTTGAGCATAGCCCGGATTAGTTGTTGGACAAAAGCAATAAGTAACAAATGGCAGCATTGCCTCTCTCAGCTGCCAAGAATCCATTTCTGCCCATAGCCAATGTGTTACTTTTCCCTCTGTTTATTAGACAAGCGGACGGATAAATCTGCCGTGTCTGGGGCCATTCGGCTGAAACTCAACGTTGAAATAAAAGGGGAAGAGAAGGTTGCACCATACCACGTACAGTACACCTGTTTACATGAGGTATGTAGGGAAAGCTGGTTTTTGTCCTGCTTGTGACTATTGGTTATGGTTCACAAAGAGTTATGGGTCACAAGGAGTCTAAGGGCACAATCTTAACCTGGAGTCAGGCCAGCATAGTTAGGACAGCAGTTTGGCCAGCACAAGGGCTACCATATAGCACGTTTGGACCACTCTCGGAGTCAGGGAGGATGGCGCATGCCTGTGTGCTGACCTCTCTGACTGAGTGTGGCTCAAACATACTTTACGGTGTCCCTTGTGCCTGCCAAACTTTGCTGGCCTAACTGTGCCAGCCTAACTCCAGGTTAGGATTGCGCTCTAAGGGTGGCTCTGAGGCAGACTAGCCCAAGCCTTTCTCCCTGCCCTGACTGGGTGCTGAGCATGAGAATAATCCCCAAAAAGAAGAGGCAATTTTCTCTGCAGGAGTCAAACCAGGTGGCTCAGAGGGCATGGGCAGAGTAGGGGAACAAAACGAGTGATCTGGTCAGGATTGTATGGGGTTGATGCAGAGAAGTGAACACAGCAGAGAATATGGGAAGCCTGTTGGCCAGGACTACGATTCTCAGTATATGAGGGTGGTTGTTTCCAAAGTTATCTGGTGTCAGGAGTTCCTTCAATTTTGGTGATTTCCGTGATCTTTCCCAATGGACTACTTTATGAGCTGTCATGCTGTACTTGACCTTCTTCAGCTAAACGTCCGCTTTGGGCAGTTGGTTGCTCACTGAGCCTTACCAAGCAAATCCTGTCCAGAGTTCGTTTTGCAAGGGAACCTGGAGGTTTAGGAGCTATTTTTATTCAGTTTCACAAACTGGGGCTGGAGCTGCTTGTTTGGGAGAGGCTTAAACCACAGAGAGAGAGCAAGGGTGCCAACGCACTTGTTTGGGTTGCCGAAGTCTTTTTAAGGCTGCAGGGTTTCTTGCGTCTTGTTTGTTTGATGCTTATCGTAACAGAAGCAAACAAAATTTGGAATTAATGAAAGCCTTGGAGAACCTGGAGCGTAGCACAGCTCGATCTTTCCCAGTGGCACTTGGAGGTTAACATTTCCAATTAAGGTGAAAAATGTGCTTCCTCTAGAATCTCTTCCATTACTTGACTGAAGTGAAATCGAGCGGGGCTGTGCAGATCCCTACAATCAAAGGAGACGATGCCTGGAAGGTCTATTTCGATGACGATGCACAAGAGATCGTCGACGAATTTGCAATGCGCTACGGAATTGAATACATCTACCAAGCGATGACGTATGTACATCTTGTTTAATTTAATCAGCAGATGTGCACGCCAAGCTGTAGCTGTTGTGCACCAAGAGAGTTTTGTGAATAGGGGACCCTGTGCAGATGGCATGAAGGTTATCCTGGCCCAAGAGTGCAGGAGGGCAAACTGAATGTTGTGCTGCTTGTCTCGTGTGCATGGGCTGTGGACCTTTTTGCTTGAAAGAGTGCCACTTGAATCCATACACCTGGCAGCTCTACTGGGGCTGAAGACTCCAGGGCTTTGTGGCAACTTGAGTGGATTTGGTCTTGTTTTCTATGTCACCAGAATCTCTTTGCCCTGCAGGCTTTTTTCTGTGCTCTTTGCTTGTGGCTTATTGTGCCTTGGTTTGAATGGCAGAGAACTGGGAGTAAGAACATGGACACAATGGCCTTTTGCTCAATCCCCCACCCCAGCAGGAACACCTTAATCATGTTATAACTGCAAGAGTTGGTCCTTCTTTCCTTCCTTTGTTAAAAAGTGCATAAGAGAGCATGTGAAATGCTGTGAGGAGGGGTGAGAGAGGCTTTATCTTGTAGCACATACCACAGTTTTTGTCCTGGTCACTTATTCCTGTGCGCTATATACATTTTTTAAAATGTATGCATTTAAAGAATTGTAAACAGCAAGCGGACAGAGGGTGAGCAATCAGGATAGAAACAGCAGCGGGGGCTAAGAGCTACAGCCACCTCCTTATACATTATTTAACCAAAAGAAGAAAAGAAAACACAAGAGCCGAAGTCACACGTTTATTGTAACATGTAGTTTGGCCCAAGGGGGCCTTCAGCTTCCACTCAGACAAACAATTCTCCTCCTCCCCTCAGCCTTCATTTTCAGAGGTTGGCAGGACTGGATGAGGGATTTCAACTGTATGTACAGTTCCATGTACAAGACCTCTCTTTGTTTTGAAGTGGGTAAAAACAAGGAAGGCATGACCGAGCAGCGTTTAGAAGTGATGTGTTGGAAGAAAACGTTGTGCTTTCAAACGATTTCTCCTCTTTGTCAATTAACACAGCGAGCGTGACGGAGGCCAGTCACAGCACCTCTGCAGCAGCCCGGATGTCACCACTCGATTCCCACCTTAACGCTGCTAACTAAAGGGAACATCCTTGGAATTTCAATAAATCCAGCCAGGGAAAGGAGCGCGGCACCCTTCTCAGTCATTTGTTTTGACGCATCAAATTAATTTTATTCCAGCATTGAAATGCAAGTGTTTAGTGCTGCTAATGCCGGCCCATTTGCTGCGCCTGGGGAAAATGTTAGGTTCTGTGTAAAGACTTTATCAGTCTGAAAACACTGAGATATTTGCATGCTAATGAATTGCACTGTGCTGTCGAGTCTCTGCCTCAGCTGTGCCGGTCACCAAAGCCATCCAGGGGCAGTTTTGCTGCGCCAAGCCGAAGATCATTTTGGTTTGCCAGAAAGAAATCCTCAGAAAGGTTCAGTAGGGTACGACTGTTGTTGCCTTGTTGATTTCCAGACTGCAATCCAGATATGGGGAGAAAATCTCCAACCAGAGGAGAGGAGAGGCGGACCATTAAGTCCCACAGAGGCAGGTGCTGTGCATGCATTCACACACACTGATCTGCTGCTTCTCTTGCAGTGAATGGCGTGAAGGCCCCTTGCACCTGTGGGGCCCACTTCACCTGGATGTGGGTGCTCGTGCGAACCTATCCAGTTGTAACTTAAGGAGCACAAAATGTACCTGCCTAGCCAGGATCTGTCCTTGTATCCCTGCACCTCTGCAAGCCTCACCAGTGTCTCCTGCTACTGACCTCTGAACAGAGAGAGGTTCCTTGCATGGTCTCAGCCTCCCCCCCCCCTCCCCTTCTGCCCTTTAATGGCTGTCCATCTGATTTGCATTGTAGGCACTTCTCCTGCTTGTCTTCGAAATACATGTGCCCTGGTGTTCCAGCAGTCATGAGCACTCTGCTGGCCAATATCAATGCTTTCTATGCTCACACAACAGCCACAACAAACGTGTCTGCCTCGGATCGATTTGCTGCTACTAACTTTGGGGTAAGCACCTTTTCCTCGTTCCACTCTGGGGATCCAGCAGGATCTGAGCCAGGCAGGCACAGGGCAGGCCCACACACATGTGTGTGCCCTACACCCCAGCATTTGCTTCTATAGAGCAAGCTTGCTTCTTCTTCCCGGATGCTCTTGGGCTGTGGGAGAGCCTTTGAGCGCCAGGCGGATGCTCAGCCCACCCTCGGTCCCAGGATCCCCGCAAGAATTTTTGGCTCCTGAGGCAGCATGGAGACATTTATTAATTAGGTTAAGAGAGAAGCCTCCTGGGGCCAAAGCAATCCGTCAAGGCATAAAACTGGAATATTTTTACATAGTGGAGCAAGACAGGGAGCACCCACTGTCTCGTCCCCAATTAAACTAGTGGAAGTCAGAGGCTCTGGGTCTTAGAGGCGCATCGAGTTAGCAAAATGGCCTTTTAAAATGAGAATCAGATCAAATTAAATATTTGGGAATTAATTACAAGCAAGAGAGAACGTGGTTCAAGTCAATATGAAGGAGTTATTAAGGAAAATCCCCAGAGGCTTGGGTAGATAGTTACTTTTGGGCAGGGAAATAAGTGTCATGAAAATTAACAGAGAGTGGTGCATTCCATTTCAGTGGCATTTTTTAGGAGTAGGGGAGAGAGCTGTTATCTTTGGGTCCCACGCGTGGCTAACCCAAAGGCACCTGGAATAAAATCAGACCAGTGCAGTGAGAGGGCAGCAGTTCTGAAAGCACTTCCTGAATTACCAATGGGTTGTAAGTTAACAGTGTGATGCCCAGTTGTTCAACAAATCTCTTGGGCATCTCAGTGGCTGTTTGGCAGATTTTTATTTTTATTTTATTTTATTGCCAAATACTATTCATCAGCCTCATGGGGAGAGAGCAGAGGAGCAATGTGCAAATTTTGTGTCAGTGGTAGATTGTGACTCAGTTTTGGAAACGAAGCTGTTAGGATTATCTTATTCATAGATGAGAATGCACATTAAGGGCATCTTAGGCGAGTTTTCCCAGTGTGGGACCTCCGGCAAGCTGCCAAACAGCCCTTGTTGTGCAATGCCTCATTGGTTGCAAAGTGAGTACTTCTGCAGGTGCAGAAGGGTATAAATACCCTGGAAGTGGATGCGTGGCTTAAACGAAGTGCTAGTTTTTGAGAGAAGGAATAAGATAAGGAGTTAGGATGAAGTATGGCTTGCCCTTTATGGATTTTGTCATAAACTCACCAGAAATGAGAGTTTTATCTGTACAGCCGTTCAGCTGTGATGTGGATATTTATCATACTTTAGGGTTCCATGTAATTGTGTGTATTGGGTAATACTTATAATTATGGAAGAATACTTTAGCCCTCAGAGTGTTTCAGTTCTGCCTAGGAAACACTTGGGGCAGGTGAGCAGAACAATCATGCCAGAGGAATCCCACAAACCAGGGCAGGAAGACAAATTTCTCCTCTGCTACTGGATGTGACACTCTTTTGTGTGATTTTTTTCCTGCTGATAACTGATGTGGGACCAGCCAATGCAAGCATTTAAAAAATGCTTTGAAGCAGAAGGGATTTAAAACTTGTGTTCTTTCTTCCTGGACATGGACACTGGGGCAGGAACCCTAAGGCTGCAATCCTATGCACAGTTACCTGGGAGTAAGCTTCATTGAGCACAGTTAGGCTTACTACTGAGTAGACATGCGTAGGATTGCAGCCTGAGCTTCTCTCCAGAACTGAATGGTTTAACTCCCGCTGTGGCATCACTAAGGTCAGAATTTGCACCGTAAATTCCTAATAATAGATGGAAGAGACCTTTCTTTAATGCTTCACCACCATTGGCTTTTACGTGCTCAACTTCTTCTCTTGTTATGTAAACATTGCTTTAATAATGATGGGGATGAGATTTCAAGTTCCTGACATGTCCAGAAGTACCAACACTATGAAGGATGGTGACAGGGACTGAAAAAACACCCACAGATCACAGTTGTGAGTGGAATGAAATCTTGACATTGTCCCCCCGCCATTTCTGAACGCCGTACAGTTCAGTCAAGCAAGCCAGGACGTGTGTTTTCCTTGTTTTAGATTATTTTTTCCCCTGTCCTACCTTGAGAGTTCAGGGTCTTTAGCCATGTTTTTAGAAATATGCAGGTTTATCGTATCAATATTATTGGGAGTCTGTACAAAGCATCATGCACAGTCTTCAATTTCTTGTACAGCTGTCTCGCTCTCTCGCTGTCTCTTTCTCTCTCTCACACACACACACATTCCTGCCAACCCAGCTTCCTGAGTTTTATTCTCCCTTTTGTCAGTGCTCAGAACATTTTCGTCATAATCTTTCCAAACAAAAGTCCTATCTGTTAAGTTAATGCTAATTTACCCTAGACGCAAATATCAATCCAATTTGTGGTTCAACAGATGGATATAAAAGCAACACAGGATAGTCCCCACTCACAAATGGACATTAGAGGCGAAACTACCAGTGTATTTGGGTTCCAAAAACAAAATCCCAACATTCTTACATTCACAAAGCCTCAGGGTGTCCAGAAGGAAAGCCCATATTTCCACCCCCAAGGCAAGGCTGTAATTCAGATGGGCTAAAGGGCCTTGTGAGGAAGGAAAAGCCATGACTTGAGAGCCAGTCCACACTTCCCTAGGCCACTGTTTTTCAACCTGTGTCAATTGATGGACCACTCGTCATGATGCAATTGCCTTAAGTGCTGCCAATTTCTAAACCAGTAATGGCAAACCTTTTGGGCTCGGTGTGTCAGAACTTAGGACAATGCCTAATTTGACTCGGCTGGCATGTCAATACCCCTCCCAAACAAAAGAGAAACAGTTCTTTATATTCATTTATTTAAACAAAAAATACAGTCCAATCATGCGTGGCGCTATGTTTGCTATAAAGAAACATTAAATAATTGCAAAAATGAAAAATGAGTAAAATAAACTCAATTTTCATCAGGTGGTGTGATGAAACTGACACTGGTGTGTCACCTGAAACGTTGTGGTATGTCACCTTTGACACGCATGTCATAGGTTTGCCATCACTGTGACCTAAACAATCTGGGGGCATGATGCCATTCTGGGTTCACAAAGCTCAGAGCGGTCAGTTCTGTCTGAGAAGCAATTACCGCACCCTGCAGTTACAGCAGCTGTCGTGAGCACTCGCGAGATCAGGGCAGACTGAGAAAATCTTGGAGCAGCCACAGAACAGAGTGTAGTGACTGCTTCTCAGCTTTGCTTGGAATGGTAACTTCTTTGCTGAACTTGGAAGTGGTGTAACGGCCCAGGCACCACAGCCCCTTGCATACCACTGGACAACATCTCACGCACCACCTGTGGTATGTGTGCCACCCGTTGAAAAATGCTCGGCTAGGGAGCATTTGTAGGTGTTATTTGAGCCTTGCCACACTAGCGATTCTTTCTTGCATATCTCACCTGAGGCCATTCCTCCCATAAGGCTAATAATGGTGGGATTGAGGGCATCTGCCAAAGGGAGGGGGAGAGAGTTAAGTAATCAATCAATCAATCAAAAACCTTTAATTGGCATACAGAATAATAATACACACATAGTTAATACAACTAAAACTATAATCCCAAATATACTTCAAATAATATCAAAATTCTCAGATTTACGTCTGAGTAAATTAACTTTTACAATTTGAGCTATATACACTGCCAATTGATTAACAAAGTCCTGGTCATTTTCTGCAAAAAGGTACTTCAGACGCTCAGAGTCTTCCCTTGAATCAGAAGAGCACAAAAGAGGAGTTAAGAGTCGATCTCTAATTCTAAGGTGTAGTGGGCAATAAAAGAGAAGGTGAGAGCATTTGTAGGTGTTATTTGAGCCTTGCCACACTTGCGATTCTTTCTTGCATATCTCACCTGAGGCCATTCCTCCCATAATAATGGTGGGATTGAGGGCATCTGCCAAGGGGAGGGGGAGAGAGTTAAGCATCTCTCCTTTGCAACTGTACTCCCCCTGCTTATTGGTGCCAGAAGTTTTGTCTCATATTGAGTTGTCCCTTGCCCTAGTCTGAGAATTGACCCAAACAAAGGCCCAGAGTTGGTCTCTAGCAGTGAGAGGGGCCAGGAGAAGAACAGTCATTGCACACCTGACCAGGTGATGCAGGCTGACCCAGAGAGGCAGTGTTCAAGAGGATGGCTAGGAAGATGCACAGCTTGTAGACTCAAAATAGTATGTTCCTAATGTTGGCGAGGCTGGTGGTATATTTTTAAATGATTTTATTTGGAGCACAGTGTCTGCAGGAGCATAGTGCAGGTCTGCCTTTTTCGGCTACTTGAGCAGAAGAGCTTCTTGGGAACTGGATGTCAGCCACCCTGTGCTCCTCTGACGTAGAAGAAAAGCCCTTAAGACCTCAATATACCAAATAAATAGAACACTGTGAAACTAACTAAACAGTCTGAATGCAGCTCTGGTCCCTGTTTCCCCCACACATGAAGGGAAGAGCCCCTATGCTGCAAGAATCCCATTTGACCCAACCCCATTCTGGATAGGAGCACTTTTTCTCACCCTTCGCCATGCAAGTTGGCAAAATGATGGGTCTTAAGCCATTTGGAACCACAAAACAAGCACATCCTTCATGTTTCCAGGTAGACGTATGAAAACATATGAAATCCTGTGGTGTATTTGATGGCAAGGCTACTCCAGTCTGGCCTGTGGGGAGGCGAAGGGAAGTGCGCTAGTCTCTGTTACTATATAATTTCCAGTTGGATCTCACTGGGATATACGAGGGCAGTTCAAAACTCTTCGTACCGTTTCGGATATCAACAACTGTTTTTAGAGAAGCACAAATGAGGAACTAGACTATCTATACAAAATAGACTGTTCAACCATTGTGGCAAGCTCATTGTCTTACCCATAGATCTTTGTGTATGTTTTTTGTGCAGAGGGAAAAGTTCATAAAACTTCTGGATCAGCTGCACAATTCACTGAGGATTGACCTCTCTAAATACAGGGTATGTACAACATATTCTTCCCTCCCCTCACCCCCACAAATGACATGTTGAAGTATCTATTTTTCCAGATTTAGAGATTAATCCCTTCTGGGATGTAGAGAGTCTGCTTGCAAAATCTCACAGAACGATAGAAATTCCATCTTTTGGCCTTGAGATCCTTTGACGCAGATGCTGTTGTTGTTGTTGGGGCCCTTAGGCAATGAAAGAGGCTGGCATAGTGAAATGGCCAATTTGGTGTCCATCAAAGCTAAAAACAAAGTGATCTTTGCAGAGAAAGAGGCTAGACTAAACAAAACTTTCCTGGTCACTGACATGGTTTAACACAGACACACACAGACACAGACACAGACACACACACACACACACACACACACACACACACACACACACACACAAACACTGGCAGGGCTGAGACGGGGGCTGATGCCTCCCAGCCTGTCCAGCACAAGGAGTCACAGCCACTTGGTGCAGTCAGCCTTGGCACCAGCTGCATCAGCTGGATAGTGCTTTAGTGTGCCTTATGGACAGAGGCATTTCTACAGGGATGGCAAATCTCTAAGTGTTGCAATACAAGAAGCCTTACCCTGTCGTGTAAATCCCTCCTCTCCCTTGCTGCTGTAGCCAGTAAGCAACGCCAAGATGTTGCTGTTCCCTGTGAGGATTGGCTAAAACGGTGCAGGAGAGTAGTGATTTCCACTGCAAGGTAAGGCTTCTTGCAAAACTTAGAGCTTTGCCATCCCTGTAGAAACGCCACTGCTTATGGAAGCCACTACCTAGCCTGCTCGAGTTCGTTTGGAAGCTGGCATGTCAGGCCTGGACACCCCTGCAGAGCTGCAGCCTACTAAATGTTCCTCTGTGTTGTGACCCACCAAAAATTGTCTTGAGACCCACAGTTTGGGAATTGTTGCACTAGAGGAATAGGGGTAGTTCAGCTTGCAGGCGTGGGCTGAGGGTTGCAGCTTCTCTGCCAAACCACTGTGAAATCAAGAAGAAGCCTGCCAGGTACGACTGTTTCAGTAGTGGATGAACCCTGAAGCAAAACTCATGCTGTAAATGTCAAGCTTCCCTGCCATTTGTGACCTCTGCAAACGTTGCATTGTCCTGGGAAACTGAAATTTAAATGGTCTCTCATCCTCACTTTCCATGGTTCGTTGTATACTGGTGAAGTGGGAATCTCTGCTTGCTGCTAAATTCCCTGCCTTGGCATTAGCTACTTTTTTTCTGTTCTGTTAACCTCCCAGGATAACTTTCCTGCCAGCAGCCCAGAGAGGCTTCAAGACCTGAAATCAACTGTGGACCTGCTAACCAGCATTGCGTTTTTCCGCATGAAGGTAATCCCTGTTCTTGTTCTCTATGTTTATTTACTACATTGCAATCCTCTGCGTCAGCCATTCTTTTTTTGGCTATGATCACTCAGGAGCTCTTCTCAGGTTCCAGGGCCCTCCTGTCAAATAAGGATACAACGCAAACAGATACACATAAAATCATGTATCATTGAACACCAAGAAAAGCTGAACATTCCAACGTGCCAGGCCTCCCCAGGGGGCCATGTGGCTCCCACCGAGAATGGCTGCTCTATATCACCAAGAGAATCTCTTGCTGCTTAATCAGGGGGCGGGGGCGATTTCTGTGGGGGACGTGAATGAAAACCTAGAACATCTTCATGAAAACTGCCAGCTGCGAATCAGGCCAGGGGGATGGGGGAACTATCTAAAGATCTTGCTAAGTGGATATTTTTCCATCTTTTGCAAGTGGGAAAAATCCAGCATTAATAAATGGCTGTTTTCTGTTTTAGAAACATCAGATTTAGAACATCAGATTACTTAGAATCTTCTTGCTCCATTAACCCACTTAAGCCTACCAACAAAATATAGCATCTTGTATCCAAAACAGGCAGGCCTACCCTTGAAAAAAGAATCATCTGCCTGTTATCTGGGTACCTTCTGGAGGGATAGTTTGGCTCCTGAACCCCTAAGGCAAAGTCCTCTCCCTCTTTCTGTGATTCTGCCCCCCTACTCATCCTGCCTCCCTTCTAGTCAAGACACAGGCAAGCAGCTCGCTCCCCTGAGACTTCCTCTCCCTCCCTCTGTAGACTTTCCTCCTTCTTCTCATTCTTCTTTAACTTGTGCTGGTCCTCGTCTTCTCATTGCTGATTGCCACAGACATATTTCTATCACGGAACAGGCAGTTTGTCAGGTTGGACCAGAGCTTGGCTGTTACAGGCAGTGGAGCAAGCCAGTGGCGGAGGGAGGGTATGGCACCATAGGGCACGAGCCCTGGGGCGCCATAAGGCGGAGGCGCTGTTGGCGTGCCCCTGTGCCCTCCCGCCGCGCCCCGCTCGACTTCCCCAGAGCACGGACAGCTCGCGCGGCGCCAGAATGGCCCGTGCAGAAAGGGCGCGCGCCGGCTTGGAGGAGCTGGGACAGCATCCGTGCATCTCCCCTGGCTTCAATTGAAGCTGAGGGACATGCACGGAAGCCCCGCCCCTGCTGCTGATGTCATGACGCAAGGCGTCATGACGTCACGGCGTGGGGCACAACGCGTGCCTTGCCCTGGGCAGGGGCAAGGCACGCTACGCCACTGGAGCAAGCTGAGCTGCTTGTAACTGTGATGTTCAGAACATTACTCCAGCTTGCTCACAATGCAATCTGCAGGCCTTTGGCTCCATTGAATTTCCACATAGTCTCCAAGAGCTCCAGTAACCTCAAGATCCTGTTGCAGGGGTTGCTTCAGATGTTGCTTTTTCCAGACACACAGTCCAATCCTATCCATCCCTGCTGATGCAACTGCACCAAAATGGCCATTGCTTCATCCTGTGGTGAGGGTGCAGTTGCAGAGGTCTCCAGTGGGTAAGGGAACATTTGTTCCATTACCTGGGAGTAAGCCTCCATGGCACGGGGAGGTCTACTTGGACCCTGTACTAGCTAAAGAGCTGGCACAAGTCCATATTGGCCTGTGCTGAGGGATCAGGACCAGGAAAGGGATTAGGATATCAGCTATGCCAGTAGCACTGATCCTGATGCCCATCCCCCACCCCCTTCTGGTGTCACCGATCCTGTTGCTCATCCCAGTACTGCCCTCCTCCACCCCATCCCGGCTGTCCTGCTGACTTACCTGCTCTGGTGAGTGGCAGGAGAAGTGATGGAGCAGGCAGGAAGGTGTAGGCTTTATGGCAGTCAACAGCAGACTGAGCCCACAGAGACTATCAGCGCAAACCTAAGCAGCACTGGAATGGCAAGGCCAGCAGGCCAGTGCCATATCCAGCGCTGCTTTGGGGAGGCTGGAGCAAGGGCACAGTCATGCTAAACAGCAGGCACAGATCTGAGGAGACTGCATGGCCCAGCCTCGGGATGAGGCCTTGGATTCGGCCATAAGGCTGAATCCATCCCCCTCCCAGGCCAGCACGCCTGCTGGCCCTCCCAAAGCCCCCCCCCTCCCCCTGCCTAGAAACGCCCTCCACCCACCCACCCCCTCCCTCGGCCCAGCTTGTCACACCCCTGCACCAGCCGGGTTTGGCTGGTGCTGAGCGAGTGAGCACAGGCGCTCCAGATCCGGCACTGCCTGCAGGGTCGGTCTTGGAGTGAGAGCGCCAACGCAGGGGTGCCACTCAGTGCCCCCGTGTCAGCACTCTGTGCATAGCGTCGACGCTACAAGGCGCCTAGGATGGCGCCCTCTGTCTTCTGCTGGACAAATGTCACTTGCAACTGTGTGCTTGTCAGCTCCGTACCTACCTTGTAGCGGGGAGAGAGAGTGAGAGAGAGGGAGGGAGGGAGGGAGAAGGCCCATGCAGGCTAAAAGCTTATGTACCACTGAAAAATGAAAGAAATGGGATTTCAACTTCTGCAGTGTTGGTTCACCTTGTAGAATCCTTTTGGGACCAGAGACATCTTACAAGGAAATGAGATGTTCTGCAGTGCTGAGAGCTCAAAGTACTGGCCAGGGACCTAGTCAACGTGACTCATTCGAAGTAGTCCCAGTGATATGCAGGATGTGTTGTGTTGCTGATAATCCTTTGCATTAACGTCGTCCCTCGCTCAGGTCCTGGAACTCCAGAGCCCACCCCGAGCCAGTGCGGTTGTGAAGGACTGTGTCCGAGCCTGCTTGGATTCCACATACAAATATATTTTTGACAACTGCTATGAGCTGTACTCTCAACTGATGGACCAGGTGAGCTCATGTTGCCTTCTTTGCCCCTTTCATGTAATAGCCCTGGTCCTCATAGCTCTCCTTTTGCTCATGTGTGGTTCTTGTTCTATCACTGACTGGAAAAAAAATTAACAAATTGACTGGGAATAAAAAGGTGGTCCTGTAGACATTGGTTGGGGAGTGTAGGTCCCAGAGGACAGGACTTAGGACAAAGTATGTGCAACAAGAGCTTCTTTGAGGCTGGGTTTGGCTGGTCTGCCTAAAGGCTGGTGATCAGCTGCAGAGATCCTCTGCCAGAGATCACTGGAAGTGCCAAGATCACTGGAAGTGGAACCTAGATTCTACCTTCTAGAATGAAAGCATTCACCTGTGCACAGAGATGGGGTCCTGTTTATCCTACTTGGGATCCGTTTGTGACTGTCATGGTGCTGAAGAGCTATTAGTGTGTGGGGAGTTGCCTTCATGCCTTGCATTTGAGCTTCCTGAAATATCTGCTGGGCACTGCTTGAAACAGGAGACGGAACTAGCTGGAATCACTTTGGCTAGATCCAACAGGTGTTCCAATTCACAACAGATTTGTTGCTTGTCCCTTATCGGTTTTGCCCTGAAATGGATTCATTAAATGTCGAGATTGGCCATATCCCTTCCTGTCATCCCACTAAAAGAAGAAACAAAGAGGGCAATAAGGACTGGCAGCTAGGTTGCAAGCTCTACAATGTGATCAACTAAATTGAGTATCAAAATGAAAACACAATTGGCAACTCTTCATGCAAGGCAAAATGGTTTAAAAAAAATGCCCTGCACGCCTTTTTGGGAAAAAGGAAATTAGGCTGATTACTGTTCAACCAAGATCTGTAATTGGAATCTTTAAAAATAAATAAATAAACCAAATAGCTCCTCCGTGGGGAGATTGCTATGTGTGCTGCTTAACCAACATCAAGAGGAAGGTTCTTGTTGCCAGATGTGGCTCCCTTCCCTCCCTCCCTCTTGGCAGATTTATCTGTTGACAGTTCTAATGCATGTTGTGGGTCTGTGTTTTGGATTAACCTGAGGGGGAGCAGTGTTTGGAGCTGTCACTGCAACAGACCGGTCCTGACGTACAACAAGGATTCACTCATTGATGCAAAATAATGATAGCCCTTATCATCTCCCATGTGCCTTTGCCTGCCTTTATAGCCATCATTTTTCTCTCAACCTAATCTCCGAATGACATTTGAACACGTTCTGCGCTCACCTCTGCCGTCTGCTCGTGTTTACAAGGAACAGAGCAGCTCGGGCTGCTTGGCACTTCGGCTTTCTGAATGTTTAAACAAAAGCAACGTTTCTGTGCCTGTTCCCAGCCTGGGAAGAGGCAAGTGCCCAATTAGCGCGGATAAATGCTCCGCTTTGAATGATGCGTGTGATGTGTGAGCTGTCTCCGGCGATTAGAACCGCCAAACTGCTGCTCAGAAGTCAGCAGTAAATGAGGCCCAGATGTGTGAAATCCACTGTGTCCACCTATTAGAGATGCAATAGCAAGGACCAGTTGCTGTTTAGTGCAGTCAAGGAGCTGCCCTTGGAAGACCACCTGGCAAGCTGTTCCTTGTGGGGGAGTCAGGACTGTGGTCAAAACTCTGATCCTAAGCTCTTTGCTTCATCATCCTACTCGGAACTCATGCGCAGTCCCCATGGGGGCACTAAGGAGGCAGGACTGACTTTCCAGCCTCTCATCAGTGGTTCTTTCCTTTTGCTTTGCCTTTGGTGGTTGATTCAGTGGCGTAGCTAAGCCATTTGTTCCCCGATGCAAAGAAGATGTTGTAGCCCCTTGTAGCCCCTTCTGTTCTGACTCATACATAAAGGTTCATCCACAAAGTAGTTGCACCTCACATCAGTGGTAAAAGCAAAGCATTGTCACCCCAGAATTAAAACACAATCAGCCCAGGAGCCACACAGGAAGATTCTCCCCCAAAGTAGTCCCAGGCTGTTGCCCCCCTCCCAGCAGCTGGCAGCGTCTAGCTGGCTGCCGCTGCTACCTGCTGTACTTATGTAGCTATGCCACTGATTTGGATAACGTAGTACACTTCTGAATGAATGTTGTGTTGTTGTTCAAGAAGCATACTGCTCATAACGTTAAGAAGTTGGCTGTCCAGAAATTTAAGGGACAGTGCCTTAAGCACATCATTACATCTGGGGGAAGTGTGATAGCACCATTAGCTATCCAACCAGCTGTGCCACCTGTCCTCCATAATGTCCTCCATTGTATCAAGAGCTATAGGAAGCAGTTTTTTCTGCTTGGGTGGCAATAGCAGCACTGGTCTCTAAACATGAGTCGGGACACTGTGTCAGGACAAAATAAACTCAGTGGACTCAACGCTAGTACAGAAGCCTTGATGTCACAAACAATTACCTGTGTTAACATCGAGACTGTAGCCTGTACAGTACGAAATAAGCCCAGCCCCCCCCCCATTTCCTGCCCTCTCCATCCTCTCGTAGCTTCTCAGTGAACGGCAACCAAGCAAGTATAACACATGAAAGGAAAGGCTTCCACTTCCATCCCATCTTGCCTTAAAAATGTCCGTAGAGCTTTACGAGTCTTGCAGCATTCCCAGGAAATCTGGCCTCAGTTTTCCTTTGAAATGGGACTAACAGCAAATCCTGCACATGTTTACTCAGAAGCACGTCCCACTGTGTTCAGTGGGACTGACTGCCATGTAAGTATGTATAGGATTGTCACCAGAGACATTTGCCCACCCAAGGTTGTGACTATGGGCACAATCCTAACCTGGAGTTAGGCCGGCACAGTTAGGCCAGCCAAGTTCGGCCAGCACAAGGGACACTGTAAAGTATGTTTGGACCACTCTCGAAGTCAGAGAGGCCAGCACACAGACATGCACCATCCTTCCTGACTCCGAGACTGGTCCAAACATGCTTTATGGTGGCTCTTCTGCCAGCCAAATTTTGCTGGCCTAACTGTGCTGGCTTAACTCCAGGGAAGGATTGTTCTCTAAACCTGAGTTTTGAATCCAGAACCAAGATCAGCACTGAGGGTCTCAGTGGCTCTGTATGTTATAGAGCCCCCTGGGCTAATGGCAGGACTGCCACTGGTCTGTCTAGCTCAGGAGTGTCAACCCTGTTTTATTCATGATGCCTGCTGAGGTCCAGAAGTGATGTCAGGAAGTGATGTCATTAAGCAGGTCATGACCAAAAGTAAGCAGGTTTTTTTTTCCCCACTTAGGAACTTATTACCTGCAGATGACAGAGGAGTTCATATGCAAATCTTGACCATATTTTCAAGTTATGGGGGATCCCAATTATCATTCAGGCTGCCCTTTCTGCAGTGACATCTCAGCACAGCACAGCAGCTAAGAGCAGTTGATGGTGGTGCTGGGAGAGCCTGAGGGCTGGACCAGAGGCGGATCTATAGGGAGGGCAAAGCTCTAAGTGTTGCAAGGAGCCTTACCCTCTCATGTAAATCCCTCCTCTCCCTTGCTGCTGTAGCCAGTAAGCAACACCAAGATGTTGCTTTTCCCTGTGAGGATTGGCTAAAATGGTGCAGGAGAGGAGTGATTTCCACTGCAAGGTAAGGCTTCTTGCAAAACTTAGAGCTTTGCCCTCCCTTAGATCTGCCTCTGGGCTGGACATCACCAAACTGCTGGGGACTGAGCCTGTGAACATGCTCACAAAAGTCCTCACAGAGCCCTCTGTTTTTTATTTAAAAAATCTATTAAAAAAGGATTTATTAGAGAGAAAATTTGTGAGTGGGAGATGCAACACCGAATCCACTGCTCAGATTTCCTAACATGGAGCGGAAGACTAGCGTTCCTGTCCCTTTTAAAATCAGGCATTCCATGGAGAATATTGCTGTATCCAAAAGCATTGTTTTAAAATGAATCAACCAAAAAGTCACTCTTGCAGGGGGACCTGTTGAGAGAAAACGATTCTCTGTTGGAAATGCCAAGAGCCTCCCACAAGGCTGCACTATGCTACAAACACATTGGTTCTTAAGCAGAGAAGCATCTACAGACGCCTCCCTGTTGAGCCTACTTTATTGCCCAGGGGTTCTTCCCTCTGTCCCAAAAGCCCGGCGGCTGCAAGTGGATCTTGTGTTTAACAGGCGCAAGATCCGTCTCCCCTTGTTCGTCATTATCAGATGCTTTCTTTTTATTCTTTCATTTTGTTCTCAAGTGTCTGTGTGTTTATCAGCATTTAAACAGGATGGGAAATAATACAGCCTTGCAGGCAGGATTAAAAATTTGGCTCACCCAGTGAGTCCACACTAAGAGCCCTCATCACACAACCTAAAATGCCCATTGGGCAAGTTGGCATTTGCATATCTCGCTCCACAGCTGCCAATTTAATAGATGGCCTCCCTTGGGAGGAGCAGGGAGAGGGAGAGGGACCCATCTGAGATCTCTCAGGAACAGGCAGTCAAAGCACAGTTTAAAATAGTTGGAGTCTTTTTTGTACATGCCATGCTTGGCGCGTTGCCAAGAACTGCAAGAAGTAAAAAGATTGCTGAAGAAGGGGAGCAAGATTGCAGAGAAGCTGAATAAATTAGTTGGGTCTGCCTTCATGGGGAAAGATGAAGCATCTTTTTTTTTTTTCCAGAGAAGGTGTCAGAGAATGATATCAAATTGAGGTGACATGAGATGAAGTTCTGGGCAGGCTTCCTGATAAATTGAACATTAAGAGTTAGGAGGTCCAAATGGCCCACACCCTGAGAGCTCTTAAAGCACATGAATGTGAAATCGCTCAACTTCTAACAAAAATATGCTACACTGCTAAGATTAGCTTCTATACCAGGGGATTGGAAAGTCGATACAATGCCAACTTTTAAAGGGATCCAAGGGAATACCAGGACTTGTTTCGAACTCAATAAATATGAGGAGCATCAAGGTGCTAACGCAGCATGGTATATTGCAAAAATATGTAACATGCCTAAAATAGGCCTCTGTGCCAGAAGGCAGCCAAAGTAATAAAAGATCCTTTTTAAAGGGGGATCCAGGAAATTACAGACCCATACAATTATAGCAAAATCCTAGCATGTCTTCACATAAGTCCCATTTATTTCACTGGGATTTACACCCAGATAAGTGTATAGGATTGCAGCCTTATGACCCAATCCTAACCAAATGTTCCCTTACCCTGAGAAGACCTCTAGCAGCTGAAAATTCTCTGTAACATGGTGTAGCCAGCACCTGAGCTACTGTATTGCCATGTGGAGATTTACGGTATTTTGGATTAGGCTGTCTATTTTAGATAAACAGGTAGAAATCATTAGTGACAATAAAAGTATCAAGTATATGGAAGTACAAGGCTTGCTGAAGAAGAATCAGTGTGGCTTCTGCAAAGGAAAATCTTGTCTCACTAACCTCTTAAGTTCTTTGGAGGTGTAAACAAATATGAAAGTAAGGAAGACCTACTATAACCTATAACCATGTTATCAGTGATGGGATCTGGGAATAAGGAAGCGGAACGCTGGGTGATTGGCTGCCTGTCCGTTCTGTTCCGTTCCGCGGCTGCCCTGGCCTCGGGGGGGGCCTGCTCACCGGGGGGGACAGGTGGGGGGCACGCCGGGTGCCTGGGCGAGCAGCGCTGGGGCACGCCAACTGGGGGCAGCCCCCCCCCCCGAGGCCAGGGCAGCCGCGGAATGGATGGGCTGCCAATCACACGTAAGTCCCGCCCAGCATTCCGCTTCCTTATTCCCAGATCCCACCGCTGCATGTTATACTCTTGACTTTCAAAAAGCTTTTGACAACCTTCCTCACAAAAGGCTCTGGAGCAAATTTAGGAGCCATGAGATTTAGAGTGCAATCCTAACCTGGAGTTAGACCAGCAAAGTTTGGCTGGCACAAGGGACACCGTATGTTTGGACTACTTGGGCAGCCCAATCCTAAGTAAGGCCGACATAGTAAGGCCAACATAGCAGGGCTGTATCCTAAAGCCCATTAGGAGGAGGCAGCAGCAAAGTGCAGGACAAGGGGAGGTTTTCCCCTTGCAGCCCTATGGGGCTGCTCAGATCTGCGCCTGCTGTTTTACAGGCGCAGGTCAACATGCGCAGGGGCAGCCCAAATCTGGGCTGCCCTGAGTGGCGACGGGCTTTAGGATTTGGCACTATGGCCGTCCTGCATCACCACCCCCGTCGTCACCCACTGTGCTGCCCAGTTACGTCCCTGGCACACCTCTGGAACACCCTAGGCGAGGCCCTGCACCAACCAAGCACCGCCAATGCTCAACCGGCGCAAGGCCAGTGCTGCTGACGGTTACAGCTGTGCCTGAGCGTCGTCACTGCTGCTTGTGCCAGTCCAGCACCATACCACCGGCGCTGATGCGCTTGACGGCACGTTTGCTACAGTGCTGGACCGACGCAAGAGCGTAGTGCCGGTGCAACGCAGATATAGGATTACGCTCTCAGAGTCAGAGAGGCTGGCACACAGATGTGCATCATCCTCCCTGACTCCGAAAGTGGTCCAAACACACTTTACAGTGTGCTGGCCAAACTTTGCCGCCTGAACTGTGCCGGTCTAACTCTAGGTTAGAATTGTGCCCTTAAAGGCAGTTCCTTGTATGGATCTTGCAAAATAGAAAGTAGATACTAGAAATAAAGGGACAGCTTCTCATAGTAGAGGAAAATGAGAAATGGGTTCCCCCAAGGATCCGTTTTGAGCCTGGGGCTGCTCAATTTGTTCATTTAAAAAATCTGGAGTTAGGGGTGAGGTAGGCAAGTTTGCAGTTGACACCAAACTATTCAGGTGACAAAAACTTAAAGCAGATTGTAAAGTACTCCAGAAGGATGTCCTCAAAGTATGTGAACCAAATTGCAACCAAATTGGAAATGTAATTCACGTAAATAAGTGTCAAGAGATGCACACTGGGGCAAAAAATCCAACTTCACATGCACATTGGTGGGACCTGAGCTGTCAGCAACTAACCAGCAAAGAGCTCTTGTGGTGATGCTCATTGAAATGTTAATTTGCCTCAGTCTGTGAAAGCAATAAAGAAGGCAAATTCCCTGCTAGAAATTGTTAGGAAACAGACTAAAAATAAAAAGACTACTATTGAAATACAAGGCTAGAGTGTCTCCACAGTGTGCAAACACAACAATGGATAATTTCCATTTTTGCCAACAGGGTAAAAAGCAAGATATTCCTCGGGAGGAACAGGGTCCAACTACGCAGAATCTGGATTTTTGGACTCAGCTCATTACTCTCATGATCACCATCATCGATGAAGACAAGACGGCCTACACTCCCATCTTGAATCAGTAAGCATCTTATTTCAAGAGATACGAAAGCAGGCAGCCACGGTGCTAGGGTAGCCCCCTATACTACGTTTGTCTGCTTCTAATGTGATGTGGTTCATCAAGCACTCTTAGGGCACAATCCTGAGCTGAAGTTAGGCCGGCACAGTTAGGTAAGCAAAATTTGGCCGGCACAAGGGACACCATAAAGTGCATTTGGACCACTCTTGGAGTCTGTGTGCTGGCCTCTCTGACTCGGAGAGTGGTCCAGACATACTTGATGGTGTCTCTTGTGCCAGCCAAACTTTGCTGGCCTAACTATGCCAGGCTAACCCCAGGTCAGGATTGCACCTTAAATATTTAAATATTAAATATTATAACTTATTTTTCTTCATTTGGCACTTCAGTTTTTCAATTCTTTCAAGCCACATACCTCCATTGAAGCGCCTCATCTGGACTGGAAAAGAAAAAGGGGGATGGAGCAGAAGAGGAAGTGTGGAAGAGCAGAGAATAGTGGGCTGGATCATCAGTGCAGGAGCTGGATTAACAAGGTTGAAATGGTCCCTGGGGGCAGTGGTTCCCACAATGCCCTCCTTTTGCAGCAGCCTTTTTCCCAACACTCTTTGTTGCCGCCATCTTGGATTGCGTGAGATCCATCCAAGATGGCGGCACCCAGGAGAGTTCTCAGGTGCCACAGTGCACAGTTCGGGAACTGCTACCTTAGTGTTATGTTTGTTCCTCACACTGTTGAGAAAGGCGTTCAACAACACATGGAAGATTTACTGGCACACAACAGATAGGCACACAACATGGGAATGGCTGCCCTGTGGAGCAGCTCAAAGCTGCCTTCCCAGGATGGCCACCAAGTATAAATTGACCCAGTGGTGTCATCTAAATGATTTAAGAACAGGTACTCACTTTTGATTGGCATGTGTCGGGACCCACCCACCGGAAGTGACGTCATAAGCCAGAAGTGATGTCGTGGCAGGAAGGGACATGAAAAAAGCCCTTTTTGAGGCCTCAGATGATTTTAAGCTGACCCAACAGTTGCAACAGTATTCCACAGCACCCCCAGAACATGTTAAGGAGGCCTGGCATCATGTTAAAACCCCAGAGCAACTCATTTTTCAGTGGCAAGGAAAGGAAAGGCTCCGCTCACTGCCTGCCTGCCTGCCTGGCTCTGAGAACATGCAGGCAACTCAAACATGCAGGAAATTCAAACGTTGCAGAGGGCGGAGTCGACAAGTGGGCGGGCGAATGGGCGGGGCCAGCTGTAATCCTAGAAACCGGTACTCGCGTACCCCCGCGTACTCCCTGCATGACATCACTGAATTGACCCTGAAATTGGGAGCCGCCATTGTTGATTAGGAGGGCGCTATGTAGCTCTCAAGCAAGCAGGCAGCCAACCCTCCTGGTGATTTGGCCTCAGGGAGCCTGTCACTTGGGGTGGAGGGTGGCACCCTGCAGGCTGGCAATCATTTCCACTTTTGCACTCCACATTCCCTGGGAATTAAGATCTGCAAATACAGAACGTGTTTTTAAAATATCAGATGTGCATGCCTTTTCTGGCAAGCCAAATAATCCGGAAAAGCTTATTGAGTGTTGAGTAGCAGAAAGTCCATTAAAAGCTTGCTCATTCGCTTCTCGTTGAGCCTGGGTCACTGCATCCCCCTGTATAACCAGCTGCTGGGCGTTTCCAGGAAAACAGGAATAGCTGCTGGTCTACCATGCTGGCCCTCTGGCACCCTGACGCTGGTTCAGAAACTTTTCCTATTCTCTAGTGGCCAAAATCCCTCGGATTTGAACCCACTGCTATCTTATTTGTTAAAAATTATCATTCCTTTCTCCCTTTGGGAAACTCAAAAAGGCTTACAAATAGCAAATTAAAAACAACCCAATACAAACAGAAAATGAGAACAGCAACAATTTGAAAACTGTAGCTCATCATAAAGCATAAAGAACAAAACCTTGCTTTGGATTAAAGAAATCAGGAGCAGTACTGCCTCCCATGACACTGCTTCCTTTAACGTTGTTTCATGATAGCACTCTTTTTCTTTGGTGTGATTGACAGGCATCTATTTATTTATGTGTCTATTTATTTAAAAAATTTATATTCCACTTTATCCAAAGCTCAAAGCGATATATAAAACAATCATAATTTTGAATTACTAAAAACAAAATATACAAAATACAATAATGGGTGTGCCATTTCCCGCCCCTGCAAAGAGCAGGGGAGCTTGGGAACCGCTGCCTTGTAACAAATTTCCCCATTGTGCCGAACATTTCCGTGGTTGCATGGTGGCACAGCAGGGCCTCTAGTCATTACACATTATCGCCAGCTTCCAGGTGGGAGGTCCCAGTTACTCACTTCCCCATATAATTCCTAAATAAGTTCCGAACAAATCATTACTTAAAACTGTGCACTCCATGGACAGAGACCTTCCTGCCAACAAATACATTTAGGCCAGGGAATCTGCCAAGATTCTGTGTACAATTAGATGAATTAATTGGGTCATATTGTAGCTTTTGTGTGTAACGCCAAGCTACATAATTGGCCACTGAAAGAGAATTTGCTTTACCTTGCTAGCAAAAATTCCTCTTTACAGAAGAAGTACATAAAAGAGTGTTTTGCTGAAGTAGGACATCCTTGAAGCGTCTCTTGTGTCTGCTTTAATGTAGGCAAACCCAGAAGATTTGTTTCTTCTTTGTTGTCAAGCCTTTTGCTTCTTAAACACTTTGCCCATCCATTTTAGGTTTCCTTAAACGAATAGGTAAGTACTCTTAGCAAGGCAGGGGAAGGACAAGGTTCTCAAAGGGGTCCATGGCACAAAAACGGTTAAGAACTACAGTTGCAGACAGAGGCAGACTCTATGCTGCCGGCTCTGTCACCATGTTGTAAAAAAGAAAGATAAAGCTTCTTCATTTGCTTCTTGCACAGTTTCATCAAACCTGGAAACAGTAGCATCCTAGAGGGGGGTAGGGCAGTAAGTTTTGCAAGTGCCTTACCTTGCCATGTAAACCGCTCCTCTCTCTTGCTGCAATAGCCAGTCTTTGTGGTGAAAGTAACTCTGCATTGGTGTCTCTGCTTACTGTCTGCAATGGTGAGGGAGAGGAGCGCTTTACACAGCAAGGTAAGGTGTCTTGCAAAACTTACCACCCTGCCCTCCCTCTAGGGATGCTACTGCCCAGAAGTGCAAGGCTTCTGGTTTTATTTAAAGGAATGGCACACAATATCCCTCTAAATACTATAAAGCTCTCAGTCCTGCACTTCCAAATTTAAGGAAGCTTCACAAAGAGCAAGGTAAGAAGGGGGATGCTCTGCTTCTTTCTCGGATGAGTGAGAGGCAGATCATTGCGCTTGCATCCACAGTGCACCAGAGAGAGGCAGCAGTAGTCATGGGGTGAAGCACACCCTGTGTCCCACCCCTTCAGGTCCCTTGCAATCCACCACTGATGCAGACCACTTCACATCACTTCATGCTTGGGCCGGCAATAGTTACAGATATTTTCAACTACCGCTGAAACTCTGATCCTTCCAATCTACCTTGAATGCGTTGCTTTAGATGGAATTTGGTGGCAACCGTCAATCACAGTGAGGTTCAATTAAGACATGGTTATGGATCTGTATTGACAAACCATAGTTTGTGGTCAACCTGCCAGCCAAAGTCAGAAGTCAGTTTTATACTAACTATACTTGAGCGTGATAGTTGGGTGGACAAACCAACATTACAAGCCATTGCAAACCTGCTGTAGCTGCTTTTTGCTTTGATTTTCAGAGAACCACCATTGCAAAGATGGCTAATATGATTTCTAGCCAGCAGTCGAGCTGAATTGTCAATACTCTTTGGTTGGTTTCAGGTTTCCTCAAGAGCTGAACATGGGCAAAGTCAGTGCTGAAATCATGTGGACCCTTTTTGCGCTGGACATGAAATACGCTCTGGAAGGTAAGGACTGCGAGCGGACTGCAGTGGAGCAAGGTGCTTGTTTCTGCCCTGGGAGGGTTTGCACTAGGCTGGAGTGGCCTGGGGAAGAACATGCTGCATTTAGCATTAACTAGTTGGCAGAGCAGAGCAGCTCAGTCTGAATTTCTGTCTCCATGGTAAAATTAGCCAGTGTAATGAAATGAAGAATATGTGTTTTGAATTCTTCCCAAGTCAAAAAAAAAAAGTACAAAGTCTGCTTTGAGTGTTGAGCAAGTTCGTGTGGCATTTTGTATATCAGTGTGCTTTGAAGTGGATTTATACTTGGAGGGGAGGTTGATTTCTTATTGCATTTAAGGCTCAAAGTGCTCCTTCACTCCCCTGCAAGCATCTCCATCCTTTCTACCAGCCATTATTCATCCACCCTCGGTTGTCCTTAAAAGGCCCACCTGCACAGATTTGGGATAGGTTCTCTTTCTTGCTGTGTGCGGAAGTGGAGGTCTTGCACAAAGGGCAGACATGATGCCAGGAGGCAGAGCAGTAGTTTTATTAGAGAGATACATGGAATAGTTAGCAGTAGCATAACCAGAGGGAGGAATGGGAGGTATTGCAAGTACTGCAATGGCCATGTAAGTGGCCCTCAACTTGCCATCAGAGCCATTCTGAGCAACAGTTGTAACGTGCAGGCACTCATCAAACCAAACAGCATCTCTTGCGCTTGCTGTTGCTGCTCAGACTGGATCCGATGGCAAGTGGGAGGGGCCAGTTACACGGCGCATTGTTGCACTTGCAGTACCTACCATTTTGGGCCCCCTCTAGCTATGCTATGATTGTTAGCGCAATCAAGAGGGGGCGTAGCCCAGTGATACTTGCAGAAGGCCTCAGGTTGAATCCCCAGTGTCTCTGAGTAGAGAGACTCTTGTCTTGCCAGTCAGTGTTGACAGTGATGAATTAATAAGTAGACCTACAGTCCAACTTAATACAAGGTAGTTTCCCATGTCGCTGATTCTTTCATCATTCAGGAAGACACATCCTTACTGTCACTGTATTACTGTCACAGAAGTGGGTTCCTTCAACCTGGGAGCATCCCAACCCTGGGCTCTTTGCCAGTTCACTGTGGTGCACTTGTAAGGAGAAGAGGGTGGCAAGTTGCTCTGCTTCTTTAAGATCAACAGGTTGAGATATCAGCCTATCTCCTGGACCCTTCCTAATCCATCCACTGTCAGAGTGATGTCAAAGCTCCTGCATTCTTACTCTTTGGGGATGTTCCACTGGCTGTGTCAGCCCAAGGTCAGATCACGCACACCCCAGCCCCACCTTGCTAAATATGGGGACAGTAACTTTCTATATTTGTCTTATCACTCCATCTTCCTACTTTGGCAAGGCAGTCCTGAATCCTGGCCTTATTGATCAATCCCTTTTCTGGTCTTCATACCATTTTGGCAACATCAGACGGCCAGGATATACGGCCAGGTGACTGGGTAGGATGGAGGTCACTGCTAGAATTAATGTGTGTCCTGAAAGATGCCCTTCTGTGAACACTGTGGGGGCACAGCTGATGTCAAATCCTTGCAAGTAGCAGAGACGTGCTACTTCTTCCCCTCCAACAAGAGTTAATTCTGGGTTAATTTAATAAAAAAAGACCGTGTTAATTCTCAAAGTTTCTGATAGATGATTGACTCCTCCATGTGGTATGCCTGGATGTAGCTTTGCATTTGGGTCATATTTCATCTACTTTGTCTGGCAGTTCAGCTGGTTTTAAGTCCTGTGATTATGTCAAACTTCTCAGGAATCCATGGACTAAATATCCTCTCTTTGAATGGATGTTCCAGTTTTAGGTTACAGGCTTTACTCTTGCTCGCAGTGAGGAAGAATGGAAATGACTGTATTGTCAGTTTTTATTGTCCTCCATTGTATAAAAGGCTATCTTGAAAATGCCCTAAATTCAGTTCTGCATTTTTGGCATTGCCAAGTGTGTTTCGGGAAGGAGGAAGGGGAGGGAGGAGAGCAGAATTTGTTTTTTAATTTGTTACGTGGTCTACAAAAACTGAGGGTGCAAACCTACCCAGCGTCGGACTGGTGAGACCAACAGGCCAGTGCCAAATCGGATGCTGGGTTGGGGAGGCTGGAGCCTCCCTGCGGCAAGGGAACGATCAGCGCCCCGTGTTGGCACTAGTGATGTAGTGACATTGCATCGACGTTGCATCGACACTCTGGGGCAGCCGGGATTGCATTGTAAGGCTGGACAAAGCAAGACTAGTAGTAGAACTCTTGTGGCATGGTATAGGCAACAGCCAAGAAAAGAGGGAAGTTGTTAACATTCCATTCATAAGACTATAGCACTGAAAGAGGCCAGAGAGACACCATTGTTTGTAAGAAGACTGCCTCTCAATATGGCTTGCATGTGACATCAGCAATGGGGAAGAGGGCTGGTGAGTCTCCACCCATCAGGACCACTATTATATACAAACCCATGCTTCAGACCTCAGCTCAGTGTGACTGTAGAGCAGAAGGCTCCTATAATTTGAGCATGTGAGCCAAGCCACACAACAATAGTACACATATGGTATGACAATAAATCTACCATTGGCCTTGATATGCCTACTCCATTCAGCCACATAAGTCATTAAAAACAAAACAAGTTTGGTAGCCAAACCTGGTTTCATGGTTACAGAGGCTGTATCTGCTTCTCCCCCCCCCACCCCAGTGCCACACCTTATATACCATACACCATCTCACAAATTTCACATGCCATAGTGTTGATGCATTTAGTGTGGGGTGGTTTTTTTCTTTTGGTCTTTATTCTGGGTTAATGTGGTTCTTTTTTTTTTGTTTTAAAAAGGACTCGGGGCAGGAGTGAGCAGTGGCCTGTAGATCCCTGGCAGCTGCCCAAGGTGCAAGCCTGCTAATACCCGGCCGGTTAATAGTCACAATAAAAAATGATAACCAGGGTTTGCATGTGAATCAGCACCAATCCTCTTGCTTTGGGGACTATACCAGATGCCCTGCCACCAATGCTCTTTGGACTACTTTCTCTGTTCTTTCTCTTATCAATCAGAGAGAGAGAGAGAGAGAGTGTGTGTGTGTCTCTGAAAGTCATCCCTACTGTTGCGAAGCACCGGCAGAGAGCTTCTTGAGCAGCCTTGGAACTGGTAACTGAGGGTGACCATACATGCACAACACACACACACACACACACACACACTTCCCTCTCCTATGGGAAGGAGAGACAAATGTGAGATGTGATGGAAAATGAGCCTGCAAAAAGTTCTGATGGCAGGCAGCATCAGCTGGACAAGACAGCAGGCATCAGCTCACTTCCAAAATGATGCAAAAAAAAAAATGCCAGTCAAACTTCTCATAAAGGACCTTCACATTGATAAACACAATTTTTGAAGAGGCCCATCGACAAGGCTCCTGTCTTGGCTGTAAAGTTTCAAAATGTTAAATGTGGAAAAGCACTTATTGTCAAGGGTGCTTATCCAATTCAGTATTCAGTCTGGAAACATGTGATCTGAATGACCAGAAACCTTCTGAGAATATGCTGCAGCTCCACTGAACTATTTTTTTTCCCACCACCACCTGTATATTCTGATCATACTCTGTGCTCAGTGGGTCGCCAACTCCTAGTCTGGTGCCTGGCCAGCCATCTCTGCTGCTGTGATTGCTTCTTCTGCCACTCCCAAGTTGTGCAATAAAAGCCAGGATACGGCAGCGCAGCTTGCGATTACTGACAAGAGCTCCTAAAACCCTCTGCGAATCTACTAAAAGAGCAAAAAGCATCTGGAAAAAATGGCAAGAAATAAGCCTGAATGTCAGAAGCTGCTGCCAAGCATCATCATTAATAAGGTTATTCGACTTGTTGAATGCCATCATATGGGCAAGTAATGGAATTTCAGTACTGAATAAAACAAAATGTGATACCTGGGGCATCAGGAAGCATGCCTTCAGCAATGTGTTTAGGAGAGCACAAGATTATTGTAGCAAACACATCCCATTTCCACTCTCTGGGCTGGGTTGTTTGTGCCCAGCAATCCAATTAGGTATTAAAGGATTAGTATTTTGTGTAGACATCTGAGAACTGGAGCTGAACTTGGTGGGGAAGGAAAGGAGGAAGGCGCTTTCCTCCCAGTGAAGATGCCGCTCAGCAATTCTTTACATACAAAGAATTTTAAGTAAGCTCTCTGAAAGACATTCCAAAAGTGCGTTTGGAGCCGCCCTTAGTTCTCTGTATGCTGGGCTCTGTCAGGTCACAGCGTCTTCTTTGCCTGGGGCTGTAGCACTGATGTGCAGATGGTGGCTGCAGCAACAAAGACTCCAAGGGTTCCTGGTGGTGTTACCTGCCCTGTCTGAGGCTCTAATTATATCCTCCCATCTGAAACCCTGAACAGAAAGTTTAGTGAAGCTAACTTTCATTTCTAGGCAAAGGAAGGGCAGATAGAAAAAATGGGGCAATTTTACTTACCATAATTGTTCTCAGGCACCAACAGAATAGCAAGCAAAAAAAACTGTAGCCATTTTCCTTCTTCTCCAAACAGAGGTGTGAAGGTACTTATGAATTGTAGTCATGAGGGCTGCTGCTATAGAGGTGCTGTACTGTATTCTTCACAAAGCCTACAACTCCCACAAGCACCTTCATCTCTCTTCCTTCTTGTTTGGAGAATAGCATCATTTCTGTGCTACCTCAGAAGAAAGTGAAATGGCTATGATCTTGGGCCTGAAACTTGCCCTTGACTTATCCATGAGATTGCCTTATACACAAGTATATTGGTAGGCCTTGGGGAATAAGTTGCACTCAGCTGGGTGGGAGGTATGTGTCACAGTTCGTTCATCAGAACCAATACTGGTCCCTCTATGACGCCAAAGCTGTAACTTCAGGTAACCAGATTGGCAGGAGGTATCTGTATGCCTCCCACCACCTACCTACCTTCTACCACTTCTCCTCCCTCCCCCCTGAATTGAAAAGGAAGAGGGTGGAGTCTTTAGCCCACGATTCTCCCCCATCAGTCTCCCCCATCCTTTTCCACTGTATTTTCATCTTCCTTTTTGAATTCAGGCAATAGGAGATATAGCATCAGTGGAATTGCTGGGTAAAAGGAGGTTGATAAGCTGCCTCAGGCACCAGAAGGTCTCGGAGCAGACTTCATTTGCCACCTATCAGCCTTGCCGTCAACAGAGGCAGGTTTCACAGCCCAATCCTAATCAGGGCTAGCACCAATGCAGCAACTGCTGCACTTGGGCTAGGTTTTGCAAATGTGCTGTAAAGCATGTTTGTGACAACTTTAGAATAAGGTGCACCAGTGGGAAGGTCTGCATTGGCTTGCCAGCAATGATGCAACAACTCCAAATGGCACAGGAGTAGGGGAAGGCGAAACAGGGGCAGGGAGAAGACAGTTCATGCCCAGGAGGTTGCCAGAGGAGGCCTCCTCCTTATCTTAACCCCTTCCCAGGTCTGACAGCCCTACACAGGGCTTCTTGGACTTGCGCCAGTGATTTAGCTGGTGCAGATCCGAGTAGCCCCATTGAGCAGAATAGGGCTTAACATGGGGCACAGGAATAAATGTTCCCTTACCCAAGGAGGCCTCTGGCCTGCTCAATTCCAGCACTGGATACAGCATTGGCCACGCAGCCCTCCATGCCAGCACTAGATAAGATTGAGCTGCCCAACTGTTTCGACTGTTTTTAAGGCTGAGCAAGAATAAGAATTGCAAAGGGCATTTTGTGCCAGACCATTGCTGTATAAATGACAGAGGAGGTTCCACAGAGGAAAGGTCCATGAGTAGATATTCACGGAAGTGTTTAGGAGGCAGCGGGAGTCCAATCTGCAGCGTTTTGGCTTTCGGCTGCAGCGTTCCCCATGACCAGGAGAGATGGACTGTTGAATTGTACATCTCACGTAATCGTTCCCTAACCTATTTTATCCGACGTTGTGGATTTCACTGTTATCATTATCTCCTGCTATATTAGTGCTGTAAAATCACAAGCCTGCCAGGCCTTAAGAAGTTAATGCTGCTTTAGTCTAGAGTGCTGTTGTGTGCCTGGCAACAGATGTTGGCCCAGCGACGCGATGCATAGCTGGGACCACCTGACTTCATTATTCCAAATCAAGAGATTACGAGGGAGTTTGCGGTCTTTGGGCTGTGCCACTGCTGCCTCGCTGAGGAAAATTGGACGGGGGAGGTCTCTTTGCAGACATGCCCGGTTACAGGCGCATCTGACTAAGTCCTCGGGAACCAGGGGCAACATTTCTGAGTGAGACCTGCTGTAGCATTCTGTCTGAGCTGCAATCGGGACTACTTTCACCCCATGTCCTTGGGCAGTGAGGAGTTCCAGAGATAATGCTGGCAGAGCCAGAGCAGGCTGTGATCATGCCTAGGGTGGGGCAGTGATGAAAGACGTCACCGTGCCCTTCGCACAGCCTCGTCATGCCCCCTGCTTCTGGAATTGTAGTGAATCTGGAATTTTGGAGTGTAAGGGAGGCAGGGGTGGGTGTGAGAGTCCAGCTCCATTCCGTTTTCTTTCCCCAGTGCGCCCAGCTCCCTTGCCGGCACCCATGGCAGCTGCCACCCTGCGTCCTATGAGCATGACGCCTCTGAGTGCTGGCTGGATTCTGGCTCCCTATAGAGAAAGGAGGCTTATGGTGTCTTTGTAATGCTTGCTTTGTGTACAAGTACACAGGCTGATCAATGGATGGAGGCGGATAGCAGGACACACCTCACAAGCGACGAGAGGTTGCATCAGTCTGTACCTTGTCTCCCCTGCTTTAAAAGACAGGGCTTTCCCAGGCTCCCTTCCACTGTCCCCGCCTGGCCATTGTAAGTGACAAGAAGAGGCAGCGCTGGATGGATAGCTCCCTCCCCTGATCCAGCCTGGCAACTCCTGCAGGTTAAGAGCGGCACGCTGGGCTTGTTTGCTTTGTCACCACGGATTACCACTCACTCTGTTCATGCTGGTGGAAGTCTCAGTTGGCCAGATCAGACCAGGCCAAGACGTCCGCATCTGAGCAAGGCAGGCAGCCTCCTCCTCCTCCTCCTCCTCCTTTCTTTCTCCCTTTAACGTATAGACCGTGTTATTTCTTTAGACAAAGTTATAAGCCTAAGTAGGTACATCTTGGCAGGTTGTCACAACTTGTCTGTGGCATTTGTTACCATGCTCCGAGGCGGCGTCTCCAAAGTCTTTGGACTTCATGCCCCAAAGGCAGCAGAGCAATGTGGTTGCAACTGGGTGCAGACAAGCAAAGAAAGTCGCACACCCATTTAAAAAAAAAAAAGAGACATCCATGAGTCATTCTGAAACAGGGAAAAAAACCACCCTGAGTGCATTCCTATCCAGCCCAGGGCTGGTGCTGTTGAGTCCGTTGGAATCTTCGCTGCAGTCTGCAACGGAGGAGAACGGGGGGTGGGGGTGGTAGTGGGGGTGGTTGCATTCAGGCACACGATTTATTTCTGTACTCTGGTTTTTGCAGCATGTACAGCTGTGGAGTGGTGCTACGGACGTGTGCTGTTGTACTTTGTCTCTGTCTGTCAGGGCAGGCAGGGGGTGATCATGATGATGAAGTGGATGTAGACTGTGCGTTACAGGCAGGTCTTATGTCTAAGGCCTGATATATACTCTGTCTCCTGTGGGATATGCAAGAAATCTTGCCGGCAGCCTTTGAGGCGAACGTGTTGAGTCTGAAATAAAGGCATTTGGGGTTTCCAACCCTGTGCAGCCTTCCCAAGTGAACCTAGTGCCCTAGGGCACCGCAGAAACCACCACGCCCCTGTCACCCATCCCCACACTGATTCACACAACCATCTTTAGATTGTGATAGATCTGTAATTGCCTGGGGTGTGAATCTGCTTATAAGCACCATCCCAAAGGATTGTGGGAGCAAGACCCGTCCATCCATGAAGCCAAGTGGGGCATCAATGAAGCCTCAGGTTGCAGATTACTGGGGCACACTCTGTTGTGCCCACCATCTTTCAGCTCCCTGAATTCCAAAAGGAAGAGGGGAATGAGTTAGAAGGACTGTGAAGGAGAGAACGGTAGGCCACAGTATCAGCTCCCACTCTTCTCTTTTCCAGGTGTCCTCTTCTGCCCCACTTCCCTCTCCCTTTTTGATTCCAGGGAGTAGGAGAAGGAGGACCAACATAGGCAGCACTTAGGACAATGCTAGGTAAGAGCATGCCATCTTAGGTGCCTGGAGATATTTGGCAAGCCATGTGTTTGAGCCAAAAAGGGACGTGGTGGCGCAGCGAGTTAATCCGCTGTTGCTGGGCTTTCGGCCGCAAGGTTGGGAGTTCGAGACTGCGTGACGGAGTGAGCTCCCGTTGCTTGTCCCAGCTCCTGCCAACCTAGCAGTTCAAAAGCACCTAAAATGCAAGTAGATAAATAGGGACCACTTCAGTGGGAAGGTAACGGCGTTCCATGCGCTACGGCGTAGAGTCATGCTGGCCACATGATCAGACAAAAACGCCGGCTCTACAGGCCAACTCTAAGGATCCCGAGGGAAGCACCAGGGAGAGGCAGCTGCAGCACCACCATCTTGAGGCCTCCAGAAAAGGCCGGAAGCAGTGGGGTGAATCTCCAAAAGCACAGGAATTTATTTTCCCAGATCTGGGCAAGGAAAGGATGGTAGGAGAGGGAAAAACACTAAACCCGGGGAATGTGGATCTGCAGCAGATTTCTGATTTTCCAGAATGTTTGGGTACTTCCTGTCAGATCCCCTCATATGTTGAACAGTGTCTTGATCTTACCCGATAGTAGCCCAACTGCCCACAAGATTAAATTCATGTCTTAAGAACCAATTGCCAGTTCCAATTCCACCCACTGAATCCACCCTGGACCCTTCAGATGTGAATCAATAACATTTAAGTGACATTTGGAAGCAGAGGTAGAAAGTCGAGTTTACACACATTTTCTAATATCCTTTCCAAAGTGACAGATTTTTTTTTAGACTTGTCTCTGGAGGATGAGAGAGCAAGCATCAATAACACAGGCACAGACAAAGGGGAAGAAAAAGCTTCTCCAGTCACCTTCAGGGTTGATGCAGAAGGATGTTGTCCTTGCGTGCTGTTCTGGAAGATTTGATGCCTTCTTTTGAACTTGAGTGCCGTGGGATCTTACAAGCAATTTGGCGAGGCTACTTAAAGCCAGTCACTTGTTATGCTCTTGAGGTGGTGGTGGGGAGCTCTCCTCGCTCTCTGTTTTCATTCCCAGATAAGAAACAAGCTTCACAGCTGAAGCAAGCATCATGTTGAGAGCAGAAAATCTTGTTTGGCTCCTAGCCATTGTTTGGCGTGTTTCAGGAGCTAACTTAATACTTTCATCAAAAGGTGCTTCTTAGAGGGTCTTGCAAGGATGGGCTGGACTCACTGAGCTTGAGTCACAAATCATTTGTGAGTTTCCACCCTGTGACTCGACTCATCTGCGAGTCATATTGTGTGCCCTTGGCAACTCGCCCTCTGGAAATTCCCAAGTCATTTTGACTCGAGCACACGCCTTTTGTGAAGTGAGCTGCAGCACGGATCAGGTGCGATTCCATGGGGGAAAAAGGGGGTCTGGGAGGAGGTCTTGTCGGAGTTGTCATTTTACACTCCCCTGATGATCCCATTCCATCTGCAGTCAGCGATGTTCTGAAGTCTTTCACTTCAACCTCCATTTCATTTATGTAAACAAAAGCCCCGTCGATGTTACTTGAGCAAATGTAGCAGTGCAGTGCAGAAAAACAATCATTCCAGACGAACCCCAGGAATGCACCCTCCCCCAGTTTACATTACGCCTCCCAGTTCTGCCTTCAGAAGGAATCCCATGGGCCAGTAGGGATTGGGAGGCATCCAAGCTCGCCAAGGCATGGGCGGGACCACGCGAGTGGACCATGGAGTTATTATTTGACAGGAGGGAACATGACGTCACAGACTTGAAGCCGACTTACAAATATGGCTGACTCAGATCAGCGCCGCAAAAGGGGCTCTCTCGCTCGCACGGCGCGCGTGTAAAAGTAAATCTCCCTGCCCGTGTGTAAAAGTTAATTTCAACGTCTTTAAGCATGCCTTCGTGTTCTGCATACGGGTGTGCGAATCGCTGGACGAAAAATGGGATTACTTTCCACAGGTACTTAAAATCATTGTGATTCATTGCTACTGAAAAGTATTACCTCATAAAGTATGCAGCCCTTCACAAACTGAAATAGATATGAAGAATAAAAATAAAAATAAAATATTACTTCATAAAGTATGCAGCCCTTCACAAACTGAAGTAGATATGAAGAATAAAAATAAAAATAAAAATATGTAATATTTTTGAAATTCTGAACATTAACAGAGTTTGTTTTATGGGGGGGGTGAGTGTAGAAGTTTTAAAAAATACACTTAATAGCCTAGAAGTGAAAAAGAACGACTCTCCTATTGACAACTACTTGTGTTATACATTGAGACATTTTAATGTAATTTTCCTACATATTTATCTAATTTTTGCCCACCCTCCCCCTTTTTTTCTTCCCTTCCCGTTCACACTTTATTTTTGGTTGTGTAGATTTCAAAAAATAAGTCTGTCAAAGCAGTGCAATCTGAGTTTAAATAGACAGCAAGCGGCATTTCGTCCGGTGTGTTCAGTAATATAATTCTGAGGAATTAAACTGCAGAATTGCATATTAACTCATAATACGGTTACCAATGACGTTTCTCCACAATCACACGTTGTTATTTTGGTAAGTTTTTACTTCAGGAGTAAACGATTCAGCCCTAAACATCATGCGAAAACCCATTTGAAATGCTTGGAATGAGCAATGTTTTGGACGTACCAACATGGCCGCTAAGCCCGCCCCCTGGGCGTCCATCCGTCCGTATTGAACTCAATGGGCAGGGCCACCCCCTGGAGTGGACAGAAGTGGCAAGCGAGAAGGTCGTGTGCAGCATCTGGGAGGCTTACAAGTACAGCACAATTGCAGCTCTACTCAGAAGTAGTCATGCATGGCTCAAGTGTACATGAGTCAATGCAAAATGCACATTTTCACAACTCGGACTCAAGTCACGTGACTCAAGATCTCATCCCTGGGGTCTGGAATTACTTACTATTTGCTCCCATAGTGAGTACTTTCTGAGAGGAGGTGGAAGAGAATCAGATTTCCCTCTGTCTTAGCATGAGGAAGGAAATGTAGTTTGAATAGTTATATATTTCTGTTTATTCAGATTTATTTTATTTATTTTTTCACATTTTTATATTGCCCTTCCTCCAAGGAACTTGGGGTAGTGTACAAAGTTCCTTCCCTCCTTTTGTCCTCACAACAGCCCTGTGAGGTAGGTAATGCTGAGAGATGGTGACTCTCAGTGACTGGCCCAAGGTTACCCCAGAAGCTTCATGGCCAAGCAGGGATTTGAACCGGGATCTCTCAGGTCAAAGTCCAGCTTGCGAACCGCCTCACCATGATCACACTAGAAGGGAACCAGGGTCTCTCCTAGACTTCCCAGAGCCTGAGGCAGTGTGCCAAATGCCATTCCCTCCTTGCCCAGCAGTGTACTAGTCTCCACGTCCACCATTCCTCTTACTGATCCCTGGGCTTGAAAAGGAATAGGGGAGCGGAGCAGAGGAGGAAGTGTGGAGGAGAAGGGGGAGAGAGTGTCAGAGCCAGGCAGCAGGCTGTCAAAGGCGAGGCAGCTGTGTGAATCGGTTTTCATGGTTTCATGCACCTGAGGGGAATCACCAAGCAGGAAAACCTGGTGCCTAATCTTTGTGAATTCCTTCCTCTGATGCCCATCTCACTGCCCCCTCCTTCCTTCACCTGCTCCCAGAGGTGTTTCTACAGGGATGGCAAAGCTCTAAGTTTTGCAAGAAGCCTTCCCCTGTCACGTAAATCCCTCCTCTCCCTTGCTGCTGTAGCCAGTAAGCAACGCCAAGATGTTGCTGTTCCCTGTGAGGATTGGCTAAAACGGTGCAGGAGAGGAGTGATTTCTACTGCAAGGTAAGGCTTCTTGCAAAACTTAGAGCTTTGCCATCCCTGTAGAAACGCCACTGCCTGCTCCCACATTTGCCTTTGTAGCAGCAGCAGCAGCAGCACCAACGTACCAGGGTTGGGGGAGGAGAGACAAGAGGCTGGAGTGTGCAGCTCTGGGTCTGTCAGAGGAGAATCCCATGAGGCTCCAGTCTGACAACTATTTAATCAGGTAGCTTTCGGTCACACTGCAGACATGTCTCTAGTGGCTGTTATCACAGGCTCCGGTTCCGGCTGTCCTCTGCGTATCCTGAAACTGTCATTACTTTTTTTTTTCTTTTTTCTTTTTGCAATGAGTGATGGCAAATACCCCAAGTCAGGCTGAAGTCCTTTTAAGGTGCTGAGGCTTCATCCTGTGCTGGTGTGATTAAAGCCAACTGGTTGAGAAGCAGAGGAGGAAGCTGGGGGGATGGGGTGGAAATAGAAATAGAAACAGTCCTTTTGAGCAGCAGCATGGCCTCCTACCCTAGGTGAGGACCTGGACACTCCTGGAGTAATGCCCCCTTATTGTGGCCAAGGCTAGATGCTTTGCAGCAAGACTGATTTTTTAAAAAATTGGCTGAAACAGGCATAAATGTTTGGTCTGGCTAAACGACACAGCTTCTTGTTTTCTGAATTCTGCAGAAAAAACAACCACCCACGCTATCCAAAATTCACATCGACTTGAACAATCTGCACCTCATGGCATTTTTACCATGGTGTCTGGCTGGGAGCAGGCATGCTGTATTGTTGTCCTTCAAGCAAATTAGAGTCTCTGAGGGCACAATCCTAACCTGGGCTTAGACCGGCACAGTTAGGCCAGCCAAGTTTGGCTGGCACGAGGGCCACGGTAAAGCACGTAGGGACAATGGCGCATGTCCCTTGTATCCCCTGTGCCACTCAAACTTTTCTGGCCTAACTATGCTGGCCTAATTCCAGGTTAGGATCGCACCCTCAGAGTCAGAGAGGATGGTGCAGGGGAGTGGCAACAGTATGCAGGCATCTTGTTGTCTCAAGTGCTTCCTGAGGCATCTGGTGGGCCACTGTGAGATATAGGAAGCTGAACTAGATCGGCCTTTGACCTCATCCAGCAGGGCTCTTACATTCTTATGTCTGCGAGCTGGCCTCTCTGACTGACAACATAATACTATCCTGGAGTTAGGCCGGCACAGTTAGGCAAGCAAAGTTTGGCCAGCACAAGAGACACTGTAAAGCACATTTGGACCACTCTCAGATTCAGAACTGCATGGGCCTAGCTTGGCCTGCAGTGGCTGAAAACAAACAAGTGTAGCATAGCTAAGAGACTGAGCTGTGAACCAGGGTCTCTCTGGTTTGAATTGCACAAACTAGGAGTGCAAGCCTACTCATGTTTACTTGGAAGTCAGTCCCATATTGTTCAGTGGAGGTTATTCGCAGACAAATGTGCATAGGATTTTGTACTGGTGTCCTAGCATTGCATTGTCCTTGCCTGTACCACAACTGTCACCTTCCTTGCCCTTAAACTGTGAGTGCAGCATGGCCCTTGCACCAAAGGTTATGCCATTAATCTAATCTAATGGCACAGCACTTGGGCCCAGCATCCCATAAAAGGCAGCTGAGGTGGTGATTTTTCCCCTTAGCCCAATGATGAATCTCTTCAGCCACTTCGCTGTACTCAGAGCACAGTGAATTTTTCTAAGCACGCAGTTTCCTATAAGGAACTCAAAATACCTATATATAAATGTGGGAGTGTAATGCTGTGGGGCAAACATTTTAGTTTAGGGCAGGAAAAGGGCTCCAGGAGGGCATAGTGGAGGCTATGATGATCAGGCTATCAAGCTATGCACTTGGATAAAGTAAAGAGAGAGAATGCTCAAACTCAGGGTCATTCTCTGAAATTGGTGGTAGGAGATTGATGACGGATGGAAAGTATTTCTTCATGCAATGCATCATTCATTGAGAGGATGTGCTCATTTAGGGAATTTACTGTCACAAGAGGGTAGTGATGACCACTTTTGTAGATGGCTTTAAAAGTTCACAGAGGAGGAGGAGGAGGAGGAGAGATCTATCACTGACTGTTTGCCACAGTGACAATATGGAAGCTCCTCATTTGGCCACACAACACCAAATTTGATTGCTGGGGAGTGACAGTGCATGGGGTGGGGGGGGGGGGCTGCTGTTTCCTCCAAGCCCTGCTTTTGGGTTTCCTACTTGGCAACTGTGGAAAAGAGGAAGGAGTGTGTGGTGTGACATAGTAGGACTCTTTTGTGTTCAAGAGTCCTACTGTGATTTGAAGAGTTTTAGCCCAGAGTAAATAGAACATTGTAGTACCTTCATAATATACACTCCTGCCAACTCCTTTTGGATAGCATCTTGGTTCATTGTGTTGCATCGTATAACATTGGGATAGGGTCATTTGCAAGCATTTGTGTTTGGATGTGGAGGGCTGTGGGTTTTTGTTGCTGATGTTGTTGTTAAATAGCATGTACAAGACAGGGAAAATGCTATGAAACTGTAGAATAAGCATGGGGGGCTTTAACTCCTCAACCCCACTGCGGTTTCTGTTCGGATTGCAACACTCGCTCACATGCTATTTACATATTTTAAAAGCTTCACTTGGCTTTCAGCTGAAGCTTATAAAAAATGTACATCGCATCCAGGGGCATGATCAGGACAGAAACAGAGGCGGGTGCTGAGCGATAATGCCTTTCCTCCACCATTTCATACAACAAAATGAAAAATCAAGGGTCAGACTCAAGTGTTTGTCCTGGCATGTAGTTTGGCACTAACAGGAATGGTGCCTGTCATCCCTACACATCCCAGGAAGGACATTGACTGGGTTACGAAATAAACTGCAGTGCCAGATCTTCACCCAGAACGTTCCGCAAGGAAAAGGCAAATAACCGTTGGTGTGTGACTTCAAGAAGCCACATTTCTCTTGCATCAACCACGAATTGAGTTTGGCATCTTTAATTAGAGCTTCAGCCAGCATGTTTTCAAAGGACAGGCTTGCTGGCAAGCATTGGGGCTGTGAGAGGGGGGAAGGGCATTCCAAAAGAGGACTGAGCTGTTTTGCAAGGTGAGAAATTGAACTCCTTGGACATCTGTCTTCATCAAGCATAGCTCTTGGCGTTTCACTTCCAGAGTAGAAAAAAGCTACACTTGGAATTGAACAATACACAGCCTGGCAGACACAGCCTAGATAAAACTACGTGGCTTGGAAATGAACCAACGCATTAGCATTAGCGACCACACTGCAGACCTTATTTACATAGGGTGATGGATTAATTTTGGGCATGGGAACTTTATCATCATTTGCAAGGCACTACAGTACTTACTTGCCAGTTTGTTGATTTTGTAAACTCGTATGCTACAACAAAATAACCAAGACAGGAGAAATTCAAAGTTAAAACTGTGGAACCCACCAGGCTAAAGGAGGTCAATGCAATCTTGCAAAACGCTAACAGCCCAATCCTACTCACCTCTTGCACCAGCAGAACACGTCTTCTGCTGCGCATGGTGTCGCAAAAGGGCAGTAAAGCAGTTTGTGACTGCATAAAGGCCAGGCCTCCCTGTGCACACAAACACTCCCAAGGATGTCTGCCAGACCAGGTAAGTCCGGCACGGGTGGGGGAGAGTGGGGAAGGGTGGAATGGGGCAAGGGAGCTGGCAATGGGGGTGGGTGGAAGGATCAGGTAAGCATGGGGGCAGTGCCAGTGCACTGTATCCTTTTCCCCTTCCCAGGCCCTGTCTGCCTGCATGGATCCGCTTGGACTTGTGCAGGTCTGTATTGACCCATTGCGGCTACCTTCATCCATGCATGTGGGGGACTGGAGGAGAGTCTCTGTAGATTATGGAAGATTTGGACAAGTTTATGTATGAGAAGGTCATTCAGGTCTATGACACTGTAGCTCACCACTTTCCGCTCTTTCAAGCCATGTGCTCCCTCGCCATGAGTTCTGCCACCATGATTCTATATCCTTCTCTTTCAGAGTTGGGGACTTGCGTGTTTCCCCACTGCACCGAGACCTTAACATTGCACAAGGCAATTCTAGCAAGGCAGATCTCGAACGTAAAAGTCCAGTATGATTTATTGTGCTAGGGCTAAAATGTGCACCAGGACGCAGTGATTTTATTTACAGCTGGCATCTTATTAAAATATTTTCTTTCTATTTTCTCATGTTTCATTATAGAGCATGAAAAGCAACGGTTATGCAAGAGCACAGATTATATGAATTTGCACTTCAAAGTGAAATGGTTTTATAATGAATATGTGCGAGAACTCCCCACATTCAAAGACGCGGTGCCTGAATACTCTCTGTAAGTGTGGGGGGGGGGAGAGAGGAAGGAAGGGGGTTGGAATATTCTGGAGCTTTTATCCTGCTTGTTGAACTCCATTCTCTTTAAATATTCATCCAGCACATCCTTAGAAACCAGGGTCCATTTAAGCTGCAGGGAAGAGCCAAAATATCTTTTCTGTGACTTCTTCACTTCCCAGTGAATCTTTTGCAGAGAGGCAAGAAAGACAGGGCTCTCCATTTACCAAGGAGTGTTTCTTCTTCAATTATATTTAGCAGGAGCATCTTGCAAGCACCAGAAGAGAGGTCTCAGAAGGGGGAGGCAAAACATGCAATATCACCACAGTAGCAGCTCATGGAACCAACAGCTCATCAGAGAGCAGCTCAGAAAAGCCAACACCTCATCCTAAGGCTTGCCACACTTCATTTCCCCATTACATGTAACCCAGGCCATAGTGACCCACTGCACCCATGAGCATCACGGTTTTCTTGCAATTCTGTGAGCTTGCTCTCTCTTTGCTTGTGTTGCTACTGGGTGGGTGGATTCTGGTTTTTTTTTTGGGGGGGGGGGGGTTGCATGCTGAGTTCCCCCCAAAAGCACACTGTGTTTTCTATCATGAGGTGTCTTGGAATTCCACATTCCTCTCAGTTACCAAGGGAGCCATAGCAAGGCAATGGTCAGCATGCTCTGTTTCCTGGCCTCCTGCAAATGCAATCAGGGCAGGTTGCTGCACCCAGAACTAGAGGCTAAACAGGAACCAGATCAATCAATCAATCAATCAATCAATCAACAGGTACTTATATACCGCTTCTCAACACGAAGTTTACAAAGCGGATTACAGGTAAATAGTAGTAATAATAATAAAGTTAAATGGCTCCCTGTCCCAAAGGGCTCACAATCTAAGAAAAAGGCAGACCACCAGCAACAGCCACTAGAAAGACTTCGCAGGGGTGAAGAGGGACAATTACTCTCCCCTGCCAAATATAAGAGGAACACCACTAGAAAAAGTGCTTCTTGCTCAGTTAGCAGGGCTCAGTTAGCAGGGTTAACTGGGTTAAGATCAGGAATACAGTTTGGTCAAGACAGGGAGAGGAGGAAGGGGACACATTCAAGGCCAGAAATAGAGATGCTGGAGGAAAAGGAGGAAGTGAACTCCAGCCTGGTGCAGCATGGTGTATTATACTGTATATTTTAGAAAAATGCATTATTTATATGCGCAACACATTTTGGTGGTGTACCTCTCCTGAGGGCACAAATAGAATTTCTCCTGATGTCATAAAAAGGTAAAGGTTTCCCCACGACCGAATGGTCTAGTCATGACCAACTATAGGGGATGGTGCTTGTCTCCGTTTCTAAGCCTGTAGAGCCAGCGTTTGTCCAAGGACAACCTTCTGTGGTCATGTGGCCAGCACGACAATACACGGTAGCACACAGAATGCCGTTACCTTCCCACCGAAGTGGTACCTATTTATCTACTCGCATTTTTACGTGCTTCCGAACTGCTGGGTTGGCAGGAGCTGGGACTAGCAACGGGAGCCCACTCCATCGCATGGTCTCGAACTCCCAACCTTCCGGTTGGGTTTAATCCTCAGCACCAGCGGTTTAACCCGCAGCAGCAGCAGTTTAATCTGTGGCGCCACCATGTCCCTATCCTGATGGCATAGCTTCCCACAAAATAGGGGTATCCTGGCCAAATTGCTACCACATCTAGGATAGCGACAGGCAAAATAATTGGCAGGAAAGCCAATTATTCCTTTCCCCTTCCCCCCCTCCCCCGCATAGTTGCCAAAGCACCAGAGAACATGCTTCCTTGGAATGCAGGGCTATGTGAAACACACTGTCACAGAGGGAAAAGGGCAAGATCCAGGCTAGAGCAAGATGCCGGCTTGTGCCAGTTCCAGATCTGTTGCCCACCAACTCTCCAAGGCAGTTCTCATGTGTCACATGCAATCACAGGTGTGTTCCCAATAGAGCTGCTGAATTCCCATCATGCCTGGTCCACATTTCACTAGATCAGTAGTTCCCAAGCTATGGGCCCATGGCCTACCAGTGGTTCCCAACCCACTTTTTGGTGGTTCACAAAACTAACAGGATAGATTAGACTATATGCATCAAGGGTTTAAAAACCTGCTACTTGCGGAGGTGGGGGGGGGGCACTGCTGCCCAATCACCATTACAGCTACAGAGGCTTTAGTGGCTGGTAAAGTGGATATTTTTTAGGTGGGTCCCAAAAGGAAGGGACATGGTGGCGCAACAGGTTAAACTGCTAAGCTGTGAGCTTGCTGACCGGAAGGTTCTGACCGGAAGGTTGGTAGTTCGAGACTGCGCAATAGAGTGAGCTCCCGTTGCTAGTCCCAGATCCTGCCAACCCAGCAATTTGAAAGCACCTCAAAATGCGAGTAGATAAATAGGTACCACTTTGGTGGGAAGGGAACGGCGTTCCGTGCACTACGGCGTATAGTCATGCCAGCCACATGACCACAGAAGCTTGTCCTTGGACAAATGCTGGCTTTTTGGCTTCGAAACGGAGATGAGCACCATCCCCTACAGTCAGTCATGACTAGACCATTCAGTCGTGGGGAAACCTTTACCTTTACAATGCTAAAACGTTTGGGAACCACTGCTTAGATTAATGACCCCAGTATGGTTAATAGCCATGGTACCAATCCCATTTTTCCCTGAGCATTCTCGCCGTAATGTGCCTTGTATTTCTGTTTTTGGAAGTGAAATTGTTGCTCAGGGCAAAAGGCTTGTGAATCATCCACCTCTTCCATTCTTAGGTGGTTCGAGCCATTCGTCATGCAGTGGCTAGACGAAAATGAGGATGTCTCCATGGAATTCCTTCACGGCGCACTGGGAAGGGACAAGAAAGATGGGGTGAGAGGAGACGTGGAGCTGGCACACCGAAGCAGTCAGGGAGAGAGGAAGTGTGTTTTATATCCCAGTATGGAAGACTCTTGTGTGATGATGCTGAAATAACGCATCCTCTGCCTAGCCAAATTATGAATGAATGAATGACCATCAAAAATCAGCCTGTGTTTCCTATTGGACAATCTCTTTTCATTTATTGCCATGTCCTTTTTCCGTCTTGTTACCCACAGTGCTGCGGGTCTGTTTAGACATCAGCAGTGGCATTCCTAGAAGGGGCAAAACATTAAGTTTTTTTTCAGGCTCCTGAATACCAGAACAGCACCATCACCCTGAACATATGCAAGAACAAAAATCCGACAAGATCAATTAAGCATTCTTACTTTTATAAGCTAATTATAAGCAGCAGATATTGTGATATTGCCAAAGCTCCGTTCCTCAAAAAGTGGAGGGCCCAGCCCATAAAAGCACTGTGCCGAGAGTCCCCCAACACTCTCGGTGCAAATCCTAGAGCCAGATATAGCAGCAGCAAAACTGGTGCTTCTCCTTTCCCGGTCAAGAATATTGTGGCTGTTCCCAAAAGGGCTTTTTCCTGAGAGAGGCAGAACAACCAACAAAGGCCCTATATCTAAGAGAGAAGAAACAGCCTAGGCCCTGTCATTCTGCTCCTCCCCACCCAAGCAGACTAATTGTATGATGTGATCTTTCTCTACAGTTTCAGCAAACATCAGACCACGCCCTTTTCTCCTGCTCCGTGGTGGACGTCTTCACACAACTCAACCAGAGTTTTGAGATTATCAAGAAGCTGGAATGCCCTAATCCCGAAGCGCTTTCTCATCTCATGAGAAGATTTGCCAAGGTAGATTTGCATGATGGTGGCAGCATCGCATTTGTGAGGAAGCAGCATTCTGTCCTTGTTGCAATTCAGAGGCAGATCATTTTGATCTATAATCTTCTCAATTAAGCCTTTATTATAGAGTGCCCGCCTGAGCTCTCGCTTGTCAACCTGTTGGGGGGATCTCATCCCACATACATATATATAGAATCTGGGTGTGCCGTGTGCGTGCGTGCGTGCAGTATGAAAGGGTGATTTCAGTAAGCCAAACCAGTGGCGGTCCTGCCATTAGATCAGGGGGTGGGTGGGAAATTCCCCTGATGGCAGTGGGCTCTCCTGAAGCCGCCTGAAGCCTCTGCAGGACCATTAAACTGTATTTCCCATTTCCCAACGAAAACCTCCCGAAGGCTGTAGAACAGTGGTTCTCAAACTTCTTTGCACCGGGACCCATTTTTAGAATGGCAATCTGTCCAGGGCCCACCAGAAGTGATGTCATGGCCAGAAGTGCAGTCATTGTGATGCCAGAGCCTGCTGCTTTCCTGAGAATGCAGCCATAAGTTAGGTTATTTCTCAGCCATTTTCCAGTAGCAAAGTGAATCAGAAATTTAAAATGCCTATTTATAACCTTGACACACGCAAAACAACCACAGAGCCTTCTCCCTTTCCAGCATCCCATCTTCCTATATTTTCAATATAGGTGCTTCGCAACCTACCTGCAACTGGCTCGTGACCCCTCTAGTGGGTCCTGACTCACAGTTTGGGAACCATTGCTATAGAACACTTTTCTGCGGGGAGGGCGGGCAGTCTACTTCCTGGCCCCTGGGCAGCACGTGGACCAGGGACACGACTGAGTCAAACATATATGAAAAATTGCTTACACATACACCTTCTTAGCTTCAGCAAGACTGCTGAATTGCGGGGAGGGGCCCCAGCTCAATGGGATAACATCTGATAGTCTCTGCTTCACATCTACCTGAAAGAATTAGATGATAGAAAAGCCATCTCTCTACTGGCCATTGCCATTTGGGAGCCATTCCCAGTCCAAGTAGATGATACTGTTCTAAATGGGTCAAGGGTTTGGCAGCACAGCCAACTTCATATGTGCTGTGATTTGGACCTTTTGAGGGACATGGAAGAATGACCCAGATAGCTCTTCTAACATTCAGTTCTACTCTGGATGCCATTATTGGAGTCAGAAGAACTAACTTGACTGGTGCTGAAGCATCATTGTTGGAACTGGGAGAAGGACTGAAATGGAGACATGTATGCATAGCATACGATTTTGGCAACTGGGGCTGAAGAGCGAGGCTTGTCTCTTCTGCTACCTGCTTCAAGAACCGTCTACTATGGCTCATTATGGTTTTGAGAACTTCTTTGAGTATTCCTACTGCCCAATTAGGGACATGGTGGCGCTGCGGGTTAAACCGCTGCTGTTGAGCTTTCTGATCGGAAGGTTGGGAGTTGAAAACCACGCAACGGAGTGAGCTCCTGTTGCTTGTCCCAGCTTCTGCCAACCCAGCAGTTCGAAAGCACGTAAAAATGCGAGTAGATAAATAGGTACCACTTCGGTGGGAAGGTAACAGCGTTCCATGCACTACGGCGTATTGTCATGCCGGCCACATGACCACGGAAGGTTGTCCTTGGACAAATGCCGGCTCTACAGGCTTAGAAACGGAGACGAGCACCATCCCATACAGTCGGTCATGATTAGACCATTCGGTCATGGGGAAACCTTTACCTTTACCTTTTACCTTTACTGCCCAATTACAGCATTAATATGTCCCTCCCTTTTTTTTGTACCAGACTATTCAGAAGGTGCTTATTCAGTATGCTGCAATTATAACAAAAGACTTCAGCTCTTATTGTGACAAAGAAAATGTGGTAAGTTAAGTGTTGCTCGTTGTTTCTATTTAATGCACTGTGTTTCAGTTGTCATATGATCCGTGCAGCAGGTGGTTGAACCTCACTAGTTCTGTGTGAGGGGGGAGGAGCGGGGGAGACAGAGATTTGGCAGCCAGGACCTGCAGTTTCTGCAGTAGCAAATGCTTCACACACACCCCTTACCTAGTGGCATGCCTGTCTCTGCCTCCTGCTAGGCTGCCTGGGTTTGGAAAGGAAGAAGGGAAAAGAAGGTGTGATGGAGAGGAGCATATTGGGAAAGCATCAGAGGTGTGTTCCTCTCTCTGCCACACTTCTGCCGCCTTCTTCTTTTTCAAATCCAAAGAGCTGGAGGAGGCACAGCATCAGAGATGGTTGGAGGCAAGTCGGCAAATGCCCTCCCCCATCAATCCACTTGCCTGAGAAAACTGTCTCAGTAGGCCTTGTGGATGGGCCGGTCCTATCGGTGATTAGGATCTTCTGTGGCTGGGTTTGTTTTGCATGGTTACTAAATAGCAATCCCTTTAAAGACTACTTTGAGGATGTGGCATTTTAGGACGGGATGTTTAATCTTTTCTTCTCATTCTGTAATCTAAATTGTCCCCCTGGAGTTTCTGTTAGCTGGACGGGGGAATGGGGAGAAAAGAAAGCAGATATTTGAGTTTTCTCGGTGGCTATTAGTAGCTTAGAATGGAGTGGTTGTGTGATTTAGTTCGACAAAAGGATTTGCTATATCTTCTGATCTTCAAAACAGCTGCAAATTGGATTACTCATTAGCATCAAAAAAGGCCACTGGGAAATCCTAACCCCAGATTTGCAGCGTTTTGACCCTAGGAAGAGTCTCTTATCCAGTCACCAGGCCTCAAAGTCCAAAATATCTCCCCATAATCTCAGAAGTCTGAGTGTACGCTCCACTTCCTAGAGAGCTTCAAAAACCAAGCACAGCCTACCTGCTCCCTTTCTTCATCCAGTCTTTCCCTTGATCAAATTCACAACCCAGTAATTTCAGTTTATTATGTACAGGTTGATGGCTGCCTTGCTAGAATGGGCCCAGATTGCATTTTCAGCACTGCATTTATTTTCCATCCTTTCCCCTGCAATTTCCAGTAATGGTGCTTTGCAGGGGGAGAGACTGACTATTGCACTGGGTTGCCCTTAAACCTGAAAGTCTGCCTAACTATGCCTGGCAAGTGGGAGAGGGACACATAGCTGCATGCAGCAGTGTTATGCTGCTGGAACGCTGGGCGGGACATCCGGGTGATCGACAGCCCGCCCGTCATGTTCCGAAGCGTTACGCCGTTTGCGTAACCAATTACGCTGCTTGCATGCGTTACACAAACGGCAGAATGCTGCGGAACGCGACGGGCAGGCTGTCAATCACCCAGATGTCCCGCCCAGCGTTCCGGCAGCATAACATGGCTGGCTGCATGTCAACAGTTGTCACTGGCTGGCCCTGTCCTGGTGAGCCAGCAAAGCAAGGACCCCATCTTCATTTCTTCACAAAAGTGAAGAAAACATTAACCCAAATCATTCTGCTGTGTTAACAAATCTGAGGAATGATTTTGGGGGGGCATATTTTTGGGAGGAGTTGTAAACCAACCAAACCTCCCAGCATAGCTCAATGTCTGTTATTTGGATAACAGGAGTGAGCATTCCTTCATCTGTGTGCTACAGGCCCAAATCCTAACCAGCTTTCCAGCACTGACGTAGCTGTGCTAATGGGGCACGTGCTGCTTCCTGCAGTTGGGGGCCAGTCCTGGAGGCCTCCTCAAGGAAAGGACATTTTGTTCCCTTACCTCCCAAGCTGCATTGCCCTTACCCTGGTATTGCTGGAAAGTTGGTTAAGATTGCGCCCAGTAGTGCTATCCAGCCAGTACGCTGGGCGGGACTTACATTTGATTGGCAGTCCGCCCGTTGAGTCACGTCACGTTCCGCCGCTTTCCTGCACGCCCTGGCGGGATTGCGCCCACACTGTTGGAACTGCCCCCCTCCCCAGCTTGTGGCTCCCTAGCGAGTCTCAGAGCTTCCCTTCTCCTCCATGTCTGATCATAGCTCTTGGTGGTGTTAATAACTCATGCAGATTATTTTATTTATAGCCCTGTATCTTGATGAACAACATCCAACAATTGCGAGTCCTGCTAGAGAAAATGTTTGAAGCCATGGGAGGGAAAGAGGTGAGTCACGTCTGCCCCGCCCCAGCAGCCTGGGCATCGCAAGCTGTTTGTTTTGATCCTCAGTCTCTGTCCAAAGTGAAATCTAAAGACGTGAAGAAGGAGATGAGTATCCGTGCAGTGATTCCGGAACTCAGAGGGTGCTGAGAGCCTTGGGGGTGGGGACTGCTTCCAGTTCTGTTTTTATTTGATAAGAGTTTGTAGAGCAACTGTGTGAGTTTCACAGCCATGTAACCTAACAGAAATTCAGAAAAAACATGGACATTTCGGACACATAATTTGAGCAGCGAGTCCATTGTGGAAGAACGATCATCACATTTTATTCAGATGTACAGTTGTCTCTCCCAGACTGAGCTTGAGAGGAATCTGTTCTTCCTGGCTGCTACTGAAACTTGCTGTTCACAGCACTGATTGGCTTGCTCCCTGTGATGTCATGGAGCCAGTTCTCCTTCCCTCACTGACGCTGTTTCTCAGAACTCTCACATTTATGATTGTTTTTTGAAAGACAGGAAACAAATGTTCAGTTGAATGAATGTATGTGTGGACTTCAAAAAAAGGGTTTTAAAAAAAAGGTGGACAACATGCCTGAAGCTTGGGGTGAGGGAACAGGACAAGTCATAGCTGAATTAGCATTTGATTTGCAAATTCATATGCCTGTCCTTGGCAGTCCAATGTGAGAGGAAAGTGGGGAAATATGCAGTACATGTCCTGGGTTTTGGGGGGTGCGGGGGGGGGGGGGCCTCATATGCACATTGAGATGTTCAAAAGTGGCTGTTGTCTCAAGCAAGGCATTGGGAAAGAGGAGAAAACTATGTGTTTGGATAACATCAGGCTTATTAATGCTTTCCTTGGACCATACTGTGATTCCATTTGATGGCCTGTGTGTGTGTGCAACAGTGCTAGTGATTGGCTTTGTATGCATTGGAACAGTGTGGGGGAAACATGTGGTGTTGTGCTTTGTCTGTAATGTGTCATCATGTCTCTGTCTAATGCCTTTAACTTGCCGTTCCCTGAGCAGAAGCAAGAAGGAGAGCGATTTTCTTATGAGGTTTGTGATAGTAAGCATCTTCTTGTATTCCTGACCGCCTTTCCTACGGCTCAAGAACCGTTGCACTGCCAAGGTTTCCATGATCGCATTGATGTGACGGCCTCGCAGACAGTGCTCAACTGGTTCAGTCCCCAAGTTTATGCTCCAGATTGTTCACTAGACCAAAAAAAAAAAAAAGATGCCGTCCTGCTCGCAGTTTGTTCAAATGCCTTGAGGTCTTGTCTTTTTAAAAATGTCAGTGCAGACACTGCAGTTTACAAGTGCTTGGATATAGATGGCTTGGAAGTGCTTGGTTATATGTGGATCTAATCCCACTGAAACCAACTGAATACATGAAAGGACTCTGGGGTCACCAAGGGTGAAACTGGGCAGCTGGTGGCTTCACTGCTGTGGACCACATTGAATGTTGCAAATCAGACACCAGAAAAGAAGGAAGGAAAAAAGAATGCCATGTAGGCACATTAAGACATTGCCTTAATGTCTGGAGGGATAAATGTGGGGATTGTGACACAAGACACAATCTGTGCACCTCCTGAATACCCAGAGAGAGAGAGAGAGAGAGAGAGAGAGAGAGAGAGAGAGAGAGAGAGAGAGAGAGAGAGAGAGA